>CM062819.1:183716661-184916661 GCA_031772625.1 Pinus tabuliformis
TTTTTCCACTTATTTCATCCACCCAACTGTTAAATCATTGCATTGTAGTTTAAAAAGAGCTTTTTACATGGTTTTCTGACTATGCTTATGACTGTTGTTTGGTTTAGTTTTTGTTCATGCAACTGCGGAAACTTCTCAGTTTCCACAACCAACACAGGTTTCCGCAGCCAGCACAGGATTCCGCAACTATTTTGTTAAAAGCTGTGCTACAGGTGTCCTATGAAGAAACGAGCGATATGGGCAAGCTACAAGTGACGGATACATGGAACATGTCCCTTCAAATCAGCCAAATCATCCATGGAAGGTCACGGTCAACGAGGGTCAAAGGCAAAGCCAACCAAGAAGTTCAGCGGTGGCACGTCTCTGTTTTGGGCATGTGAACGATTACGTAGTACAGTCCTCAGCCCACGAAGACATCGACACACCTGGAGATCATCCCCGTAACCTGAATCCAACAGCTACCACTCCGAAGATTTAATAGACATGATGACAGTTACGGTATATCTCGGCTGAAGGGATCTACGTGTCTTTGGCAACACAGTTAATAGCGTAGGAGTCAGTTAGTTAGTTCAACACTTTTTCATTATAAATAACGCGTCGATGAACGCTGTAAAAAAGCTTTTTGGATATGTAATTTCTGAACTGTTATTGTTATCACCCCACTGTTTTATATATGTTGTTGTTTTAATACATGAGAAGACTTTTCTGAGTTCATTCGTTTGACTACTCGTTGACTGGCTGAAGTGGCAGAGGGCCCCTGCGCGCTGAAGCCTTGTAAAGTTTTCATTTGGTTTTATTATGTTTCTGCTTTCATAATCTTTAGCTTGTACATAACATGCTGTTTTAATGTTTCTTAACTCACTGCTGTTATATTTTCACCTCTGTTTTCTTATAGCTGTCAGCTGATCAGTGCTTTTCTGTAGGTTTTCTTAGGCAGCCCGGGAAAATTTTCATCTTTTTGATAACTATTGACATATGAGATCATCTTGTCCTTCCTGCTAACTTTCATTTTCTGAAGTTTAATTCCAGCACTGTCTTTTTCAAGTTGTGATTTGCTTATTTATTTTTCTGTTATTTAGATATCATACTGCTTATTAGTTCATGGTTTCTTTCTATAGTCAAGTGACTCTATTAGTAAGAAATCAAAATATTACTAACTGTAGTGTGATTTAGTTATCATATTGCTTAAACTTATTCATGATTGCTTCCCACAAGGTAGATTGAGCTGAAGGGTAAAGGATCATAAGAGTTAAAGTAATGTGACTAGTTTCTTTTATGCAATTTAATTTCTTGCAATTTAGTTATCATATTGCTTAAACTTATTCATGGTTGCTTCCCACAAGGTAGATTGAGCTGAAGGGTAAAGGACCAGAAGAGTTAAAGTAGTGTGACTAGTTTCTTTTATGCAATTTAATTTCTTGCCATTTAGATAGCATATTGCTTGACTTATTCATGATTGCCTCCCACAAGGTAGATTGAGCTGAAGGGTAAAGGATCTGAAGAGTTTAAGTAGTGTGAATTAGTTGCTTTGTTTTTAGTTTGAGTTGCCTTAAGTTCAGTTTTTACTTTCTTTTCATTCAGCAGCAAGGATACTGGGCCATTGTCATTAGTTCACTGTTTGATGCATTTACTTCCTCTTAAGAATTGATTTCAGTTTAGTTGTTTTAAAGATTTCTTCTTGAGTACTTTCAAGTTTGAGAAAATCACTGTAGAAACCACCATCACCATCCATACTTCATACTTCACTTTCATTTTCACCATCACACATTAGGGAAAGATAAATCCAAAAATAACTAAAAACTCAAAAAATGACAAAAGATTAAGGAAATGGTTATCTAGTACATATAGTACACTTCACTTTGTCAGCTTACGAATCCTGGATTGACATTTTAAATAGCAATTTAGATCACATTAAATTGACCAAACATTTTGGCGCCGTTGCCGGGGAAGTGAAACTAGGTAGCCAATTTCTTAAAAAAAACAAGAAAATTTCAAGGAAGGAAAATTGATAACCTCTCAAAGTATGCTCTCCTCTTGCACTTAGTGTGATCTAGAGGATCATAAAAGAGAAAGTTATTGGTTGAATAGTTCTTGAGTATGCTCTCTTCTTGCACCTAGAGTGACCTGGAAGATCAGAAAGAGAATTATTAGCCCGACTTGAAGAAAAATAAAAAAATGACATGCATAGAGCAAGAGATTCTAGGGGAAGGTTTTTAGCTAGAGCCAAGAGTTCGATTTTTACAACTCCATCTACTTTAAGGAATAGACAAGAGACACCTCCATCATCTCCAACCTACACTCCTAGCCCTAGGATTCCTGGAATTCAAGAGGCAGTAGTTGACTCTCCCCACCATCCATTGAATCTGAATTAGGAAGAGATCCTTTCCTTCCTTCTACAGGGAGACAAATTGTAATTGAAGAAGTAGAATCACCTGAGGAATAAGAGGGAAAAATTCCTCCTCGTTCACCCTTAGTAGAGGAACCAGAGGACTCTGAATTCTCCAGGGAAACTGCCATGACAGAAGAAGCAGCAAATGGATTTGGTAGAGGTAGAGGAGGAGGAGGAGGAAATAATGGAGGAGGTAGAGGTAACATTGGGGGAAATAGGGATGGAGATAATTCATTCGGATTTCCTATAGTCGATGAGGACTCTCGGGCCACAATGAAGAACATCTCACCATCTGTCCTGCCAAACTTTCATGGGTTAAGAAATGAGGACCCTGAAACATTTCTATTTGAGTTTGAGGTCGTGTGTCGAACTTATGATTATCTGGAAGACTCTCAAAAACTCAAACTGTTTCCTTCAACATTGAAAGGAGCAACTTTGAAATGGTTCATGGGGTTACTCACTCAATCCATTAGGACTTGGAATGATATGAAACAAAATTTTTAGATAGGTACCTGGACTATTGTATGCCCACCAATCACAAGGATGAGGTATTCAAAATGGTACAAAAAGAAGATGAAAACTTGGAAGATTTACTTGAAAGATTCCAATATAATCTGAAAAGCGCAAAAATGAGTAACTTAGATGAGGAGACCTTGAAAGCCCTTCTATTAAAAGCCATTAGAGATGAATGGATAGATATTTTGAACATGATGGGGAAAGGAGACATATCTCAACTTCCACTTCATGATATAGCGGAGCTATGTGACCATCTCTCAAGGGGGAAATCTAAAACTCAAAAAGGGCCTAGAGATCCTTCTCTCATCAGAGCAAACTGTTGGGTCCCTATAATACTAGTGATTACCCCATTACTATTGTAGTTATACCCCTTATTTATATTGTTGTGCCCTATTACCCCCATATTGTTATTTTTGTGCCCCATAGAATCCCTCTATTGTTATTTTTGTGGCTTTATATTATTATTGTTAGGTCGGCTGGATTATATTGTGACTCCTTAGACTCCTATATATAGAAAGGAGGTTTTGTCATTTGTATAATCCAAGAATTGTTCATTTATGTAATGTAAAGGAGGTTTCCCCCTCGAAGAGGCTGAATTCTAAGGCGTGGATCTCTCTTTTCTATCTTTTTGTGAGATGGTTTCATCACATTTAGTATCAGAGCTTTGGATTCTAGGGTTTCACTGCTCCAAACAGGTCATCGTGGAATTTTCGCTATAATTTTTTTTCTGTGACGTTTCAGAAGTCGCAAAAAAAACCCATTTGAGAAGACTTGGCGTTGAACCTTGGGTCCGAATTTCAGAGCTTTTCGCGTGATATTTTCGGATATATGATCTGAGGAAGTTGGCCTTTTTGCAGACTCCTGAATTACATTCAAAACAGGTGACCTGGGGAAAATCGGCATAACTCTCTCTCTGAGGACTGGATTGAAATTTCGTAAAAAGGTACAGAAGTAGGACGAACTATAGTATCTTGTGTGTGTGTTTCAGATTCAAAAGTTGAAACAGTGACTTGTGGCACGTCGTACAAGTTCGCTCTACTGAACCATTCTAAAAGCAAGTCACTGTGGGAGATTTCACATAAATCTTCCTTGGAGAATCCAATTTGGCTCAGACTTGTGGCATTAGAAAGAGGACACAGAAGGCTACTACAGGTAGCAATTTCAGAACTGGATGATCCGAAATTACAGAGATACATCAGATTCAATATCAAACTTCTATAAAGTGAAAAAAGGTGTGTAGTTTTTTTTTAAATTTTTGTGTAAGCTTGGTTTAACGGAATTCAAAGGGCATAGTAAACCATTATTATCGGTAACTGATGCCCTGAGGAAAGAAAATGCAAACACCTAGTAAGGAACCTGAAAGCTCTAGCATGACTCATGAAGAAGAAGAAGAAATGCTACATGATATATCAAAATTACAAGAACAAGTGCAACAAATGTCACGCTCACAAAAGCTAACAGAAGCTAAGATAAGTGGCGTGGAATCTAAGATAAAGGGCATGGAAGCTAAGATGGATGATTCGAAGATAGATTTGAAGAGAGACATGGCAGATTTGAAGACGGATTTGACAAATTTTCTACAAGAAATACTTACTAATGGTGAAAAGGTTGTAAAGGAAACTCATGATGTGAACAAAAGTAATGTTAATCATGATTCCATAGACGCTAATGTTGGATCGAAGACCCACCATATTCCAAAAATCGATATGAGGAAGTTTGATGGCAAGGATCCCGCCACATGGATATTACAAATGGAGCAGTTCTTCGATCTCAATAATGTGCAAAACACACAAAAGGTACGTATGGCAACTGTATATTTGGAACCAAATCAGTTTGTATGGTATCAATGACTTTTCTCTCGTAAAAAATTTATCACTTGGGCAATTTTTACAGAAGAATTGACAGCACATTATGAAGATACAAAAAGCAACACTTTTTTTAGCCAATTGATAAGTCTCAAACAAAAGGGTTCAGTAATGGAGCACATTGAGGAGTTCCAAAAATTGGACATAAGGGTAAAAGATATTCCAGAGGAGCATAGGATTGATGTGTTCATAGGGTCTTTAAAGGATAATATCCAACATGATGTTCACCTTTGGGAACCTGATTCATTAGAGAAGGCATTCAGGTTAGCAAGAAAAATGGAAAGCAAAATTATGGCAACTAGGAAGCATACCATTCACAACTATAAAGACGGAAGTGTTGTTTCCCATAGTCTTCCACAACCTACAAGGTTGACACCACAACAATTGGAAGAAAAAAGAGAAAAAGGGCTTTGTTACAATTGTGATAGCAAATACACAAAAGGTCATAAGTGTGCTGAGAAGAAATTATTCTACATAGATTGTGAAGAGGAAGAAGAAAAGGAGCAAGAAAGGTCAAAAGAAGAGGATATACTCCAGGAACAAAGCCTAGATGAAGAACAAATAAATCCGACCATATCTTGTAATGCATTGGCGGGAATTACCACTCCTCAAACCATCAAGATAGAAGGACAAATCAAGAAGAAAAAGGTAATAGTGTTGATTGATTCAGGAAGCACCCACAATTTTATTCATTGTAGGGTAGCAAAAGAATTGAATTGCTTCCTATATCCAGCACCAGAGTGTCAAGTGATGATTGCAAATGGAGGAACAATAAATTGCTCTGGAAAGTGCCATAATATCAAGCTATCCATGGGAGAATATGTATTGACTAGCCCAATGCTTTCCATTCCAATGGGAGGTGCTGATGTTGTACTAGGAGTCCAATGGCTACAATCCTTGGGTACAATAGCTTTTAATTTTCAAGAACTTTTCATGAAATTTTCTGTGGAAGGAAAGGAAGTTGAATTAAGGGGTATTGCAGGGAAACCAGGAAAGATAATCAGCTCTAATGGCATGACAAAGCTTCTAAAAAAGGAGCAAAAAGGTGTAATTGCACAATTATGTTCACTAGATGTTTCCACATTGGAATCATCTATTTCTCCAGATCTCCAAAAAGTCCTGGACAATCATTCCAAGGTATTTGAGACTCCCAAAGGTCTCCCACCTATGCGTGATCATGATCATGCTATTCATCTGATTCCAGGAAGTGTTCCTCCAAACATCAGGCCATACAGATATCCCTATGTCCAAAAAAGTGAAATTGAATGTATGGTTGCAGAAATGCTAGAGGCTGGTATAATTCAACCGAGTCAAAGTTCTTTCTCAGCTCCAGTAGTATTGGTGCACAAGAAGGATGGATCATGGCGCATGTGTCCAGATTATAGGGAGCTCAACAAGCTCACTATTAAAGATAAGTTCCCCATTCCTGTCATTGATGAATTACTGGATGAATTGCATGGATCAATTTACTTCACCAAGTTGGATCTTCGTTCGGGATATCATCAAATCAGAATGAAGATTGAAGACATTCCGAAAATGGCATTTAGAACTCATGAGGGTCATTATGAATTTTTGGTCATGCCTTTTGGCCTTACCAATGCACCTTCAACATTTCAAGGTTTGATGAATTCAATTTTCAAACCATTCCTTAGAAAATTTGTGTTAGTATTTTTTGATGATATACTAATCTACAGCAAGTCTTGGAAGGATCATGTTGAACATGTTGACAGGGTGCTACAACTATTGGAGGAGAAACAATTATATGCAAAAAGATCCAAATGTTTCTTTGGAGTCTAGGAGGTGGAATATTTGGGTCATATTGTATCTCATGAAGGAGTTAAGGTAGACCCTAGCAAAATTAAAGCCATTAAGGAATGGAAAATCCCCACATCCATAAAGCATCTGCGAGGATTTCTTGGGTTGACAGGGTATTATCGCAAGTTCGTTAAGAATTATGGGAGAATAGCAGCACCTCTAACAACATTATTGAAGAAAGATTCATTTTCATGGACTCCGGAAGCAACAAAGGCCTTTGAACATCTTAAAGAGGCAATGTGCCAAGCACCGGTCTTAGCTACACCGGACTTCACAAAAACCTTTATTGTGGAATGTGATGCTTCAGGAAATGGAATTGGTGCTGTTCTAATGCAAGATGAAAGACCCATTGCTTTTGAAAGTCGTCCAATCAAGGGAAAGTTTTTAAGCAAAGCTATTTATGAGAAGGAAATGTTGGCAATACTCCATGCACTTAAGAAATGGCGACCCTACCTAATGGGAAGACACTTCAAGGTAAAAACGGATCATGATAGCCTTAAATACTTTTTAGAACAAAAATTATCCTCTGAAGAGCAACAAAAGTGGGTCACAAAGATGTTGGGTTATGACTTTGAAATCATCTACAAAAAAGGGAAGAAAAATGTGGTGGCAGATGCACTCTCAAGAAAGGATGAGGATGTGGAAGCATTGTTGTGTGCCATTTCTATTATCCAACCAGATTGGATAAACGAAGCAAGGGAGGAATGGAAGAATGACAAAGAAGTGTGGGCACTTATTCGAAAGCTACAACAAGATTCCAGTACTTCTGATACATTTAGCTAGAAAAATGATTCGTTATGGTACAAAGATCGCTTATACCTCTGTAAGAATTCCCAGCTAAAACAAAAGATTCTTATGGAATTGCACACTTCTCCCTTAGGAGGGCACTCAGGATTTTTAAAAACTTACCACAGGGTTAAGAAGGAATTTTTTGGGATGGCCTTAAATCAGATATTCAAAAGTTTGTGGCGGAATGTTTGGTTTGCCAAAAAAATAAAGTTGAAACAATTAAGACACCAGGTCTATTACAACCTTTATCCATTCCAAGCCAACGTTGGGAGGAGGTTTCAATGGATTTTATCACAGGTTTACCCAAGTCTGAGGGAAGAGTGTCATCATGGTGGTAGTTGACAGACTTACCAAGTATGCACACTTTTGTGCATTATCACATCCATTTAAAGCCAGTACAGTTTCTACTGCATTTATGGAAACAGTTCAAAAGCTACATGGAAACCCAAAGATTATTGTAAGTGACAGAGATCCCATTTTCACTGGAAATTTTTGGACATAATTATTTTCTTGTCTTGGTACTCAGTTAGCTCATAGCTCATCTTATCATCCTCAATCTGATGGGCAAACTGAGATAGTAAACAAATGTTTGGAAGGATATCTTCGTTGCTTTGTATCTGATAAACAGACACAATGGGTCAAATGGTTGCCTCTGGCTGAATGGTGGTATAACACTTCCTTCCATACAGCAACAAAAATGACCCCATTTATGGCACTTTATGGGTATCAACCACCATCCATCACATCATATTTAAGAGAAAATTCTAAGGTTCAGGCAGTGGAACATCACATCGAACATCAACAACAAGTCCTCCAACTCTTAAAGGATAACCTCGTGTTGGCACAAAATAGAATGAAACAACAGGCAGATCAACATCGCAGTGAAAGAAGTTTTGATGTAGGTGATTGGGTATTCCTACGGCTACAACCATATAAGCAAATGTCCCTAAAGCAAGCTAAGAAGGATAATAAATTATCACCAAAGTATTATGGTCCGTACAAGGTGTTGCAAATGATTGGTACTATGGCATACAAATTGGAGCTTCCTGCAGCTTCTCGATTGCACCCAGTTTTCCATGTTTCATGTTTAAAGAAGGTTATAGGCAACAAGCTCCCAGTTCAAACAATATTGCCAGAACTTGATGAGGAAGGAAAAATTATATTGGAACCGGAAGCAGTCACAGAAACAAGAACTCGACAGCTACGAAATCGATCAATTTCAGAGTATCTTATCAAGTGGAAGAACTTATCCGCTGAAGATTCCACATGGGAGGATGAGAATTTTATGCAGAAGTATCCAGAACTACTCAAGCGTTGAGGACAACACTTTTTTGAAGGAGAGGGGCATGTTGGGTCCCTATAATACTATTGATTACCCCATTACTATTTTAGTTATACCCCTTATTTATATTGTTGTGCCCCTATTACCCCCATATTGTTATTTTTGTGCCCCATAGAATCCCTCTATTGTTATTTTTGTGGCTTTATATTATTATTGTTAGGTCGGTTGGATTATATTGTGACTCCTTAGACTCCTATATATAGAAAGGAGGTTTTGTCATTTGTATCATCCAAGAATTGTTCATTTATGTAATGTAAAGGAGGTTGCCCCCTCGAAGAGGCTGAATTCTAAGGCGTGGATCTCTCTTTTCTATCTTTTTGTGAGCTGGTTTCATAACACAAACAAATCTGCAACTGGATCAGTAAGTAGGGCTGAGATTGGCAACATGCTTGATGAGTTCAAAACTGATATCTTAGGGAGTCTTAGTGAGCAACTAGACACTCTTAAGATACACAACAAGCAGAAAGCAGAAGCTGAATCTTTGGCCATCTTTTGCCCAAAATGTAGAAAGAAACATGCTCTAAGGGAATGTCCCTTGGATGCAAAAGTTGTAGAAACATGTGTAATCTGTTCAGAGAATCATGAGACCAAGGATTGTCCTTCAATTCCTGGGCTCAAAGCTGTCTTTCAAGAAGACCCAAATACAATTGAGTCTCTCTGTTTTGTTGCAAGGAGACCTTGGCAGGGGAAACAAAATCAAGGGTTTAACAACTCTATGAATTTTCAACCCCCACCAAATTGGAATCCTTGGCAACAACCTTGGTCCCAACCTCAAAATCCTTTTCAATCATGGGTACAAGGTATGCAAAATCCTTATGGGAGATTTGCTCAATTTTATCAATATCCTCCATCTTTTCAAAATCAACAAGCTCCACAACCTCCAAATCAAAACCCACAACTATCATTTCCATTTCCACAACAACATCAACCTTCTCAGCAGAATCCAAATTCTCAACTCTTGCTCCCATTCCAACAGAAGTCAAATCAACTTCCTTCTCAGCCATTGCCAAACCCCAATAGTAAAAACCCTCAAAATGCTTACATGATGGAAGGTCAACAATTTCCTACCTATATGATTGTCCCTCTCAATGATGTACAACTCAAATCAGGTAGAGTCTTAGATAAGCCTTCTATAGATGCTCAAAATCAAAGCATTTCTGAGGAAGAATCTCTTGAAGCCAATAAATGTTCTGAAGCATCTCTTCAAAACCCAAACACTCAGAAAGAAAAAGAAAAAGAACTAACCCCCACAACTCATATAGTTAAGCAACCTGCATCTTCATCCACACCTCCTTTTCCTGAAAGATTACAAATTGACAAAGGGGTGGAAAAACAAATCTTGTTGCCTGACTATGATTTTCTAGATGAATTGAAGAATGTCTATATCAAGGTTCCCTTGTTACAAGCCATTAAGGAGATTAATATTCTAGCAAAAACAATAAAGGAGTTGAGTCTTAAAAGACTAGGAAGGAAACCAAGATACAAGAAAAATCCACCTGGTAGGAAAAATTGCAGATATCATGATGGGAAAAATTACTATGCAAAAGTATGTAGATCTCGGTAGTCCAATTGTCAAAACACATATCAATGGGGTAGAAATTCCAAATACTTTGATTGATTTGGGGGCTGCTATCAACATTATGAGTAGACAAACTATGGAACAGCTGAAACTTCCTAACCTTCTCTTTACACCTACTTTACTGCAACTTGCAGATCGATCAATTATTAAACCAGATGGTGTATTAGAAGACATTTCAGTCTCCTTAGACTCTTGGGAATATCCAGTAGATTTCATGATTTTAACTCCAAAGAGTAATTTAGGAGGACATCCTCTCATCTTAGGAAGACCTTGGCTAGCCACAGCTGATGCTTTTATCAGTTGTAGGTCTGGGGATATGAATATTTCTGATGGTAATTCGACAAAGAAATTCAATCTGTATCCTCCAGCAAAAGAAATTATAGAAATAGGAGATAATGAGTGGATTGATGATGAAGATACTATACAACCTGTCTTTACCATTTCCAAGATCAGTGAAGATAGTCAAATTCTAAACACATTAGAAAACTTTGAAACATCTTCAGAATATGACCACACACAGTTTCAGTTGGATTCTGACATTGAGTATCTATCATCTAGACAAATGTCTCTTTTCTCTATGGAAGAGTTTGGTAGTTCCGCCATTGAGATCTTTCCAGGTAAAACATTGAATATCAACAAAAACTTGGAAAGATCACAACAGGAAGAGCTAACCAAAATCTTACAAAAACATTCTACTGCATTTGCATGGGAGTATACCGATATGAAAGGTATTGACCCTAAAACTTGCATTCACCACATCTACATTGAGGAAAACAGTAGACCAATCAGACAACCTCAGAGAAGGATGAATCCAAACCTTAGGGAGATAGTGAAAGAAGAGCTCCAAAAGTTACTTAATGTGAACTTCATTTATCCAATTTCAGATAGCCGATGGGTTTCTCCTTTGGTTATAGTACCTAAAAAGAATGGTAAATGGAGGGTTTGCATTGATTATAGGGAATTGAACAGAGCAACCTTGAAGGATCACTTTCCTTTACCCTTTATTGATCAGGTATTAGATACTTTAGCAGGCAAAAAGTATTTCTCATTTTTGGATGGTTTTAGTGGTTACAATCAGATTCAGGTAGCACTAAAGATCAGGACAAGACCACATTTACATGTCCATGGGGAACTTTTGCTTACCGAGTACTTCCTTTTGGATTATGTAATGCACCCGCAACATTTCAAAGGGAAGTACTAGGAATCTTTTCCGATCTAATCCATGATTGTGTAGAGGTTTATATGGATGATTTTACAGTTTATGGTAATTCGTTTGAAGAAGCATTAGAGAATTTGGAAAAAGTCCTTATTAGATGTAAAGAAACAAACCTATCATTAAGTCATGAAAAATGATTTATGATGTTTACTGAAGGGATTGTTTTAGGACATCATATTTCAGGGGATAGGATTAAAGTTGATAGATCAAAAGTTGAAGTCATCTCCAAGTTGCCTACTCCAAATTGTCAAAAAGATGTTAGAAGTTTTCTTGGATTTACTGGATATTATAGAAGATTTATTGAAAACTTCACCAAAATAGCATCTCCACTCTTCAAATTACTTACAAAAGACTGTGAATTCAAATGGGATCCTGATTGTCAATCTTCATTTGAAACTTTGAAAACAAGAATATCTGAAGCACGCATTTTGAGAGGGCCAAATTGGAAACTTCCTTTCCATATTTCTACAGATGCTTCAGATACAGCTCTAGGAGCTGTGTTGGGTCAAAAGGATTTAGTTCCTTATGCCATTTACTACACCAGTAAAAATTTGACTCCCACTGAGTTAAACTATACTGTGACTGAGAAAGAGTTCTTAGCTGTTGTTCACGCGATCAACAAGTTTAGACATTATATAACCGACTATGAAACTTTTGTCCATACTGATCATTTTGCAATTAGATATCTCATGAACAAACATGTTACTAATGGCAGAGTTACAAGATGGCTTTTACTTTTACAAGAATTCAATATTACTGTGTTGGATAGACCAGGGAAACAAAATACAGTAGCTGATTTCTTGTCTAGAATCCAAAATACTAACGAAGATTCTCCTGTAGAGGATAAGTTTCCAGATGAATATTCGTTTGCCGTAACTACTAAGACTCCTTGGTATGCAGATATTGCTAACTATTTGGTTACAGGGAAACTACCTCCACACTTATTTCCTAATGAGAAAAGGAAAATTATTCAGGAGAGTTCACATGGATTTCTAATGAATTGTTTAAAACAGGGCTAGATTGTGTGATCATAAGATGTGTTCGGGAAGATGAAATGCTTGACATCCTTAAGACATGTCATGATGAACCATGCGGTGGACACTTTGCTGACAATAGGACGGCCTATAAAATCCTTTCTTTAGGATATTATTGGCCTTCTCTCTTCAAAGATGCAAAATAATATGTCAGAAGGTGTGACATCTGCCAGAGAGTTGGGAGACCGACTCTTTCAAATGAAATGCCATTACAGCCACAGGTACTCATCGAACCCTTTGAAAAATGGGCTTTATATTTCATTGGACCAATTAATCCACCATCTAAACAAAAGAAGTATATATTGGTTTGCACTGATTATGTCACTAAATGGGTAGAAGCCAAAGCATTGCCTTCTGCCACTGAAAAGTCAGTTATTCAATTTATTTTTGAGGATATTTTTACTCGTTTTGGTGTCCCAAGAGAAATTGTGACAGATCAGGGAAGTCAATTTACATCTAATTTCATGGAGAAGCTGATGGAAGAATACAAAATCAAGCACAGAAAATCTACTCCTTACCATCCGCAAGCAAATGGCCAAGTGGAATCTACAAACAAAGTTCTTGAGAGCATCATCACCAAAATTGTTCATCTCCACAGAAGAGATTGGGCAGAAAGACTTCCTGAAGCCTTATGGGCCTACAGAACTACATGGAGGAACACAACAGGACATTCTCCCTATGAACTTGTTTATGGGAAAGAAGTCCTGCTCCCCATTGAGTTTCAAGTCAAGACCTTCAAGATGGCAGTCCAGTTGGGGATGAATCTATCAGAAGCCCAAAAGCACAGAACGGAGCAGCTGAATAAGCTAGATGAGATCAAACAAGATGCAATTTTAAGGACTGATCTAGTTCAACACCAAAGAGCTAAGTGGCATGACAGATACATAAAAGGGAGAAAGTTTCAAGAGGGAGATTGGACTTTACTGTTTGATTCCAAGTTTAAAGACTTCAAAGGAAAATTACAGACTCATTGGCTTGGGCCATATGAGATTGACAAAGTCTTTAACAATGGAGCGGTAAGAATCAAGACCATTGATGAATTTCAGACTCCTCTTATTGTGAATGGCCACCGATTGAAAATTTATCATAAGCCACTTTCAAAAGAGGAGTTTGTCAAAATGTTCCAAGAGAATTCTGCAATAAGGCTGGTGGAGAAGAATCCTTCTCCCCCATCAGCCTAATCTCTGTTTATTTCAGTTTCAAAAAAAAATAAAAATTGTATAAGCCTGAAAACCAATCATAGATTGGCGGTCTTATGTAGAAAATGTAGAGTGAAAATCAGGGACACCTGACACTCTATATTTTCCAAAAAAATCTCCTCTCCTTCTTTGCCATCTTCACTTCATCTCACTTACCATTTCACTTCACCTCCATCTCATTCCCATTTCCATTTCACTTCACTCCACCTCACTTTCATTTCACTCCATTCATTCCATTTCACTCCATCAATAAAAGTCCCCTTCAGGACTATTTTCATTCAGTTGGTTTTCCTCTAACTATCTTTGTGCAGTTAAGGGGGTGCTGTCTCAGTTTCCGCAGCTGGAGACCGTTTCCGCAGCCAGAAACAGTTTCCGCAGCCAGAAACAGTTTCCGCAGCCAGCATCACTCTGTTTTCAAAATTTACAGTCAACTGTTAGTGCCATAATCATGAAATGCAGGTGTAATTGAGCTAAAGACATGGGGCATCTCCAAGATAACAAAGAAGAGAAATTGGTTAGAAGCCTTGAGCAAGAAATGACAAAGGTATGATCAAAAATCTTTATCAAATAACAATTCAAGTCATAATTACGCATAGTCATTAAACCATAACAAGTTCTACTATGAGCAATGATTTGATACGATAGCTCCACTACCACTCCTATTCCACTAATCCTCGTTAATGGCTTGTTAATCCACACACCTCGCATTCATTGCCCTAACGGTCTCATGATTATCCCGAGTTTAAACTCAAGACTGGCTGCACTTCCATTTATTACCCGTACTCTTGAGACGTGACCTATTGTGTTACGGCTCTTCTTAGCCGTAATTTCCGCAGCCGTCTGTTGAGACGTGTAAAATTTCATATGCAGTCATTTGATTCGAAAGAGTCCTGCCGTTACTCCACTTACACTCCACTTATACCATACTCCTCGCATGCATCCACATTTCATTTCATGAACTCGTTTACTGCTGCTCACCCACTGTTCCTCCTATCATTCGGGTATTTCCATTCACTGTTCTCCATTTCTAACTGCAGCCACTACAGTTCGTTCTAAACCCTGACTGCAGTCACTATAGTCTATCCTAAACCCTGACTGCAGTCACTATAGTCTATCCTAAACCCTGTAACAGAGTTTATTTTTTCCCTTAAACCCTCACACGTAGAAGAACTCTCAGTGGAATTTAAAACAAAGGATGGGAAAATTACTGAGAGCTGAGCCAGAAGGACCGAAATACTTGGAGGGTTATCCTCAAGTTAAGGAATTGCTGAAGAAAGTTAGATGGCTACGATTTATCCAGAAGTTTAAAGGCTATAACAAGGAGGTGACCAAAGCTTTTGCACGGTCTTTTAATGGACAAACAGTGGAGGTTGGAGACTTAAATTTCACATTGACCGAGGCCACAGTAGCAGCTGCCATGGGCCTACCTCAAGAAGGTGAAAGGTGGTTTAAAAATAGAAGTGTGGACGATCAAATATGGAGAACCATGCTACAAAACCAAGGTATGGATACCACCGTATTTACAAGAGGCATCCCTGTTCATGTACTAAAAGAGGAATGGTCTAGTCTACTGTTAGTCATCCAGAAATTTATCACGTGTAAAGGTTGTTTTGGCTCTATGTATATGTATCATGTTAGATTGATGATGAATTTCATAGACGGTCACACTCTTAATTTGCCTCATTTTCTGCTATCAAGTTTGAAAAAGATGAGTTTTACAGTTCAAAAACATGTAGGCAACATTGAACCTCATCTCTACCATCATGGGCTCATAAAAATTCTTATTGAGGATCAGTTGAAGAAAACTAAGGATACTTGGGAGCAATTCTTGACAAGAAACTACTTCCAAGAGCCGTCTGAGGCCTCTGGAAGCAGTCCACCAAAGATTCCAAGGAAAAGTAGGAGGAAAGGAAAGAACATTACAATCCAAGACTCCCCTACAATAGAAATTCAAGAAACAGTCCAAAAAGAAGAAGAAGATAGAGCTAAAAGTAAGAAACAGAGAAAAGAAAAAGGCAAAAGAACCATCCAAGAAGTTTATCCATCCCCTGAGCAATCCATAGAAGAGGATTATCAACCTCTGTCAGAAAGATTAATAGATCTTCAAGCTGCTGCCATAGCCAAGAAAAAGAAAAAAGGAAAACAGAGTGCACCAGAGAAGAGTACTAGTTCATACTTAAGAAAGAGCACTAGGCTAAAAGGGAAGGGGAATAAAACCAAAGAAAAACAGTCTCACTTTATTGATTTAGATGAAGAGACACTTGAGAAATCTCCAACTCAGCCAAGCATTGAGTCAAGTCCTCCATGTGAGGAAAGCCCTTTTCGGCTGGAAAGAGAGAGTAGTCTTCCTCCTCCACCAGATTTTGAGCCTAGTCTGAGAAAGACACCTGAGGTAGATCCTAATCAGCAAGAGGCATACAATTACCTGGAAACCTTAGAACAATCAGCTGCAGGACCAAGTACCTCTCTGCCACTTGATGCACAAGTTCAGTCTTTGAAACAGGAAGTATTTGAGTTAGAAGTCCTAAATAGGCATATCGTACAGGAAAATGAAGCACTCAAAGAGCAGAGTAAAGTAGACAAGATTGTCCATGATAACACTATGCTTCATTTAGGACTGTGGGAAAAGAAAAACAGAAAATTGAAGAAGAAGTGCAAAAAGTTAAGTAGAGCATTGATTAACCTCAAGTTCAAATGTCTAGTCTGGAAACCAAGGATGATGATGTTAGCATCAAAGAAGAAGAAAAGAGGGCTAGATGTCCTTGCATAAGCCTCAGAACATGTGGATTAGAGGGAAATAACTCAATTTTGGTTGCATGAGGACATGCAACACCTTCACAGTGGGGGTATGTTGAGCCTCAAGCCTGCACCTTCCTATACACCCTCTCAGCCTTCTTTTTCCACTTATTTCATCCACCCAGCTGTTAAATCATTGCATTGTAGTTTAAAAAGAGCTTTTTACATGGTTTTCTGACTATGCTTATGACTGTTGTTTGGTTTAGTTTTTGTTCATGCAGCTGCGGAAACTTCTTAGTTTCCGCAGCCAGCACAGGATTCCGCAACTATTTTGTTAAAAGCTGTGCTACAGGTGTCCTATGAAGAAATGAGCTATATGGGCAAGCTACAGGTGACGGATACATGGAACGTGTCCCTTCAAATCAGCCAAATCATCCATGGAAGGTCACGGTCAACGAGGGTAAAAGGCAAAGCCAACCAAGAAGTTCAGCAGTGGCACGTCTCTGTTTTGGGCACGTGAATGATTACGTAGTACAGTCCTCAACCCACGAAGACACCGGCACACCTGGAGATCATCCCCGTAACCTGAATCCAACAGCTACCACTCCGAAGATTTAATAGACATGATGACAGTTACGCTAGATCTCGGCTGAAGGGATCTACGTGTCTTTGGCAACACAGTTAATAGCGTAGGAGTCAGTTAGTTAGTTCAACACTTTTTCATTATAAATAACGCGTCGATGAACGCTGTAAAAAAGCTTTTTGGATATGTAATTTATGAACTGTTATTTTTATCACCCCACTTTTTTATATATGTTGCTGTTTTAATACATGAGAAGAATTTTCTGAGTTCATTCATGTGACTACTCGTTGACTGGCTGAAGTGGCAGAGGGCCCCTGCGCGCTGAAGCCTTGTAAATTTTTCATTTGGTTTTATTATGTTTCTGCTTTCATAATCTTTAGATTGTACATAACACGCTGTTTTAATGTTTCTTAACTCATTGCTGTTTATATTTTCACCTCTGTTTTCTTATAGCTGTCAGCTGATCAGTGCTTTTCTGCAGGTTTTCTTAGACAGCCCGGGCAAATTTTCATCTTTTTGATAACTATTGACATATGAGATCATCTTGTCCTTCCTGCTAACTTTCATTTTCTGAAGTTTAATTCCAGCACTGTCTTTTTCAAGTTGTGATTTGCTTATTTATTTTTCTGTTATTTAGATATCATACTGCTTATCAGTTCATGGTTTCTTTCTATAGTCAAGTGACTCTATAAGCAAGAAATCAGAATATTACTAACTGTAGTGTGATTTAGTTATCATATTGCTTAAACTTATTCATGATTGCTTCCCACAAGGTAGATTGAGTTGAAGGGTAAAGGATCAGAAGAGTTAAAGTAGTGTGACTAGTTTCTTTTATGCAATTTAGTTTCTTTCAATTTGGTTATCATATTGCTTAAACTTATTCATGGTTGCTTCCCACAAGGTAGATTGAGCTGAAGGGTAAAGGACCAGAAGAGTTAAAGTAGTGTGACTAGTTTCTTTTATGCAATTTAATTTCTTGCCATTTAGATAGCATATTGCTTGACTTATTCATGATTGCTTCCCACAAGGTAGATTGAGCTGAAGGGTAAAGGATCTGAAGAGTTTAAGTAGTGTGAATTAGTTGCTTTGTTTTTAGTTTGTGTTGCTTTAAGTTCAGTTTTTACTTTCTTTTCATTCAGCAGCAAGGATACTGGGTCATTGTCATTAGTTCACTGTTTGATGCATTTACTTCCTCTTAAGAATTGATTTCAGTTTAGTTGTTTTAAAGCTTTCTTCTTGAGCACTTTCAAGTTTGAGAAAATCACTGTAGAAACCACCATCACCATCCATACTTCATACTTCACTTTCATTTTCACCATCACACATTAGGGAAAGATAAATCCAAAAATAAACTAAAAACTCAAAAAACGACAAAAGATTAAGGAAATGGTTATCTAGTACATATAGTACACTTCACTTCGTCAGCTTACGAATCCTGGATTGACATTTTAAATAGCAATTTAGATCACACTAAATTGACCAAACACCCCTCTGTATTCCACAAGAACCATTGATCCTAACAGATAAACATTTGTCATTAGATTGAGGGGGGAAAATTCCATGGTGGAGCTTGGAGTGTGGTCCCCCCTGGCCCCCCTCCTTGCTTGTGTCAAAGGGGGCACAATCAATCACAAGTGTTGAACTAATGGAGACCCACTCGAAGTGGGGTATTGCCACTACGTTCGATATGTATATGTATATGTATATGTCTATGTATATGTCTATATATATATATATATATTGATGTCAGTGATGTAGTGGAAAAGCCATGTGATAGTGATGAGATGGTGACTAAGTACACTAGTGAGGAGGCCAAGTGGAAAAAATAGGTGTAACTACACTGATTGGGTGAAAAATGTAGTGTTAAATATTGGGCAAGTTGGAGCCCGATATGAAATATTCGCCATTGATTGCATTTAATTTAGACTATTGGATCTCATTGTGCATGGAAGGCGGTGTTAAATACAAAGCTTATTGGAACCTGATATGAGATCTGGATCATTGATATTGTTTAATCAAGACTATTGGAACTCATTGGTTATGGAAGGTGGTGTTAAATATCAAGTAGGTTGGAGCTCGATATGAGATCTAGGTCATTGATCATGTTCAACATGGGTCATTAGATGTCATCGAGCATAGGAGGTGAGGTTAAAAACCTGAGTAGTCATAGTGTGATATCAAATCTTAGTTGTCTATTTGGAGAGATCCTGGCCATTGGATATAGAAAGAAAAATGGACTGTCGTTGTGTTAAAAATGGGGAGTGGACCCCAACTCACAATTGATCCTGCTATGTCCCCATCACCTAGAAGGGAACACATGAATCATTGAGAGCCTAAGTGAGGTTAACATGCAAATAATAAGATTTCATGTGTGCTAGGTGTGAAGGGAAGTCATGCAAGCTAGTTCGTGTTGAATGTGAACTAAGGAAACCGAATTGGTACAGGAAGTTACCATCCAATGAAGTAGGGGTTCACATTGGAGATACGTATGTTAAAATGCAATTACAAGACACTTTTAACTGTAGATTTGATTGGTTGAGGGGAGTGAAGAAATAAAAAATATTTGTCAGCTCCTCCAGAAATTCACTAAATTTCAGGTCATTTTCTTGTAGGGCACCTTTTAGGCCCTAAACAATTATTTTAGGTGGAAAAAGCTCCGAAAATTATTGTATTAGTGGTAACAGTAGCTGCAGTTTAAGGAGAAAGAGATTGAAGAGATTTTCAAATTGATGGTCCATCAATTGTTGTCCCCTGCTAGCTTGACTCCCCTGCTAGCTTGACTCCTTGTTATCCTGGATCAAATTTTAATAAAGTTATGGGCTTCCGAGATTCCAATATTTCCAAACACTATTCCCACTATGTTGGCTCAATTCTATCCCAAATCTCTTTTAAATAAGGTTACGAACTTCTAGGCATTTCAGGGTTTCGGGCTTGAGGGCATTGCAACTTTGACCATGGAGATCCTAACTTCAACTGGCCATATCTTTTAATCATGAGGACCATTTCTAGACTCCCCCATACAATTGGAAATATTTTTCAAATAATTATCCAACTATGTCATATCCAAGAGCATCTAAACTAAAAAAATGGGGCAAACATTCCTCCAAAATCTGGGGCTCCCAACCATAATAGTCATATTTTTATGGCTTCTCCACTAAGCCCGCTACTATGATGATTCTCTACATATGACTGTAGTGACCTTAGGACTCCCTCCTAAGATACTCTAATGCATGAGACTCCCAACCATCATATTCATATTATTACAACTTATTTAATAAGCCTGCTACTATGATAGTTCTCTATTAGAGATTGTAGCAACCATGCAACTCCCCCTAATCTCAACACACCATGCACACCAATGCCAACATATGATGCCACGAAATTCAATGCTAGTCTAGTTGACACCAATGCCAAAACACTTTCTACAACTAGCCATTCAGGCAATGCCATATGTTCAATAATCTCCCCATTTGGCATTTATGGGAAAAACTCATCATTTATCCACATGGATGACAAACTCTTATGTTATTTCAATACTTCTCCTTGCATGAGCCACCAATGGCATTCTCTCCTCTACATGGTCCATCACAACTTCTCCAATAAGCTTCTCCCCCCCTTTGACATCAATGGAAAAGGGATACAAGCTACTACTTCTCCTTCTCTCAATTAATGGATGAGGGTCAAGTTGCTAATCTGCATTTTTATTTTGTAGACTTCTCTTCAAGGGATAATAGCTTCATGATGGAACACTTGAAATTTGTCATCCAAGCTCAGCTACAAAAGTCATAAAAAAGGACATCTACAAGAATCAAACATTAATATAAACATGTCTTTGTATCTCCTTGTAGCTGTTGTTGTTGCTCTAGGAACTAGAGATATGTGATATGCTCCCCTTGAACATATACTTCCTCCTTCTTACTAATCCTCCAGTTCTGGAAAACTTATGCTGCTGGTTGAAGCACTCTTCTTTCCAAGGAATATTTTTTAACAATTAAAACTACTCATGGTATTTCTACATGCAAATAAAAACCATTAAATGATTCATTTAGGCTTTGCTTTTCACCATTGTCGCTACTGCTAAGGTCGTGCTCACTCACCATGAGTATGCTAAAATCTCTCTCCTTGAGATCATGCTACCACATCTAGGGATTGTTGCTTAGATGATACCAATTGTACCAAAAGGTTGATACAAATTGAATACTATACCATGAAAAATCATATGACTCCTTCTCAAGAAGAGATGTTCATTTACACAAAAGGATTACTCCATATGAATCTAGACCACCAATTGACATAACGATACTGATCCAGGTGGATATTGGTGGCCACCTGCCAAGTCCACCTAGACCCCTACCATTTTTTCTCTCAGCATTTTCAGTTTCCTTAATTGTAGCACAACTTACTATTTTTAGCAGTTTTTCGGGTCCTGAACTTCCGGAGCTGTTTTGAGGCCCTAAACGACGTTTTTTGGGAAATTTGGGGGCAACATGGGTCCATGGACCGATGTTTCCCTTCCCAAAGTGGTAGTTCTCGGATAGTCTTTCTAATGAGCTATTGTACGCGTCAAATGGAGGTCGTATGCCAAAGTTACGACCCCAGGAAGTTGATGTACCAATTTACCCAAACAGGGCCCACAGTTTGGCATTTCATCTTCTAGGGTTAGGTTTTGGAATGTTAAGGGTTTTGCATTGTTTCTCAACAATAAATAGGCCTTCGAGCCTCATTGTAACACAATTCAGAGGCATGTAGCCACCACATCTCTTCTCAGAGATAAGCTACCATTGCCCTAGCTGGTTTATTTCCATTACTGTTTGTAAGCATATTTCAGTATTTTACATTAATGAAATGAAGTATTATTTCCACTGCATATCTATGTTTATGGTTATCTCTGTAATTTGTTGTGTTCTTGTTTAGCTCCAGATCAGTGGTATCAGAGTAGTCTGCTTTTTCTCTGTTTTTCTTTGCATGTCCCCAACGAGGTCGGGATATAAGGAGTTAGCGCTTGAATTGGTCGAACCTTTCCAAGACCAGCCTCGAAAATCCCGACGGCCTCCCATGCAGATGAGAAGAAAGATGAGGGGGCAGGAGATCCTATCAAAATCTTGCTTGAAGAATCCCTCAAACGACAACGGAACACGATGATGGACATCTTTGCCCAGATCCTTCAGCGGCTACCCAGAAGTGACACATCGGCTTCCAGCAGCTACTCTGGAAACGCCACGCCCTTTAAGGTACAAGTTAATTTTGAAATCCCCATATTCGAGGGCTAGATAGATGCAGAGGCCATAGATAAGTGGTTAAATCTGCTAGAGGGTTATTTTTCTGTTCATGAATTTTCGAGTCGAGAAAAGATTGTTTTCGCTCTTCTCAAAGAAGCCCCCCACATCAAGGACTGGTGGGAAACCTACTGCGAGCAGAAGGATGAAAATACCGGCTCACTATTTTTAGCCGCACTCACCTGGAATTCATTCCGGGATGCCATCAAGGAGCAGTACTACCCTGTCAGAAGCTATGAGGATGAATACATAAAGTGGACCATGCTGCGACAGGGAAGGGGCCAAGATGTGCCAGAGTTCACCAATATTTTCCATACTCTTCGCACAAAGTTGGGTATCAAGGATTCAGAGCAGCATTTGATACTCAAATACCGTGGCTGCCTGCACAAGTACATCTAGGAAGAAATAAAATTCCTAAACATCTCCTCGCTCGGCACAGCATATCGATATTCCGTCAAGGTCGCGTAGAAGTTTAAACAAAAGAAGCGACACTTTGGATTTGTGAATCCAAAGCAAGAAAAAGGTGCCAGTAAACCACAGAACAAAGGACAAAGCCAAGGCAGGGCAGCCCAAGACAACCCGCCAAAGCTGCAAGTAAAGAATAGCACCGCGAAGCCAAAAAAGGACATGGGAAAATGGTGTGAGTTCCATAAGAGCTCCACTCACAACACAAGTGACTGTCAGGCCAAGCAGTCACTGGTGGCTGAGCTAAAGGTTTCAGAATTAGATGCATGTTCCGACTCTGAGTCAGAACCCAACAAGGGGAATGACAAAGGGAAGCAAATAATTGATGCGGATCCCAATGCCACTGTTGCTACCGCTAAGATCCAAAAAAATGAACCCGAAGATCTAGAGGAGGAGGAGCATCTCTTCCACTCCTAGATGTGGGTAGAGGGCTCCCCACTATAGTTCATTGTCAATAGAGGGAGCCAAAAGAACCTCATTTCGGCAGAGGTCGTGAAGCGGTTGGGCTTATTGACCACAGAACATCCACAACCATACACCATCGGGTGGCTTCACTAAGGACGGGATCTTCGAGTGAGCCAACAGTGTCGCCTTCCATACAACATCAAACCCTTCATGGATGAGGTATTGTGTGACCTTGCTCTCCTTGAAGTTTGTGATGTATTCTTAGGACAACCATACTTGTGGAAGTGACATGCTCTGTATGAATCAAGGCCCCGTGCTGTTATTATTACATTGGGAAATAAGTTGTACAAGATACCAGAGGTAGCACTGCCTATCGCCATCTCTTTGATTACTACAAAACAATGTAGTAAGCTCATTTCCAAAACCAGGAAATTTGTTTTCCTGATGATACGCCCTCAAGGAAAGAAGAAGATGGTGGCCACGGCCTCCAGACAAGGCACCTCCACACGACAACTACAGATGGACAAGGTCGTGAAGGAGTATGAGGACATCTTCACCTCCCCCGCAGAGGTTCCTCTGCACTGTCAGGTCAAGCACTCCATCGATCTGACCCCAGGTGTGCCGCTACCCAATGGACCAATTTATCGGCGCTCCGTTCTGGAGAACGATGAAATCAAGAGACAGATTTAGGAGCTCCTATAGAAAGTTCACATCTGACCAAGTTCATCGCCTTGTGGGAGCCCGATCGTGTTGGTACAGAAGAAGGATGGGACTTGGAGACTTTGTATTGACTATCGAGCGCTGAAAAAGATCACTGTTCGTAATAGGTACCCGATCCCGCGGATTGATGACCTCCTGGACCAACTAAAGGGGGAGAAATATTTTAGCAAGATCGATCTGAAGTCAGGATATCACCAGGTACCAATTGAACCCTCTGATGTGTGGAAGACTGCCTTCAAAGCCAAGGAGGGCCTTTTCGAATGGTTGGTTATGCCTTTCGGATTGACGAATGCTCCTGCAACCTTCATGAGGCTAATGGATGACATCTTGCAGCCATTCAACAACTCATTTGTAGTGGTATACTTGGATGAAATTCTGATCTTCAGCCAGAGTTGGGAAGAGCACCTCCACCACATGCAACAGGTTCTCCAAACACTGCGGCAACACAAGCTATGTGCCAATTTGGAGAAATACACTTTTGGCATGACCCAGGTTCAGTATCTAGGATACATTATTATTGAACAGGGGGTGCGTGTGGATCCAGCCAAGATCCAAGTCATTTGGGATTGGCCATCTCCAACCACTCTAACAGAGCTCTGCAGATTTCTAGGTCTTGCCAACTTCCACTGCAGGTTCGTGTTGGGGTTTTCTCATATCACTTGGCCCTTGAGTCAAGTTACCAAAGGAGGAGTGAAAGAAAAATTCTTTTGGTCTGAATCTCAACAGAAGGCATTCATACAGTTGAAAAATCGCCTCTACATGGCACCAGTGCTTGCGTTACCAGATTTACAACAACCATTTGAGGTCGAGGTAGATGCCTCTGACTATGCTATTGGGGTAGTACTTACTCAACATGGGCACCTAGTGGCATATCACAGTGAAACAATTTCAGACATAGTCTGGAAGTATCCCACTTATGATAAAGAGATGTATTCCATTGTGCAAGCCTACCAACAATGGAAGCATTACATTTTGGGGAAGGAAACGATCATCCACACAAACTACCGACCCCTGCAGTTCATACAGACCCAGGGGAAATTGCAGAATGATCACCATCAGAAGTGGTCTACATACCTGCAACAGTTCCATTTGAATATCAAGTATAAGAAGGGCAGCACCAATAATGTTGCAGATTTCCTCAGTCAACCACCAATCATGGCGTTAACCACTGTGCTCAACTCTTGTGGTCACGAGACTTCTGATTGGTCACTTCTCTACAAAAGTGACCCAGAATTCGGCCAGACATACCAGACACTCTTGGAGGGTCAGCATGTTCCAGATTTTGACCTCCAGGATGCCCTGTTATGCCAGCTGTGTCACCTTCTTGTTCCTTTAAGTGAGCATGCCAAGATGATTTGGGAAGCACACTACAGTCGGGCTACTGGGCATTTCGGGGCCGAGAAAACGGTGGCAGTAGTGCAAAAGTATTTCTATTGGCCGAATCTTCGACATGATGTTGGGAAGTACATTAGATCATGTATTTTCTGTGCCATTGCCAAACCAACCATCAAGAAGCAAGGCCTCTATGCCCCGCTGCCTACCCCTAGTCGACCTTGGGAATCCATCTCCATGGATTACATGTTAGGGCTTCCTTCCACTAAGCATGGAAATGACTGTGTTTTTGTGGTCTTTGACAGGTTCTCGAAGATGGCCATTATGGCGGCTTGTAAAAAGAATATCACAGCAGAAGCCACTACTAAACTCTTCTTTGAACGAGTGTGGGTGCACTTTGGGATCCCATAATCTATCATCTCAGATTGGACAGCCGGTTCCTCAGTACATTTTGGTCCAGTCTCTAGTCAATGCTGGACAAGCAACTCACTAAGTCCATAGCCTTCCATCCACAAACTGATGGTCAGACAGAGGTTGTCAATAGGATGATTGTGCACATACTGCATGTACAACTCAAAGCATCCACACACATGGGATGAGAGCCTCCCCTATGTTCAACACAGCTACAACCGAGCTCTTCACAGCTCGACTGGCCACAACCCTTTTCAAGTGGGCTGGCGATTCCAACCACTATGCCCCATTAATGTGGCCATGCCACTTGCAGCTACTCCCATAGATTCCACTCATGTCCAGTCTGAAACAGATAAGGCAACCAGCTTCATTGAGCACATCCAACATATTTGTCAGCAGGTCCATGACATTTTGGAGAAATCAAATTCCAAGTACAAGTAGCAACATGATTAACATCGGGTGCCACACAAGTTTCAGGTGGGTGATAAAGTCTGGTTGCATTTGCAAAAGGAACGCCCTACTGAAGCCTATCAGAAACTGAGACCACTCCGATATGGTCCTTACACCATTACTAAGGCTATGGGAGACAATGCATTTGATCTCAGCATTCCCCCATTCCTTGGCCTGCACCCAGTGTTCAATGTGGATTGCCTTCGGCCATACTTTCCACCATTGCTAGACACATCCAACATTGCAGAAAAGCTCACACCCACAGAATTAAATCCAGATTGCATGGAACAAGCTGCAACTGATTGGATCATGGACACACAGATCAAGAACACTCGCCAACAGAATATCCAACTGTATCGAGTTGTCAAAGCAGGCCAACTTCTTCACTAGGGCAAGTGGCTCACCAGGGACCAAGTTCAGCAAAAGTTTCCTCATCTCATGGAGGAACTCAACGCAATGGGGACCATTGCTTCCTAAGGGGTGAGGAATGATCCAGGTGGATATTGGTGGCCACCTGCCAAGTCCACTTGGACCCCCACCATTGTTTCTCTCAGCGTTTTCAGTTTCCTTAATTGTAGCACAACTTACTATTTTTAGCAGTTTTTCGGGTCTTGAACTTCCGGAGCCGTTTTGAGGCCCTAAACGACATTTTTTGGGAAATCTGGGGCATCATGGGTCCATGGACTGATGTTGCCCTTCCCAAAGTGATATTTCTCGGATAGATCTTTCTAACGAGCTACTGTACGCATCAAACAAAGATCGTATGCCAAAGTTACGACCTCGGGAAGTTGATGTACCAATTTACCCAAACGGGGCACACAGTTTGGCGTTTCATCTTCTAGGGTTAGGTTTTGGAATGTTAAGGGTTTTCCATTGTTTCTCAACAATAAATAGGCCTTTGAGCCTCATTGTAACACAGTTCAGAGGCATGTAGCCACCACATCTCTTCTCAGAGGTAAGCTACCATCGCCCTAGATGGTTTATTTCCATTACTGTTTGTAAGCATATTTCAGTATTTTACATTAATGAAATGAAGTATTATTTCTGCTGCATATCTGTGTTTATGGTTATCTCTGTAATTTGTTGCATTCCTGTTTAAGTTTGGATCAGATACTAATTGAAAGCTAAGGGGCATTCAAAGGTTGTACCAATTATGTTTCATGAACAAAAGATATCTATGTAAAATTAAACTCACAACTTAAATGAAATAAGGGTATTTCACCAAAGATATAAACCTTTCATTTACACAACAATCTCTCTTCCCGAGGCTGAAAATCATTGCCTTTTACTGCTTACTAAAGCAGCTCCCTTGAGGCCAATTCTCTCTCATCTCTTACACCTGCTTAATCCTTACTTCTGCATGGGGAATGATCCTGTGGACTTTACCTAGCCATGGGCTTCTTGTCATTCCAAACATTTTGCTGCGACTCATTCTTTTCTCACAATATAAAGTGTTTTTAACTCCCCTTGAAACCAATTTGACTACATTCTCCTCCCTATTTCAATGCTTATATATGTGAAATAAACAAATTCATTATTGTAATTAGCAAGAGGGCTCGACCATACCTCCAAGTCTCAAATGAATCTCTTCTCTACATGCTCTATCATGGCTACATCTGACTTATTTGGCCTCCCTTAATGCCATCCTCTTCTTTCAATGAAGAGAAACAAAGGATCTACTCCCCCTAAGTAGAAAGTCCTACTTTCTCTTCCACAATTTCATTGGCTGAGTCCTAATAGAGGCATTGCCTTCTAATTTCTTCTTTTCCCATTATTGGGCTTTATCTTGGCTGCACATGGCTGAAGGGAATTCCTCCTTTTGTTCCTCCTTCTTCACCCAAATTCTCTTACTGCATTTCTTTCTTAAAGAGGGGAGTGCTACAAGGGTAAGAGGATATTTATTCTGATTTATTTTTCCTTTGTTCCACTTGCTCCTTTGACATAGAGAATTGAAGACATACTCACAATCCTCTTCTCTTGTATTTCTACTTATATTCAGTGCTCAAATTGCTTCATTTGCGTTCATATTTTGAGGGAAGTTCCTTATCCTCTCATATATGTTGTCTGTTGACTTGTGCCCAAAGTTACAATTGTAACATTCAACATTGCTTAAGAATGGGACAAAGGAATTGTCGTATCTATTAGCATTCTTATCAAGGCCTCTAATATTGTCAACATGCCTTCACTTGGCCACTTTGTGCATTCTTGGGTTGCTGCTACCCAACACATCTTGTTTTCTTGCATGCCATCTACAATCCATGGATTTATGCCCAAAGTTATTGTACGAGAAACAATACCCATAAAAATGATTTTGAATACTAAAGACACTTTTTGTTTGAGGTCTTTGTCCTTGAGGGGGAAAGGACCTCTGCTAATTCTTCATGTGTCTTCCATGGATTTTTTCATTATTTTCTTGCATTCTTTCTTGATGTTTCTTGGCTCTCTTTTGCTACTCCCATTTTTGTTGCTTCTTATAATTCAAATGTTTCCTTTTCTTCTCCTGTTGCTTTCCTTTCTATTGTTTTTGTCCAACAACTCTATTTCCTTTGTTGTTTTTGGAGTTTCCAACTGCCCTTGCATGGGTTGTTGAACCTTCATCCTTTTCTACCTTAATTCTTGGTTCTTCTTTGAAGCCGAAACCATCCTTGATGAGATGCAATCTCAGCGTAACAAGCATCTCATTCAAATCTGTTATATTATCCCCAAGCTTATGATGTTGATACAACTCTTTACTTTCTCTTTCCAGGTCATGTCCTAATGAGACTACCTCATTTTGTAGTCTCTCACAATCAGATTCTCTATCATTTAGTCACCCCATTTAGCCTTCTAGCCTCTTCCTATTGGGCATTTAAATCTATAATTGTGTTGCTCAACTTATCATTCTCAAGCTCATATTCTTGCAATTGCTCCTTTTGCTTAAGATTAGCCTCTAATAGATCCTTCATCTCTTTTAGAGAAGAGATAACCTCTTTCTAAAGTATATCATTTCATCTAGATCCTTTTTTTCGTTATCAAAGGTGTTAGATGAACCACTAGAGAGATATAAATTCCTCTCTGTGTCCATGGAATATTCCACAAGTCTGAGTATTCCATATTCATTACTCCTAGGGATACTCCTATTCTCTTCTTGGGATATACTGCCTTCTTCTTCAGAGGATCCCCTTATTCTATTACTACCAATTTAGGTCTATCTATATCACTACTAGATGTACTTATATATCTCTCTTCAAAAAATTCACATGAAAATCTAGGGGACAAATGACCTATATTTTTACATTTATCACAGAGAAATAACATACATTTAGAGCATCATGGCCTCTCTTCTAAGTATTATTCATCATCAACTCAAGAGTGATGGGAAACAACGTCCTTATTGTAAGAATTATCTTCAATCTTTTGAGCATATTTCCTCTAGGATGCCTTCTTCTTCTTCTTCCTTTTCTTCTCTTCATTATCAACAACCTTCATAGATTTAGGTTCAATACTTGAGAAACAAGGTTCATCAACCTCCTCTTGAGCCTCAATACTATCTTCTCCATACAGACATTGCAATCTGTCCAAGATTTCCTTTTTTGTCCCACAATGCCTTAATTTATTAGCATCTGGCTTAGACAACCCTTTCATGATGATATCCTTGGCTTCTCTATCCTACTTACTCTCTTCTTCATTCAATAGGTAGCACCGTACATCAACATCCAAAGCCATTAAATAGGCTTTCGTTTTAATCTTCTAGAGTACATACTCTGCTCCATTAAAAAATGGGACTCCTTCTAGTGTAAGACAAGTTTGATTAGCAATTGTTTCCTTTTGATATACCTTCGAGTGATTAAGTTATGCCTGAAGGAACCTTGATCTGATACCAATTACTGGAAATAATGTTAATACTAGGAGGGTGGAGTCAATCAATATTAAATCTAATTTAAACTTTTATGCCAGTTTATATTTCCTCATTAAAAAATGGAAACCATTCGTGTGACGAGTAGCAACACATAGTTAATAGCAACACATATCACCACATAAACACACACACCATGATCAACATACATTTGCGACACAGGGGTTTAATATGGAAACCCTTTCGGGAGAAAAACCACCAAGGATTTGTTTGTTATTTGACCTAAAAGTAAGAGCAACTACTCTTTACATCAACTTGTGTTGGCATTATGATACACATTTTGTTCTTGATGGCAACTCACTCACAGGTCAATTCAAGTTTTGGTAAAAGGAAACTCACAGTACAATAGGTATATTCGGAGGTAACAGGGCAGTGGTATAGAAGAACAGGAAGATGGAAATAAGGTCTACTGATCAAGATAAAGAAGGTAAAGGAAAAGGTTGATGTAAAGCAATTTAAGAAGTATATGCAGGTCCACTTAGTCAAAACATTGTATACATGCTGGTCCACAGAACAAAAATAGTATATACATATACACGCACTCCCACAGGAGGAAAAGCACGTACATGTTGGAAAACCAAGGTTTTGGTCCGAGGTATTTGGTACAAGGTTTTGGTCCAAGGTATTTGGTCCAAGGTATTTGGTCCGAGGTATTTGGTCCGAGGTATTTGGTCCAAGGTATTTAGTCCAAGGCATTTGGTCCGAGGTATTGACCTTAGGTATTTTGTCGAAGGTATTGGTCCTCAGTGGTTTTGGTATGAGGTATTGTTAAAGGATCTAAGTATATAAGGAGGAGAAGATCAAAGGGATAAGCACACAAGGAATGCATATCTTATGAAGTGTTATGTGCAAGTGTATGGGTTTCTAAGGAATACTTCTATCTGAAGTATATTGTATGTTGTAGGGGCTATGTTTGTGATTTGATCTGAAATATTTTGTGCACCTTGAATTCAATATTGGACCAAGATCATGAGACCTGAAATGACTTATTATTGAATGATCTGATTTTGGTTGGGCTAGATTTGATTATGTACACCTGTTTTATTCTTTAAATATCGTGGTCTGGGTTTGTTTGAAGTCCGAAAGTGCAGTAAAGTTATGAAGTAAGTATTTGCAGATTTGTACGCTGGTTCACTTTGGTGAAGGTGCGTATACACATTGTTTCGTCTCTTCCAAGTAGTGTATGCAAAATAAAATCTTGATGTTCAAGGATGACTGATCTATCAGATTAGTGTTGTTGTTTTACTACTATCTATCAATGAAGTCTTAGATCTAAATGTAAAACTGAATGAATATTAGGAGTTTGATATTTGATTGATTGATTGTATAAGTGAGAAGGATGATCTCAGTTGCTTCCTGTGTAAAGCTCCGTAAATAGACAGTAGACGGTCAGTTTATTGTTGGTTGGTACAGACTTGATTAAGAACTTTAACATTTTAGTAGTTTTGAAGGTATACGTAGGTTTGATTATAGGAAATAGCGTATACATGTAGGTTGGGTTCAGTAAAGTAGCGTGTACATTCTGATGCATGTTTTTTGAGGTTACAGATGGTTCTAATTGATGATGCAAGTTTCTAGGTTCAACAAAGTGTTCTAGTGTCAGTGATCTGATTGTTCAGATTAACTGAATGTTGGTTGATGCAATTTGAGTTTCAAAGTTTCTAATGGGTCTAGTATGAAAATTTGATGAAACGAGGCCTTCATGTGTATTGGTGTGTACCAGGAGCATCCAGTCTAAAAATTTATGAAACGTGGTCCTTGGAGGAAGAGAGAAGGTCGCAGCCTTCTGTAGGCTGGCGCCTACGTACTAGTAATCACATTGGCTAGTATAAGAGCTAGGGGGTTGCATCTCCCTTCTAGTAGAATTTGGAAAAAGAGAGAAGGTTGTAGCCTTCTGTAGGTGGGTGCCTACATACTAGTATGAGTCTACACCAGTACAAGATTGTAAAGATATTTTCTTATTATTAAAAGAAGACAGAGACGACAGTAGCATGTGGTTTTCACCCACATTGGGTTTCCACCTTAAATCTTGGTTTTCATGTGTGTTACTTATGTGTGATGTTTTATTCTACTTTACTGCACTGTTTAATAAGTTACTGATGCACTGGTTAAATATCAACACATGATAAATTTTCTAAATCACAAGTTCTCTGGGTATACATTGGTTTCTCTAATCACAGTTGTGTGTACACGCTAGTTCACTTCACAGAAGTAGCATAGATAAATTAGTTTTGGAAATAAATTTATTGATCTGATAATATTAATTCACCCCCCTCTTAGTATTATTTTCAACAATTGGTATCAGAGTAGGTCCTTCAGAAGAAGCTTGATCACTTGAAGGTAGATCTTTTAAAATGAATAATCATGAAAGCATGGGATCCATCACACCATCAATCTTCAATGGGAGCAACTTAGTATATTGGAAAATAAGAACCATTGCCTATCTACAATCGTTTGGAGTAGATGATTGGGAAATTGTGGAAGGAGGATATCAATTCCCAACAATAATTCCTACAGACTCTGCAGGTAAGAAGTTGTACGAAATCAATGCCAAAGCAGCCAACACATTATTAGGAAGTCTGTCAGAATCAGAATTTGTCAAAGTCATGTAGCTCAAGACAACCAAACAGATATGGGACAAAATCATTCAGAGCTATGAAGGAGACTCTCAATTAAAATGTGCTAAGCTTCAAACTCTTAGAATTCAATACGAAACTCTTAAGATGCATAGTGATGAGAGCATTCCTAGTTACTTTTTACGCATATATGAGATTGTTAGTTGTATGAAGAATATGGGTGAAGAGATAAAGGAAGTTACTTTAGTTGAGAAAATTTTCAGATCCTTTTCTTCTAAATTTGAGTCAAAAGTTTCTGCCATAAAAGAAAAATAGGATCTTTAGACTATCACTGTGACTCAACTTCATGGAATCCTAACTGCCTTTGAAATGAGAAAAGGAGGTCCATTAGATATGAGAGAAGCCGCATTTAAAGAATTAGAAAACAAAAAAGAAAAGGAAGAGCACCATGAATCAAGACACTTTTCAGAAGAAGAAGATGAGGTAAATTTTGTCAAGAACCTTCAACGGGGTTCTAGAAGATTTAGAGGTAAGCTACCTTTCAAATGCTTTGCTTGTGGTAGAGTTGGTCACTATGTTGCCAAATGTCCTCATAAACCTAAATATGAAGAAGGGAAGGAATATGCAAAAGGAAATAGAAAACAGGTTGTGAATAGAAGGAGTTACTATACACATGAAGATAGTGATGGTTTATCTAATAGTGATGAAGATGAAACTGAACAAGATTATAGACTTCTCATGGCCTATGACGATGATTACTTTTTGGATGCATTAGAAGAGGAATATTTTCTTGAAGAAATCACTGAACTCAAAATCTGTTTAGAAGAAAAGATTATGATCATAGATACTTTGACACACCAACTTGTTGAAAGGGAAAAACACAATGAAAATCTAGAATGTGAAATTGTGGGTCTAAGAAAAGATCTTGAGAAGACAAAAGCTCTCAATCTTAGATTTGATAAAGGATCAGAAACTTTAAATGAAATTATCAAATTTCAACGTTCTCATGAGATAAAGACAGGTCTTGGATATTTTGAAGAATCATCTCAATCACAGAAGTCATCAACCTCCGCTAGAAGCTATCTTGATGTAGCAAAGATGAGTGAATAGCATGTCAATTGTCAGCAAAGGCATCAAAATACTCATCAGGTAAATCATACTCAAATTACTCCAAGGATGAATATTAGTAGAAGCCATAACCAACAGGTAAAAAATGTCAAATGATTCTATAATCACATAAACTTCTTTAATGGGCAATTTTTTTCATGTCATAACTTTGGAAACAAGGCTGCTCAATGTGTTTCTTACAAAACCATCATGACTAGAGTAGCACAAAATCAAAGAAGTAAAATAGGAATCAAGAAAAGTTCCTATAATAACTTTTCTCCTCTCGAAAATGAAATAGAATGCTCAATTTGTAACAACTTTGGTCATGAAGAATCTGAATGCAGGAGAAAATTTCGGCCAACATTTCAAAAGGATCAAACGCCATTAAATCCAAATATATGGAGAAGAAAGGAATCTCAATGAGAAAGATGTGGTATAGCTTTGTATGCAGAAGGACAAGAAAATTAGTGGTACAGCAACAGTGGATGCTCCAAACACATGACAAGTGATAAAGAGAAACTTCATTCATATAATGCTTTAGAAAAGGAAAAGAATGTCTCATTTGGAAATGACACTCCAACTGTCATTAAAGGTAAAGGTTTTGTTTTCTTGAAAGAAAAGGTTAAAATTGGAAATGTCATGTATGTAGATGGTTTAAAACATAACCTGTTGAGTTTCAGTCAAATGTGTGATCAAGGAAATGAAGTCGTGTTTCGATCAAATGGATGTGTCGTTCGTGAACTTGATACAGGAAAGATTGTGATAAAAAGTACAAGAAATCCAAACAACTTATACATACTCAAAGGAGGACAACAACAATGCTATCTAAGTAAAACAAATGAAAACTGCCTGTTGCATTGAAGATTGGGACATCTAAGGTTTTCTCAAATAAGAAAAGCATGCAGGCTCAAGGCAGTTCGTGATCTTCCATATATCAGCATCCTAGAAAACACCATATGCAAACCATGTCAATTTGGTAAGAAAACCAGATTTCACTTCATTGAAAAGGAAGGATCAACAAGTAAGCCTCCTGAATTCATCCATTCTGATTTATGTGGAAAAACAAGGAAAAATTCACCTTGTGGAGAAGAATACTTTATTTTGTTTATTGATGATTTTTTGAGGATGTGTTGGATAGGTCTTCTAAAGCATAAATATGAAGCTTTTGAAAAGTTTAAAGCCTTCAAAGCTTTAGTTGAAAATGAATCAGATCGAAAAATCAAATGTCTCAGATCTAATCAAGGGGGAGAATTCATATCAGATGAATTCTTTGACTTTTGTGAAAAACATGGAATAAAAAGGCAATTCTCCACTGCAAGAACTCCTCAGCAAAATGGTGTGGTAGAAAGGATGAATAGAGAAATTCAACAAATGGCTTGAGATATGCTAGATGAATCTGGAACTCCTGCAACCTTCTGGGGTGAGGATGCATTGTTGCCATGACTATTCTCAACAAATCAAATGTTTGGGTAAATAGCAATCAAACTCCACATGAAATTTGGTATGGTAAGCCACAATTCATTCTTGGAAATGATTCAAAATTCATATGCAAGCTCAAAAAGACTCTCTATGTTATGAAACAGGCTCCAAGGGCTTGGTATTACCGCCTTGACAAATATCTACAACAACAAGGCTTTACAAAAGGTTCTGTAGATAGCAATTTATACCCAAATATTGAAAATGATAAATTGCTAATTATTGTTGTTTATGTTGATGATATCATTTTTGGTAGCAATGAAGAATCCATGAGTCATAATTTTTCTTCAGTAATGTAGCAAGAACTTGAAATGTCCTTGCTTGGTGAACTTACTTATTTTCTTGGTCTTCAAGTTCAACAAAAAAATGATCGTATCTTTCTTTCACAAACCAAATATCTCAAGTAGATCTTGAAGAAGTATGGAATGGAAGATTCTGAACCAGTATGTACTCTAATGGTAACAAGATGCAGTCTCAACTCTAATGATGAATCACCAGCAGTAAACAAACCAACTTATAGATCTATGATTAGAAGTTTGCTTTATCTAACAGGTACAAAACCTGACATCATGCATGCAGTAGTAATTGTTGGAAGGTTCCAAGAAAATCCAAATGAATCACATCTCTAGGTAGTCAAAAGAATTTTCAAATATCTTCAAGGAACTAAGGAATTTGGACCATGGTATCCTAAAGATACAGACCTTACTCTTCATTCATATACAAATGCGGATTGGGTAGGAAGTGTTGATGATCGAAAGAGAATTAGTGGAGGTGCATTCTATATGGGTTCTTGGTTAGTGTCTTGGTTCAGCAAGAAACAAAGTTCGATTGCTTTATCTATAGCTGAAGCAGAATATGTGGTTGTTGCATATTGTTGCACACAACTACTTTGGATGATGCAAATTTTGCAAGACATTCAGATCACATGTACTCCACCTGTTATCACTCTAGGAAACTCTCCTAGGTTGTAGCTCGGAGATGCCTGATAACATATAATCTTCAATATTGTTCTCTGAACTATTGCAATGAATGACGGTTTGGATCAAGCCAGATAACCATTTCAACTCTGTTTTTCACTCAAGGCATGCATGGACACCCTCAGCTTTACAAGGCTTTAGACCACTAATGCTCAATAGTTTGTAGATTCAATGAATAGATGGAGAATATCGACTATACCAACAGATGCATATATATAAACACATATGAATGGCTAGCTACAGGTAGTAAATGAATAATACTGACTATACCAGCAGATGCATATATAAACACATATGAATGGCTAGCTACATGCAATAAAAGAATCTTGTAAATCTAACTTATCAACGCATAGATAAGATGACAGTTATCTAGCATTAGATACAAAAGAAAACATGAACAACCTGTTCATGTGAAAGCTTAGAACAGAACAGGAAATGAACATTGAACATATAACAACAAAAGAAACTTGTATTTGCTAGAATGAAGATGAGAAGCTTGAGTAGAAAAGTCTCAATAGTCTCCAAAAGTTGAACCCTTCTTACATTTAACTTTCATCCATTTATAGGCCTTTTACAGTGCTCTTGAGCTCTCAAAGGCTCGGAGTGTCTTAATCTATCCTATCTATCCTTTAACCACTTGATTCCATGACTAGGCATGCATGGGCTAGGGGTTTTCCTTTTCTGACAGAAGAGTAACCACATTATGATATTTTGGTTGCACTGGCAGGGAGCTCTCTCATACTCGAGATGCTCCATGATGTTTGTTTTGGCTGTGTTGTGCTATTGATGCTCCATGATCGATTCTATTGCAAGTTGCATCGTGTTGTGCTATCGCCTTTCCCCTTCCAGCCTTCTGTCTCACGGTCTCTATTTTGTGAAGGAATGGGCCTTCGAGCCTCCCTTTTCCTTTTAAAATGCAGACAGTGACTACTTTCTGTTATAAATAGAGAAATGATGCAATATTATAAATTCCCACCCATCTTTGTTCTTCCGGACTTCAAAATTCCTTAAAACTGGGCTATTCTCCCATCGGGTCTACCCTCTGGATCACTATTGCAAGCCACGGATGGCCTGTTCCTCTGTTCCCTTTGTATTCTGAAATGTGTTGAAAAAACACTAAAAACTATGAAAAATTAGCCTTGGCCGACCTGAAATATTATATATTTCATTCCCGAACCCTTTCGGGTCCAGGACCTATCGCATTGGCGCTGCCCAAGGCTCCCTTTGTATTTTGCTAACATACGCAATACATTGAAAATGCATTAAAAATGGCGATCCTACAGACCTGAAATATTATACAATATCATGTATATAACCATCGAGTCTGGTTATCGGGTCACCCGTATGAATGTGTAAAGGCCCCGCCCATTAAGGTTTCTTCGGTGCGATATTATCGCAATCGCATATCGCTCGTGCCTAGGGCCACAGCTAGCGCTCTTTGTAATTCTTCGATAGCGAAACCCCAATGTAACGTGGGCCGTTGAGCTGCGCATTTGATCGACAATCCACGTTAAATCACTGATCGCTGTCGCAAGCCCCATACTGCCCACACCGATACCCACTGATTGCCTCTGCCGATAGTGACCCATCGATTCAATCATCGAAGATTGCTGATCGGGGGTGTCTCTTGCCCATCCTTAAGTCATCCTCTCTGCTTCCCGATTTGCGATTTGCCTCTTAGATCTGGGCCGTTGATCGGCCAGATCTAATGGCTACTGTGCATTGCACTGTTCAAGCCTGCGATAATGGTTTTTCACTGTTCTTCTCTAGTTTTTCCCTTCTGATAGTTCTTTTCTACCCTTCCAAGGGCTCTTGGCATGCGACTGTTGGGATTTTTGAATGATCCTTAGGTAAACTTTGAAGACTTTGGGAGTGTTTTGGATCCATTTTTGGGCCAAATGCTTCCAAGGCTAACACTGGCTCCTTATAGGGATGAAATCCTCCCTGTGAGGTTTCAAGAATCACAGATCAATGCATTTCCTATAAAAACAACATCAAACCTTCCTCCTAGTGTTCCACTGGGCATGGAGTCTATTTTGTAACGAAAATAAAAACTAGAAAAAACATATTTACAATACCAAGGCTTTAAATCCTTAAATGAAATAAAGTTTCAAAAACCACCCATTGACTGGGCCATCAAAGACTTGTAAAAGCCTATTAATTTGAACATCCTCTTCAAAAACTTTGCAGCATTTGACTTTGTTGGGCAGAGATGGTCTATATTTCACCTCATCTCTGTATGCTTTCAGCCTTGGATGGTTTGCTTGGAAAGTTTTGTTGAACTGAAAATTTAATATGAAAGATGAATGAATACATTCCTATGTGGGGGACACAAGGAATACACCTGATCTTGCAGCTTCCTTAGAGCATGCCCCATCAAAGAACATATCCCAAATCCATGGGCTTTCTTCCTCTATGATTTGGCAAACTGGTTTCTTAAGCTGCGTGGAGGCCAACTGAGATTCCTCAATATGAAGAAAACAAGCTCCAAAATCATTGTCCACAGTGTAGATGGGATGATTAGTGGTATTTCTTTCATCGCTGATGCTATAAGCCAACTGATCCTCTCTGTACAATCTCATATTTTCACCTCCAAAAACTAGGATAGTAGCATAGGACAGATCATTTTGCAATGTTCCACCTAATCTCTTGATCCAACCTCTGGAAAGAAACATGCCAAACTTGGGGGGTACATATACTACCACAATATCCATCATCATGCTCTTCATCTGTAGCTAAGACAAAGTGATGGCTAGGTCCTTGATTAATCCCAGGCATTTCACTTTTCTAGAGTCAAAATAAAATAGGTCATGATAAGGTTTGGTAATGTCAAGACCCAATTTATCCATGATAGCCTTGGGCATTAGATTATGGCTGGCTCCAGTGTCTAGATGGCAATTGTGAAGGATTTTATCATGAATAGTTAGAGAGACATAGAATGATGGGGATCTGTCTTCACAATTTTCAATCGTTGGGCTGAGAATAATAGTTGTCTCGTCATCTTGCAGATTTACATAGTCAGTGGAGGCTTGGATGGCATTAGGCTCAAGGGCCTCAAGGATAGATTTCTTGAAGGACTCATTCTTCACTAGTTCAATCAGAGGCATAGGTATTCTTAGCTTCTGAATTTTTGATTGAAAACTGAAAGGAGAAGGAGACTTTTCAAGGCCTCTTACCTCGTGAGTTGGAGCTTTGAGGATGATAGGATCAACTCATGGTTGCTTCTGATTATTAGCTTGTTGTTCTATAGGGACAAAAGCTCTTTGAACAGGAGTTTCCTTGGCATTATTCATCTTTGACCTCAGATTATATCTTTGTTGATCTTCAGTTTGTAGAACAGCTTCATCGTCCCACTCTTGGTTGATCTGGTCATTGAATAATGACTTTTCATAGGAAACTAAGGTCAAAAAAGGGGCACTGCCTATGTCTTCAAAATAGTGGATCTCATCATCCTCTTTAAACTACTCTTCCTCCATGACTGCGTTCTAAAAAGGGGTCTTTAGCCTTTCATCTTCATGGGCATCTTTGCTTCTTTGCAGAATCTACAACCGCTCATCGATTCTTCTATATGGATTTGGATTTGGGGGAGAAAAGGTGTTAGGAACTCTTCCTTTCCCATGGTGTTGCTCAACCTTTAATTTGAAGATTTCAGAGGCTAATGACTCTATCATCTTGGTCATTTTATCTATCTTGGGATCTGAAGATGATGAAGACTTGCCCCTCTATCTTTTCCTATCAATATTTCCCTTGAATTTCTTTGCAGCCATGATGTTTGATTCTACTTCCAAGGTTGCATCCTGCATGTTAGCCAAAGTAGCACATCGCCTCACCGTCAATAGTAGACAGAAGTCAGAATCAAAGGCATTGGCATATATGAGTATAGTAGAGGTAGTGGTGGGTTTTACTTCAGCTGGTATCTTGTTGTACATGCGGTTAAACCTCTTACTAAAATCAAACAGGAAGTCACCATTTTGCCTCTTTAAGTTCCCAAACTCAGTGTGGTAGTAGAGGAGATCCTTCTTATCCCCCTAATGCTTTAGGAATGAATCATCTAAAGCCTCAATATCTACTATAGATCTTGGGGCCAGTTCTCTGAACCATTTTCTAGCCTCTCCCTCTAGGATTTGGACAAAGACTCTCATCCACACATCATCTTCACTAATGTCCAGGTTATCAGCATAGCTATAGAATGATTCAAGATGTTCTTCAGTTGTAACACCTTTAGTCCCAGTGAACTTAGGCCTATATTTATGATATTCTCTAGTAGGCATGGCATTCAAAGGAGTGGGCAGTACTAGAGGTCCATACCTAGCAACTATGATTCTTTCCATTTTGGTAGGTGCTTGTGGACCTGTCGTAGCTATGGTGGCTATAAGGGTACTGGCAGTCTGAATGATAGAGGGCTGAGGAGCGACTGATAAGACTAAACGAGTATGATGGATAGGAGGTGAGGTTTCCTTTAGGCTTAAAACAAAAGGAGAACCTAAAGAATAAGGAGCTTTATGAATCTCTGAGAGTTTTTCTTCACTGCTAGTATTAGATGCTATACTCTCAACACGTATTTGTTCTATTGCAAGATTTTCTTGAAGAGATATAGAATATTGTTTAGATTTACCTAAACTTGATGCTCCTTTCTACAATACCTTTCTTTCTTTGATGATTTTTTTAGGGTCAGGTACTCGGTCAGCTTGTGGCTTTTGAGGATTTCTCCAAGTATGCCTCACAGAGTGAGCCAGAACTATGAAGTGGAGTTGCCAAGAGGTTCGGCCTCTAGTAGAGTTTCCATATAGATGATTACAACCAAAAAAATTCCCAGACTTTGTCTATCATCAAAGCTGGATCTGTGTCATTTTCGAGCGAAGCTGAGCTTCAGTTTCCTCTCACCGGCAATGGCACCAATTATGTTATCACTCCAGGAAACTCTCTTAGGTTGCAGCTTGGAGATGCCTAGTAACATGTAATCTTCAATATTGTTCTCTGAACTATTGGAATGAATGATGGTTTGGATCAAGCTAGATAACCATTTCAACTCTATTTTTCACTCAAGACATGCATGAACACCCTTAGCTTTACAAGGCTTTAGACCACTAATGCTCAATAGTTTGTAGATTTAATGGATAGATGGAGAATACTGACTATACCTGCAGATGCATATATATAAAAACATATGAATGGCAAGCTACAGGCAGTAAATGAAGAATACTAAATGTACCAGCAGATGCATATATAAACACATATGAATGGCTAGCTACATGCAGTAAAAGAAGCTTGCAAATCTAATTTATCAAGGCAAAGATAAGATGACAATTATATGGAATTAGATACAAAAGAAAGCATGAACAACCTATTCAATTGCAAGTTTAGAGTAGAAGAGAAATGAACATTGAACATATAACAACAAAAGAAGCTTGTATTTGCTCGAATGAAGATGAGAAGCTTGAGTAGCAAAGTCTCAATAGTCTCTAGAAGTTGAACCCTTGTTACATTTAACTTTCAGCCATTTATAGGCCTTTTACAATGCTCTTGAGCTCTCAAAGGCTTGGAGTATCTTAATCTATCCTCTCTGTCCTTTAACCACTTGATTCCATGACTAGGCACGCATGGGCTCGGGGGTTTCCTCTTCTGACAGAAGAGGAACCGCATTATGATATTTTGGCTATGCTGGTAGGGAGCTCTCTTATGCCAGAGATGCTCCATGATGTTTGTTTTAGCTGTGTTGTGCTGTTGATGCTCCATGATCTATTCTATTGCGGGCTGCATCATGTTGTGCTGTGACCTTCCCCTCCTAGCCTTCTATCTCACGGTCTCTATTTTGTGAAGGAATGGGTCTTCGGGCCTCTATTTTCCTTTTAAAATATAGACAGTGACTGCTTTCTATTATAAATAGAGAAATGATGTAATACTGTAAATTCTTGCCTAGCTTTGTTCTTCCAGAATTCAAAAGTCCTTAAAATTGGGCTATTCTCCCATCGAGTCCGCCCTCTAGGTCACTATCACAAGTTGTAGATGGCTTGTTCCTATGTTCCCTTTGTATTCTGAAATGTGTTAAAAAAAAATGAAAACTATGAAAAATTGGCCTTGGTAGACTTGAAATATTATATATTTCATTCCCGAACCCTTTCGGGTCCGGGACCTATCGCATTGGCACTGCCCAAGGATCCATTTATATTGCGTTAACATACGCAATACATTGACAATGCATTAAAAATGGCCATCCTACGGACTTGAAATATTATACAATATCATGTATATAGCCATTGGGTCCAGTTATTGGGTCGCCCATATGAATGTGTAAAGGCCCCACCCCTTAAGGTTTCTTCGATGCGATATGATCGCAATCACATATCGCTTATGCCCAAGGCCACTACTAGCGCTCTTTGTAATTCTCCGATAGCAAAACCCCGATGTAACATGGGCCGTCGATCTGTGCATTCGATCGATGGTCCATGTTAAATCGTTGATCGTTATCGCAAGCCCCATACTGTCAACACCGATACCCACCAATTGCCTTCACCAATAACGACCTGTCGATCCGATCATCAAAGATCGTTGATCAGGGGTGTCTCGCACCAATCCTTAAGTCGTCCTCTATGCTTGTCGATTTGCGATTTGCTGCTTAGATCTAGGCCGTTGATCGGCCAGATATAACGTTTGCTGTGCATTGCACTATTCAAGCCTACGATAATGGTTTTTCACTGTTTTTCTCTGGTTTTTGCCTTCCGATAGTGCTTTTCCACCCTTCCAAGGGCTCTTGGCATGCAACTGTTGGGATTTTTGAATGATCCTTAGGTAAACTTTGAAGACTTCGGGAGTGTTTTGGATTTATTTTTGGGCCAAATGTTTCTAGGGCTAACACCACCCATCTCCATTCTATGTGAAATACAAGTGCCATCAGTATTTCAAAAAACCCAGTCATGCACTCCAAGACCAAACACATACCCATCAAGTACCACTTTCTACGAGAACAAGTGTTTGAACAAAATGTCAAATTGGAGTATGTTCCCTCCAAATAACAAGTTGCTGATATATTCACTAAATCACTACCCATAGAAATATTTGAATATCTCAGACAAAAGTTGAGACTAGTTGCTGCATCATCGTGCTACTAAATCCATTTTTTTAGAGGAAAGTTATTATACGCGGGTTTCATGAAGTATAGTCACGTATACATGCGATTTTCTGTGGTTTAAGGAGCGTATATGTTTTTCTGACAGAACAATAGTGGGTCAAACTATGATATGGGTGCTTTGTCTAATGTTGATGATTACAGTCTGACAATATGATTTTTTTCATTGATTTGTATCTGACTGACAAAGATGCCTTGATGGATGACTTGTTAACAATGCATAGGTAGCATAGGTTTAGGGGGAGCATTAGCCTTCACAAGAATTCTACATTGTTGGCATTATGGTTGTTGAATCCAGCTATGGCTTTAGATATTTATACCATTTATTGTTTAAGTCATGTAAAGGTCTAGGGTGTGATATGAATTCTCATATATTTGAATGAGTCCTATTGGACAAATGATGTAATTTGTATCCCCAATTTGCATGGGATGGATGATGTAATATTTATTGTATTCTTGTCATGTATAAACAATTGGTATATCCCCACTTGGTTGGGTGGATGAGTCAAATGTGGTGTATCCCCACTTGGTTGGGTGATTGATGCATGTATTATTTATTGGTCATAAGGAGGTCATACTCACTTAGTTGAGTTATAGAGTCATATTATTATTTTAGATCATATCTCTGCAGACTCAGCATTTACTTAGGGGGGGCATGGACAACATAATGTATATAAAAGAAGGAAAGTTGCTTGGTCTTCCCTTTACCCTTGATGTCAAAGGGGGAGAGTATTTTGGTGTTGCATGTTATCTCTAACAGTTTCTACGGCTTGCAATAATCAACACCTTCATGGTTGCCATCAAGTCCAAATGGGGAGATTGTTGGCATTATGATACATGTGTTGTTCTTGATGGAAACTCACTCACAGGTCAATTCAAGTTTTTGTAAAAGGCAACTCACAGTACAAGAGGTATTTTCAGAGGTAATAGAGCAGTGGTATAGAAGAACAAGAAGATGCAACTAAGGTCTACTGGTCAGAATAAAGAAGGTAAATGAAAAGGTTGATGTAAAACAATTTAGAAGCATATGTAGGTTTACTTAGTCAAAAAAATGTATAAACGTTGGTCCACAAAACAAAAAGAGTGTATAGATATACATGGACTCCCACAGGAGGAAAAGTGTGTACAGGTTGGAAAACCAAGGTTTTGGTTTGAGGTATTTGGTCCAAGGTATTTGGTTCGAGGTATTGACCCTAGGTATTTGGTCCAAGGTATTGGTCCTAAGTGGTTTTGGTCTGAGGTATTGATAAAGGATCTAAGTATATAAGGAGGAGAAGATCAAAGGGCTAAGCACACAAGGAATTAATATCTTATGAAGTGTTATGTGCAAGTGTATGGGTTTCTAAGGAATACTTCTATCTGAAGTATATTGTATGTTGGAGGGGCTATGTTTGTGATTTGATATGAAATACTTTGTGCACCTTGAATTTAATATTGGACCAGGATCATGAGACCTGAAATGACTTATTATTGAATGATATGATATTGGTTGGGCTAGATCTGATTATGTACACCTATTTTACTCTTTAAATACCGTGATCTAGGTTTTTCTGAAGTTCGAAAGTGCAACGAAGTTATGAAGCAAGTATTTGCAGATCTGTATGCTGGTTTGCTTTGGTGAAGGTGCGTATACATGCTGGTTCGGCTCTTCCAAGTAGCGTATGCAAAAGAAAAGCTTGATGTTCAAGGATGACTGATCTATCAGATCAATGTTGTTGTTTTATTGTTGTCTGTCAATGAAGTCTTCTTAGATATGAATGTAAAATTGAATGAATAAGGAGTTTGATATCTGATTGACTGATTATATAAGTGAGAACAGTGATCTTTGCTGATGCCAATGTAAATCTCTGTAAATAGATAGTAGATGGTCAGTATATTATTGGTTGGTACAAACTTGATTCAGAAGTTTAATGTTTCAGTAGTTTTGAAGGTATACGTAGGTTTGATTATAGGAAGTAGCGTATACACGTAGGTTGGGTTCAGTAAAGTAGAGTGTACATTTTGATGCATGGTTTTTGAAGTTACAATTGTTTCTAACTGATGATGCATGTTTCTGGGTTCAACAAATTGTTTTGGTGTCAGTGATCTGATTGTTCATATTAATTGAATGTTGGTTGATGTAGTTTGAGTTTCAAATTTTCTGATGGGTCTAGTATGAAAATTTGATGAAATGAGGCCTTCATGTGTATTGGTGTGTACTAGGAGCATCTAGTCTGAAAATTTATGAAACATGGTCATTGGAGGAAGAGAGAAGGTTGTAGCCTTCTGTAGGCCGGTACCTACATACTAGTAATCACATTGGCTAATACAAGAGCTAGGGGGTTGCATATCCCTTCTAGTAGAAGCTGGAAAATGAGAGAAGGTTGTAGCCTTCTATAGGTGGGTGCCTACATACTGGTATGAGTTTGCACCAGTACAAGATTGTAAACAAATTTTCTTATTATTAAAAGAAGACAGAGATGACAACAACAGGTGGTTTTCACCCACATTGGGTTTCCACCTTAAATCTTGGTGTTCATGTGTGTTGCTTATGTGTGATGCTTTATTTTGTTTTATTGCAATGATTAATAAGTTACTGATGCACTGGTTAATGATCAACACATGATAAATTGTCTAAGTCACAAGTTCTCTGGGTAGACGCTGGTTTCTCTAATCACAGTTGCGTGTACACACTACACTTCAAAGAAATGGCATATATATTTTTGGAAATAAAATTATTGATCTGATAATATTGATTCACCCTCCCTCTCAGTATTATTTCCAATAACTTTTTTGTGAGCCACCACTCACAGGAAGCACCAACTCCTTTTGATTGTTTACTAGCACCCACTATTATGAAGCACCCACTATTAGGAAGCACAAACTAAAGCACAAAATTCATGGATTTGTTGCAAGAACCAACTTGCAGCTCCTTGGATTTATGAAAGCACCAAATTACAGGATGCACCAACCCCCAAGCTCTACTCATACATTTACTAAGATGTAAGCACCAAATTCCTGGTTTTTAGGCTCCAACCTACTCTTAATGAGGAGTTAATTTTCATTATATATGGTAGCGTCTCTTCTTGTTTTTAAATCTTTGTTCTCCTCTAGAGTATCCTCTATAATCAACCCACACAACAATTTTTCCTCTTCTGACTTTGCAACAACACTCTATTCTTGTTCCTCTACTCTCAGTAACACACACTCAAACTAAACCCTTGCAACATTCAAACATTTAGTTCTCTTCTCTCAACCCTCTTCCTCGGGCACTCTCAACGTCTTTTATATGCATAGGCCTCTCTTTGTAGCTCAAGCACACTGACTCTTCTCAACAACGCTCACACCCTCATAGATATCTCCACAAACCTCTAGCAACATTCCTGCATTTTTCCATTTTCTTAACTACACTCCTCTACTACACAAGGAATTGTAAAGTATCTATTGTCAATTCCACTTCCTGAGAGTGTACTCATGCCTAGCTCTCCATCCTTCCTAGAAGCATACTTCTACATGACTATCCATACTTTTGTTACATCAAAGTGCAAGGCCAGTGCAACTGCATTAAGCATAAGAATGGGAATTTATTTATTCTCCATGCTAAGAATCAAGCCTCAGTCAAATTGTGTACTAAAGGAGATCCTCCATTGAGTTCAACTTTTGTTGGAAGTGTGGCTTTTTAGTGCTCAGTCCAAAAACTCCATTCATTTTCTCATCTTAGTATCCTACTTATTGTAGCGTCTGCTATATGGAAGCCACATCTGCAGCATGCCATCAGAGTCATTAGGGTTCAAATTATACATTTAATTCTACTTAGCCATCTTTTCCATTTAATTCTATTGAACATGCAAGAAAGCTCAAGGATGGATAACTTTGTTTCAAGAAATGCTACATTAATTATTTTCTACATCATGGTCCTCTATACCTTGACTCAGTCTCCTACCTTTGGAAATCCCAATTAACTCCATTAATTCCTTTGTGCATCGTGGTCCTTGTTTCCTTGCTAACCAGTTGTCGAATCATCCATGCATGCATAGTAAATTTTATGGTGAATTTCCAAACTGGTGTAACAACTAAATATAGATGGACTCCACTCCAAAACTATCGATCCATTCCTTTGCCTATATATCACTGCATAAAGCAAGAACCCAAAGGCCTGCATGCCCATAACTCCTTTTAAAATTAAATTCTTTCAACTTTTGGGGTATAGTCTTTGGGTATGGCCCATGGTCCACCTATTGGACTTTGAAAACCTTCGTATGTCAGCTTATACAGACCTCCATCTATCATCTTCTGCAGACCTTCTTCTGTCGTCCTCACTGTAATGAATATACCCCTGATTTGGAGCCCGGATTCCCTGGTACTCATAAATTTTCAAATAACATTTACTTATAGGCTCCCAGGAACTGGCCCACTAGTGTGCACTACTTCCAACGTTAGCCTATCTTTCTACCCTTTTATGTGTATTCAACTCAAAGTCCTTGAAACACTTGTACGTAGTGGTTTTTCTTTATTAATGGCTTGAAGGCCCTTGGTCACCAAAACACATGAAAACCACTACAAAACCTAGACCTGGGTGCACTTTTCATCATTTGATGAAACTCTCAACTACCAACAAAATATTTATATCCCGAATCTATTTTCCTAGCACTCAATTGAAATTTGGTTTGGACTTTCTACTTCTAGGAAATCTCTGTTACAGGTTCTCTCAGTTGACGATCTGCCAATTTTGTCCCCTACTAGCCCGACTCCTTGGCATCCTAGATGACCTTTTAATAAAGTTACGATCTTCCAAGATTTTCAGGCACTATTCCCAGTACCCCAGTTGAATGTTATCCCATATTTTTTTTAAATACGGTTACGGGCTTCTGGGCCTTCTAGGGTTTCGGGCTTGCAGGAACTGCAACTTTTACCATGGAGATCCTAACTTTGACTGGGCATAACGTTTGATCTTGGGGACCATTTCTGGATTTCCACACACCATTGAAGATATTTTCAAAGCACTATCCAACTATACCATAACCAAGTGCATATGAGCTAAACACATGGAGAAGAAATGCCTCCAAATTCTGGGGCTCCCAACCATAATAGTCATCTTTTTATGGCCCTCGACTAATCTCGCTACTATGATGATTCTATACACATGACTATAACAACCATAGGACTCCCCCCTGTGTGCCTCTAAGTCTTGAGACTCCCAACCATCATAGTCATAATATTACAACTTCTTCAATAATCTCGCTACTATGATGGTTCTCTACCAAAGACTACAATAACCATGGAACTCCCCCCGAGCTCAATAGACCATGCACACCAATTCCAACATCTGTTTCCAGTTTGGTTGAAACTTGTGCCAACACACTTGCTTACAATGTGAATTGTTCAACACATAACCTAGCATGACTGTTGACATCAATGCCAACACACTAACTTCCACTAGCCATAAAGGCAATGCCAATTGTCAAACAATATCTTAATTACATCCTCATCTTTAGCAAGAGTTGGAAAGATCACTTGCAATGTATTTTGTAGGTCGTTCAAACCCCACAACAACACAAAATATGTGCCAACATGGAGAAATGAACCTTTGGAATGAGCTAGGTCTAATATATAGGTTACATCATTGACACACAAGGCATTCGTGTGGATCCAACTAAGGTCCAATTCATTAGGGATTTTCCAACCATGACTACTCTAAAATAGCTTCTGAGCTTTTTAGGCCTTGCCAATTTTTATCGAAGGTTCATGTTGGAATTCTCTCATATCACTTGGCCTTTGATTCAAGTTAGCAAGGATGGATAAAAATCAAATTTTTTATAGTCCAAGCCCCAACATAAGGCATTTATTGATCTGATGCACCACCTCTACTCTACACCAATACTCACATTTCCAGACTTGCAACAACTATTTGAAATTGAGATAGACACCTCTAACTATGCTATTGGTGTATTTCTCACCCATCAAGGGCATCCAATGGCTTAGCATAGTCAGACACTTTTTGACACAATTTGAAAATAACACACATATGATAAGGAGATGTATTACATTGTGCAATCTTGCTGACAATGGAAACATTACATTCTAGGGAAGGATACGACCATCCACATAGATCATTGACCCTTGCAGTTTATACAGATCCAAGGGAAGTTTTAGAATGATCACCATCCAAATTGGTCCACATATAAGAACCAATTACATTTTAATATTAAATGCAAGAAGGGAAACACCAATAATGTTGCATATTGTCTTAGCCAGCCACTGGTTGCAACACTAACCACTATTCTTAACTCTTATGGCCACGATACCCATGCATGGTTGCAACTATATAAAAATGATCCAGAGTTCTCCACCACATACCAGATGCTAGTGGATGGAAAGTAAGTTCTAGACTTCCACCTCCATAATTGTGTTCATAATACATAAGTATTTTTATTGGCCAAATCTATGACGGGATGTTGGAAAATACATCAGACCTTGCAATGCCTATGCCATCGCCAATTGAACTATTAAGAAGCAAGGCTTGTATACTCCTCTGCCTACTCCTAACCAACCCTAGGAATCCATCTCCATGGATTATATGTCTGGCCTTCATTCTACTAAGAAAGCCAATGATTATGTATTTATGGTCATCACCAAATTTTCTAATATGGCCATATTAGCTACATGCAAGAAGAGTATCACAACAGAGACCACTAACTAGATCTTCTTTGAATGAATGTGGGCACATTTTGGGATCCCATAGACCATTATATCAGATTGGGATAGTAGGTTCCTATGCACAATTTGGTTAGGCCTTTGGTCATTTTTGGACACCAAGCTCATCAAGTCGATTGCATTCCACCCGAGACTAATGGCTAGAAAAATCTCATCAACAAGATGATTGTGCACATACTATGCATGTACAACTTTAATCATAGATGAAAATGGGATGAGAGCCTTCCCTATGTGAAACACAACTGTAATAAAGCTCTCCATATCTCAAATTAACACAACCCCTTTGAAGTGGGCCTAGGATTTCAATCATTATGTCCCCTTGATGTTGCACTACCTTTTGTCACTAAACAGGAAGAACCTGTCCAAGTTCAGTCTGAAGCTAATAAATCCACCAGGTCTATTGAGCACATTTAGAACATACACCAATAGGTTCATGACATCTTTGAGAAAGCCAATGCCAAATACAAAGAACAACAAGATCAACATTGGTTACCTCATAGGTTTCAGGTGGGTGACAAAATTTGGCTACATATGTAGAAAGAGCACCTCAATGGAGCCCATCCTAAGCTTCAACCGCTACAATATGGTCCTTACACCATCACCAAGTCTATGGGAGACAACACTTTTAATCTCAGTATCCCCCCATTCCTTGGCTTACACCCCGTATTCAATGTGGACCACCTTCGACCATACATTCCACCATTGTTGGACACATTAGACATTATTGAGAAGTTGACACAAACAAAGCTTAATCCAAACTACATTGAATAGGCCACAACTAATAATATCATGGACACATAGATCAAGAACATTCAAAATAGAGGATTCAACTATATCAAGTTGTCAAAGATGGAAAACTCTTTCACCATGGCAAGTTCACCAGGGACCAAGTTTAGCTAAAATTTCCACATCTCATGGAGGCACTCAATGTATTGGGAACCATTGCTTCCTAAGGGGGGAGGAATTATCTAGGTAGATATTGGTGGCCACCCACCTATTCCACTTGGAAATTATTGTAGCTGCTACAACCACCCTCCAAAATTTTGTGCATGCTTTGATTTTTGAGCCTCCCTTCTCGCCACATGAGCTCATATTGGTGGCCACCCACCTATTCCACTTGGAAATTATTGCAGCTGCTACAACCACCCTCCAAAATTTTGTGCATGCTTTGATTTTTGAGCCTCCCTTCTTGCCACATGAGCTCATCATTCATTGTCGTCAAGTATTCATGATATGTTAAGGCTTATCATTTCATGTAGTTCTTGTGATGTCTTGTTTTGACCCTGATCTGAACCTTTTCAAACAAAATCCATCTCTTGTCTTGACTTTACAGCTTTGTTGGCCTTCCCTTCAGCAATTGAGCAATCTTGGAAGGCAGGCCAATCTTGAGGATATGAATTGCGTAATCGAGAGAGGCAAGCAAGCCTTAAGCTCAAAAATTGCATAAAATCTTCACTCTCCCTCAGAAACTATAAAATTCACTCACCCAAGGAGATATCAAGTCCCTCATGGTTTGAAATTGCACAATCCTTCTTGGTAGTGTGAATGACTAGTTTATTGAAAAATAAAAATGAAAAAAAGAAAAAAACAATCCCAAGAAAATAGGGAGTGGATAATTATTTTCCCGAAGAGTGGCATTATTTTTTACTTTCTTCCAAGTGTCGATTTTTCCTTGATTTTAGGCAACACGTCATAAACCCTATCCTACCTAGATCTATATAATAGACACCCCTAGAACTCATTTTCACATTTGATCTTGGAGCTCTAGATTTCCCAAGATCCAAGGCATAAAAGTAGGAACCCTTGGATCATTTTCACATTTGATCATGGATCTTGGAGCTCTATCTTTCCCATGGATTCCCACTTTTAAGCCATCGACAAGTTGGTCATGCAAGAAATTTCTTATCATCTTTGCATAAGGTTATTGAGAGTTTTGCATAGGAAGAAAAAGGCACGTTAGCCCATTATTCCTTTGCAAATCGGGTTGTACAAGATCAAGAATTTGAAAGTTGCAAATGCCGAAGGCAAGTAGATAGAGAAATTTTCATTTAGTCATTTTGACTTCAATCCATATGATCATAAGTATGTTTGTAAAAAACATTGTGTGAAGATTCATTTCCAATGGAAAAGTAGGACATTTTATAGGCTCGAGGAGGAAAAGATGCGAATTGTCACAATACCTCCAAAATCTGTGAACCAGTTAGCTTCACAGGAACATCATAAGTTACTCCTCAGAAGGAAGTCACTCTAGAGGTAGAAATAGGAGGTTTCACATAGTCCAGTGGAAGATCAGAGTCACAAGATGAAAGTAGATCCAATCATCCTAAAAGTGGCCATAGCAGCAGAAAAGAGGAGTAAACAGAGGAATCAGGAAGAAGAACTGAAGTATAAGGAAGAGAAAGAGCATAAAATATTAGAAGAAGAAAGGCATAGAATAGAAGAAGAAGAAGTAACATGGAAACAGGTCAAAGAACAAGAGCAGAACTGACTACTAGAAGAAGAAAGCAAATAGTTGCAAGAGAAGGAACTTGCTCAAGAAATTGAAGAAATGATTGTAATTCAGGACATGGATGTGGAACAGGAGCTACTAAAATAAGATGTTGATCTTATGCTGATAACTCAGTAGTTCTCCATTTAGTCTCCCCCTCCTCTGATAGTAAAGAAAGATCCAAGAGAAGAAGAGGAAATTGTTCCTCTTGATGAAGGTCTAGTCATGGACACATATAATATAACTTATGATGAGCTTTAAAAGAAGATTGTACAAGAGAGAAATAAAAACTTTCTGGGTGATCTTCATCTCTTACATTCATTAGATAAAGGGTGATTGTGACGGATACCAGGAGAAATCCAGAAGCCACTGTTGTAGCTAACTTGGCCTTCACAAGTGCTACCAAGTAAAACATAGAGTATCTGATGGCCGAGACTAGACATATGGTAAAGAACTTACAGGCTGCAAGGCAACACATTGAGCAGCTTTAAGAAGAGGTCTAGAAAGAAGCTCCCACAAAGGTATATATGGAATAATTAAAGGCAACCATACTTGGTGAAGTATTGACATTGGAAGAGACCATGCAGGGCCTTTATGAGGAGCTTGTCACCATGCATAAAGAAGTTGTCCGCTTGCATGAATAGAAACATAAGTGAAAAGACAATTCTAAATATCTCAAGGCTATCCATACAACCATAGTTGTCTTGCATGAGTGGTCAATGCAACACAAAGGGGCACTGTCTGAATTGGTAAAGAAAATAAGGCAACATGCATAGATGGAGAGAGCACAATTTTGGATGATCATCCAAAGTAACAAATAACTCGCCTCATTCATCACCAACATTTAGGTCTCCTATGCACAACTATACAATAGTGTGGATTTCATTGTGAAATCATACAAGATCCCTTTATTTGGCTCACTCACCAAGGCCAAACATAAGAATAATGTTAGGTACAAGGTTCAAGAATACTTGGACCGACTAAGGCATATCGTCACCAAGGAAGATCTGGAGGTGAACAAGAATAATATGTAGAAGTATAGCAGTGGCCCTATCCAGATCAATACTATGTTGCTCCTGCTAAAGAAGGAAATTTAGACCAGTTCCAAATCAGTGTACTAGGATCAAATGGAGTCTAGAATCCACTTACAGCCTGATCCCATCCAATAGTTTGGGGAATTAATCACATAGTACGAAGCTTGGCACCACCATGTGACTGAGAAAATACAAGTTGAAGTGGTTGAGATGGAGTTTAGCCAAACTCAATCTTAAATTGTTTTTTCTTATTAGGATGTCTAGTTGACTCTACCCAATTTTGTCTTACATGGGTATGAGCGATATTGTAATATTTTTTTGTAAGTAATTGTAAGTGAAATTCCAAGTATCAATTATGGAATGTGAAGAGTCATTTTGTAATGAAGTCCAAAGGTCATGGTTGAAGGAAGTCAAATAGTCATGAGGGAAATCAAAGAGTCATAAAGGGAGATGAATAGTCACCCCTTTTACTATAAATATACCCTCATTAATCATGTAAAAGGATTTTGGCTTAGGATCATAAGCTTGGGAGTTTTGTTGAGAGCCATGGATTCTCCATAACATAGAGGGAGTATATTTATTTTGACGAGCACGTGGTTGCTTCATGTTCCACTGTTGGGACTAGTGGTTCATCAATTGTATATGCATGCTTGGGACTTGCACTTTAATAACATGTCATAACTGACATGTTTTAATGCATATGTTGTGAATATAGTAGGACTATTTCTGTTATGTTTGCAATATGTTATTTCATTTACGCTAACACTTATGAACTATTTCATTTGAATTAGTGTGAATATTGTTGAATGTGTGTTGTTGTATATTTCCATCATGGTTAACTTGTGAACTATTTTGCAAGCTAACTTGAGGTTGGATAACTTGAGAGTTCATTCATTGATATACCACCATTTTCTCCCACCCCATACATTTAGAATTTAAATGCAAGTTTGGATTGTGAATTTTATATTTCTAGTGGTGTTCTTTCTTCTCGTCCTCCATCTGTTGGTTCTTTTGGTCCTCTTAATTGTGAGTTGTTTGATCCACCCGTTTCAATATTTTCTTCTGATGTTCATGAGGATGAAATTCATGATGGAGTTAGTGTTGACCAACAAACTTGTGATATCATATACAATGACTAGGTGTGGAACTCTATTTCTGAACAAAAATTTGCAATCCAAGTTGATGTGTCTCCTTTTTCCCCTACACCTCATTATCTTGACATTTTCCACTATTTTGTCGTGCTTGTTGTATCTTTCAAAGAATCAGTTTCTAATAATGTTAATTCTTTTCATACTCAAGACTCGTGGAATGTTAGTTTTACATCTGAACTTGGAGATGAAAAATCTTACCTTCTTGATCTCTCCCATCCATCATTCGATCTTTGTGAAGAAACAAAGAGTGAAAAAATTTGTTTTCAATATCACCTCTCTTTGATTCATCAGATCATGAGGATCCATTTCTTCTTAATGATGGAATTTATGATCATGGTTGTTGTGATCTATTTTTTGACTCATCAAGTCACGATTCCATGTTTTCTACTATTGTTTTTTATAATCCACCAGTTTTCAATGATCTACCTTATGATGTCTTTGAACTACTGCTAGTTGTTGAGGCACTTCAACTCGCACTAATGGTTATGTCAGGTTCTTTCAGTCTTGATTTTAATCCCACTCAGGATTAGGGTAGTACTTCATCATGCAGGAATCCTCGTCAGTTGATTGCGCAGATCAAAAATCAATTTATTTCAGAATTTTCACTTACTCCAGATGTTTTGCGTGATCCTACGCTCAATCATTGGAGGATTCATACCTGGAAAAGTCATTTCTAAAACATAAGTTTTCTACTTTCTTTATGTTCACCAAGTTTGGAAGTTCGGAAGAATGTTTTTTCATGTTACCTTGTTGCAATGTGTACGAACACCATCATGCATCCTCAAAATGTTTCACATATGCATTCTTCATGTATTTTTTTGCCTGCATTTTTAGTCTTCGAATGCGGCAACATGTTACGATTTATCTTTCTTGTCTGGTGTTATTCTTAAATATATACCTTGTTGTTGATACCCTTGCTCTCTCAGGTCAAGAAACACTTTGGTGGTTACATTGAAAGTTTCATTTTATGTGAGCTTGGCCTTTTCTCAGTTAGTTTAGGAGTAGGGGTAGTTTTTTTTATTTCTTTGTTTTCTTTTGTTTTGTTTTCTTTCCACCCTACCCTTTTATTTCTTTCCATTTCAAATAACTTTTGCATGAGACCATGTTTGGTTTCAAGGTAAGCATGGTGAAGTTCAAGAGGAAATTGTGCTATTATCAATAATTGGTTATTTTTTTATTCCCTCTCTTTGCGTGGATCTTGCACCTTTTAGTCAATGATACCCTGATGCAAAATACGTTATTTCTCAGAGAGAATCGTAGTGGAACCATGATTCTTTAATCTATAACTAGTACCACCTACTCTAATTGGTTTTAATGATTAGTTGTTTTTTCCTTTTCAACTAAGTTCAGTAGAGTAAGGAGGGGAGGAAAATTTAACAAGTGAATTGTATTTCAAATGTGTATAAATATCCTTCTCTGAAGGAGAAACCTCATTTTATCTCTATAAGTCGGGATCCCTCTTCCGCCACATGAAATCAATAAGTGTCAATGCATAGTTTTATGAATAAAATGCCAAAAAAAGATAAAGGGCAAAAGAAGAGAAAGGCTTCCTACACAGGGAGGTTAAGCAAGCAACTCTGCCAAGGTACTTACCAGGCCCACTGGCAGCGGAGCAATGTGTATGTCCTTGAAGTGACTTTGCTGGGGTATTTTCTAGGTCTGCTGGAAGTTGAGAAATACTAGAGATGAAAACCAAGACTCTGACAATCCTTTTTCACTTGTGTATGTATATACTCCCCATTCCCAGTCGAAACAACTGAGTTTAACTTATCTTTGTTTATGTGTCACCGATGAAGAGAATGACAAGGACTATTTCTTTACATCGAGCTAAGTAAAGAAGCTATGGTGATCAATGAAATGAACAATACTTCCAAAAGGGCTAGACCTATTTTACATGAGTTAAGACCCATACAGAGAGCTAGAGTTCTACCAGTGTGTTGCCAAGCGTTGTAGCTACTATAACAACCCTCCAAAATTTTGCCCATGCTTTTATTTTGGAGCCTTCCTTCTGCCCACAGTAGCTCATCAATCACTATTGTCAAATATTCATGTAAAATAGGTCTAGCTCTTTAGGAAGTATTGATCATTTCATTGATCACCATGTGTTGCCAAGTGTTGTAGCTGCTATAACTCCCCTCTGAAATTTTTCCCATGCTTTTATTTTGGAGCCTTCCTTCTACCCACAGGAGCACATCATTCACTGTTGTCAAGTATTCATGTTATCTTAAGGGTTATCAATTCATGAAATTCTTGTGATGTCTTGTTTTGATCCTGATCTGAACCTTTTCAAACACAAGCCATCTCTTGTCTTGAATTTGTAGATTTTCCAGTCTTCCATTAATAAATTGCGCAATCTTGGAAGGTAGGTCAACCTTGATGATCTGGATTGTGCAATATAGAGAGGAATGCCAACCTTGATCTTATAAATTTCACAAAAGTTTCCCCTGCCCTCAAAAATGCTTGGTTCACTGAGCCAAGGAGTTGCCTAGTCCCTTGTCGTTGGGAATTGTGCAATCCTTCTTGGTCATGTGAATGGCCAGTTTCTCGAAAAAACAAAAATAAAAGAGAAAGAAAGAAATCTCTAGAAAATAGGGAGTGGAAAATAATTTTCCCGAAGAGTGGCACAAGTTACTATTTTGACTTTTCGCCAAGTGTCACTTTTTCCTTTATTCTAGGTATGCATGTCATAAACCCAATCCTGCTAGAGGTATATAATAGATGCACCTAGAGCTTCTTTTCACATTCAATCTTGGAGCTCTAGCTTTCCCAAGGAGATCAAGGAACCTTTGGTGGAGTTTGCGGCACTTTTCCGGGTGAGTTTTACTTTTGTCGCCTTTTGTCGCTCTTTTTGTCAGTTTTTTTCGTTTTGCTTTTGTGAGTGTTGTTTTGCTTATATATTTTCATAGTTGTTGGTGTTTTAAATTTTATTAGCCTATACAAGTGTTGGTTCACTCTGCTATTTTATTTTTACAAGTGTCACATCAACTTCTTGTTTTTAACCATTTGTCAGCGTCGTTTCAACAACCCCCTATGCATGTTGTTTTTCCTTTTGCACGTTGATATTATACACTTGTTTTTCACCGATTTATCTTTCCCTTAGTTAGATTTCCACTCTTACTTGCACTATAACTAAGATCTACCACTTTCCCATTCACTTCCTAGGAAAATATTCCCTTTACTTGACCAACAGTTTCCATGTTCAACTCTGCATTTCGCAACTCCAAGGCTCAAGCCTTGTGCTTTGACTCTAAGACTATGTAGTGTGCAGTATGTGGCTTCCCTAACTACACATTGCACATTTCCAGGGCTCAAGCCTCACCCCTGGCCACTGAGACTGCACAATGTGTAGTCTCTCCCTCAATCTCCCGAGGTTGAGACTGCACATTTCACATTCTCAAGCCTCTCGCTTGACTATTGCTACTTCACAGTGTGCAATTCATGAGGCCAATATCTTCCCTCAACCCAAGAATTGTGCAGTTTTCCCTTTCAGTATTGTGTTTTTTCCTTGATCTTGATTTGTGAGTCATTTTTCTTGAGGTAATTTATGTTTTTCATGAGTGAATTTCTCTCTTACAGGTACTACATTTTTTGAGAACTTCTCTTGATCAATTACTGTCACTGTGTCTCCCAAGAGATCTGTCTCAAAGGACACTACAAAAAGAAGCACTGGAGAGGTAGTTGAGATTACTCCAGTGAACTTACCAGTTTTCTCATACACTTAGCTATTTATAGAGAAAGAGTCAGGAATTACATGGTAGAAGGTGAATGAGGCATTATTAGCAAAAATATTCAAAGAAGATATTGAAGACCGGAAGTTGTACATCAATGTCCAAAGGTTGGGATTACACATGATTGCATGAAGGTACCTAATTTTTCCATGTACAGACATTGCCAGTTGGATACTGTCACATACAGATAACAAGACATGACTCTAAGTAGTGCCAGTGGGTAAAGGCTTGCCTCTTTCCTAGCACACGATTTTGACTTAGGGGATCCTAACCCAGGTTCAGAGTTAGTGCCCAAACAAATTCCTACACTACTGGCCCTTTCGGCATCAATCTGTGAAGCGCGGATTGAAGTCTCACCTGAAGTAGTAGGGGGGATGCTGGAACCAAGTTTCCGCATCCAAAGATCAGTGTGATGTCTTTTCGTGACCTAGATCTCCCTTCACGTAGATCCCTAAGCCCTTATGACTTATTGTTGTAACTTCCCTTAATCAACCTCTAGACCTCTGTGAAGGTCTATGAATGGCTTTTGCAGACCCTAAACAAGAAAATTATCTACTTACGCTCACCATAAATTCTCCTTAGATCAATGTTTACTCAGATCTAGCTAAGTGTTCAATAACTTTAACAGAAAGTGTTATGATCTTTGCATCATCACTTAACATTAATTGCATTTAGATAATAAGATGGATCAAGTAAATTCATGCATGAATACATCATTATTTCATAAAGATGTTATTCATCGCAACATATATCACATTCATACATGATAGAAGTAAAGAGATAAAACACAAGAATTTCTACAACAGTCTTCTTTATTGATCTTCAGTAAAGTCTTACAGACTCAAAACTTCCCTGCGCACACAGCTTCAGGGGTCCACGCACTCAGCTGCGTACACAACTCTAGGCATCTATGCACTCAACTGCAGAGCCTTTTCCTCCTCTAAGACTCCTATCTCAATCTTCCTTCTATCGACTCATTACATTCATCATTATATATTATGCCTTAGAATTTCTAAGCCACTCCTATTTATACAATCCCATGGTCCGTGGACCATGGGTATATCTCAAAAATCGACTCATATTTACATGAACAAGGGTAAAAAGCATTTTTGACTCCTAGCTAACTCCGTGTCCACAATTTACGGAGACTTTACATCGTTTTGCATCAAAATTTGGGCTTTTTCCCTAAAACTAACCCTGGGGATCCCATCCCAATAGGCCCCCAACAAAAAGGTCGTGATTCACCCTCTAGTCACTCAGTTGGCATAGTGATATTGCTGTGAAAATCCCCCATCTCTATTTATACAACTGCTATTTTAGCTGCACTCTGCACAACTGCTTACTTTACTTGCTCCACCAGCTGCTCTATGGCTCGTCCTTCATCGGCTCGCTTGATATTTTGCTGTGTAAGCTACAAGTTCGTAAAATTTTCCTGTATGTTGGCCGAGACTAGGTAGGCTTTGTCCAACCAAGGACCTAACCTGGCCTTAAGGACTGCTTCCTTTTTCTATGATGCTTCCACTTGTGCAAGGATCTGCTGTGCCTCCTACAACTTGGAAAGGTGCTGCACTGTAACAATGGTGTGCACTGTCACCCTTACTTCCTCGTACTACTTTTGGTGCTCACAGATCTCGTTAGCTGCATAATGTGCGGAGGGAATCCAGTTTAACTGGTCGCACTATAAATGTAGTGAGTTCCTTGCGAATTGTCGCAAGGCTCAAGATGAGAGCAAGACCTTCCACTACGTGTGGTTGCTGCTATCTATTGTGCTGGTTTCTTGGGAGCTGCTAGAGGACAGTCAGTTCCCCCCATTGGAGGCAGGTCTGCTGGAGGCTACACATTTTTCCTCCCTTTAGTCCACGAAGGACCCTGCGCAGGTCATAGAAACAAAAATCTTTTGGGTTTTGATGGAGGTGAGCATTCGCATGGCCATCAACCAGCGGCCACAGTTGTCCCCAACCGTGTATGAGCAGTTATTAGAGTAAGTAGAGTTCAAGATAGACTTCCACTGCATCTATATCAGGGCATGGAAGGATCCACAATAGAAGTGGTTTGATCTACCATATCTTGCTACGAATGATGCAATTCAGGAAGTCATCAAGAGTTGGCCGACAGATTGGCACTCTTCATATGACCTAACCATGGGTACCAGCAAAGGCGCAGGGAGTTCAGCAAAGAAAAAGAGGAACGATGCAGCGAAACATGTGATATAGAAGTTGGCCGCATAGCGAAGGAAGGAGGCCGAGGAGAAGGCCCAGATGGAAAAGGAGCACGCTGCAAAGCAATAGGTCGAATAGGAGTAGCGCGACTCCATGCGAAGTGGTAAATCCCCTTCACCCCATATTGGGGAGGAAGAATAGTTAGCGCAGAGTGGTGGTAGTGATCAAGGGAAGAGCACCCCATTCTGGGTAAAGAGGTACAAAGAATAGTAGAGGGAGGGGTCTCGGAAGAAGTCAAAGGCGACTAAGCCACTGCTGGATCCCATTATGTTGATGGAGGGTGATCTCGACAAGATCGAGGACAAAGTGTGTGAAACCACTACTGAACTGTTGCAGCAATTCGAGCAACATCACCTGCAGTCATTAGGTACTATTCAAAAGGATCTACATGAACTATAGATCTAGACTAGCAGGATACAAGTGGGCTCAGTTCAGGTGGGCGCTGCACAGATAAGCTTGGCACTAAGGACAAGTCAGGCTGTCGAGCTAGTCAGGACAGTGGATGTCAGGACAGTTGCGATACCAGAAGGATCCCTGAGAGCAGAATCGGCCGATAACAAGGTTGTCATGAGAATTCTAAAGAACATTGGCCTCAACATTGTATCGCTCCCTAACGATTATCTTCACGTGCTGCATATAGGTGTGACAACAGAATTGAGAGAGCGAGAGCAGCATGCTCACAGTTTAATCAGAAAGTATAGGGTGCACAATGAACAAATGTTCGTCAAGAAGATGGAGGCTCTGAAAGAAAGAGATACCATCAAGGACCAAAATGTCCAGTTGGCTGCAGCAGTTGCAGAGGCATGCTGAACAATGTCAGAGTTCCACATCCCTGAGGAAGCACAACTAGAGGCCAAGATCCAAAAGCTCTCAACGGGAGTCCACGATGCTAAGGTAGAGGTGGCCAGAGTTTAGTTTGAACTCAACATGAAAATCATGGAGCTAGAACTCAAGTCACAGCCTTCCACTCTGCCCAAATTCTGGGAACAACACGACGTTACCATCAAAGAAGGGATAGCTAATGTGGATGTAACGATTGTTGATTGTACAACTTTTTTTGAACAGGCTATGGAAGTGGTGATGATCCTGTAGGAAGATCCCACCTTGAATATATTGAACATCCCAAAAACAGAACCATTTGTTGGCTTAGAGGGTCCTGACTGAAGTTCAGAGTTAGTGTGCCAAGAAAATCCCTACACTACTGGCCCTTTCACCATCAATCCACAAAACACAGACTGAAGTCTCACTCGAAGTAGTATGGGGGGATGCTGGAACCAAGTTTCCACATCTAGAGATCAGTGTGATGTCTTTTCGTGACCTAGATCCACCTTAGCACAGATCCCTAAGCCCTTATGGCTTATCAGGGAAAATTTTAAGGATGGAAATCTATCTTAAAGTTTAGAAACCTTGGCAAATCTCACTAGCCTTTAATATGCAATCTATAAAATGTTGGACAATAATTTTGTAAAAATATTAAAATTTCTAATAATTTTATATAGTCTTTATATAAACTTTGGCAATTCTTAAGATAAAATAATTTTACACCATAAAATTGAGGCGAATCATTTTTAGAAAAAGAATGAAATTGGCGAATATTTTTTTTGGAAAGATCACAGAAAATTAGACCACTTATGAATATTAGCCCCTAAAATTTTCCATGTGGCTTGTCATTGTAACTTCCCTTAATCGGCCTCTAGACCTCCACCAAGGTCTACGAATGGCTTTTGTCGACCCTAAACAGGGAAATTATCTACTTACGCTCACCATAAATTCTCCTTAGATCAATGTTTACTCAAATCTACCTAAGTGTTCAATAACTTTAACAAAAAGTGTTATGATCTTCACGTAATCACTTAAAATTAATTGCGTCCAGATAATAAGATAGATCAAGTAAATTCACGCATCAAGACATCATTATTTCATAAATATGTTATTCATCACAGCATATATTGCATTCATACATGACAGAAGTAAAGAGATAAAACACAAGAATTTATGCAACAATCTTCTTTATTGATCTTCAGTAAATTCTTATAGACTCAAAACTTCCTTGCGCATTGAGCTGTAGGGGTCCATGATCTTAGCTACATACACAACTCTAGGCCTCTACGCACTCAGTTGTAGATCCTTTTCCTCCTCTGAGAGTCCCATCTTAATCTTCCTTCTATCGACTCACTACATTCATCATTATAGATTATTCCTTAGACTTTCTAAGACACTCCTATTTATACAATCCCATGGTCCACGGACCATGGGTAGATCTCAAAAATTGACTCATATTTACATGAACAAGGGTAAAAACCCCTTTTCACTCCTAACTAAATTCGTGCTCTGTGTCCACAATTTGTGGAGACTTTACACCTTTTTACATAAAAATTTGGGCTTTTTCACCAACGCTGACCCAGGGGACCCCATCCCAACACACAATTACCAACTTATGTATCATTTACCGATTCCACAATCATACATGGATTTAAGTATGGGGGATTTACGCAGTGCATTATATTAGTCATTTTTGGGATTCAACTGCGTTAAGTAAGTCATTCAAAGTATGACCATTTCCATGAGAGGTAGTCGTAAAGTGACTAATATCTCATGATTTTTGAATAGTTCACTTAGCACTCATTGCATCGGGTGATGCTCACAGGGGTGAAGAAGTGGGATTGAAACTAGTGAAATGTGGAGAACGAATCACATAGCATCAATCATCACTTCCGGGGCTTGCACCCGGTAACCAGGACTTCCCAGGAGGTCACCCATCCCAGAACTCCTCTGGCTCAAGCGCGCTTAACTGTGGAGTTTTTCCCCACAATCAAGCCCACTTAGCTTGCTACCCCATTTGCAAAACCTTAGCAAGTATTGTGCCTCATGAACCATTCAGGTAGAGATCCCTTGACTCTTTTTGAATTTAAGTATGGGGGATTTACGCAGTGCATTATATTAGTCATTTTTGGGATTCAACTGCGTTAAGTAAGTCATTCAAAGTATGACCATTTCCATGAGAGGTAGTCGTAAAGTGACTAATATCTCATGATTTTTGAATAGTTCACTTAGCACTCATTGCATCGGGTGATGCTCACAGGGGTGAAGAAGTGGGATTGAAACTAGTGAAATGTGGAGAACGAATCACATAGCATCAATCATCACTTCCGGGGCTTGCACCCGGTAACCAGGACTTCCCAGGAGGTCACCCATCCCAGAACTCCTCTGGCTCAAGCGCGCTTAACTGTGGAGTTTTTCCCCACAATCAAGCCCACTTAGCTTGCTACCCCATTTGCAAAACCTTAGCAAGTATTGTGCCTCATGAACCATTCAGGTAGAGATCCCTTGACTCTTTTTGAATTTAAGTATGGGGGATTTACGCAGTGCATTATATTAGTCATTTTTGGGATTCAACTGCGTTAAGTAAGTCATTCAAAGTATGACCATTTCCATGAGAGGTAGTCGTAAAGTGACTAATATCTCATGATTTTTGAATAGTTCACTTAGCACTCATTGCATCGGGTGATGCTCACAGGGGTGAAGAAGTGGGATTGAAACTAGTGAAATGTGGAGAACGAATCACATAGCATCAATCATCACTTCCGGGGCTTGCACCCGGTAACCAGGACTTCCCAGGAGGTCACCCATCCCAGAACTCCTCTGGCTCAAGCGCGCTTAACTGTGGAGTTTTTCCCCACAATCAAGCCCACTTAGCTTGCTACCCCATTTGCAAAACCTTAGCAAGTATTGTGCCTCATGAACCATTCAGGTAGAGATCCCTTGACTCTTTTTGAATTTAAGTATGGGGGATTTACGCAGTGCATTATATTAGTCATTTTTGGGATTCAACTGCGTTAAGTAAGTCATTCAAAGTATGACCATTTCCATGAGAGGTAGTCGTAAAGTGACTAATATCTCATGATTTTTGAATAGTTCACTTAGCACTCATTGCATCGGGTGATGCTCACAGGGGTGAAGAAGTGGGATTGAAACTAGTGAAATGTGGAGAACGAATCACATAGCATCAATCATCACTTCCGGGGCTTGCACCCGGTAACCAGGACTTCCCAGGAGGTCACCCATCCCAGAACTCCTCTGGCTCAAGCGCGCTTAACTGTGGAGTTTTTCCCCACAATCAAGCCCACTTAGCTTGCTACCCCATTTGCAAAACCTTAGCAAGTATTGTGCCTCATGAACCATTCAGGTAGAGATCCCTTGACTCTTTTTGAATTTAAGTATGGGGGATTTACGCAGTGCATTATATTAGTCATTTTTGGGATTCAACTGCGTTAAGTAAGTCATTCAAAGTATGACCATTTCCATGAGAGGTAGTCGTAAAGTGACTAATATCTCATGATTTTTGAATAGTTCACTTAGCACTCATTGCATCGGGTGATGCTCACAGGGGTGAAGAAGTGGGATTGAAACTAGTGAAATGTGGAGAACGAATCACATAGCATCAATCATCACTTCCGGGGCTTGCACCCGGTAACCAGGACTTCCCAGGAGGTCACCCATCCCAGAACTCCTCTGGCTCAAGCGCGCTTAACTGTGGAGTTTTTCCCCACAATCAAGCCCACTTAGCTTGCTACCCCATTTGCAAAACCTTAGCAAGTATTGTGCCTCATGAACCATTCAGGTAGAGATCCCTTGATTCCCACTTTTATGGAGTCACCAGCTACTTGAGAACAAAGAATGTCATCAAAGGTTGGGTGAAAGAGACTTCCAAATTATTATAGACACTCAACAACACTTACAAGAACAAATATATTAAGAAGTATTATCAGTACTTGATAGTCTTATGTTATCATATCTATGCTCAAAGTAGTAGTGAGACCTTTCCAAAAGGCTAGGCATTCTTACTTAATTAGGTTGTGAATGAAGGAAAATCATTCAACTGGTCGGATTTGTTGGCTCAACAGTTGAGAATTCATGTGACTAATGGTAAGATCCCTCCCAAGGGTAAGCAAGCCAGATAGTACATGTCTACTTATAGGATGTAATATGTGCTCAGAATTAGTTTCCTGGCAAGAATTTGACCTGATCACCAAGATAAACTACCATACACATTTACTGCAAGCTACTTTCGGAGTGCAAATAAAAGTGAGTAATGGAAAAGTTGGCTAATTACTTTCTCATTCCCTTGTACAAGTTAATATTGAAGGAAGAGCCACCTTACATGTCCCCTGACGTAATGGAAGTTTTGTCAAAATTAGCATATTAGTTTGCCTCACCGAATGGAACTTTCCTCACAATGTTTGGCGGGCATAAGTCTACACATATTCTACTAAGGTATGCCATCGACAAGTTGGTCATGCAAGAAATTTCTTATCATATTTCCATAAGGTTATCAGGAGTTTTGCATATGAAGAAGAAAGCAGCTTGGCTCATTCTTCCTTTGCAAATCAGATTGAATGAGATCAAGAATTTCAAAGCTACAGACACCAAAGGCAAGGAGATAGAGAAATTTGCATTCAGTCATTTGGAATTCAATCCATATAATCCTAGGAATGTTTGTAAAGAGCATTGTGTGAGGATTCATTTCTAATGGCCAAGTGAGATATTTTACAGGCCCAAGGAGGAAAATAGAAAGAATTATTACAATGCCTCCAAGTCCCACGAACAATTAAACTTTAGAGGAACATCACAGGTTACTCCTAAGAAGGAAGTCACTCAAAGGAAGAACTAGTAGGAAGGCACAACCCATTGTGTGAAAAGGGAAAGAGAAAGGTTTCACATATTCCAGTGAAAGAGCAGAGCCACAAGATGAAAGTAGGTCAATCATCTTAAAAACGACCATAAAAATAGAGAAGAGGAGGAAATAGAGGAAGCGGGAAGAGGAACTGAAGCAGAATGAAGAACAGGAGAAGAAAATATTAGAAGAAGAAAGGAAAAAAAGAAAGAATAAGAAGAATGATGGAAAATAGAAGAAGAAGAAGAAGTGGCACGGAAATAGGACGAATAACAAGAGCATAACTTCCTAATAGAAAAACAGAGCAAATAGATGAAGGAGAAGGAACTTGCTCAAGAAATTAAAGAATTTATTATAATTCAGGACATGGAGGTGGAAGCGGAGCAGGTAAACGAAGAGATTGATCTTACATTGAACACTTAGCAGGTCACCGTTCAGTCTCTCTCTCCTTTGACAGTAAAGCAAGGTCTAAGCAAAGAAGAGGAAATTATTCCTCTTGATGATGGTCCAGTCATGGATACGTACAATCTAACTTACGACGAGATTTGGAAGAAGATTGTACAAGTGAGAAATAAACACTTTCCTAATGATATTACATCTCCTGCATTGATTAGATAAAGGGTGATTGTGATGGATATCAGGTGAAATCCAGAAGCAATTGTTGCATCCAACTTGGTCTTCGAAACTGCTACGAAGTAAAACAAGTAGTATCTCATGGACGATAATAGAAAGATGGCAAAGAACTTGCAGGCTATAAGGAAACAAATTGATAAGATCTAAGAAGAGGTCCATAAAGAAGCTCCCATACAGTTATATCTAGAGGAACTGAAGACAACCATACTTGGTGAAGTATCAGCATTGAGAGAGACAATTAAGATCCTTAATGAGGAGCCTGTCACCATGCATAAAGAAATTGTTCGCTTGCATGACATGTAGCAAAAGTGCAAAGATAATTAGAAATGTGTGAAGGATGTCCATACAACCATCATTGTTGTGCATGAGTGGTCAATGCAAAACAAAGGGGCACCATCCGAATCGGTAAATAGAACAAGGCAATAGGTAGAGTTGGAGAAAACACAAGTTTTGATGATCATTCAAGGTAACAAACAAAGTGGCTCATTCATTGCCAAAATTTAGGCCTCATATGAATGATTATACAATAGCATGAATTTCATGTTGAAATCACACAATATCCCTTCAGTTGGCTCACTCACCGAGGCCAAACGAAAGAATCAAGTCAAGTAGGAGGTTGAAGAATAATTGGACCAACTCAGGAAGATTGTCACCAAGGAAGATCTAGAGGTAAACAAGAATAATATGCAGAATTACATTGGTGGCCATGTTCAGATAAACATTATGTTTCTTCTTTTGAATAAGGAATTCAGACCACTTCCAGATCAATCTACCCAGTTGCAATGGAGGCTACAGTTCGCTTCTAACCTGATCCTGTTGCATAGTTTGGGGAAGTCATTACACATTATAGATATTACTCTATGTTATAAATACAATATTTCCATGTGCATATGATATAAGATAATTTTATACCAACATTTAAAATTATTTTAAAGTAATTAAAGGGAAAAATAAATAAAATTGATATTATTTATATTTTCATATATTCAAGCCTCTCCTTCCTGGTCTTATTTCCAATGAGAAAATTGGTGTTGTGGAAGGCTGTCAAATATTGGATGGTATCATTACATCCCAAGAACTAATCCAGTCCCTAAAATATCTCAAAATGCCTGGAATAATGATTAATATAGACCTATCTAAAGGATATGATCAGCTTAGTTGGACCTACCTTATCAACATTCTTAAGTCCTTCGAATTTGATCAACATTGGTTAAACTCGTTCCTATCCCTTATTTTGACACATGTTTTCTCTATCCTACTAAATGGATCCCCATCTCATAACTTCAACCCATCCTGAGGCCTGAAGAAAGGTGACCCAATCTCCCCTTTCCTCTTCATTCTAACGGCCAAGTGTCTGGGCAAATACCTGAAATCAGCGGTTCAGTTAGCCCACATCAAGGGTCTTTAGCCTTGGGGTAATGATCTCCCTATTTCCCATTAGAAATCTGTGGACGATATCATGTTATTTTTCCAAGTTTCTCTGAAGGAAGTTAGAAGATTTAAAGCTATTCTTCAAGATTTAATGATAGTCTCGGTGACTTTGATCAATAATGATGAGTCTAATATATTTTTCTTTAACACCCCTATGAATTTTCAAGCCTTCCTTGCTAGAGAGATGGGCTTTGGGATTGCTTCACTACCCACTAAATATTTGGGCATGTCATTGGCTTTCAACTCTTTAAAAACATCATGTTGGCAAGGCTTGATCCAAAAAATTCAAGCGAAAAAATGAGTGGTTGGGATTTCAGAGAGCTCAATATAGCAAGTCGAATGGTCCTCCTTAAAGAAATTCTCCAATCGATATCCATCTACTAGCTTTCAGGGATGGTTGTCCCTAAAACTTCTTGTAATGCTATGGTGATATTTTCAAAAAATTCTCATGGGGAGGAGAAAACAAATTGAAGAAATAGGTTCTAGTGTCATGGAATAGCCTTACCAAATCCAAGAAGACTGGAGGACTTTCTTTGAGGGGCCCATTCATCCTGAATCAGGTTATGGGGGCTAAATTATGGTGGAGATGGATCAAGGGGGGACAAGACTTATGGAAGAATATATGGACCGGGAAATATGGTATGCCACTATGGATGAAGGATATTCTCAGATATCAGGATCCTGCCAAAGGGTGTTCAATATGGAATCTATTAGCAGGTAATCAAGACCTCATCAACCATCATTTCTTTTGGGAAATCAGAAATGGGAAACAACGCTATTCTGGCAATATTCCTGGCAGCAGAGAAAAAAGTTGTTCAGTCGCCAAGACCCGAGGGGATATTTCTTTACACTACTAGCCTGAACTATCAAAAGGTAGACCAATTTTGGAAATTATCATTGATCCCTTCAAGATGAAGGCAGTGGAAGATGCTTCAGGATTGGCCCAATTCACCCATATCTACTCAATGGGAACAATTGGAAAAAGAATTAAAATCAAGGAAAATTACTCGGCAAGATGGTCCTAATATTCTCAGATGGGATTACTCTACACAAGGCATCCTCAATATCAAATAATCTTATATCCTATGATTGGAGGACCCTCGAAACTAATGAAATAACCTATGGAAGAAAATATGGTCAGGTAGGCTCTGACCAAAAATAGGCTACTTCTTATGGTTGGTCTATAAAGGTAGGATTCTTACATGGGACCAACTTCAAAAATGGGGCATGCATGGTCCCTCACTTCACCTCCTATGTGGTCATCAAAGTGAGGATTTGGCACATCTCCTAAACTCTTGCTCCTATGACAACCATAAATGGAGACAACTAGAAACTTTATTTGGTCACATGGACAAAGATTTCCATAGCATTAAAGAAACCCTGCTCTTATGGTGTCAGGGTATATTTTCAAGCTTGGTGCTTAATCATGCATGGGTATTGGCTTTGGGATTTCTCCTTTGGGCTATACGAAAGGAAAGGAATAATAGAATCTTTAAGGACTTCCAAAAACTCCCAGAGATTATTTGGCAAGGGATAACTTAGAACATTAGAGAAATGATTCTTGTAGAGAAATGGTATTCAGATGACTGGCAGGTTGGTCCATACGAGGCTATAATTTTAACCCTGCTCAATCTACCCCCCTCTATGATCAAACCAAATTCGTGGAAATTTTTAGTTTCTCCTACAAGATCTTCCAAACACTTCTTAGCACCTCTAGGAGGCTTTAGTAAAATCAACTTCGACAATGCTTCTAAAGGTAATCTAGGTCAAGCGGGTTATAGAGGGATATTCAAGGATTCAAGCAAATGACAAAGATTAATATATGCAACGGACTGGGGCTTTTCTACAAATAATGAGGCATAGTTCAATGCTGTTAAACAGGGCTTCCTTATCGCCATTAGAGCGGGCTATAGGAAGCTTGTGATAGAAGGAGATTCAAAACTTGTAATGGAAATTGTTAAGAAGTTGAATCAAGGAACAGGATGAGAGAGACTCTACCATAGTTGGCGCCTTGCTAGACTAGCACTAAAAATTGGTGAAATCCTTCATTACTTTGAATATATCATCTATTCACATGTTCTGAGAGAAGGAAACAAAACGGTGGATTTTCTATCAAGTTGGGGATGTGCTAACGTGAGTAGATCTATGGATCCAACTTTTCCCCTCCCTCCATCATAAATTGACTTTCCACCTCTGAATACAATCCCAGATAAGGAAAATGAGGAGATTCAACACTCTTCCCATGAGCCAGATCCTTATCCCCGATCGAGATGAGAGATGGTACATATTGAAAATATCGATGCATAATTGATTGTGTTTGGATCCCGCAACAAATATCTGCCAACCTCGACATGCTCCACTCACATTATATGGTTCCAGATCATAGGAGGGTAATTAATTTGAGGAGGAAAGGTGATAATAAGGCTTCAATGTGGCATGCTCCTAGCCTTTGTCATGTTAAGTCTAGTAAGTTGTCTGTTGGTGAATTGGTTTGGTATCAGTGCAATAGAGAGCTCGGCCAGCCTCGACAGGAGACCGAACTGACCCCTTGCAGAACTTGGTTCTTTTTCAGTGGGATTCACTTGGTTGTCTCAGGTATGTACTCATTCATTTTTTCCTCTTCTACGTCATGGATCCTTTCTACTGTCTGTGGGTTCTAGGGGAAGAAATATATGATATGTGTAGGTAGATAAGGAAGGACTCGTCCTAGGATATAGGTTCAGTTGCATCATCTCTGTACAGTGGATGTTCTGTTTTCTTTACCCCTGTGTTTATTATTTGTGGAATTTTATTAATTCGTATGGGGGTTTTAACAGTTAGGCTCTTGACATGTTCATGGCTTACCTGGTTCTTATACCATCATATCCAATCTGGGTTGTATATGCGAGTTTATGGTTTTGGCTAAAATCCATTAAGGCATCTCCATGTGATTGGTTTAAGGTCTCTCTCTTTCTTAAATTGTTCTAGATATTGTATGCCCTATGCCTACGACAAGTTCTTATCTCTTAGGACCTTGACAGGTAATTAATGATGATTCTGGGTTTTGTTTAAGATCTGACACCTAACGATGTTTGTCCTAACTGGTGCTCTAGTAGAGGGAATTCCCTGGCCACTTGTGGGTCCCAAACTTTGATTCACTCGGGGTTTCTTGTTGGTATTTAAGTTAAGTGTTTACAGGTTGATAATTGGGTATTTCAAAGTAAACTACATGGCTTGTGCGATAGGTGGAAAACATAGAGCCACCCATGGCTCCAATGGTCGTGGGAAACAAGTTGAATCAAAACCTTACAATTCAGGTTCCTCCTCTAGTAAACACCGTGGATGGAAGCCCACCTCTCATATAACTGAGGATGCAGCGGGGGCATACAATGTAGGCATGGCCCTGATCCACCAGCTTATAGTTTAGTGGGAAGTTGAGCTTAATGAGAAAGAAAGTATTCTCGATCCAGATCTGGAGGAATGGCAGGATTTGTTTCCAAACCCAGGCTACTCATGGGGTCACACCTCCCAATAAAATAAGACACTGCACTTGTATTGGATGATGAAAATCCTCCTTCTGAAGACAATGAAACATATCCCCTCAAGATCGGTCATGCAGGCAACGACAGTCCTGAATTAGAGTCAATATTTTTAGCATTTAAAATTTCATCTACAACAACAAAGTGACCACCTTCATCGCATTGAGAGGCACATCCCTTGCATATCGCAATCTAAACTCCCCAGATCGGTTGTTAAACATCTCCCAAGTTGATTCTGTAGAAGATGAATATTCTGATCATTCCCCTCTATTTTAGCTGATAGTATATGCATCAGTTTTTGTATGTCCAGTGTTTCCATTATTTTTATAGTTATCTAGACATTGTTATGAAGTTCAAATAAAATCAAACATTGATAGCTTGGATAGATAGACTAACTCTATATTATTTTTGGATGGCTTATCATGTTGTTAGATGACAAACAGATCTGGTTTCCCTCTGGTTAGGTTGAGGCCACCTAACCATTCTAATGATGGGTGTATCCTTCCCATTTTGTGAAAAATAATGAAAAAGTAAGGAACTAGGAAGCTTACAAAAAAAATTATTTTCATATCTCAATTATATACATATATAAACCATTTTAGGATCCATGTTAACTAATTTATTTTTATATCAACTTCAGTATAAACTTAAATATATATTTATATATATGAAATGCAATAAAATATTTCAATGTGCAAAGAGAAGTAATTGAAATTAAAAAAAATCAATTCCTTTATTATAACACTAATAAGAGGGAGATGTGTGATTTACTAAATTCTTAATATAATTTTAATATGTGTCATTTAAAAATATTAATAGTAATTATGTTGGGCACAACCCAACTTGGTCCAAGTTTTGGGTCAAAGAATTCGCATATTAAGGAGTGGAGCACGCGAGGCCAATGAAGTTATACTCATCGCACGATGTTTTGGGGACTTTAGGGTGGGCCAAAGCCCCTTATTTTGTAATGGGTATTGGGTTTTAGTCATGTTTTTTTTAATCCATAGTATGTGGACCATTGTTTTTAAGTATCGAAACCTATATAAGGAGATGTAATACTTTTTCAAATATCAATCAATGAATAATGTCATGAGAAGATCATAAGAAAATTGAATCTTTGCAGTCTGTATTTTTGGGGAAGGCTCCGCAGCTGAGTGCATGGAGGCCTTGAAGAGTCTATAGCTGAATGCACAGACCACCTGCAGCTGGGTTCACAGTTCATGGAAGAGAAAGTATTGAAGATCCTTATTAATAAAGAAGAATTTTTGGCGAAGTATTGTGTATCTTTCTGTTTTGATTCTCCGTTGTTATTGATATTGTTATACGTGCTTTTGAATGAATTATGTGAAAGAATGCATGTTATACTAGTTTATATTATGTCTATGCACTAAGTACCAATTTTTAAGATTAATCATCAGTGCGAAGTTATTCATGTATGTGAAGTTGTAGGAAGATATAAGACATAAGTGAACACACGGATGCAACAATGCACATATCCCTCTGGCTGCAAAACCCTAGTTCTACAACCTTCCATAACTGCTTTGGGTGAGACTGTGATTTGCTTGCAAGTCGTTGCCAAAAGGGCTATTGGTTGAGGGTTTTTTTTGTGTTTAGTACACTTTGAACCTAGGTCAATCCCCCTTAAACCAACAAATGAATCCATTATCGGGACCATGATCTACTTAAGGGATATGTTTTGGCGTACGTCGAAGAAATAAATCCAAGAGTGGGTTGAATAGAAAGAAAGATAATTTGCGGAAAAAGAGAATAGAAACCCTCGATTATCAGTTGAAGATTGGTTGTAGAAGTATACCTTCAAATAGTAATACGAAATCTTCTTTGGTTCATTCCACATTGAATTGTATGAGTGGGTATCTAAGTTGATCAAGCATAAGACTTGTTTCAAGAATGATGAACCTAAGGAGTAGAACCCTATATTGATACGGTCACTCGAGAATGTTAGTAATAGTATCTCAAGGGTTGTTGATTTCTAGATTGATAGCATTTTGGGAGGATTTATCACTGAGTTCATGATAAATGTGATCATGTCCTATAGTGAAGATGAAAAAATATTTTTCAAAGGACCACGAGGTAAGTTCTTAAGATATTTTAATCTCTAGATTAAGATGTTATTGTGTGAAAAGGGGATTCTATGAATGTAGTTAGATTAATGTTTGGATGAAGAGGAAATAAGCCTGAACTAAGGTCTACATGAAGTGGAAAACGATACAGAACATATCCAAATAATTTTATTGAAACTGACTATAGCCCCTTGTTAGGAGGATCTGAGAGTGAAGAAGAAAGAAGTAACCCTACAACCCCATGACATTCCCCTGCCTGTCCTGAAGGCACGTCGAAGTTAGGAGTTGAGAAGAATTAGGGCGTCTTTGGGATTCCCCATCCATCCACCCCCCTTACACCCCATCCCCCTCCCCATAATTCCCCTACACCCCCACCCCCTCCCCCTCCACCTAGCCCCCTGAGAAGGAGAATGGTCAATGACATTAAGCTGCCTATTTTTAAAGGACTGGGATCAGAGGATCCTGATTAGTTCTAGTTTGTAGCTAATGCACTATGGACAACAAGACAAATCACTAGTGACAATGTAAAGAAGGCGCAACTTGTCACGTCGCTACGAAAAAGAGTGTTAACCTTGTATATGAAATACTTTGTGACTAACCCGACTACTTCGTTCAATGAAATTAAGAAAGCATTGGTAACAAAATTCAAGAAGTCGAAATCAGAATCACAGAGCCAAAAGAAATCAAACAGACAACAACTAAATCTGTGTGGGAGTTGGATCAGTGATTCAAGGTGTTGATGGGTAAAGTAAGCTTCAATATACCCCCATAACAACATAAATCGTGGTTCATAGTTGCACTACTGCCACATATTAGGTTACCTTTGACACAACAGAAGATCACGACTCAAGCTCAAGAATTTGAGATTGCGATGAAGCTGGAAGCTTTGCCGATTGGAGATACTCATGCAAGATTACAACAGATACAAACTCAGCTAGCCAATTTGACCTTGGAATTGCATGATCTTAATAAAGGTAAAGAGACCATATCAAAAGTATGGTATACAAAATGCAAAGCGGAGGGTCATTATAAGGATCAATGCCCTGTGTTTAGAGATTATTTGGCAAGTGGAGCGCCTAATCTAGTAAACCTAGATCTATGGTGCGATATTTGTAGAATGATATGCCAACATGACTCTGAAGACTACTACCTATTACAGAAGTATGTGCAAACCCTAAAGGAGTTGTTTTGTAACTTTTGTAGATTAGTAGGCCATGATGAGAAAGTTTATTGAAGTTATGACTTAATGATGGAGTGCACTGTTGATACTTATAGACTGCAAGCTGAGGGACGTACACACAAGGAGCCAGGCCAAAAAGCTGGTCGAGGAGGATTTCAAGGACAAGGAGGAGGAGTTGGTTGAGGATGTGACTAAATTATCTATTATAAATGTGGACAGGCATGGCACTTCACAAGATACTTTCAAAACCCTACGATAACCTAAAGTTACTATAAGTCTTTTTATCATGTGATAGAAGAATGCCCCTCCTTATTCTGAAAATGTAGGAGAAAATAAACTAGTAGCCTGTAGAAAATATTCAAATAATGACCACTTAACTAAGGGAGGATCAACTGCACATCGATATTGCAACAAAAAGTGGAGCTGTGACTGGATATGATAAAGCCAATGGGAAAAAGGAAGTTGAATCTATAGGGTAACTAAAACTACTGAAAAATATCCTTCATTTAATATCCTGTAAGAAAAGAAAGTATTCATGGAGGTGAGGTGAATCTTTATGGATGATGGGGCCTCAACCTCTACACGCGACTAGATCAAAAGGATAAATGCGAGATAGTACTGGTTGCAACATGAGATGTGGATCCAAATATTTTGAAGTATTTTCTACATACTTGCATGAAGTTTTTGAGAAATTATAAGGTCATGGAGTAATTGCAGGAATTGATAGACTCTTGTGCTCTTAAGTAGGTACCAAAGGGTGAGATGCATGTAGAGAATAATCTACACAGACACAAGAAGTGAACTGGAAAGGAAATGAGACTTACAACGTAGATTGGGGAATAAGACATGGATCGGGTTATCTTGGATCTAGGATATGATGCTAATGTCTTGCCGAAGAAAAATTTGGAATTGATGGGTAAGCCGAAGCTGCAATGGTCAAATATCCAGATGAAGATGGTGAATCAATAGAAGATTGTCCCTCTAGGAAGATTGTTAGGTGTCATAGTAAACATTGATGGACTGCGCACTACCACTGACTTTGAAGTGATTGAGATTGCGAACGACATTAATACCTACCTGCGTTGCTTGGATTGGGTTGGGAATTTGATAACATGGCTATAATTAACTTGAAGAAAATGCAAATCATATTTGAAAGCAATAATATGAGATTTATTGTGCCATTAGATCCATCGGAGGGAGCAAGATACACTGAACTTGTAAGAGAAGAGTACAATACCGAAGACATCGAAAACATTTATTAGATAACAACAAAAGAAGAATAATGGATTAACCCTACAACAGATGGGAAAATGACTAAGGAGAAAGATAGTTCCTACACTTCAAATTCAAAATAGGAATTAAAAATTTGGCAAAACAGGTTACATGAAGTGTCTACAAGGCAATGTGCAAGGATCACTAAAGTAATGCATTGTATGATAGCCCAGGTAAGTGATTTACCTTTATATGATAGCTTGGGTGATGTAAATACTTTCTTAAGAGATTATCAAAGATGGGTACTTGAATGTCAGAGATTGTTAGCTCTGGATCAAGCACTAAGGGCTACTCCTACTAGATGGTGGGGTACTCATAAGAAGAATATAGGAGAATGGAAAAAATGTAGAAGGTTGATGTGGGTAAGATTTGGTAAAGTAGAAATGGAGCTTGTAGACAAGTTTGATGGCCAAAATGATCCTGGAGACCACATACATCTCTATATGACATTTTGGGGTGAAATTTTGCAAGAAGAAAGGTTACATAGCTTCATCCATACCCTGGAGACAATTCCTCAGAATTGGTATCTGGAAACTAAGCTTCGACATGGTACTACTAGATGGGTAGAAATGGTTGATGGATTTATAATGAAATTCAAAATTGGAGATGATTGCCCACATATATATGTAGCTCTCGATATAGTTAAGAAGAATTTTTTGAGAATGAAGTTACATTTATCTAGAAACCTAATTGGGCCACGCTACTACGTAATGTATAAGAATGTTATAATCCCACTTCTGAAGAGGATGAAGATCCTTGCCATATTGACATCAAAGAATCAGAATGTCATCACGAAGTAAATGGACCTGAGATAGAGATGCCTGATATAATGAAGCTAATAAATATGAGAAATGTGAATATAGGGTCAGAGTTTGAACCGAAGTACACAACAATATGATATTACAGGGATGAAGACATAGTCAACAAGATAACAGATCTCTTACATGAATATCAAGAGTTTTTCCCTACTAATTTTCTAGATATGAAGGCATATTAGGAGATTTGGGAGTCAGGAGGATTCCTTTGAAGCCGGATGCAAAGCCTGTCAAGCAAAGACCTTATAGACTTAATCCAAATACAAGAAGAAGGTGAAAGAAGAATATGAAAAAATGTTAACATCTCGGATAATTGAACCTCTTGAAGAGTCTGAATGGGTAAGCCCCATGGTGGTTCAGGAAAAGATGGCAAAAGGGGAAATCAGAATTTGTGTTGACTTAAGGAAATTGAATGATGCACGCCTACATGACCCCTTCTCTACACCATTTACAAATGAAGTATTGGACAATGTAGGAGGATAGGAGGCCTATTCTTTCACAGATGGATTTTCAGGATACCATCATATTAAAATTTCACCAAAAGATAGACACAAAATGACTTTTGCGACAGAGTGGGGCTCTTATCAGTACACGGTGATGCCATTTGGATTAAAGAATGCGCCTACTATATTTTCCAGAGTTCTAATTGTACCCTTCAAAGAATATATACACAATTTTATGGAAGTATACTTTGACTATTGGATAGTCTTTGGTCTATTAAAGACCCATGTGGCAAGCTTAAGGTTGATGCTAGATATGTGTAAGAAGTACTAGATCTCATTGAACTTGAAGAAGTGCATCTTTTGTGCACCATTTGGTATAGTATTGGGACATGTAGTTTGTAAACAGGGAATAATGGTGGATCCCCCAAAGATCAAAGTTATTGTGAACCTCCCAGCACCAAAAACAGTGAGACAAATGTGCATGACACTAGGACACACTGTTTACTACAGGAATTTTTTAAAGGGCTATGCGTAGATAATTGCACCGATGGAGAAATTTCTATAGAAAGATGTGACTTTTCAATGAAGCGAAGAGTGCTAAAAGATCCTGGATGTACTGAAAGAGAAGATGGTAACTGTGTCTATTCTAGTTTTCCTGGACTGGAAAAAGGAGTTCCATGTCCATGTTAATGCATCTTGGATAGAATTGGGTGTAGTGCTAACACAACCAGGGGAAAGGGAAATTGATCATCCCATAGCATTTGCAGGCAGGAAACTGTCCAATGTAGAAAATAACTATAGCCCGACAGAAAGAGAGGGATTAGCTATGGTGTATGCATTAGAGAAGTTCAAGCACTACTTGTTGGGGGCACATTTCAAAATGTTCATTGATCACCCGACGCTGAAATATTTGGTGAATAAGCTCATTTTAGGAGGAAAGATCTGTCGATGGTTGTTATTATTCCATGAGTATGACTTAGAAGTTATAATAAAGCTAGGGAAATTGAATGTTGGACCCGATAATCTATCAAGAATAGAAAAAGGAGAAGAACCCACAAATATCGAAGATAACTTGCCTGATGCACAATGATTCGCAATTAGAGTCACAGATGGTCACTTCACGGATATTATTCAGTTTGTGACCATAGGAATGGCACCTACGAAGTAGACTATGAAGAAAAAGGAGTTGTACAAAATGGGACCGGATGAAATACTACGAAAATACGCCCTTGAACATGAATGACATAGTATTCTGACAGAATCTCATGGAGGAGTTGCGGGTGGGCACTATGCATGAAAAGCCACTGCGTAGAAAATTGTTGGGATGGGATCCCTAGGGTCAAATGTTGTTAGTAAAGTCAATTTTTCTAATTTTTTTTGTAAGAATGTAAAGTCTGCGCAAAATAAGGAAGCGGAACATGAAGCTAAGTAAGAGTCAAAGGGGCATTAGTCCCTTGTGTGGGTAGGTGATAAGTCAATTTTGAGACTCACCCATGGGCCGCATGCCATGGTATTGTAATCAAAAATCTATATATAGTTGAGTCTTACCGAGTCTTAGCAAATAACTTTTGATAGAGAGTCACTATAAGGGAAAGGTTCTAAGGTAGGAAAAGTTTGTTTCCTATACTTAGGCAAAAGGGGAAGGCTCCTCCAGCTGAGTGCATAGGCCCCTATAGCTGAGCCGCAGGGTAGAATGACTTTGTAACTGAATTCTAAATCTAGTAGAGATTATTTTGGATCAAATCTATTGCATCTGTGACTTGTTCCTTATTTATGTTTAAGTTTATCCATCTTCGCTCAATGATCCCTTTTCTATGAATTAAAGTGTATTTACTATGCGAAACTGTGGAATCTATAGTATTTAGGCATGATAAGGGTAATTAACTACCTTCACAAAGTATTAGATAGATATGTTTTAATTAATTGTTCGGGAAAGGGTAGATCTGTGTGAAGGTAGATCTAGGGATAGGATTTATTGCATGACCTTTTACGCTATTTAAGTATGATTGTGTACCTTCGCGAAGGTCTGAAGGTCATTTTGATAGAGTTTCAGTAGTTGACAGTCGAAAGGAATAGATTTGCGCCAAGGAAAATCTGAACTATAGATCCTAGGGAAGACCATCACATATGCCTCTCGATGCAGAAACCTAGTTCTAGCATCCCCCAATACTACTTCAGGTGATACTGCAGCCTGTGCTATGAAGGTTGTTGTCAAAAGGGCTCATAGTTAGGGTTTTGTTGGTTGGCGCGTGCTGTCACTCACTGTTTTATCTGTTACCAGTTGCCTAAAATACACAAAAGAAGTGAATTTTGATGCTAATATTTTAACCACGTAAGCTATCAAAGCCAAATCATACCCTCTCCATTTCCTAGTTCTCGGAAAGAGCTTTTCAATGGTATATGGCAGTCCAAAAATAGACTCCTAGAGCAGAAGTTAAAGAATTTTTAAGATTACCTTAGAAAGCTCAGAAAATCAAAAAATGGCTAAGTATGAGGGAAAAATTGCAATCAAGATCGGAGAGGATCATCCCATATCACATATCAGTATTTTGGGTGAGTAAGGAGCACTAACAGAGTGAGGAACAATGATCCAATGATCGCCAATATCGCATATCAGCAGTCGGCGGGTTCGAGTAGAGTATATATTGCAATTGGCAACAAAGGATTATCAAGGGTTCTCAGTGCCGAAGGCCGATATTGCAGTCCCATAGTCCCAGGATATCGGTGATCAGCATATCAGTTGGATTTTAACTTAAAGATCTGTAAGACTATAAACCATGCGATAAAGTAGTGCATTGTTGGGGGGGCGAAGAAACCAAATATAAAAGAAAGCGAAGAAAAATAGGAGCAGGCTGCCCCCGTTCTCTCTCCTCCACGTGGCAGTAAAATGATATCGACGTTCGACAATTGGCAGATTGGCAGTGTTCTGAACTCCAAAGACCGTGTGGGGGCTGATTTGCGATAAAGTGTTGTATCGTCGAGGAAGGCTGAAATTCATTAACAAAGAATGGCTTGCAAACAGGGTCAAGTAGGCCTTTTTCTCTCTCCTCCAAAGGGTCACATGGTGGCATGTGATTGGTCTTCAGGGTTGACAGGAAATTTGGCTTCAACAGTGACGTGGCAATAATGATGTCACCCCACAGATCGAAAATCATAATCGTTAAGGGGTAAGGGCTTAGGACAATGATGCAGTGTGATTGTGATATGTGGGACTCTTCCCCGGATGCAATAAATTATTATGGTAGTGTCTATAAATATGTCGTGTTCAGATTGTTGGCCCACTCCAAAGAAAAGGTAAAGAGTTCCCCCTCTCCATGGTTGCGATTGTGCTTTCTTTTGGCAGGCCCAACACTATAGATCGATAATCGTGAGGATAGAGGGAAGCACCACAAGCAAAACACAGTAAAGCGCCAATATGTAGTATTTGGCATAACAAAGGGAAAGAAGCCCCCAGACAGGAACCTGAAGTCCTTAGCACTCGAGGGCTAAGCCCTTGGTCCTACCCCCCGGTCATATGCGGAGAACCACAAAAGGGGCTGTAATAAGGGAGCTAATGGGGGAAATAAAAAGTGTCTCCTTTTTTGTCTGTTTTAAATTATTAAAATACCCACAACCATGGTGCAATGATAGCATTGTTACAGAGATTAAATGGGTGGATGGGTCAACAACGGTGATATTAAATAAGGCATGGTGCGGCTGCAAATAGGTATGGGGATGATTCAAGAAGTCTTAATGGCATGACATGGTGCTTCACTCCGTCATGCAGAAAATGACTACTCGGGTGCACGACTTTCACACTCCATTACTCCTCCACTAAACAACTCACTCAAGTTGTTAAGGCAGAATGGACAGAAATTGGCTGAGCAGCAGTGAATCGCCTAAACAATAGTGAGAAGCATGACGACAGTAGGGATGTGGCTAAATCAGGGGCTTCCACTAAAACAGCAAGGGGAAACCTCCTCCTTCCCCTTTCAGTTTTCTTTCTGTGTGCATTTATCTCTATTTTATTTCCAAGAAAGGGATTCGATCCCAATTGTAATATATTTGGGGCAACAGAACCTAACACTGACCGAGAGAGCTAGTCTAGCATGACAGCTGGGGTTCTGGCTCAGGTATTTTGTAGACTGTAATTCTAGCTCCCTCTCTTATAAATAGGGGAAGAAATATTACACAAGGGTTCTGGAATTTCTCACTCACGAGGGCTAGATTCTGTGATACCATTTTTGGCTCAGAAATCTATAAATGCATGACATTTATTTCAGACCATGTTACTTCACACAGGCAGATATTTTAGACAGAGGAAATAAATGGTGGTGATTCCCCCTTCTTAGTATTACAGTATGTTATCCTCCTATTAATTCCATTATGTTCATATTCTTCTCTACATTCAGGATAAATTACCATTGTTAGAAATATTTCAAGGCCTCCTCACAAATTCATTTTCATCGACGTTGTTAATGCTAGTGCCTGTATGGATTATTGAAATTATATCTTTAACAAATTATCTTCATTATCTTCATGAACCATAAAACACAACCTCTCTTCCTATTATTTTATCTCTTTCTAACTCAGATAAGTATAGGAATTCTTAAAGCTGCAAGATCTATGTGTTATGCATGGAATTCTTGATATCGCAAGCTTCATATGATGAGTTACTCCTCCTCCTCATCCTTTATCATTTACTCAACAAATCCTATTAGGTTGTAATCACCTTTGAAGTGATTGGCCTTCGTTGTTCTATGTGATACTTCTGGGAACTGTGTGTGAGGGAATACCTGAAATACATAGCTTATACCTTTGGAGGAATAAACCAAGCCCCCTTATTATATTTTCATTATGTGACAATTGAATTATTGCAACCCCTCAAATATAACCTTAAAAGAACTCCTCTATTTAATATTTCCTAGGCACTGGTCTATAATCAACCCATAGGCTATCTCTAGGGAGATTTTCTATCTCCCATGCAACACTTGTGCCACAGGGTGCAAGATTTAGCCACAACATCTTTCTAGCATCGTTGTTAGCTTGAGGGGTCCTGACCTAGGTTCAGTGTTAGTTAGCCAAACAAATACCTACACTACTGGCCCTTTCAGCATCAGCCCGCAGAGCATGGACCGAAGTCTCACCCGAAGAAGTATGGGGGGATGTTGGAACCAAGTTTCTGCACCCTGAGATGATTGTGATGTGAATTTATTCCTTCTATTGCTTCTTTTGTGTAGGTCGTTAAGTTCTAGGGCTCTATCTTCCTAACCCCTTATTCCTCCCTTCGATACCTCCGCGAAAGGGTAAGGTTGGCTATAGCGTAGCCCTAACCTTTGATTCAAATATTTTCGCGCTGTTAAGGCAGCGTATTGCATAGATTGTTAAGCTATTTTAAGAATCTTAATTATCTTATCAGGTAATCATAGTTAGCACCATGTAAACAGATGTTCTTACTTGCGTTCTCTTAACTAATGTAATTACATACATCTGCGCATCATATAAGCATTATAAATGAAATTCATACATAACATGTCAAGATGCATTAACAGGAACAAAGAAACAGAATTTGCAGAATACTTCTCTTTATTGGTATCTTCCAAGTGATTATAGACTCTATCCACCCTATGCACATAGTTGCAGGGGTTCGCGCACTTAGTTGTGGGCCTCTGTGCACTCAGTTACAGAGCCTCTACCTACGCTATGACCCAAAACTTAGACTTCTTACTTCCGAGCTATGACTCTCCAAGATCTATTTGAACTACCTAGAGCTTACTTACTTAGCTCTTTTTATACAATCTTATGGTCCATGGACCATGGGTAGATATTTTACAGCTGACTTTACTTTAGAAAACTAAGCGTGGACAACCCTTTATGACTCATGACACATTCACACTCCATGACAACAAAATGTGGAGACTTTACTATTTTATTACAAAATTCGACTCAAAACATGGGATTTTAACCCCAAAACTGTCCTTGGGGGATCGCATTCCCAACAGGCCTCCAGCACAAACATCATGACTCGCCCTCGAGTCACTCAGCAGGAGCGGAGATCTTTGCGTGAAGCCCTTCCAATTCAACTTGTATGACCACAAGCTTAGCTATGCACTGTACAACCACCTGCTTCATGTCTTCGGCCATCTACTCAGTCACTACTCTTGAGCTATCGGCCTGAAGCTTTTGTTGTGTCGCTTGCAGAGTCACAAGCTTGCCTTCAATAGATCCTGTCATTGTGTAAGCCTCATCCAGCTAGGGCTTCAGTCTTTCCTTCAACACTGCTTCCTTGTGCAACACTACATCCACCTATTCCTATAGTGGCTTGGCCTCCTACAGATATTCTAGTCTTTGTGTGAGTGCATCAATTCATGCTATGCCCTTAACCTCATTATAGCATTGTTGTAGCTCACGCGCTTCCATCTCTAATCGCTGGACATTGGGGTCCTCCTGCAAGCTTGTCATGACCTCAAATGACTGCTCAAAAAGTTTCATGTAGTCTGCTGTTGCACCGTCCACTGTCGCTACTTCTTCTATCACAGCGGTCGCCTGCTGATCCTTCACTTCTGGTAGAGAGTAAGGCTGAACCTTCAACTATAATTCCGTGATTTGCAGGTGCAACTCCAACTGAACCCTCGACATCTCAGTATGAGTGTCATGCACCCTTGTGGCCAGCTCATGGATGTGCACCTCGACTAGGTCCTCGTCTGAAATGGCCAATTCTGAGACCATTCGGCATGCCTCCTCGGCAACCTACATAATGCGCTTGCTCTAATTGGTCACCTCGGTCTCAGTGGTGATGGTAGTATCTCGTTGTATTTCCATCTTCTCATTGTTGATCTGTTGTTCATTGATCACTTAGAGGGCGCGGTGCTCATGGGCCCTCAGCTCTGCAATCACTCCATCCTGCAGGAGGTGGATCACTTCACGCAGGAGCGCTACCAGATTCAACCCTACTCCCTTTAGGGTGCTGACAGTGGGCCTGTTAGCCTCATTCTTTATGGTCAGAGCTCCATTAGGAAGCAGAATCGTGCTGGACGCCTTCACGCACAGCATCTTGGCAGCCTCTAAAGTGCCGATAGGAAAGTTGGTAGACACCATGCCAACCTGTGAAGTGTGGGTCTGCAGCTCCTACAACCGTGTCTGGATAGCCCCCAAGATGATCTGCTACTGTTGCTCAAATTGTTGCAAGACCTTCGTGGTGAAATCCCTCAGTGTGTCACCGATATCATGCAAGTCACCCTCTGTTAGCGTGATAGGGTCCAACAATGTCTTGGTAGCCTTTGATTTCTTCTTGGACCCTCCTTTCTCCAGCTCCCTTGGGCGTTTGATGTGGGCGTACATATCCTATGGGTCTGTGCCATGCTACTCGTCTGTCTCTTCCTCTGTCTTAGTTGAAGGCGACCTAGCACTTTTGTTAGAGCCTAGCTCTATCCCACCTATCTACTTTGCTATCTGTTGCGTGGCCTCGTGCTCTACCTAGGCCTTGTCAGCGGCCTCCTTCTTTCTCTTTTTGACTAACTGAGTCATCTTTAGCTTGGCCTCCTCCTTAATTTTATTCGTGGTGGACTTGCTTCCTCCCACTGCCAAGTCTGATTTAGAGCGCCATTTTGCCGGCCATTAATCAAGTACTGCATCAATGGCATCATCCATTTCCAGATAAGGCAAGTCATACCATTTCTGTGTAGGGTCCTTTCGCGCCCTAATGGATACATGATGGAAATTTGCTTTAAATTCTACGTAGACCTATAGGTTGGCATACACCGTAGGCGAAAACCATGGTTTTCGATTGATAGCCATGTGGATGTTCATCTCTATCAAGATCCAGAATATCTTGTTGTCCTTGACTCACTGCATGTCCTTGGTCACCCACAGTGAAGCATACCTCACTACTTCTAGGAGGTCTAGCGTGACCAAAGGGAAATGACTGTCCTCGGGCATCTCCCATGCTACCAGCACAATTGACAGCAAGAGCCACGCATAGTGGAACATCTTGTTGAGCTCTTGTGTTGCGCCATAGTTTTGCTAGGAACTCTTGGAGAAGGTAGTCTGACCAATTGAACTGGACTCCTTCGGCGCCCTAGGCTGCTACCACGATGACAGGCGCGGACACCTCATCGACGCGACACTTCCTCATCACTTTCCCTGCTAGAATTTGCGTAGCTACCTTTATAGCAGGGTTGCAAATGTTGGATATAACATATCCACGTGGCTTCTTCGCCATTTTAAACTTTTCTTTCATAGACTCCACGAGGACCTATTCACCACCTTTTCCACCAAATATCATAGCCAGATTCTCTCCTATGTAAGGAAATCGCATTATCCTATGAATCAATCTATCCATGATGGGTATTGGCTCCTCCAGCCCATAGACACCCATCATGCACCAAGAACAACAATTTCTTGATGACCAATACTGTCACCGGGGTGGGGTTGTAGTGTGGCACCCAATGTAGGTTGAGAAACCCTGCCTTGTCTGCTCCTATGAGCCACCTCTGTGGCTCCAATGCGGTCATTCTAGTATTCGTATCAATGATGCAGCACATCAGCTACTCGGTCGTCAGGTTTGTGAACTTCTCATGATCATCCAAGTCCCAGTCTTCAAGTTTTAGCAACGACACCCATGCCAAATGCGGTCCCTCGAAAACAATCTCATCTAGCAGCAGAGGGGTTTGTAAGGGGGTCTTTCTTTCATCGATGTCTTTCAGAACCTTGGTCTTGGGCTTGCATATAGGGACATACTCAGGCAATCGAGTAATAGGGTCTGCACCCTGGGCTTCGACCTCCTCCACTTTGACTCCCACATCCTCATCATCCATCGGGATGTCTTTAATATCTTCCTCCTCCGACTCCAAATTTCTGGCCTTGCCCTTCTCCTACGCAGTGAGCTTTGATGGGTTTCTCCTTGGTGATGTGCACATTGGTATGGCAGGCTGCTTGCCATTTTTATCCTTGGCGGTCTCTTTGGTTGGGGTGGGCTTTAACCTCAATGTTCTTGGTGATTTAGGGACTTCGCTAATAATTCGGTCACTCCTGGAGCAGCTTCCTTTGCTTCCATCTCAACTTCTGGCACCAACTCCTCCGCTTCAGTATCTATGGCTTCTATGGGTGCCGACATGATTTTCTGTAGGAACTCCCATGTCTCCTTTAGCAATGTCTCAAATACTTTACTGTCTATCAGAAGTTCGTAGTGCTTGCGATTCATGTGCACTTGAGTGCTCAATAGCTCAATTCTCAAAATTCCAAGTGTTTTTCACTGGACAACCACTTGTAATTTATAGTGCATTTTGAATTCAAATCCAACCATTCCCCCCAAATTTGATTCATTAATGCCAAATTGGCGACAGATTTCCAAGTATCTGAGCCATAAATTTTGTCTTAAATGCCGACCGCCCGCTCCATTTGACCGCATTTCTACCGTCAAATCGTGAACAGTGAATTTAGCGGTCATTTTCTAGCCAACCTGTGCAATTTCTCCCTGGGTAGCATAGCTCCCTTTGCACTGCCACGAACTTTGTGACACCTCCTTGCTTCACATAGTCCTCAAATCGCACAGCTCCCAAACCTGGGTAGTGTAGTTTATAGTCCTGCTCCTCCTTTCATCTTCTTGGAGTGCTAAGACTGTAATATCTTCATCTAGTCACATGGCTGGATCACCGGTGTATGGATTCAATTGACTGCCATTCACCTTCCCTGGGAAGGGATCTCCATTCAATTTGTTCAGTTGTACCACTCCTCCATCGGTAATTTCCTTAATGACATAGGGCCCTAGATAGTGCATTCAGAATTTCCCTAGAAATTTATCAAACTTGCTGTCATATAACAAAACTAGAGAATTTACCTTAAAGGTGAGAAACTTAATGTGTCGATCATGTAATTCTTTTTCGCACTGCTTTTGAACCTATTGGTGAAATCTAGCTAGAGATCTCTCTTCCTCAAGCTCTTCGAGCTACGCGAGCCTTTCCTCCAGGGCTCCATGATCCGTCATACCTTTGAGTGCCACTATGTGCAGACTAGGCACAATATATTCCATAGGCATTACTGCTTCAACACCATAGACAAGCCTAAAGTGGGTTTGTCCAGTTAACTTCTTGCACGTCGTCCGATAAGCCCATAGTATTACAGGTATGCATAGGTCTCAATCACTTTGCTGATCATTGCAAACCTTGGTCAACAAATTCTTCATCACTTTATTGAAGGCTTCCACTATCCCTTATCTTGCAGGTGATAAGGCATGCTCTTCTAGTCATATATTTGAAATTCCTCTGTTAGTGCACTGATCGTCTCATTTAGAAAGTGCGTACCACGATCACTCATCAAGATCTTTGGATAGCCAAGTCGCGTCACTACATACTTGTAGGGTAGCGGAGGTCCCACATAATGGTTTTGGGATAGAAAGCCTACAAATTAGGATTAAATTATTGTAAAATCTCTGAAGTATGCGGAGCGCGAAATGTAAAAGGTCGAGTCAAAGGGTTGTCTACCCAAGAAATAATTTAAAATAATAGGAAGTAATAGGAAGTAAGTCAGTCCGAAGACCATAGATAGGTATAAATAGAGTGCGGCTCTATGAGGGAAAGGTAGTTCTATTTTGAGTATGATTTTGGAATCGGAGATGTAATGGGTGATTGAGGAGAGCATTCTAAAAGCGTCTGTCTGAGTTGAGGGTTGGGGTAGAGGAAAGAGGCTCCACAACTGTGTGCACAGAGGCCTGAAAGAGTCTGCAACTATGTGCGCAGACCCCTGCAGCTGAGTGTGCAGGGTAGATCTAGATGTAGTGGTGATAAGGTGGAAATAAAGATAAGTTTCTTCTGGATTTCTATTATAAATCTGAATTATTGTGAATCTGCTTTGTATGGTTAATAAGATTGTTTTGATTTATGCACATTACTGAATACTCGTGGCTTGATCTTAATATGTGAACTAGATAACGGTGATAAATGTTTGCTTAAAGATCTCTCTAAGTAGATCTGAATTACAATACTTAATCCCATAAATTAGATCAGTAATCAGCGCGGTAAGAGAAAGCTAAGGTTATCATAGGTTTGGATCTGCGTGGATCTAGCGCAATGCGAGGCTAAAGGACAATGTGTGAACCCCCTAGACCACATCTAGACATCCCAAGGGTGCGGAAACCTGGTTCCAACACCCTCCCCTGCTACCTCGGGTGAGACCTCAGTCTGTGCTTCGCAGGCTGTTGCCAAAAGGGACGGTAGCTGCGGGATTTGCTTGGCTAAAGAATTCTTCTGAACTTGGGTGAGGCCCATATAAGCCAGCAAATGGTTCCATTTCCAGGACCAAGATCTGCCTAAGGGGTGTCTGATGTGCAACGCGGAGAGAAAAACATTGAAGGATCGACGGGATTAGGGACAGTAATAGATCAAGAGTAACTATGGCAAGCATGATTCAGTTGTTGGTATTCAAAGGAGTAGGAGGTGAAGACCCAGAGCAATTCTAGTTTGTGCTAACATTAGTATGGAACACATAGAAAATTGCCGATGATAATATCAGAAAATCTACCTTAGTCAACACACTGCAGGACCGAGCGCTGACATGGTACATGAAGTATTCAAGCAGTAACCCAACAACGGGGGTAGCGGAAATCCAGGCCGAATTAAAAAAGGAATTTAGCCAACCGAAGTCAGGAAAACAGCTAGTCGTAGGGTTCAAAGAGATTGTAATGATGCCGGGTGAAACTCCGTGGGATTTGGATTAGAGGTTGAAAAGCGCTATCCGCAAGGCCAATATGGCACTGACAGATGAGCAGCACTACACTTGGTTTGTCACATCATTAACGCCATATCTGAAGTTAGCTCTATTACAACAATAGATCTCAACCCAAGTTGAAGTGCTGGAGGTAGAAATGCGGCTGCACGAAACCCTGATACCAGACCTAGGGTTGGGAGTTCAGCAAATTCAAGTGTAGGTCCAAAATTTGTGCTTGGAAATGCAGAAGTTAAAACAAGAACAGACACTACGCTCAGAAGTCCAGGAGGGAGTATGGTGTGTAAGGTGTAAGAGCTAGGGACACGATAAAGATCACTGTCTGGTCTCGGTGAATTTTGTGGTAACAGGGGGACCGACACCATTGTGACCAGAGGCACAGGCAGGGCCGAGCACAACCACCTGGCTCTGGTGTGCAATCTGTTAGGTCGGAGGAGAGCACAACACTAATAATTGTCATCTATTACCAAAATACAACCAGACCCCCTAGCAGCTCCTTTGCAACTTTTGTAGATCAGTGGACCATAAAGAAAGGGATTTTTGTAGCTACCAAATGTTGATGGATCATTCATCTGCCTATAGAATGCAGATGGATGCGCCAAGTCAGGATCGAGCCATGGCAATTACACACGGTGGGTTCCAAGGGTGTGGTCGAGGATGGGGTGAAATCGGAGCAGGAAGGGGTCACAGGCAACTAATCTGTTACAACTGTGGAGGACCAGGAGATTATGCATGAGATTGTACCAACCCAACCAGAATTTCATGCAGTTATTGTGAGCAATTCGATCATGAGCTGCTAGGCTGTCCTTCACTGATAGCGCAGATTCAGGAAAAGAGGGCAACGCAACCAAAAAAAACCGAGAATGTGAAAATGATGAGGTCCGAATCCCACGAGGAAGATCACAAAATCAACATGGTATGAAGAAGTGGCACAACTACAGGAATGGATAAGAGGGGCTTGAGTATGGACGACACAAGGGTGGGTAAGGAGACATATCTAGAAGCTTGGGAGAGCTTCACAGAAGTCTCTACTCCAGGTAGTAAGGATCTACCTAAAATGGTCAGGGATCCCTCGATGATAACTACCTTTTCAGATACATGTATAAAGTTGCTTCGTGACAACAAAGTTGTTAGAGGCTTACAAGAACTGATAAATAGATGCGTAGGATGGAGTGAGCCTCGCGTAGTTCGAAAGCTGGGAAGACATGCGTCATGGACCGGGAGGGAAATGTGACTAACTTCGCAGATCAGTGATTATGAGATGGATTAGGTCATTCTGGATCTAGGCTCAGATGCCAACGCTACCTCAACAGACTTGGGAGCGCATGGGTAAGCCTACACTACAATGGTCCCCCATCCGACTGCGGATGGCAAATCAGCAAAGGTGCTACCTATGGGAAGGCTAGAAGGAGTTATGTAGACCTTGACGGCACAAGCACTCAGACGGACTTTGAAGTTATTGAGCTCATGGATGAAAGTACGCCATATCTAGCATTGTTAGGAATAGACTGGGCTACCGACATGAATGGGGTTATTAACCTAAAGAAGCGGACAATGGTATTTGAAACAAAGTCGCTCCGCGTAGTCATTCCGTTAGATCCGACTGAAGGACCGCACTATTTGGAACCTGTGCACAATGGCGAAAGCAACGATGATGCAAATTGTAGCTACAGAATGACTGCACAAAAGTGAGCATGGGTCAATGCAACGGAGGACAACAGAACCCCACAAGGCTATGAAGTATCCCGCACTTTCGATTCCGATGAGGAATACGAGTAGAGTAACCACACTGCATTGTAACATGATGATGAAATCTCTGTACTTCGTAAAAGCGCAAGATCGAGAATTGCCAACATATGATGGGCTGACAATGATAGATGAATTCCTGACCAAATTTCAAATCGCAGTACTAGAGCACCAACGGTTTGATACAATGAGGTGGGCATTGCACACAACGCTTGCGCAATGGTGGGGAACACATGAAGGGACTTTCTAGGATTGGCGAGCCTATAGGCGTATGATGAAGATCAGATTTGGGAAGCGGAAAGTATGAATAATAGAGAAATACGATGGATGTGATGACCCATGCATGCACCTTACCAGATGGACCAAATCCTATGGAGAGGAACCTTAGCCAAAATTGGTGCACTTATTCTATCACACCCTGGATGTCATTACTAGAAACTGGTATACTGAAGCAGAGCTCTAGCACGCGACAAGCGAGTGGGATATCTTATGCAAAGGGTTCTTAGTGACATTCCTCTTTGAAGATCAATGGATGGACCCTGTAGATGAAGCATTCCAGCTGGTAAAGGCCACCACTTTCAAGACTCCAATAGAACCAGAAGAACCTGTGCAGCCCAACTGGTCGTGGCAATTGAGCCAGGCCCTTGCATGCTATAATGTATAGGTAGAGGATGATGAGGCTGATCCATAAAACATCAATATTTCGGAATCAGAGGGAAGCCGCGAGGTGCACGGACCCAAAATCAAAGATCCTGATATTATGGCGTCATTGAAAACAAAACAAGTCAATATAGGAACCGAAGAAGAGCCGAAGTATGCAACGCTCAGGGACTATTGGGACGACGCTACAGTAGAAAAGGTCGTCGAATTTCTCTGTGAATATCGAGACTTGTTTCCAACAAAGATCACGGAGCTAAAAGGGATCCTAGGGGACTTGGGAGTGATGAAGATAACATTAAAGGCAGACGCGAAACCAGTTAAGCAATGACCCTACCAATTGAATCCAAAATATAAAGCAAATGGGACCATGGATGCATTCAACAAAATCTTGGAGACCGCATTGACCAAGGTCTATAACACGTAGCGCAATGACTGGGACTTGCTCATCCTGCGGTGCTATGGGCATACCGAACTACGTCCAAGGAGTTGACGGGCCAGACACCATTTCGGTTAGTCTATGGCAAAGAGGCCGTTATGCCTATGGAATATATTGTGCCTAGTCTACGGATCACGAAAATCACAGGTATGGCAGACCATGGGGCTTTGGAGGAATGGCTCGTGTAGCTAGAGGAACTGGAAGAGGAACAATTTTTGGCTAGGTTCCATTAGCAAGTACAGAAACAGTGCGAGAAAGCATGGCATGATCGCCATATCAAAGTGCGCACGTTCAAGGAGAATGATTTAGTGCTGCTATACGATAGTAAATTTGAAAAATTCACTAGCAAACTCTGAATGCATTGGTTGGGACCCTATGTGGTCAAGGAAGTTACCGATGGGGGCACGGTTCAGCTGGCTAAACTTAATGGAGACCCCTTCCTAGGTCGAATGAATGGTAGTCGCCTGAAGCTCTACACAGGTAGGTTGGCCACCTGACTAACCATTCAAGGAACAGTCCCACCACTCCAACCAGTTGAAAGAGAGCACGAGACGGTAAAGTATTCTGGAGGAAGGCATGAGTACTCGGCTACACGTTAAGCTAGATCAGTGATAAGTTTGCGTCGCGTGATCAGAAGTGTGCTGCTGCGTGGCTACGAAGAAAGGTGACCATTTGTGTCACTATTCATGACACGATGTCTACATTATGGCAAAAGGGAGTGGGCTGTTGGCAATTAAGAATGGAAGTACGAGTTAGCTATGGCACAAGCCGCCACATATTTTACACAAATACAGTAGAACAGGTGGGAATCAATGAATTTGAAATTCGCATGGCTTATAAATCACCGAGGGGCATCCACCAGTTGACATACACTCCTGGAAAACATATACTGGATATCAATATGGGGTTGTTCATTCTCTTTGCACAAGGAGTACACCTGAGGGTGGTGATATGGCTACTGAAGAAGCAAGACTCTCTAAGGAGTATGGTTTTGACAGCTACGGGCATCCCGCAGATGGTAGCATCAATGGTAGGGGATGTACCGGAAAAGGGGAGACATGAAGAAGAATTGGTCGAGATGTCGTCGCTCCTCCCAGGGGTTGGTCGGTGAACCACAACAGAAAAGCAAAAGGATCAACAGACGGAGACCATGGGTAGATATGCAGATAATAAGTCGGCTCTGTTGTCTCTTCAAAATTGGGATCATACAGATAGCAGCAAGGGTCTTGCAAAATTGCAACACAAGCTACAGCAAACAGTGTGACGAGAAGATACAAAGGTCGGAAGTAACTGCGGTGGTACCAAGGGGTCCCGTATGTGGCTTCCCCACTCATGCTAAAATCCTATAAGGGCATATTCTGTGTTAACTGAGTAGAGTAGAATGAGCAGTATCGGTTGCAGGAAGTGGGAGAAAAAACGGAGCCGGAGCTGGATGAAGCATTGCAGGAGACAACAAAGGAGTAGCAAGACGACGAGCGTCACTCAAAGGGAGGCGAATAGTGAAGCCAAGGTAGAGCATCTCACAACGCCAGCGAGTGAATCGAGATGAGTCACAACGATTGTGTTTGGGGACTGTTGGGTAGCGGAGGTCCCACATAACGGTTTTGTGACAGAAAGCCTAGAAATTAGGATGAAATTATTGTAAAAACTCCAAAGTATGCGGAGCACGAAATGTAAAAAGTCGAGTCAAAGGGTTGTATGCCCAAGAAATAATGTAAAATAATAGGAAGTAAGTCAGTCCACAAACCATAGATAGGTATAAATAGAGCGCGGCTCTATGAGGGAAAGGCAGTTCTCTTTTGAGTATGATTTTGGAATCGAAGATGTAATGGGTGATTGAGGAGAGCATTCTGAAAGTGTCTGGCTGAGTCGAGGGTTGGGGTAGAGGAAAGAGGCTCTACAGCTGTGTGTACAGAGGCCTGAAAGAGTCCGCAGTTGTGTGCGTAGACCCCTGCAGCTGAGTGCATAGGGCAGATCTAGATGTAGTGGTGATAAGGTGGAAATAAAGATAAGTTTCTTCTAAATTTCTATGGTAAATATAATTATCCTGAATTTACTTTGTATGGTTAATAAGGCTGTTTTGATTTATGCACATTACTGAATACTTGTGGCTTGATCTTAATATGTGAACTGGATAACTGTGATAAATGTTTGCTTAAAGACCTCTCTAAGTAGATCTAAATTACAATACTTAATCCCATAAATTAGATTAGTAATCAGCGCGGTAAGAGAAAGCTAAGGTTACCATAGGTCCGGATCTGCGTGGATCTACTACAGTGCAAGGTTGCAGGACAATGCGTGAACCCCTAGACCACATCTAGACATCCCAAGGGTGTGGAAAGCTAGTTCCAGCACCCTCCCCTGCTACCTCAGGTGAGACCTTAGTCCATGCTTTGTGGGCTGTTTCCGAAAGGGCTAGTAGCTGCAGGATTTTCTTGGCTAAATAATTCTTCCAGACCTGGGTTAGGCCCATATAAGCCAACAATACTCAAAGAGGAACATTACAGTATTTGTTCCTGTGTAATCCTTCATAGGCTATGCCTCTGCTCAATGAGTCAAATACTCTGTCCCATTGATAATGTACCTCACTCACCTCTTTCCTTGGGGCTGAATGGGTCCCACAAAATCTATCGCCCATTTCTCAAAGGGTTGCAATGTCACCTATGGATTTAAAGGCATCTCATCCCTCCGTGACGGCTTGCTAGTCCTTTGACACACAACACATGCCTTTCAATACGCTTTTGAGTCCTGATGGAGGGTTGGCCACCACAACCCTGCATGTAGAATCTTCTATGTGGTCACTCTCCCTGCATAATGTCCTCTCGCAGCGCCCCCATGAGCATCTGTGAGGATGCTGCTTCTTTCAAACTCGGGTACACATCATCACAATATCTCAATAGACCCCATTTCGTATAGATGCCTAGCAATGACAGAAAAATCTGTCACGTGCACCACTAACTCCTTCTTTTGCTGGATGGTGTATCCCTCTGGGGTAGTTCCTGTCATCAAGAAGTTTATTATATCCTCAAAATGACCATCCGTGATGCACACTGCAAATAGCTGCACGTTAGGCAATCCTTCCTCCAAATTAGTGGGCTTTTCCCTTGTTTCGATGCACGATAGATGGTCTGGTCTCGTGTTCAGTCATCCAAGCTTCACAATAACTTCAAAATCATACTCCCAAAACAATAACAACCACCTGCAAATTCTCCCCCCCAACACAGGCTTATTGACCAAGTAGTTTAGTGTGGAGTGGTCTATATACATCTTAAAGTGGCCTCCCAGCAAGTAGTGCCTAAACTTCTGGAGTGCATATATCATAGCTAACCCTTCGCACTCGGTGGTGGAATAGTTCTTCTCTACCTTGGATAACCTTCTGCTTGCAAACGCGATAGGATGGTCCAAGTCTCCTCCTCCAGCCTGTGTCAGTACTGCTCCTAGCACTATTCATGGTGTGTCGACATGTACATGAAACTCCTTCTTCTAATACGGGAAGACTAGGATCAGCGCAGTGACCATCTTTTCTTTCAATACATCCAGGCTCTTCTTACAGTCCTCATTCCAATAGAATGTGACATCCTCCTTCAACAATTTCTCCATAGGCGCGATGATCTGGGCATAGCCTTTAATGAACTTTCTGTAATATCCTATATGTCCTAGGGTAGCGTGCAGTTGTTTCACACTCCTCGACGCTTCCAAATTTAGTATCACCACAATCTTCACGGGATCTACCATTAGTCCCTGCCTACAAACCACATGACCCAACATGGTCCTAAAAGGAACAAAAAATAGGCACTTCTTCATATTGATCACGATCTCGTATCTTCGACAGGTATCCAACATCAAGCGCAATCTTGCTACATGGCATTTCAAAGTATACTTCCAGGAACTTATGAATAAACTCCTTGAATGTAGCAATGACTACGCGCGAGAAAATTGCAAGCACATTCGTCAATCCAAACGGCACTACAGTGTACTGAAAGCAACCCCACTCAGTTGCAAAGGTTTTCTTGCTCCTATCCTCTGGCACGATTTTGATTTGATGGAACCTAGAGAACGCATCAGTGAAGGAATATGCTTCCTAGCCACCTACATTGTCCAACACTTCATTAGTGAACGAGTCAGGAAAGGATCATGTACACAAGCATCATTCAGCTTTCTAAGATCCACACATATCCTTATTTCATCCTTCTATTTCTTCTCCTGTACCACCATTGGGATTACCCAATCAGATTCTTCCACAGGCTCAATGATGCCTACCATGAGCATCTTGTCTAGCTCTAAGTAGACATTCTCCTTACACTTCAGATTGAGATGCTAAGGTCTTTGCTTAATCAGTTTCGCGTCGGGTTTCAATGTGATCTTCATAACACCTAGGTCCCCTATTATCCCTTTTAGATCCTTAAACTTGGTAGAGAATAAATCTTGGTATTTGCGAAGAAATTCAGCGACCTTATACACCATCGCATCGTCCCATTAATCTCCAATCTTTGCGAATTTGGCCTCTGCCTCTGTACCAATGTTTACTTGTTTCATTTTCAGCGGCGTGGTTATGTCAGTATTCTCATATGTGGTCCTTCAACCTCGTTGTGACCTTTCGTTTGAGGGATGTTAACCTTTCGCGGATCCTCATCCTCTTCTTTAGTGGTTACGTTATAGCTTTCTAGTGCGTGACTCAGTTGAGTAGCCCACTCAGGTTGAATCATGTCCAAAGGATCCTGCGGTATCCTAAAGATTATTGCTTTCACCTCTTGTGGCGCCTCATCAATACAGTCAAACTTGTCTTCAAAATTGAAAGTCAATATGAATCCTTCACGCAAAATATCCCATTCACCTGTACCATGGTGGAGATCTATTTCTACGTACCCGTTCATTGGGATGACATCCAAAGTGTGATAGAACAAGTGTACCCATTTAGGTTGGGGCTCTTCTCCATAAGCTTGAGCCCATTTGGTCAAGTGTGCATGCAGGTCATCTTGCCCATCATACTTGTATGTCATTCGTACCTTCGGCTTCCCAAAGTGCATTCTCATCATCCTCCTACATTCGCACCAATCATCAAAGCTTCCCTTGTGTGTACCCCACCACCTTGTCGGCATAGTGCGCAGTCCCCAGTCTAATGCTTAGAAGCGCTGCTTTTCTGGTACCTCCCTCTAAAATGCATCCAAAAATATATCTACATCATTCAGGCCATCATAAGTAGGCATATTTCTTACCTCCGATGACACACAGTGCAACAATCGGGTCATCATGTTACAACTCAGTGTAGTTACTTCATCTAACCGATTCTGTTAGCGCTTTAATTCTTCATCAGAGTCTGAGGTGTAGGAACTCTCGCGATCCCATGTAATTCGTCCATCCATCGTCGTATTCACCCAATCTTGGTCTCATGTTGTTATCTTATAAATACAGTTCAGATCATCATCACTCTCATAATCGAGGATTGGTTTAGTATACCACGATCCTTCTTTTTAAATATCATCTTTCACTTCTTCAAGTTGATTACTCCATTCATATAAGTAGCCCAATCAATTCCCAGGAGTGCAGGATAGGGGTTGTTGTCATCCAAAATTTCTATTACTTCAAAGTCAGCCATCGCACTCGCACCTTCAATATCTATAGTCACCCCTTACAACCACCCCATGGGGATGATCTCCTGCTGATTCGCCATCCTTAGCTGAATCGAAGACCACTGTAGTGCAGGTCTCCCCATCCGCTCCCAAGTCTTCTTTGGTAGGACATTTGCGTCTGACCCCATGTCCAGAATAGCCTGATCCATTTTGTATTCTCCTATCTGTGTGATCAACCTCATCTCCCATCCCGTTCTTGTTTTATACTTACCAATCTTTCATACTACGTGCAGCTCACCCAAGGTGTTTCCCACGCATATGTTTATAATATCCTGTAGCCCCTTCACAGCCTTGCTATCATGCAGTAACTTCATACAGGTCTCTAGGAAGGTTGTAAGAATAGAAGGGTCCATCTCCTAATCAGGCTTATCCTTGCTCCCTGAGTTGGAGGCCTCAGCGAAGCTCTTTTACACTTCCATGAAGGTTTCACGTGCGTGCTCCAAATCGAACTTAGCCTCCTTCGCCGGAGCTTTGCGAACCCATGTGTTGTCTTCGGGTTGTTTCCCCTTGTCATCTCCTATTGTGATTCCACTTCAGAGCACTATATTCACGTTCAGATCTTCTTCACATGGCTCAGACCTCATCATCTGCAGGTTCTGAGTAGGCTAAGGTGGTAGCACCCCTTTGTCACGTATCCTTGCTATTAGCGTAGGACAATCTTTCATTTCATGATCAAATAGAGTGCAATACTTGCACGACGAACGTGTTGGGTTAGTGCAATCATGAGCATAGTGTCTTGGTCCTCTGCAATTGTAGCAGATCAACTATCCCCGACCTCTACTAGGTCCTCCTCCACCTTGTCCTCGTCCGTGCCCTTGAAATCCTATCCACGCCATCCCTGCGCTCTAATCAGGGGGTTGTGTTTCTACCTGAAACCTATAGGTGGGAGTTCTATCCATCATCAATTCATAGCTTCTGCAGTTGCGCTCATCATGCCCTACCGACCTACAAAAGTTGCAGAATAGTTATTGCGGTGTCTATACAAACTTCTGCAACAAATGATAGTTAGATGTGGCATGTTTTCTTGCTACCTGACATATAGCAGACCATAATGTAGGCCCTGCGCTTGGTCCTTCCTGATCCTGTGGCCTTAAGGGCACTCCTTCTAGGTAGTTCGCAAATACCAAGAAATGGTCTTTGTCATGCCCCTGACCCTTGCATTTCAGGCACCATACCTCTTCGCACACTTATGGTTGAACTGTTCTATCCTGCTTCAAACTTTGGATCTCAAAGAAAATATTTTTCAACTGCACGTGGATCTGCCAGACTCCCAAATTTGGATCTTGCATCGATGTTTCATGCAGTCTCATTGCAATCTCCAAGGCCTCTACCTAAGTCGTTATCTTTTGTTGTGACAATGTAATCCTTAGGTGTGGTAGGAGCGAAGCCACAAACCATTCACGATATTGTTAGTCTGTTAGGTTCATGTTAGCTTCACGGATTTTACACTTCAACCTATGATCAAGTTTCCAAGGTGTCTCACCTAGTTGCATGAAGGATTTCTTTGAACCCCACAATAAACTGTGCTTCAGATTTAGTCCTACTAAATTCTCTATTCAGTGTTGTCCAGATGTCTTCCACTCTAGCATTCGGGTTATCATTAGAGTACTTGATGTACTAGGTTAGCGTGCAATCCTACGGAGCACTAACCAGGTTTTCCTTCTTCATGTTATCATTTGTAACACCCTGAGTTTCCCATACAACTTTCACAACGAACCAGAACTAGTCTGGGTCCTCATTTCCCAAGCCTTTGAACAAAAGCAGCTTCACTGAGTTTTCCATACTGGACGGCAGTGGAGGCAGAGGTGGTACAGGTGAAGTCGCAGGTGATGGTGGTGAAGTTGGAGGGGGTGTGGGTGGAGGTGGTAGTCGTGGGAATCCTTGTCTTATTAACTGAATAGCACTTCGCAGAGAAGCTTGCACTATCCCCTCTTCGTCACCTCGCGGAGGTGAAATCAATGGACTATTTTTAGGACCCTTTCTTCCTTCATTCCTATAAGTTTTTTCGCTTTGTGTAGCTCCAAACATCAAGCTAGCTACATAACCCGCTTTTCACACAATAACATTTTAATCTAGGTATTCAAATATTTCAAGTACTTACCTTGTGGTCCTTTGAAAAAGCATCACTCTACCTCACTGTAGGTTACTGAGGTATCAACCGCAAATTCAGTTACAAATCCTCCTATGACGTGATTGAGGCAATGATCGACAACACGGGTGATCTTACCCTCCAATGATTCCAATTTTTGTACTAGCTCCGGGGTCGAAAGAATAGGACCATCATGCTTCCACCTTCCTTGGCTATCTGCTAGCTTCGCGATCCACTCCTATAGCTCAACCAGAAAGGAACATAAAAATATCTTATGAATTTCTGTATATAGGTACCTATCCAGCCACTGTTCCTTTGTTAGTCATGGACTTTTGTTCTCCTGCACTGCAAATTCGTGGATCTTCCTATCCAACCAGTCTCTGATCTCTTTCTTAGTTGGATTCCAGTGATACGACATCACACATCTCTTATGCAAATTCCGGTCCCAGCAACGGAACCATTTGTTGGTTTGAGGGGGCCTAACCCAAGTTCAGCGTTAGTTAGCCAAACAAATCCCTACACTATTGGCCCTTTCGGTATTAACCTGCGGAGTGTGGACCAGATTCTCACCTGAAGAAGTATGGGGGGATGCTGGAACCAAGTTTCCGCGCCTTGAGATAATCGTGATGTTAGTTTGTTCCTTCTATTCTCGCTTTCACGTAGGTCATTAAGTTCTAGTGCTCTATCATCCTAACCCCTTATTCCTCCCTTCGATACCTCCGCGAAAGGGTACGGCTAGCTGTCACATAGCCCTAACCTTCAATTTAGATACTTTCGTGTTGTTAAGGCAACGTATTGCACAGATTGTCAAGTTACCTTAAGAATCTTACTTATCTTATCAGGTAATCACAGTTAGCACCACGTAAACAAATTTTCTTACTTGCGTTCACTTAACCATCATAATTACATACATTCACGCATCATACAAGAATTATAAATGAAATTCATACATAACATGTTAAGATGAATTAACAGGAACAAAGACACATAATTTTCAGAATACTTCTTATTGATATCTTCCAAGTGATTACAGACTCTATCCACCCTACGCACACAACTGCAGGGGTCCATGCACTCAGTTGCGGACTTCCACCCTAGGCCTCTGCACACTCAGCTGTAAAGCCTTGAGCTACACTACGACCCAAAACTTAGACTTCTTACTTCCGAGCTATGACTCTCCAAGATCTATATGAACTACCTAGAGCTTACTTACTTATCTCTTTTTATACAATCCCATGGTCCACAGACCATGGGTAGATCTTTTACAGGCGACTTTACTTTACAAAAATAAGGGCGGACAACCCTTTATGACTCATGACACCTTCACGCTCTGTGACCACAAAATCTAGATACTTTACTATTTTATTACAAAATTCGACTCAAAACATGGGCTTTTAGCCCCAAAACTGTCCTTGGGGGATCTCATTCCCAAAAGTCATTACCAGGGAACGAATTAGAATATTTTTTCCTGGGTATGACAAAGTTTTACATTTCCCTTGTTAGGTGAGCAAGGGAAGTGTGGGTTGAACATCTCTCACCTTGGTGACTCCACTGTAACTTCTATGGTAAACATCCTGGTGACCCCACTATCAATACCTCTATTTTAATCATCCTGGCTTTCAAGCAGCCCTATACTCACTCTGATTTTATAACAGTCGAAGCTTTCCCTACTTTTGAAACTAAAATCACTCATATAGGGAGGTTTTTGAGATGGCCCTTCCTGCATTTCTTGCCAACTGATTTGCCCCATTGGATTTTTCATCTATTGTTGGTTTTCCCAATCATGTCCCTACATATCATGAGTGGGATACCTATTTACCTAGATTCAGTGGGAACTCAGAGAGAAGACCTGACCAATGCCTGAAATACTTTCATGAATGCATGGAGCAACAAGGTATTCTTCTTAAAGATGTACAAATGAAGTTTTTCAGACAGGCTTTAGAAGGGGATGCTAGATTTTGCTACAGAACAATACCTCGTGGCATCATATCTTCCATGAAATGTTTTCATATATAATTCTATCAACATTTCAAAAGATTTTATCCATCTAATGCTTTAATTAAATATTGATGCACACATCTCAATGATGAAGACATTCCCAAGGTTAATGACCCTACTAAAGATGTATGTGAGAGCCCACCCCAAGAAGAAATCCACTCAAATACAGATGCATCACAACATGAGAAATAAAGAGAAGAAGGAAACACCATTGAGATGCAAATAAACTCTCAACAGGGTCTATTTAGTGGACTCTGATGTTTCTCCTCCTTTTGATGAATACGACTCTGGTGGAGAGTCAAGTGATGAAGAGACTCCACAATGCTTCTAGTCAGGGGAAGCTGCGCAAGAAGAGGAGGTTGATCAGGAGGTCAACAAAGAGGCTCCAACTCACAATGCACACCCTTCACATGGAGAACGAGACCAAGACGCTCCTCCAATTTTTGATTCAAATTATTCAGAGGAGGAAGAGATAGTCGCGGAAGTTCAGAAGGATTTGTTTACCGACAAGTGGGGAGGAAGCTCCCAATAGTAAGTTTTTCAAGAAAAGCCCGAAGTTGAATTGCTGCAGAAAGATTTCCAAGACAACTGTCCCATTGAAATATGGGCAGTAAAAGAGCATCAACCAGTTTTTCATGAAAAGGCTGAAGCTGAAGAGCCAAGTAGTGTTTGTGGCTACCCTGGCCAAGAGGATATTGGTCAGCAGGTTGTATGTGAAGAAGGGGTCGCTACAAACATTCATTGTCTAGTCCATGACAATGTGGCTGACTACATGAGCCTATTCTTAAGACAGACACAAAGGTTCTTTCAACATCTTGTATCACGTCTTGTATTTGAAGATTTTTTATGGTACTAGCTTATTTTAATCTTTCTTTTTTTAGAAGTGTGAAGGCATATGGTCTAGTACTCTATTGCTGGCCTGGCTCCATTGGAGGCTTGAACACACATAGGTGAATTAAGTTCTGTGCATAAGCAGGAATGTACATAAATAATCTCACTGGTTAAGCATTTACTTTTCAGTTGTTAGAATTTTTATTTTCTGCATTTAGATTGATGAAGAAAGTTCCATTGATATTTTGCTAGTTACAAAGATGCATATATTACTGACTCCATGCCTAAAGGTGAATGATAATAGTCTGCGGTTCTCAGCACCTTCCCAGCAGGGCATTGTCCCCAGTAGGATCCAATGTTGTCACTCACTCCTTTATCAGTTACCAGTTGCCTCAAATAAACAAAAGCAATGAATTTTGATGTCAATGTTTGAGCCACTGAATCTATTAGAGCCAAATCGGACCCTCCCCATTGCCTAGTTCTTAGAAATAACTTTCCAACGGTATATGGAAGTCCAAAAATGGACTTCTGAAGCAGAAGTTAAAGCCTTCTTAAGATTACCTTAGAAAGCTCAGAAAATGAAAAAATGGCTATGTATGAGGGGAAAATCGCAATCGAGACCCAGGAGGCTCATTACATATCACATATCGACATTCAGGTGGGTAAGGAGCACTGACGGAGTGAGGAACAATGATCCGCCGATCGCTGATATCGCATATCAGGGGTCGGCGGGTCCAAGAGGAGTATATATCGCAATCGGCCATTAGCGGAGTTCAATGGCTCATACTTAAGGATTGTCGAGGGTTCTTGAAGCCGAAGGCCGATATCGCAGTCCTGCAGTCCCACGATATCGGCTATCAGCGGGATTTTAACTTAAAGATCTATAATACCGACAACCATGTGAAAAAGTAATGCATCATTAGGCGACCGAGGAAACCAAATACAAAGGAAAGCGGAGAAAAATAGGAGCGGGATACCCCTCCCTTCTCTCTCCTCTATGTGGAAGTATGCTGGTATCAACATTTAGCAATCGACAGATTGATGGTGTTCTAAACTTCAAAGATCATGTAGGGTTCAATTTGCGATAAAGTGGTGTTGTTGGGAAAAGTATCCAATACGGAATGACCCTATCCCACTCTAAGGGTGATAGTTCCTTAGCAACAATCAAAGCAAAGCTATCTGAGATTACTTCTTTATGAGATGTAAAAGAGGGGAGAAAGAGATCCACTAACCGATGTCTTTCGCTAATGATTGATCCAATCTTCTCTCCTTGCTGCTTGCCCCCAACTCCTTGCTCTTTCACTGGCCCAGCTACACCAAGATCCTGCAAAATGGCAAGAGAGGGAAACTACAAGAAGCATACATTCATAATTGATTCAAGGATTAGAATAAATCAAATACACAAGTATAACAACACACCATTGAGACACATGCATATAGAAGAACCTCAAATGCTTTATTAATGGAAGAAGTAAGGTTCAGGAAGTGATACAACCATAAAAGGCCCAATCCAGCATCACCTTCCCAGCAGAAAGAAATCTCCTCTTCACCTCCTTCAAAGCAAATCACCCAATAGTTCTAAACTCAAACCAACAACAATTCTTTATATTCACAAGATTCCAGCCTCCCTAGACCTCATGAGAGAGATCTATATATAGGAGTTTTGGAGAAAGGATGAGTCAGCTTGAGGCTGTCATGAAGCTGACTAGTGTCCTCTCTCACTTCAGTTATTCTTCAGTTCTTGAGTCCACTTGGAGGTTCTTGCTTCCACTTGGAGATCTAGAACCTCTTACTCATCACTAGTCGAATTCCTTGATCCAAGTGTCATTTTGGAAGCTTCCTGGGCATTGACACCTTGAGGAATGACTGTGCCACATGTCCAAACTCGCCTAGCGCAGGTAGCCTTCTTTGCAGTTGACATTCAACGCAGGTAGACAGTGGAGCAGTTGACATTCAGCGCAGATGCTCAGTGGAGCAGTTGACATGATCCAGAATTGCCTTGTTTTTGAGTGTTTTCAGGTGGAGAACTTTTATTCAGTGCTGTGGTTTGCTGACCTTGTTCCTCTAGGGGTAGGAACAACATGTTTAGGGACTTTGGATCCCTTAGATTATGGACATTTCATGCTTCATGCTGTAAGGCACAAAAATGTCTATAACAGTTGCCCCCTAAAGTATGAGGTCGTTTATCGGGTGAAATTCTTTATCAGGAGGATCCGAAGTTCATTCAATCGCTGAGAGGTGACCTGTAATAAAATACAATACAATACATTATTTTTCATACTGCTTTCATGATCTAGCTGAGGCGGGCATTCCCATGCTCAGCTTTATAAATTCATTTTGGTACATAGAACAGACGATCGTCTGATGGTAGACTGATAATTTTGGTGAAAATTATCATCCTTTGAGTAGGATGATCATCTGCTGCAATGATGTACATGTCAAATGTCTTTATATTTCCTGAATATATATCGCAGCCCGGATGGATGAAACTAGATCCAGGGTCTTCAAACTCGTTCAATCTTCACTCTAAGTACAAGTCGATCCATGTGAGAATTGCGCTGAAGTCGAACATGGAAATACATCGCTTGATTACCGGTCAATGATGTGAACCGTTAACAAGCGCGAGAGGAATCACCGATAATGATAATGACCCTCAAGGTACTGCAGTACAATTCACGTGGTGTGAATAAAGGACTTGGCGTCGAACACCACGCAAAATCTTCTGGTCGAAGGTCATTGATGTATACCTGTCGCCGGAAGTGAGAAACTTGCCATTGAGGCATGCAAGCTTCAAAGTACTGAAGGGGTTGTTCCTAGATCAACTCCTTGGATAATGAGCTGATGTCGACAAGGAGCGATCCGTCAAAGGAGGGCCTTAATGAATCCCACATCAGTGACATGGAACGGAGCTAATGATTTTAATGGAGGTGAAAAAAATCTGTGAAATATGATTCAGGGTGGCGGTCATGAATGGATGAAAGATGATGTATGGTAGTGGATGGGACACGGTTGACTCTTTCTGAACAACATCTCTTGAACATATAATGACACTGATGCGATGGATCGGTAGCATTACCCCAAATGTGGATGGTTTGGCGAGACCATGGTGATGAGACCGGTGAATGAAACAACCCAACCCGATGTGGTACGGAGGAAAAGTGTCATGTTCAAGAGCGACTTGCTACCATTAAAGCTTTGAGGTTCTCCCAATTTTTCCCCAGTCATTTCTGACCAGTACCTCTTTATTTTTGTCAAGCTTGAGGAGGATAACATATGCTTGTTCTATAACCTGCCCTTCAGGCAAGCCCATCGCTATGTTTTAACGAGCCTAGTGATAGGGAAACTCGTTCTCGTCTAAAGACAAGTTTGTCGCTATTTTATCATTTTAACGAGTCTAACGACAAGGAAAACTCGGTCCTTTTCATTTTTAGAGAGTCTGAAAAGGTACATAAAGTTAACTCCAAAATTCCTTTTTTGTCATCTAATCCCTTAAGTCCGAAAAAGTATAAAACAATACAGAAGGGATGAGTTTTCGATAACTTTAACGAGCCGAATAAAACAAGCGCTCGACCTTTTTGTGCAATAATCCCTCAGGTCCAAAAAGATTAAAATCTAGAGGAGGGATAGCTCTTCCGATTCCTTTAACGAGCTGGAAGGCCAAAACTCGACAATCTTTTCATATTTTACGAGTCAGTTGAAAAGAGCTCAAAGAAGACTCGTCTTTTGAGGAACGAGTGATAAACAGGGATAGCAACTGATTCCAGGTACAGGTTGGAATTTTCCAATCACGGCAGTGTCACAAGGATGGCTAGGTGAAATCACTCTTCGCAGCTGTTCCTCAAAATAGGTAAACAATCATATGGAGGTGAATGATCGGCCAAATGACGGTGGAGGTGGCAGGTGCAAAACACGACCAAGGTTTTTATGGCTGATAAATTTACGATCACAGTGGTTATTTACCGGGATAGGTTCATTTTTTAGTTAAAAATGAGCTTAAACTCTGGAGGAAACATTGCTCACTGCTTATATTTATTTTTTAACAAGCATGAAGACCGCGTTAAAACTGCTCGGATCTTGCGTTTATTTTTTAACGAGCATGAACTTTATGCTAAAACTGCTCGATTTACCAGTCATAAGATAAGAATGTCTCCTGAAAGATTCCATTTTTTATAGAGCTTGCGCCTTACCAAAGCTATGCTCCCTCTCATCCCCTTTTTTTTTATGCAAGTTCGGAAACGGCTAATCTAAAAAACAGATAAATAACCGCTCTTTCCTTGCACTCCAAAAGGGTTGCATGCCCCCAGGTATAAAATACAATTTCGAGGTTGCCCCTCCTCCTTCCCACCTCTTTTTTTCTTTGGGTGTTCACAGCTACTTGTCGTCTTGCTAGTTCAATTTTAACGATACTTGTCTTCTCGTTAATTTTAACAGGTCTATACGATACTTGTCTTCTCGTCAGCCCAACTTTCAACAGATTCTTCGCAAGATCGCAAGAGAACAACTACTTGCGACAAGAGAAGAACACTACTCAAAGACAAAACATTTGTGTTATTGAGGGAGGCTTACCTCTTTCTGGTTACCCAAAGATTGTCTTGTTATTTTTTCAACAAAACACTTCCTCGGCAATGTCTACCGAAATAGACAAGGGTGAATGACCTTTGTCAAACACGTAACTTTGACAAAAGAATCTTATTCCAGAACAACCCCTCTTCCACCCACGGACGGGGTACGGACTAGTCATATTCTCCCGCGGAAATTCTACCTTACACCCAAGGTTTTCTCTGCCCGAAACAGACCAGGATGCATGCCCCCTGGGTTCCAGTCCCATCTTTCTGAATCACTCGCATTCATCGGGAAGAAGGACTAGGGGTGGATACATTTCTTGATTGAATAGACCATTCAGGGTTGGTATGTGACTATTTGCGATGCGTGATCCCGGAAATGAAAGTTGGTCCACGAGCTTGACCATTCTTCCTTCGTGCGGAAAACACATTACTCTAAAGAGTGAGGAGACTATTGCTCCCATGCAATATATATAGTCTCGTCCAAGGAGTAGTTTATAATCCAAGGGTCCTTGAATGACCATCACGTTCATTTGAACGGCCTTCCCTTTCAATGTAATGGGCACATTGGGGAGGATCCCTAATGGTCGACTGGTTCCTTTATCGAAACCCAAGAGATTTCTTATCTCAGGAAAAAGCGTCGGGGAACCCAGTGCTTTCCAAGCAACAAAGGAAAGGATACTCACAGACGCCCCTTCATCAATGATAGTGCCAGCCATTACCATTCTGTATATTTGGACCATGATTCTGAATGGTATACTGGCTGGCAACCGGGGTCTGCCTAGTTGGTTCCAATCAAATGACGCAACCAGGTTGCTTGGTGGTGGGACCGAATACACGGCCGGATACGACCCTGACGATGTTCCTTCCTGCGATAAAGGAATGGGTGCATTGCCCTGATGCTCGTCAGAGTCTGTGTTGATGAAGAGAATCTGGATGGTGTCATCCTTATTCTCTTCAGTGAGGGTGTCATTTGAAGATGAATCTTCTGAAGGGGGAACCGGGTCAACTGCCGTTTCGACCTTTGGACTTTCGTCCGGTCTGGATTCAGTAGGTTCATTTTCAATGACTGACGCTTCAGCTGACCACTCGAGCGGGCCAGCTGTATTCTCAACCAACGAAGGACTTGGCACGCGTTTTTTGTATCCAGGAGGAAGTCTCAACGGTGAAACCGGACGATCTTCCAAAACTCTCTTCGCTTTGTCTAAGAAGGGACAACGGTGGATGGCGTGATCGCCTTCACACAGTCTGCAGGGGGATCTTGCTCCCCCTCTTTGTCTTGAACCTTCACTTTCGCTGGTTGACGGTAAGCATTCAACATGGCTATCAAAGGTTGATGCTCCCGAACTGTGCAAACGAGGGGACCAGTCCCTTAGTATCCGGGGAATACAGGGATAATCTCTATGGAAGTGGTCTCCTCTACATATGACACATGGCGATTTAGGCCCGGTCTGTGCTGTGTGTGGATTTTTTTCAGATGTCTTTTGCTTGCCCCCAGTCGCCTTAGGCTCCTTCTTCTTCTTCTCTCTCTTCTTATTCTCCTTCTTCTCCATGGGAGCTTGGCTTTTGCCGGCTCTACCTTGCAAAGATGAAGGATTGGAGGAAGAGTTATAGGAAGTAGAAGGCTGGTGGGCAGCTCTAGACTGATCTAACTGTTGACTCGACTGTTCAGGAACCATGGTGTTCTGAACTACATTGGTTGAGAATAGCCATATTGGCAGGCCAATTGTCAGTCCTGGAAGCGACAATGTGGCCATGTGGGGCGCACCAACTTCTCCCCAAGAGGAGAAAGGACTAGGATTTCCATCATGGGGAATTCCTTGGTTGGTGCGTTCCATGTTCTCAACCTACAGATCAACGCAGGAATAGGAGGTGATTATGTTCCGTTTAAAATAAATTTTATAACGACGCTTTAGACACAACTTGCTTTTTCAGTTTTTAAGAGTCGAGAAAAAGCTAAAGATGACTCTAGTCTCCTTCGATGTTTTAACGAGCCTGAAGTGACAAATGCTCGGATGGACTTTTTCAGTTATAGAGTTTGAAAAAGGCCAAAAGAAACTACTCTGGAGTTCTAGGCAGAGGGTGTGCCAAACTTTTCGCAAAACCACAGAATATGTTTTACGGTACGAGTGGTCGATCTTCGTGAATGCTGTGTTCACTGCATTGCGATCAGTAGGGCGGTCGACACGGCTTCCTATGGATAAAGGCTTTGTTCCTATAGGGGTCTCCCAATATATACGCGACGGTACGTGGGAGCACAAGTCCGTATTGATACTTATCGCTTCACCGTGGAGGAATCACCCAACCACTCAACGCTAAGATATCACGTTTAACGACGCCGGAACACGTCTCTAGCTTAGACCTCTATGTGTTTGCGTTATGTTTCAATGCGTTTTTATGTAAATTCAATTTATTTTAGGTTGATCTTGTTTAGCAGTTTGCCTTTATGGATCACCACGAGATGTATGGTACAACTCCTAAATGCAGTCTAAAGATGAGAAGCAAGCTTTTTCAATCTTTTCAACTTATGAAAATCTTAACTACTGAGGGAAAAGAAAGACATCATCTTTTCACACAGATCATAGAGCACACACTAATGCACTTTTTCCTAAATCAACATGCAAGCTGTCAAAATGCACATGCACAATGCAGGTATTTCTTTTCTCTTTCTTAATGTTGGTGTACTACAAAAAGAAAGCTGTTGTATAACTTTGAATTCAATTTCAAGTGAAAGAAAACAAGCTTTTGTCCAAAATCAAAAGACACCTTAAGATTTACTTGTTTCAACACTCGAAATACATAAATTCAAACCATGACGAAAGCAAAATCTCAATCAGCTATGAACAACAAACAAACTAACTCTTAAGATCAGAACGACACTTATCACAGGTCTAGATCTAAGAGGCCACAGCAAGACTAGTTCACTTTCGTTATGGGAAACTGCAAATGATATAAGAAATACAAAAAGAACAAATACAGTTTCTTTATACAACCGAGGCGGAATAGTGGCAAAGAAAGGTGGTTTCAGATAGGTACATTGACTGATAACAAGCTGCAAAAACAGGGATGAAAACAGGGCAACAGAAAGCAGAGAACCCCAGTTGCACAAGGCCACACTGGTTCAGCGCAGGTAGAACACTGTCAGTTTGACATTCAGCGCAGGTAGCCCCTTCGGGACCTGCGATGAAATGCAGACTGCCTTCACAGTGCCTGCAATGAAGAGAGAAACTCTCGTTTCTCTTGGTTTCCGGGTTACAGATTGCTCAAAAATCAACAGTTTTTGGCCAAATCAAAGCTATCAATCAAGTACACACTAAAGGATGAAAAGGAGGATGAAAAGCTATCACTAAGAGCTGTTCAGAGTCCTTGTGGATCAGCTGTTCAAATCATAAACATGCCCAGAAACTGAGCTAGAGTAGCTGCCCTCTACTTTGCATTTGAAAGATCCAAATGCAGTTCGATTCGGTACTCCCTGTGTTTAGGAAATGAATAGCAAAAACACAAACAACCAACAAGATACGATCCCCAGTGGAGTCGCCAATTTGTTGTTGGGAAAAGTATCCAATACGGAATGACCCTATCCCACTCTAAGGGTGATAGTTCCTTAGCAACAATCAAAGCAAAGCTATCTGAGATTACTTCTTTATGAGATGTAAAAGAGGGGAGAAAGAGATCCACTAACCGATGTCTTTCGCTAATGATTGATCCAATCTTCTCTCCTTGCTGCTTGCCCCAGCTCCTTGCTCTTTCACTAGCCCAGCTACACCAAGATCCTGCAAAATGGCAAGAGAGGGAAACTACAAGAAGCATACATTCATAATTGATTCAAGGATTAGAATAAATCAAATACACAAGTATAACAACACACCATTGAGACACATGCATATAGAAGAACCTCAAATGCTTTATTAATGGAAGAAGTAAGGTTCAGGAAGTGATACAACCATAAAAGGCCCAATCCAGCATCACCTTCCCAGCAGAAAGAAATCTCCTCTTCACCTCCTTCAAAGCAAATCACCCAATAGTTCTAAACTCAAACCAACAGCAATTCTTTACATTCACAAGATTCCAGCCTCCCTAGACCTCATGAGAGAGATCTATATATAGGAGTTTTGGAGAAAGGATGAGTCAGCTTGAGGCTGGCATGAAGCTGACTAGTGTCCTCTCTCACTTCAGTTATTCTTCAGTTCTTGAGTCCACTTGGAGGTTCTTGCTTCCACTTGGAGATCTAGAACCTCTTACTCATCACTAGTCGAATTCCCTGATCCAAGTGTCATTTTGGAAGCTTCCTGGGCATTGACACCTTGAGGAATGACTGTGCCACATGTCCAAACTCGTCCAGCGCAGGTAGCCTTCTTTGCAGTTGACATTCAACGTAGGTAGACAGTGGAGCAGTTGACATTCAGCGCAGATGCTCAGTGGAGCAGTTGACATGATCCAGAATTGCCTTGTTTTTTAGTGTTTTCAGGTGGAGAACTTTTATTCAGTGCTGTGGTTTGCTGACCTTGTTCCTCTAGGGGTAGGAACAACATGTTTAGGGACTTTGGATCCCTTAGATTATGGACATTTCATGCTTCATGCTGTAAGGCACAAAAATGTCTATAACAAGTGGTGTATCATCAGGGAAGGTCAAAATTCATTAACAATGGAATGGCTTGCAAAATAGGGTCGAGCATGCCTTTTTATCTCTCCTCCAAGGGGGCCACGTGGCGGCATGCGATTGGTCTTCAGGGCTGACAGAGCAGATGACATCAATAGTGGAGTGGCAGTACAGTGGATGATGTTCAATCAATGTTGTCACCCCATTGATCGGCAATTGCAACACTTAAGGGGTAAAGGCTTAGGACAACAGTGTTGTGCAATTGCGATATGCAGGACTCCTCCCCCAAATGCAATAAATTTTTATGGCAGGGTCTATAAAGATCTCGTGTCCAGACTGTCAAACCACTCCAAAGAAAAGGTAAATAGTTCCCCCTCTCCGTGGTTGCGATTGCATTTTCTTTTGGCGAGCCTAACCACGCAAATTGATGATCACGAGGACAAAGGGAAGCACACAAGTGAAACATAGTAAAGTCTCAATATGCATTATTTAGCGTAACAAAGGGAAAGAAGCCCCTTGATAGGATCCTGAAGGCCTTAGTACCCAAGGGCTAAGCCCTTGGTCCCAGCCCTCATCATATGTGGAGAACCACAAAAAGGGTTGTAATAAGGGGGCTAAGGGGGTAAATCAAAAGTGTTGCCTATTTTGTTTTTTTTTAAATCATTAAAAGACCCACAACAATGGTTTACCAATAGTGATGTTGCAGAGATTAAATGGGTGGATGGGTCGACAACGGTGATATTAAATAAGGCATGGTGTAGCTACAGATCAGTATGGGGAGGATTCACGAAGTCTTAATGACACAACATGGTGCGCCACTCCGTCATGTAGAAAATGACCACTCAGGTGCATGACTTTCACACTTTGTCACTTCTCCACTGAATATCACACTCAAGTAATTAAGGAAAAAAGGATAGAAATTGGTCGAGCAACAGTGAACCGCCTCAACAGCAGTGAGAAACATGATGACAGTAGGGACATGGCTAAATCAGGAGCTTCCACCGAAACAACAAGGGGAAACCTCCTCCTTCCCCTTTCCGTTTTCTTTCTCTGTGCATTTATCTATATCATTTATCTATATTTTATTTCCAAGGAAGGGATTCAATCTTGATTGTAATCTCTTTGGGGCAACATAAGCTAACATTGACCGAGACAGCTCGTCTAGCATGACACCTGGTGTTATAGATATTTTTGTGCCTTACAGCTATAAGCATGAAATGTCCATAATCGAAGGGATCCAAAGTCCCTCAACATGTTGTTCCTACCCCTAGAGGAACAAGGCTAACAAACCACAGCAATTCACAGAAGTTCTCCACCAGAAACTGCTCAAAAACAAGTCAATTCAGGATCAATTCAGAAGCTCCACTAGCTGCCTGCGTTGAAATGCAGAGGCTACACTGGCTAGTTGCATTGCAACGCAGGTGGAATCACTACCAGGGTGCGCTGAGCGGGAAATGACAAATGTCAGGGTCTCTTGTGAGAGGTGTCAAGACTGTGGAAGCTTCCAGAATCTTCCTCCATGACACTTGCCTTGCTGAGTTCGACTAAGTGATGAGTAAGAGGTTCTTAGTCTCCAAGTGGAAGTAAGAACTGACAGAGAGAGAGGACACTAGTCAGATCACAAGCTAACTCATCCTCACTCCAAACATCTATATATGGATCTCTTCTCCATGAGATCTAGAGGCTGGAATTTTGTTATTGCAAAGAATTGATGTTGGTTTGAGATTGGAATCATTGGGTGTTTAATGCTTTGAAGGGAGGTGAAGATAGGAATTTCATTTGCTGGGAAGGAGATGCTGGATTGGAACTCTCTTGGTTGTATCTCCTCCTGAACCTTGTTATTCATTAATAAAGCTATCTTGGTTTCTCCTATATGTTGATGTGTCTTTGATGTATGATTGCATTAGTGTATTTGGTTTATTTCTAATCCTGAACTAGTTATGAATATGAATCTATGTCTTTGTGTAGTGTTCCCTTCTTGTGATCTTGCAGGAACCTGTTGAAGCTGGGCGAGCGAGAAGGCAAGTAGCTGGGAGCTCTCAAAGAGAAGAGAAACCGGATCGAGGGACAAACGGAAGACACCGGTTAGTCCATCCATCTCTCTTCATTCTTCATTCATAAAGGAAGAATACTAGAATAGCTGTGTCTGTTTGTTGCTAAGGCACTATCACACCTTAGGTGGATAGGATCGTCCTGCATAGGCATTTTTCCCCACAACAAATTGGCGACTCCGCTGGGGAGATCTGTTTAGTCATTTTATTTATGTTTCTATCATTGTTTGTTTCATAGACTCAAGAGCAGCAATCGAACTGCATCTGCTATTTTCAGATGCAAAGTAGACAGTTGTTGCTTTGATCCAATCACTGGATTTGTCTATGATCTGAAAAATGGACTCACAAATGATTTGATGATCCTTTGTGATAGATCTTAGCCCTCCTTCAAAGCATCCCTTTCATTGTACCTTGCTTGTTGCTTTGATTTGGCCTGAAACTGTAGATTAAATAGCAAACTGTGACCCAGAACCCAGTGAGGAACTCTCGTTTCTCCTTCAGCACAGGCTCTGTGAAGAGACTCTACATTTCAATGCAGTTCCCATGAATGCTACCTGCATTGAAATTCAGTTTCCCTGTTATACAGGTGCGCTGATCCAGTTAGGCCTTGTGCAGCTGGGGTTCTCTGCTCCGTTTTGCCTTGTTTTGATCTCTGATTTTTTGCAGCCTGTAACCAGCCTAGGTACCTGTCTGATAACCGTTTTCTCTGCTTTAATTCCGCCTCCTTTTGTACAAAAAGACTGTGAGTGTTTTTATGTGTTTGTGGCGTCATTTACAGTTTTCCATTGCAAGAGTGAAATAGTCATCCTGTAGCCCTTGATTCAGATCTGTTGATTGTGGTTAGGAGAGAGTTCATTGGCTGTTTACAGTTGGTTATACATTCACTTTTGCTTTTGGTTTGAGTTTGTCCCTTTTAGGTGTCGAAACAAGTGTTCGTTTCGAAAATCGTAAAGTGTTGTAATCTCTTCTACCCTTTCTGATTTCGAAAAAGTAAACTTGTTTGTATTTGTCATTTAAAAGCAAATTCAAAGTTGTGCAAAAAACTTTCTTTTTAGGCATCAATATTAAGAAAGCGGAAAACAAACACTTGCATTGTGCATTTGCATCTTGATAGTTTGCATGATTGATTTAGGGAAAGTGCATTTAGAGTGTGCTGATTGCTCTCTGAGAAAAGATGGTGTCTTTCTTTTCGCTTTGTAGCTAGGATTTTCATTGTTAAAAAAGAGATAAAATTTACTTATCATCTTTTAGATTGCATTTAGGAAGTTGTCTATACATCTCGTGGTGAACTTCAAAAGGCAAACTTCTAAGAAAGATCAACATAAAATAAACTGAATGAACTTAATAACGCTTTGTAACATAACGCACAACATAGAGGTCTAGGCTAGAGACGTGTTCTGGCGTCGTAAAGCCTGGTGACTGTCGATCTCGCTGATGGTGGGTGATTCCTCCTGAGGGATGATAGCGCCAGTACGGATTATGCTCCCACGTACCGTCGAGTATATATTGGGAGACCCCTATAGGAATAAAACCTTTATCCTTAGGAAGCCGTGTCGGCCGCCCTACTGATCGCAATGCACTGAACACAGCATTCAGGAAGATTGACTGCCCGTACCTTAAAAAGTATTCTGCGGTTTTGCGAAAAGTTTGGCACACCCTCTACCTAGAACTCCATAGCAGTTCCTTTTGGCCTTTTTCAGACTCTATAACAGAAAAAGTCCATCCAAGCATTTGTCACTTCGGGCTTGTTAAAACATCGAAGGAGACTAGAGTCATCTTTAGCTTTTTCTCGACTCTTTAAAATTGAAAAAGCAAGTTGTGTCTAAAGCGTCATTAAAATTTATTTTAACGGAACAATAAATCACCCTTATTCCCGCGTTGATCTTTCAGTTGAGAAAATGGAGCCCTCCAACCAAGGAATTCCCCTTGGTGGAAGTCCTAGTCCCTTCTCCTCTTGGGGAGATGTTGGAGCGCCCCATATGGCCACATTGTTGCTTCCGGGACTGACAATCAGCTTGCCTGTCCGGCTCTTCTCAACTAATGTTGTTCAAAACACCATTATTCCAGAACAATCGAATCAGCAGTTAGACTAGTCCAGAGCTGCCCACCAGCCTTCCACTTCCTCTAACTCTTCCTCTCCTCCTTACTCTTCGCTTGATGGAGCTGGCAAAGCCAAAAGCCAAGCTCCTAAGGAGAAGAAGGAAAAGAAGAAGAGAGAGAAGAAGAAGAAGGAGCCAAAAGTGACTGAGGGCAAGCGAATGGCGTCTAATGAAAATCCACACACTGCACTGACCAGGCCTAAATCGCCATGTGTCATATGCAAGGGAGACCACTTTCATAGAGATTGTCCTTGCATCCCTCGGATACTAAGGGACTGGTCCCCTCGTTTGCACAGTTCGGGAGCATCAACCTTTGATAGCCATGTTGAATGCTTACCGTCAACCAGCGAAAGTGAAGGTTCAAGACAAAGAGGGGGAGCAAGATCCCCCTGCAGACTGTGTGAAGGCGATCACGCCATCCACCGTTGTCCCTTCTTAGACGAAGCGAAGAGAGTTTTGGAAGATCGTCCGGTTTCACCGTTGAGACTTCCTCCTGGATACAAAAAACGTGTGCCAAGTCCTTCGTTGGTTGAGAATACAGCTGGCCCGCTCGAGTGGTCAGCTGAAGCGTCAGTCATTGAAAATGAACCTACTGAATCCAGACCGGACGAAAGTCCAAAGGTCGAAACGGCAGTTGACCCGGTTCTCCCTTCAGAAGATTCATCTTCAAATGACACCCTCACTGAAGAGAATAAGGATGACACCATCCGGATTCTCTTCATCAACACAGACTCTGACGAGCATCAGGGCAATGCACCCATTCCTTTATCGCAGGAAGGAACATCGTCAACCTCTGATAGCCATGTTGACAACACACCGTCAACCTCTGATAGCCATGTTGACAACACACCGTCAACTAGTGAAAGTGAAGTCACAAGACAGAGAGGGAGAGCTAGATTTCCCTGCAAACTGTGTGAAGGTGACCATGCCATCCACCGTTGTCCCTTCTTAGACGAGGCTAAAAGAGTTTTGGAAGATCGCCCGGTTTTACCAGCGCGACTTCCTCCTGGATATCAAAAACTCCTGCCAAGTCCTTCACCAGTTGAGAACCCGGTTGGCCTGGCCAGGTGGTCAGCCGAAGCACCTATCATTGAGGATGAACCGTCTGAATCTATACCTGACGAAAGTCAAAAGGTCGAGGCGGAAGTTGACCTGGTCTTGCCTTCAGAGGTTCTATCTTCGAATGATACCATCACAGAGGAGAATAAAGACGACACCGTCCAAATTCTCTTTATCAACATAGACTCCGACGAACAAGGGGGCAATTCGCCCATTCCTTTATCGCAGGAAGGAAGTTCGTCAGAGCAATATCCGGCCGTCTATTCGGTCCCACCACCAAGCAACCTAGTTGTATCCTTCGATTGGAACCAACTAGGCAGACCCCGGTTGCCAGCAAGCATACCATTCAGAATTATCGTTCAAATACACAGAATGGTAATGGCTGGCACCATCATTGATGAGGGGGCATCTGTGAGTATCCTTTCCTCTATTGCTTGGAAAGCACTTGGTTCGCCAGCGCTTTTGCCTGAAATGAGAAATCTGACAGGCTTTGATAAAGGAACCAGTCGACCTTTAGGGATTCTTCCCAATGTGCCAATAGCATTGAAAGGGAAGACCGTTCAAATGAACGTGATGATCATTCGAGGACCCTTGGATTATAACCTACTCCTTGGATGAGACTATATTTATTGCATGGGAGCTATCATCTCCTCACTCTTTAGAGTAATGTGTTTTCCGCATGAAGGAAGAGTGGTCAAGCTCGTGGACCAACTTTCATTTCCCGGATCACGCATCGCAAATAGTCATATACCATCCCTAAATGGTCTCTTCACGCAAGAAATGTCTCAACCCACGGTCCGTCCTCCCGATGAGCGCGAGTGATTCGAAAGGATATGACTGGAACCCAGGGGGTATGCGTCTTGGTCTGCTTCGGCAGGAAAACTTTGGGTATAGGGTAGGTTTCCACGGGAGAATATGACTAGTCTGTACCCTGTTCGTGGTTGGAAGAGGGGTTATTCTAGAATATTATTCTCTTGTCAAAGCTACGTGTTTGGCGCCTCACCTTTTTCTATCTCGGTAGACACCGCCGAAGAAGTGTTTTGTTGAAAGAATAATAGAACAATCTTTGGGTAGCCCGAAAGAGGTAGGCCTCTCCCGATAGAACGAATGTTTTGTCTGCAAATTGAGGGGTAACCTTGAAATCATATTTTATACCTGGGGGCATGCAAACCTTTTGGAGTGCAAGCAAGGGGCGGCTATTTATTTTTTAAATTTTTAGGTCCTCCCTTTAAACCTGTAGGTCTAACCCTTTAAACTCGTAGGATTAGTCGTTTCCAAACTTGCATAAAGAAAGGATCCGGGGCAAAGCTTTGTAAGATGAAGCTCCATAAAAAATAGTATCTTTAATGAGACTTTCTTATCATATGACTGGATTATCGAGCAGTTTTAGCATACAGTTCATGCTCGTTAAAAAATAAACGCAAGATCCGAGCAGTTTTAGCGCATAGTTCATGCTCGTTAAAAAATAAACATAAGACCGAGCAAATGTTTCCACCCTCGTTTAAGCTCGTTAAAAAATGAACTATTCTGGTAAATAACCATCGTGAATGTAATATCATCAGCCATTTAAAGCCTTGGTCATGTTTGCCCATCACCTCCACTTTTCCATTGGCCGATCATTCACCTCCATATGATTGTTTACCCATTTTGAGGAACAGCTGCGAAGAGTGATTTCATTAGCCATCCTTGTGACACTACCATGATTTGGAAATTCCAATCCTTCCCTGGAATCAGCTGCTACCCTTTTTATCACTCGTTCCTCAAAAGACGAGTCTTCTTTAAGCTCTTTTCATCTGACTCGTGAAATATGAAAAGATTGCCGAGTTTTGGCCTTCCAGCTCGATAAAGTGACCGGAAGAGCTATCCCTCCTCTAGATTTTAATCTTTTTGGACCTGAGGGATTATTGCACAAAAAGATCGAGCGCTTGTTTTGTTCGGCTCGTTAAAGATATCGAAAATCCATCCCTTCTGTATTGTTTTATACTTTTTTGGACTTAAGGGATTAGATGACGAAAAAGGACTTTTGGAGTTAACTTTATGTACCTTTTCAGACTCTCTAAAAATGAAAAAGACCGAGTTATCCTTGTCGTTAGACTCGTTAAATGCATGAAATAGCGACAAACTTGTCTTTAGACGAGAACGAGTTTCACTATCGCTAGGCTCGTTAAAACATAGCGATGGGCTTGCCCGAAGGGCAAGTTATAGAACAAGCATATGTTATCCTCCTCAAGCTTGACAAAAATAAAGAGGTACTGGTCAGCAATGACTGGGGAAAAATTGGGAGAAACTCAAGAAAACTTTGATGGTAGCAAGTCGCTCTTAAACATGACACTTTTCCTCCGTACCATAATCGGGTTGGGTTGTTTCATTCACTGATCACATCACCATGGTCTCGCCATACCATCCATATTTGGGGTAATGCTACCGATCCATCGCATAAGTGTCGCCATATGTTCAAGAGAAGTCGTTCAGAGAAGTCACCTCTGTCCCATCCACTACCATACATTATACTCTTTCATGACCGCCACCCTGAATCATATGTCATCAGATCGTTTTCACCTCCATCAAAATCATTAGCTTCGTTCCGTGTCATCGATGTGGGATTCATTAAGGCCCTCCTTTGACGGATCACTTCTTGTCGACATCAGCTCATTATCCAAGAAGTCAATCTAGGAACACCCCCTTCAGTACTTTGAAGCTTGCATGCCTCAATGGCAAGTTTCTCACTTCCGGCGACAGGTATACATCAATGACCTTCGACCGAAAGATTTTGCGTGGTGTTCGACGCCAAGTCCTCTATTCACACCACGTGAATTGTACTGCAGTACCTTGAGGTTCCTCTTCATTATCGGTGATTCCTCTCGCGCTTGTTAACAGTTTACACCATTGACTGGTAATCAAGCGATGTCTTTCCATGTTCGACTTCAGAGCAATTCTCACATGGATCGACTTGTACTTAGAGTGAAGATCGGACGAGATTGATGACCCCGGATCTAGTTTCATCCATCCGGGCTGCGATATATATTCAGAAAATAAAGACATGGAAATGTACAGCTTTTCAGCACAAATAATCATCCTACCAAAAGGATGATGGCTCTTTCAGAATCATCAGTCTATCATCAGACGATTGTCTGTTATATGTACAAGAAAATGAATTTATAAAGTTGAGCATGGGAATGTCCGCCTCAGCTAGATCATGAAAAAAGTATGAAAATAATGTATTGTATTGTATTGTATTACAGGTCTCCTCCCAGCAATGAAAGAACTTCGAATCCTCCTAATAAAGCATTTCACCCGATAAACGACCTCATACTTTAGGGGGCAACTGTTATAGACATTTTTGTGCCTTACAGCTATAAGCATGAAATGTCCATAATCCAAGGGATCCAAAGTCCCTAAACATGTTTTTATTACCCCTAGAGGAACAAGGCTAACAAACCACAGCAATTCACAGAAGTTCTCCACCAGAAACTGCTCAAAAACAAGTCAATTCAGGATCAATTCAGAAGCTCCACTAGCTGCCTGCGTTGAAATGCAGAGGCTACACTGGCTAGTTGCATTGCAACGCAGGTGGAAGCACTACCAGGGTGCGCTGAGCGGGAAATGGCAAATGTCAGGGTCTCTTGTGAGAGGTGTCAAGACTGTGGAAGCTTCCAGAATCTTCCTCCATGACACTTGCCTTGCTGAGTTCGACTAAGTGATGAGTAAGAGGCTCTTAGTCTCCAAGTGGAAGTAAGTGTTGGGTGTGGAGCCTGATTATCTTCTATATTCAAAGGTATCGCCACATAGGACCCCAGTTCGAAATGGGGGCGGCAACGCCACCCGTAATATATTCGCTGCAGGGGGGGTCTAGGGGGGGCGGCTGCGACCTTTGGGAGCCCCCCCCCTAGCGGGGGGTTTCGGGGGCAGCGCCCCCGAAGCTAAAAACAGCTGTAAAATTGCCTTGTAAAACTATAGTAATTTCTAGTCAATCTGGGCCGTTCATTAGGCGGATGATCTGACGGTAGAACTTATGTTTAGTTTAGGGTTTTTTTCCCTAGAAGGCAACCCCTCTCTTTGTATGAGGGTATTGTATTTGAGGCTGTGAGATAGATGTGTATTCTGTGAGCGAGAAACAGAGAAGTGAGACTGTGAGAGAAAACAGAGGATATTACAGCGGATTTGTTGTAGGTTGTATCTCTTCATTTTGCTGGATAATAAAAAGGAAGGACTGGCTGTTCGGGGTGGACTTAGCCCAAACTGGGTGAACCACGTATATCTGTGTCTCTCTCTTGTTTTGTGAATTTTCTGTGTTTATATTTCTGCAATATTTTATGTGTTCCATTGCTCCGTAATATATAATTTTCTAACAACTGGTATCAGAGCCAAAGGTCTAGTTGGCTGATAAACTCGCAGGAAAGAAGGGTTCCTGGTTCGAGTGGGAGAAATGGCGGAAGATGGTAAGTTTAGGGTCGAGAAATTTAACGGCCAAAACTTCTCGCTGTGGAAGATGCAAATGGAAGATTATCTGTATCAGAAAGATCTATACCTACCATTGGGCGGAAAAACAAAGATGCCGACGGGTATGAAAGACGAAGAATGGAACCTTCTCGATAGAAAGGCACTCGGAACAATACGGTTGTGCCTTGCTGCGTCAGTCGCCTTCAACATTTCGAAGGAAACCACGACAGAGGGTTTGATGCAGACGTTGTCGAAACTATATGAAAAACCCTCGGCCTCAAACAAGGTATTTCTTATGAAACGGTTATTTAATATGAATATGTCGGAAGGTGGATCTGTTGCAAACCATTTAAATGATTTTAATACAGTTACAAGTCAGTTAAGTTCTGTAGGGGTAAAATTTGATGATGAAGTTAGAGCTCTGTTATTCTTGTGCTCATTACCAGAAAGTTGGAATGGTTTGGTAATGGCCATTAGTAACTCTGTTTCTGGATCTAGTACTTTAAAGTTTGATGATGTTGTCGGTGCTATCCTTAGCGAGGAAATGCGACGGAAAAGCTCCGGTGAGACATCGGGAAATGCTTTGAGTGCAGAGTCTAGAGGAAGAAAAATGGAAAGAGGAAAGAGCTCAGGATATCGCAGTAAATCAAGGAAAGGCAGATGCAAGTCCATATCGGGGATAGTGTGCTGGAAATGTGGAAAGAGAGGACACCTAAAGAAAGACTATAGATCTCGGAAGGGAAAAGAAGGAGATGCACAGCAAGAAAACAATCATGAAGCAAATGTGACAGGTGAGGTGTTACAAGATGCTTTGATTCTTTCTTTTGAAAATATTACTGATTCCTGGGTGGTAGATTCAGGGGCTTCATTCCATGCCACACCTGATAAGAATTACTTTCATGACTATGTTCAAGGAGATTTTGGACAAGTTCGTCTAGGTGATGATAAACCCTGTAAAATCGTTGGAATGGGTAAGGTTCTTGTAAAACAACAGAATGGAAACCAATGGCTATTAAAGGAGGTAAGGCATGTTCCAGATCTAAAGAAAAATCTAATTTCAACAGGGCAGTTAGGCGGTGAAGGTTGTGTGACAACTTTCACAGATAAAGCTTGGAAGGTCACTAAAGGAGCCCTGGTAATAGCAAAAGACGAAAAGGTTGGTACATTGTATTTATGCAATGGTATTTCTAACTCTGTTAATGCTTTAACTTCCAGAGGAGCAGATGCAGCATTATGGGATCATAGGCTCGGACACATGAGTGAAAAGGGGATGAAGATTCTTCACTCAAGGAATTTGTTGCCGGGTTTGAAGAATGTTGATTTGGACTTCTGTGAGAACTGCATTTATGGAAAACATAAGAGAGTCAGATTTCTCAGAGTTGGGAAAGAAAAGAAGAACGAAAAATTAGAGCTTGTGCATACAGACGTATGGGGACCTGCTCAGGTATCATCTCTCGGTGGCTCTCGTTATTATGTTACTTTTATTGATGATGCAACTAGAAAAACTTGGATTTATTGTATTAAGAATAAATCTGATGTATTTGATATTTTCAAGAAATGGAAAGCTTTGGTTGAGATTGAGACAGGAAAGAAATTGAAGTGTCTTATATCAGACAATGGAGGTGAATATTGCAGCAAAGAGTTTGATAGGTACTGTTCAGAGCATGGAATTCGCAGAGAGAAGACAGTTCCAAGAACACCACAAGAAAATGGTGTGTCAGAAAGGATGAACAGAACAATCATGGAGCGTGCAAGGTGCATGAGATTGCATGCAGGATTGCCTTTACAGTTTTGGGCAGATGCTGTAGATACTGCTGTTTATCTAATAAACAGAGGGCCTTCAAGTTCCTTGGATGGTGGTGTTCCAGAGGAAGCATGGACAGGTAAAAAGGTAAACTACTCTATTTTAAAGCCTTTTGGTTGTGAAGCCTTTGTCCATATTGATAAAGAAAATAGAACAAAGCTTGAGGAAAAGTCAAAGAAATGTACCTTTATTGGATATGGTGTTAATGATTTTGGTTATCGCTTATATGATTACGAAAATCACAAAATCATTAGAAGCAGAGATGTAATATTCAATGAAAAGGTCTTGTATAAGAATCAGTTGTAGGAAAAGAAACAGGAAAAGGAAAACAAGGAATACGCAGTTCTTGATGAAATCACTGAAAAAGTAAAGGTGCCTGAAAATAATAATAATCAATAACCACAACAACAGCAACCACCACAACAGCAACAGGCACCCCAAACACCTGAAAGTGGTGTTAGAAGATCTACCAAGATAGGTAGACCCCCTGAACAATACTCTCCTTCATTATATTATTTATTGTTGACTGATTCCGGTGAACCCGAATGTTATGAAGAAGCAATGCAGGTTGAAAGCAGGAAGAAGTGGGAGGTAGCAATGGAAGAAGAGATAGACTCCTTAATGCATAACCAGACTTGGGATTTAGTCAGGTTGCCTGTAGGAAAAACTACATTGAAGAATAAATGGGTTTACAGGCTGAAGGAAGAAGATGGAGGAAAACAGAGGTATAAAGCTAGACTTGTGGTGAAGGGGTTTGCACAGAAGAAAGGTATTGATTTTGATGAAATATTTTCTCCTGTTGTTAAAATGACTTCAATCAGAACTATTTTAAGTATTGTAGCAGCTGAAGATTTGCATCTTGAGCAGTTAGATGTAAAGACATCCTTTCTCCATGGGGATTAGGAGGAAGAGATATATATGCAGCAGCCACAAGGATATGAGGTGAAAGGAAAGGAGAAACTAGTGTGCAGGCTGAAGAAGAGCTTGTATGGCTTAAAACAGGCTCCAAGGCAGTGGTATCTAAAATTTGACAAGTTTATGTCTGAACAAGGTTATACTAGATGTCACTCTAATCATTGTGTTTATTTGAAAAAGAAAAATGATGGCAGCTATATTATATTGTTACTGTATGTAGATGACATGCTTGTTGCAGGATCTAACATGCAGGAAATAAATGTGCTCAAAAGAAAATTGGCAAATTCATTTGCAATGAAGGATTTGGGAGCTGCGAAACAAATCCTTGGTATGAGAATAACTAGAGACAGGAAAAATCGTAAATTAACATTGTCTCAGAATGAGTACATACAAAAGGTGTTGAAAATATTTAACATGCACAATGCAAAACCAGTTAGTACACCTTTTGCTAGCCATTTCAAACTTAGCAAGGAAATGTGCCCAAAGACCCAAGAAGACATGGATTATATGTCTAAAGTTCCATATGCATCAACAGTTGGAAGCTTAATGTATGCAATGGTCTGCACAAGGCCTGATATTGCACATGTAGTGGGAGTTGTAAGCAGGTACATGAACAATCCAGGAAAGGGACATTGGATGGCAGTGAAATGGATTCTCAGATATTTGAAAGGTACCACAAATCAAGCATTATGCTTTGGTGGTTCAAACATCTCCCTACAAGGATATGTTGATGCAGATATGGCAGGTGACAGAGATAACAGGAGGAGCACTACAGGATATGTATTTACTGTTGGAGGAACAACTCTCAGTTGGGTTTCAAAAATCCAAAGTGTTGTTGCACTTTCAACAACAGAAGCAGAGTATGTTGCTGCTACAGAGGCTAGTAAAGAAATGATTTGGTTACAAAGGTTTATGGGTGAATTGGGTAAGGAGCATGATATGGGCACGTTATACAGTGATAGCCAAAGTGCCATTCATCTTGCAAAGAACTCAGCATTTCATTCCAGGACTAAACACATACAGCTCAAGTACCATTTCATACGATCAGTGTTGGAAGATGGAGAGTTGAAGCTGGAAAAGATACACACTAGCCAGAATCCTGCAGACATGTTAACAAAAGTTGTAACCAGGGAGAAACTGAGAATATGCTCAGTTTCAGTTGGTCTTCAAGGATGACGATGAAGATGAGAAACAGCCAGGTCCAAAGAGGAGTCATTGTCCAGCAAATGGAGCAGCGGTGGAGTTGCTACAATCAGTCTCCAAGTGGGAGATTGTTGGGTGTGGAGCCTGATTATCTTCTATATTCAAAGGTATCGCCACATAGGACCCCAGTTCGAAATGGGGGCGGCAACGCCGCCCATAAAATATTCGCTGCAGGGGGGGTCCAAGGGGGGCGGCTGCGACCTTTGGGAGCCCCCCCCTGGTGAGGGGTTTCGGGGGCAGCGCCCCCGAAGCTAAAAACAGCTGTAAAATTGCCTTGTAAAAGTATAGTAATTTCTAGTCAATCTGAGCCGTTCATTAGGCGGATGATCTGACGGTAGAACTTATGTTTAGTTTAGGGTTTTTTTCCCTAGAAGGCAACCCCTCTCCTTGTATGAGGGTATTGTATTTGAAGCTGTGAGATAGATGTGTATTCTGTGAGCGAGAAACAGAGAGGTGAGACTGTGAGAGAAAACAGAGGATATTACAGCGGATTTGCTGTAGGTTGTATCTCTTCATTTTGCTGGATAATAAAAAGGAAGGACTGGCTGTTCGGGGTGGACGTAGCCCAAACTGGGTGAACCACGTATATCTGTGTCTCTCTCTTGTTTTGTGCGTTTTCTGTGTTTATATTTCTGCAATATTTTATGTGTTCCATTGCTCCGTAATATATAATTTTCTAACAGTAAGAACTGACAGAGAGAGAGGACACTAGTCAGATCACAAGCTGACTCATCCTCACTCCAAACATCTATATATGGATCTCTTCTCCATGAGATCTAGAGGCTGGAATTTTGTTATTGCAAAGAATTGCTGTTGGTTTGAGATTGGAATCATTGGGTGTTTAATGCTTTGAAGGGAGGTGAAGATAGGAATTTCATTTGCTGGGAAGGAGATGCTGGATTGGAACTCTCTTGGTTGTATCTCCTCCTGAACCTTGTTATTCATCAATAAAGCTATCTTGGTTTCTCCTATATGCTGATGTGTCTTTGATGTATGATTGCATTAGTGTATTTGGTTTATTTCTAATCCTGAACTAGTTATGAATATGAATCTATGTCTTTGTGTAGTGTTCCCTTCTTGTGATCTTGCAGGAACCTGTTGAAGCTGGGCGAGCGAGAAGGCAAGTAGCTGGGAACTCTCAAAGAGAAGAGAAACCGGATCGAGGGACAAACGGAAGACACCGGTTAGTCCATCCATCTCTCTTCATTCTTAATTCATAAAGGAAGAATACTAGAATAGATGTGTCTGTTTGTTGCTAAGGCACTGTCACACCTTAGGTGGATAGGATCGTCCTGCATAGGCATTTTTCCCCACAACACCTGGGGCTCTGGCTCAGGTATTTTTTAGACTGTACTTCCAGCTCCCCCTCCTCTTATAAATAGGGGGAATTAATATTATTCAACGGTTCTGTAATTTCTCACCCATGAGGGATGGCCTCTATGATACCATTTTTTACTCATAAATTTATAAGTGCATGACTTGTATTTCAGACTGTGTTACTTCACACAGCTAGATATTTCAGACATAGCAAAGAAATGGTACTCTTCTAAGTATTACAATATGTTATCCTCCTGTTAATTCCATTATGTTCATATTCTTCTCTGCATTCATGATAAATTACCGTTGTTAGAAATATTTCAACACCTCCTCACAAATTCATTTGCATCGACATTGTTAATGCTAGTGTCTATATGGATTATTGAAATTATATCTTTAACATTTTCTCTTCCTGAACCATAACACACAACCTCTCTTCCTCTCATTATATCTCTTTTTGACTCACATAAGTATAGGAATTATTAAAGCTGTAAGATCTATGTGTTATGCATGGAATTCTTGATGCTGCAAGCTCCATATCATGAGTTACTCCTCCTCCTTATCCTCTATCATTTACTCAACAAATCCTATTAGGTTGTAATCACCTTTGATGTAATCAACCTCCGTTGTTCTATGTGATACTTCTGGGAACTGTGTGTGAGAGGGAATAAATACATAGCTTATACCTTTGGAGGAATGAACCAAGACCCCTTATTATCTTTTCATTACATGACAATTGGAGTGTTGCAACCCCTCACATATAACCTTACAATCACTCCTTTATTTAAGTTGTCCTAGGCACTAGTCTACAATCAACCCATAGGCTGTCTCTAGAGAGATTTTCTATCTCCCCTGCAACACTTGTGCCATAGGGTGCTAGATTTAGCCACAACAGCGTGAATAACTCTGAACCTGGGTTAGGTCCCCTTAAGCCAACAAAAATCTTGAGAGCTGGGTTATGTTGGCCCACAGTAAATAAGGATACAAAAGAATTTTTTTCATGCATGTGATGTATGTCAAAGAACAGGAAAGCCATCTAAAAGAGATGAGATGCCACTAGTGCCATAGGTAACTTTGTAGGCTTTTAATAAATGGGCTATTGAATTTATTGGACCCATTAGTTCGCTAGGAAATAAGACATGTACGAGGTATATAATCACTGCAACTGACTATTTGACAAGATGGGCTGAGGCACAACTAATGAAGGATTGTAGTGCGGAGATTGCTGCGAAGTTCATCTTTGATTATATATTGTCTAGGTTTGGATTTCTGAAGATCTTGATTAGTGACCAAGGCACACATTTCTTGAACAAAACCATTGAATCACTAACTGAGGAATTATAGGTTTATCACCAGAAGAGAACTCCTTATCATCCACAGGCAAATGGAACAGTGGAAGCTTTCAATAATATTTTGGAGAATGCATTAACCAAGGTATGTAATGTGAATAGAGATGACTAGGATTTGAGAATTCCATCAGTGTTGTGGGCATATAGAACAACATGCAAGAAATTGATAGGGCGGACACTGTTTAGGTTGGTATATGGACAAGAGGTAGTTATGCCTAAGGAGTACATTATGCCAAGTTTGAGAATTGAAATTGTCATAGATATGGTAAACCCTGACATTATGAAGGAAATAATCTCGCAAATATTAGCTATAGAAGAAGACAAGTTCGTAGCAGGGTTCCATCAGCAAGTACAAAAAGTAAGGGAGAAAGCCTGGCATGACAGGCATATCAAGAAGAAGACATTCCGAGAAGGAGATCTTGTATTATTATATGATAGAAAATTTCCGAAGTTCCATGGAAAATTTAAAACACATTGGTTAGGACCATATATCATTAAGCATATCTCCGATGTTGATGCAATTCAGCTCGCGAAGTTGAATGGTCAACTAATTCAAGGACGAGTGAATGGTAGGCTGGCAGGGTTTGACTGCTTGCAACCCCATTCCACTATGTTTATATTTAATTCGACTGGTGGGGGTGGGCGGTCTGGCAGGCCCAGCTTGACCCCCTTTTTGTAATAATTTTTTTATTTTTACAACAATATTGGCTTTTTAAAACTTTGTCAAATATAAGGGTCACTGGAAAAATTAATTGTTCGACAACTTCTCCCATTCTGATGGCCAACTTCCATGTGTTGAGTCTCTGCCAATTTGTTGCCTCCTTAAGCCTGTCACTTGTCCAACTTTGACCAACCATAACTTGACCATACAAACTTGTATTTGAGTATCGTTCACACCATTGGAATTAGGGCAACAAGAACTATGATCTAGTATTTTTCTACTTCCATCTGTTGACTTTTATTTTTGAGCTATTTTCAAGGCCACTTGTATTTCTGGATCCTCCTTGATCACATGGAAAGACAGTGCAAACATACGATTGGTTAATCTTCCTACAATTGAAGAACCATAGAAGGAAATTGTTTTTAGAGAGTGGGAAGTTCATCTCAAGAAAATAGAAGAAACAATATTTCACGCAAGGGATATTTCTTGAATAACCTCATTGAAGCAGTTAGCATCAATTTATTTCAAGCCAACCTCATAATAAATTTCCCTGATGTTGCCAAAAATCAAACCACTTACTAAAATGTGGAAAGAAAACTCCAAAAAGCGAGCTGAAGTCATCAATCAGCTAATGAGGATCAATTTGGAAAGTCATTAACAATTTTTTGTCCAACCACAAAGTCAGTGGTTGATGCTATGATGTTTATCCAATACCACCATGAAAATGCTACCAATAGTGAGAGACACAATCTTCATCAACCGGATGTGAGTTTAAACAAGGTCTCTATCGGAGTTAAAGAACATGACATATATCTACGAGCTGCAACAACAAATGGGAGGACAATCTTATTCACAGGCTTAAATAATTTGTTACAACAGATTCTAAATTTGTCTCTTTTGGTTTATTTTGGCTATGTTTGTTTGAACCGCCTAAAGTTGTTACTGTATTTTCTAAATTTTTATTTTCTTATGAAGTTATAAATCCCCTCCTTTTGTTATGAGAAGGGGTTTTGAATTTTTGAAAGAAGGCTCAAGCTTGCACTACTGTAACTTCATTTTTTCTTAATATCTAGTTGAACCATTGCCATTTTTCTCATGAACAGAGCAACAATATATCAAGTACTATTATCTGTGTATTATTCTTTTGTTTAAGAGTTGAATGGAAATTTGATATTGTTCATTACATATGTGCTATAGCAATCGTACACCATCACTACTGATACATTGGATTGGAATCATAAATTTTATGTATGAACAATGAAATCTCATATATGTGATGAATTTATAAGCTAACTTAATTAAATTAGTTATCTTTTTCTATTTAAACTTCATAATTACACGATAATCTACATTGTCATGTTAATTACGAAATCTCTATAATCATATACAAATAGTTTTCCCATGATAGATATTACGTCATTAATCTTTATTTTCAGTTTTAGTTATATGAGCGCTTTATACTTTTATCCAATTCATTTCTTATAATTTCATATAAAGGGAAACTAGTCCCATAATTCTAGTCAGAGCCATCATCCCAAACGGAAAAGGACTTGCTTTAAGGTCCCGACTAGGTGGCTTCCCCGATGTTGATGCTGACATTTCAAGCTATCAACAGTTCCCAATCAATATGGTTCCTTAAATATTGGAGCTTCTTTAAGCACAAGTTCAATTTTGTAATTCAATTATCTTGTTGATGACAATTTTATTAGTTCTTTTGAAAAAATATCCATAAATTCTCCATAAATTCTTTTACTGTCAACAAATGATCTACTTCAATGCTTAATTCATCATGATAGTTCATCAATTTCACTAAGGTAGCCTTTGCAACCTTTCCAAAATATACTCGGTTTACATCACTGATGAGCCCCAATTTTTGGTATAATTTGGGCTCATTTGGCCTACTTGCTTTGCTCAAACCATTCACTTTTTACTGCTTATGCATGCATTTCTTAGTTTATTCGTGTTGTTTGTAGGAAGAAGGGTAGACATTGTATCTACGTGACTAATGCATTATGATTTCAGGTTTTTGCATTAAAAGGGAGAAAAGACCACGTGAAAAGGAGACAAGGAGACAATGAGGTGGCACTGCTGATTTTTAGGAGAGGATGTCCATAGTCTTGGGACCCTCCTCGTGATTCCCACCATAGCTCCGAGCTCCAATCCATCTCCCCACCGAGTTTAGAAGCAGCCAGCTGTTCTACAGGAACAACAGTTATAACTGTTCTACAGGAACAACAGTTATAATTGTTCTACAGGAACAACAATTATGACTGTCCTACAGGATCAACAGTTTAAACTTCAGTTTGACAGCCGAGCTCCTAAAATCAAGGACACCTGTTGGATGATCGTTTTTTCATAAGTATGGAGGCCGTAGCCTTTGATAGGTTGTTGAAACTTTCGCATTACTATTGTAATTTTTGAGCACAGCTCGGTGTAGTTCTTTTTGTAAGCCAAGTTTGGCATGACATCTGATTATGAATAAAGAAGGCAGATTTTGATCTAGTTCTGAGTTTTCTCAAGGAGCTATAGCTCTCAGGTTAGGGCCCAACCTGAGAGCAATAGATCTCCTCAGTGTTGTAATGTGTTTGCATTTCGTTCCAGCACTTTGAGTTTGTTTATTTTCACATGCAATTCGAATTCACAGTTTGGTAATTTAGTCGTTTTCATGAGCATAGATAGGACTAGTTTATGGTGATTTGCTTTCAGTTGCTTCAGTTTGATAGGAGGATAGATATAATCTCTTGGAGCTCCAGCAAAAAAGGTTGAGAAAGTCTCCACTGCCATCTCTGTTTGGAGATTGGAGTGTAGCCTATACCAGCCACAAAAATACGTAGTTCTTCACTTTATACATGCTGCAACATAGTCTCGTTTATGATAGATCTTTCCATGCACTTCACTCTTGCACCATACACCTTCATCACCGCTTCATGCACATTCCTCTACACGCTTTATATTGCTGTTCATTGAGTTCAGGTAGCTTAGGTTAATGAATTTTCATCTTGGTGACAGTCATAAGCCATTTGTTTCATTTACACTGCTCTTCAGCGTTCTATTACCTCCTTCTTCATCTTGATCACGCATACAACCACATCCTCGACCTCTGCTCCGCTCTGTTATCTCCCAAACTCCTCCACTCCTCACGTAACCTCATTCCTTAGACATTTCGTTGTTATCACCTTTCATCCATCAACCCACTTCATACACTCGTTCTCCATCCTACTTCTCCACTCCTGAGCCATCACCAGCCTTATTCCTACCTTACACATCTCCCCCTACCATTCCATCACTCCACCATCACTTCAAACACCCACGGTAGGTCATCCTGTAGCAATTTGTAGACTTCCTGTAGAAACCCCTGCGTTTCCTGTAGAATCCCCTGCAGACATCCTGTAGGAGGCCGCTCACTCGGTTGTTGAGCCTCTGAACGTGAGGAACCTCTGTGGACTGATGCTAAGGATCTCTGGGGACCTCTCCTAGCCTCCCCAACCTTTCCCAAGCTTTCCTTCCTTCCGCATCACATCTGCACAACCAAACCCTAATAAGCACAAAATCACAATCACTCCATCCACTTAAAGAAAAAATACAAAAATATGTCTTTTAAGCTGCAAGTAGATTAGATTTATGCATTTTCACTTATTAGAAGTAATGGCATCATTGGTAGAATTTTCCTTCACATTCTTTGCATCATAGAGGTTAGACTAGTTAAATTAGGGTTTCCATGTTTTGATTTGCTTTCAGTTCATTTTTGCCAAGTAGATTAGTCTTCTTTGAGCTAGCTTTCGTCCATAATTGATAAAGCTTCTTCTGTGAGCCTATAGAAGTTGGCTTGAGCCCTAGCGGACTTGTGCCAGCTGACCAAGTGACAGCTGCGACAAGAGCTAGTACTTGTGCATACAGCACTGTCGCTTCCAAGTTTGTACGAACTACCGGGTTGATAAAATTAAGAGACAGGAAGCCCCAGGAGTTGTAGCATTATTGCTACAATACTGGAGCTCACCATATTTTTGGCGCCGTTGCCGGGGAAGCGTCAGAGTATTAGTAATTGTTGCTTTTCTTCTACTTTCTTACTCTTGCCTTCTGCTAGTAGTTTACTTCATTTCCATTCTGCAAAAGTAGCATAGACATTTCCTGCTTTCATAGCTTAGCATTTCCTACTTTCATAGACTAAGAATTTCCTGCTTTCATAGACTAGCATTTCCTTTTTGCAATTTCATTTGAGCAAAGTAGATTAGTTCTTTCCTGCTTTCAGTTAATTTTGCATCTTTCATAGTTAGTTGTAGATCAATCTGTCTCAGTTTTGCAGGTACCAAAAGAAAAGCAAAGCAAAAGCAAGCAAAAAGAAAAAAGAAAGTCTTTTCCATTTCATGCCTCGTAGGAACCGAGATAGATCAGGCAAATTCCTACCAAACACCCCCACCACATCACTGAGTCACCCTTCTCTCTTCTTTGGTGACAGTGACCTAGAGGAACCTATAGGTGAACAACCTGAGATATCCAAAGACCCTATAGTAGAAGAAGAGTTAGAGACCAATCCATATGAAGCTATGGCTGACAATAGAAGAGAAGATGAGAGAATAGAAGGTGCCTTCCCCATCCGAGAGACCAATGGAGAGATGAAAATGAAAAACATTAGCCCCTCCGCCTTACCTCACTTCCATGGGTTGACCACTGAAGATCCAGATACCTTCCTGTTTGAGTTTGCTGTCCTTTGTAGAACCTATGACTATACTGAAGATGAGAAAAAGTTGAAACTTTTTCCTTCCACTCTCAAGGATGCAGCACTACGCTGGTTCATGGGTTTACCTGGGAATAGTATCACTACTTGGGCTCAGATGCAACAACTTTCAACACCAAGTACCGGGATTACTGTAGGTCCAAGGAAACCAAGGGGGAAATCTTTCGGATGTCCATGGGAAATGATGAGTCCTTAGAGGATTATGAGGAGAGGTTCCAACTAAGCTATAAGTGGGCCAGGTGCACACTTGACCCTGAATCCCTCAAGTTGGTCCTACTCCGAGGAGTCCCTGAAGACCTCTTAGATACCCTTCACATGTTAGCTGGGGGGGACATTTACCAACTGCCTTATGAGGACATCAAGACTGTGTTTAGAAACCACTCCAGGGCAGCTCGGAAACGAGGTAGAAGAAACCACCTCTCAACTAGTGTCCCTTTCTCCAAACATGAGCTTGCAAACCAATTAGAAGATCTTAAGAGTGAGGTGAGACAAACCATTGCCATGCAGCTTGATACATTCAGGATTCAGCAAAAGAAAGAAGAGGCTGAGAGAGCCTTGGCTGTCTTCTGTCCTAGGTGCACAAGGAGGCACCCTAAGAACGAATGTCCATTGCATTCGGTTGAAGTGTGTTTCGTTTGTGAGGAGGACCATCCCACAAATCAGTGTCCAACCTTACCTGGGTTTAAAGCCATGTACCAAGGGACCGAAGCTCCCACAGAGCCTCTCTATTACCTCAACCAAAGGAGGCCACAAGGATCTAGACCTTATCAGCAGGGGATGCAAGGGGCATCTCAAGCTTATTACAACCCCAACCAGTCAACTCCTATGCCTTCCTGGGGTCCCCCTACTCATCCTTCATGGTCCATGCCTCCTCCATGGTCTTATCCACCTCAGTACCCCACTCAACCTACTTCTCATCCATATCACTCACATACCCAGCCACAGCCTCAATGGAATGCACCTCAGTCGGGGTGGAGGCCCCAATACAACACTCCTCCTGCCATTTTGCCTCCACCACCAGTGCAACCTCAACCATTACCTCCTGCTCCTCCAAGGCAACCTCAAATGCTTGCTCAACCGAACTCGAACCCCAACAATAGACAGGCCCAGCAGGTATACACTGGGGAAACCTCATGCCCTACCTATGCTGTGGAGATCCAGGAGATCAACCTTCGATCTAGAAAGACTCTACCAGATCGCCAACCTCCTCCCCCAGAGGATGAGGAAGATAAACAGGAAAGTGAACCAAAGGCTATTCCACCCTTTCCTGAGAGACTAACAGCCACCACACAACCTAACCCAGAAGAAGATGAGCTTTTGGGTGAGCTCAAGCAGTTGTGTGTAAAAATCCCACTTCTCCAAGCCATCAAGGATGTGCCCATATATAACAAGCTGGTTAAGGAGAAGTGTTTCAAACACCCAGGCAGACGGAAGAAAGATGCCTCAACTATCAATGTCATAGGACAACTGTCTGACCTTATGCTAGGACAAGTCATCTGCCCAAAGTACCTAGATCCTGGAAGTCCTGTAGTAGATGTTCACATCAATGGCACCATTATCCCCCACACCTTGATTGATCTGGGGGCGGCCATCAATGTGATGACTAGGGATACCATGCTTAAACTCAATCTTCAGGGTTCCTTGAGGAAGACCTCGACAGTAATGCAATTAGCAGATCGCTCCACCGTGACTCCCGAAGGGATTGTGGAGGATGTCATGGTGTCCATTGATTCTTGGGAATACCCTGCAGACTTCCTGGTTCTGCAACCAAAGGCCAAGATTACTGGATATCCTCTCATTTTGGGAAGGCCTTGGTTAGCTACTGCAGATGCTTACATAAGTTGTCGGGCAAGAAACATGACCATAAAAAATGGTCCCATGTCCAAGCAACTAGTCCTATACCCTCCTGCCCAACCCTCTTTAGAGCATGACTTACCACTCTGGTTGGAGGAAGGAGAAGAAGACGAGGTGTATTCAGCACCTCTGTGTACCCTAGATACCACTAGAAGAAACCTCCCAACCGAGGATGACTTGATCGAGAACTTGATCCAAAACCCACCTTCCAGTGCTCTACCCTTAGAGGAATTGGTGGAGGATGCCCAAGCCAGCACCTTAGTGGATCTCTGTACAACCAACCCTGTTACTCCCAGAGTCAAGAATGTGGAGTTCGGCCCTGGGAAAGCATTGAAGATCAGCTCCTCCCTATCTCCTTCCCAGGAAAAGGAGCTGTGTAGTCTGTTGGCCAACCACCTAGATGCTTTTGCTTGGAGCTATAAGGAGATGAAAGGAGTCCATCCTTCGGTCTGTACTCATCACATATATATCAAAGAGGACTGTAAACCGGTTAGGCAACCGCAGAGGAGAATGAATCCTGCCCTTAAGGACATTGTCAAGGAAGAATTGCAAAAACTGTTGGATGCCGGATTCATCTACCCCATCTCAGATAGTGAATGGGTGTCCCCTCTAGTGTTGGTTCCCAAGAAGAATGGGAAGTGGAGAATCTGTGTGGATTACCGGGAGCTGAACAAAGCTACCAAGAAAGACCATTTCCCTCTACCTTTCATAGATCAAGTGTTGGATGGACTGGCAGGAAAGAAGTTCTTCTCTTTCTTGGATGGGTTTAGCAGGTAAAATCAAATCCAAATCAGCCCGGAAGACCAAGATAAGACCACCTTCACTTGTCCTTGGGGTACCTTTGCCTATCGAGTCCTTCCCTTTGGGCTATGCAATGCTCCTGCTGCCTTTCAGAGAGTTGTCTTGAGCATCTTCTCGGAGCTGGTCCATGATGCAGTGGAAATATACATGGATGACTTTACTCCATATGGGGCCAACTTCCAGGAAGCATTGTCCAACCTGGGGAAAGTCCTAACCAAATGCACCGAGATGAACTTGTCCCTTAGTCCTGAAAAATGTGAATTCCTAATGACTGAGGGGACCGTGCTAGGCCATACCATTTCTTCCCAAGGATTGCAGGTGGATCCTAACAAAATTGCTCTCATCAAGAGGGTTCCACCTCCTCAAAAGGTAAGGGATGTCCGGAGTTTCTTGGGATTAGCAGGATACTACCGGAGATTCATTAAAGATTTCAGCAAGCTAGCCTCGCCATTGTTTGGTCTATTGGCAAAAGATGTGGAGTTTAAATGGACTGACGATTGTCAGAGGGCTTTAAATGAATTGAAGGACAAGTTGGTGTCAGCCCCAATCCTGAGAGGTCCAAACTGGGCCCTACCTTTCCACATCCACACTGATGCCTCGAACAAAGCCATAGGTGCAGCTTTAGGACAAGTTGAGCAGAAACTTCCATATGCCATTTACTTTGTTAGCAAAAACTTGTCCAAAGCTGAGCTGAATTACACTGTAACCGAGAAGGAATTTTTGGCTGTGGTCCATGCATTGAACAAGTTCCGACATTATATTACTGGTTACCAGACCTTTGTACATACTGACCATGCTGCTATTAGATATTTGATGAATAAACCAGATGTGAATGCTCGTATTATTAGATGGTTACTTTTATTGCAGCAGTTTGATCTAACCATTGTTGATAAACCAGGTAGAGAAAATGTTGTTGCTGATTTTTTGTCTAGATTGGATTTGTCTGCAGATGAAGATGGGACGGTGGATGACCAGATGCCTGATGAGCATCTGTTTGCTATCTCAGTACTCTCTCCATGGTTTGCTGATATAGCAAACTACCTTGTTTCAGCTCAGTTCCCTCCGCATCTCTCTTCAAAAGAGAAGAGCAGAATCATCAGAAAAAGTGCCTCATTTACTTGGATCGGGGGCAACCTGTTCAAGCTTGGCCCCGATCAGATCTTAAGGCGTTGTGTAAGGGAGGAGGAAGTCTTTGATATCCTCCTCACTTGTCATGATGGGCCTTGTGGAGGGCATTTTGCAGCAAAGAGAACTGCCTTCAAGATCCTGCAGGCAGGCTACTATTGGCCCACACTTCATCAAGATGTCAGAAGATATGTCAGTCAGTGTGACCAATGCCAAAGAATGGGGAAACTGACCCAAAGGGATGAGATTCCTCTCCAACCTCAAGTGACTCTTGAGCCATTTGAGAAGTGGGGCATGGACTTTGTGGGCCCAATCAACCCCTCTTCGAGGCAAAGGACTTACATCATTATGTGTACTGGCTATTTGACAAAGTGGACAGAGACCAAAGCAATCAAAGCAGCAACAGAAGAGAAGGTGGCCGAGTTCCTAAGAGAGAACATCTTCTATAAGTTTGGCTATCCAAGAGAGTTGGTCACCGATCAAGGGAGCCAGTTCACCTCCAACCTGGTTGAAGATCTCCTAGCTCATCACAAGATCAAGCACAGGACTTCCACCCCTTATCACCCTCAAGCAAATGGGCAGGTGGAAGTCACCAATAGAGCATTAGAAGGGATCTTGACTAAAGTAGTGAGCAGCAGCAGAAAGGACTGGGCAGATCGCCTGGTAGAAGCCACATGGGCCTACAACACCACTTGGAAGACCACCACCGGTTTCACACCATATGAGCTGGTCTATGGGAAGAAAGCTTTGCTGTCCATTGAGTTTGAATACAACACCTTGAGGATGGTAGCTCAGCTGGACCTAGATCTCAGCCATGCACAACAAGAAAGGCTGCTGCAGCTGAATGGCCTGGACGAGCACCGCATGCAGGCCCTCCTTCACTCAGAAGTGGTTCAACTTCAGAGGAAGGTGTGGCATGACCAACATCTCCATGACAAGCAATTTCAGCCGGGAGATTGGGCTTTGTTGTATGATTCCAGATACAAAGATTTCAAGGGGAAGCTGAGAACCAGATGGCTAGGACCATATACAGTGGAGAAATGCCATGACAATGGATATGTCCTCATTCGAACCATTGATGAGGAAGCCATTCCCATGCTTGTCAATGGGCATTGATTGAAGATCTACAGGAGACCTATCTCGAGACAAGAGTTTATCAAAACTATGGAGAAATCTGTATTGGTCATAGAGAGGGGTTCTGCCTCTGCCTCTGGCACACCCTGAAAGAAGATCTGAAAAAAAAAAAAAAAAAAAAAAAAAAAAAGGGAAAAAAAGAAAAAAGAAATAAAGATCCTTGGGTGAAAACCTCTCTGAGGCGCCCAAGGCAGGTAGTAGGGGTGAAAACCTCATTGAGGCGCTCCTATTGCTTTTTCAAAAAAAAAAAAAAAGAGAAAAGGTTGAAAAAGATCCTTGAGTGAAAACCTCTCTGAGGCGCTCAGGGCAGATAGCAAGGGTGAAAACCTCTTTGGGGCGCCCCTGTTATCTTTCCAAGAAAAAAAAAAAAAAAAAAAAGGAAAAAATAATAAGCACAATATGAAAATTGCATGCAGGTTGCATATGTTCTATGGAGGGGAAGAAGCCTCTCCAATCACAGCCAAGGGTCCTTATCATGCTGTCAAGGAACCTCATTAGTACCTCCTCCAAGAGCACCCATGTTTTTCAAGGTATGTGCAATTTGATCATGGTTTGAATCTTCTACAGGAAGCTGCTGTCTTTCTACAGGAAGGCACAGTCTTTCTACAGGAGGGCGCAGTCTTTCTACAGGAAGGCGCGGATTTTCTACAGGAAAGTGCAAAATTTCTACAGGAAGCTCTGTGTTCTACAGGAAACTTCCTGTAGAAGTTTGGGACGGCCAAAAATTTGTTTCAAACGGAGATCTAGCGGCTAAGGAATGGGTTGGATGCATGCATGCCACTGTTGGCACCCCTGAACATTGCTGTTACCTTGCTCCACCATCCTCGTCGCCATGCAACCAAGATCCCTGCACCAGTAAACCAGATCAATGAGTTCTCGTGGTAAAGCCATTTGTCAAAGAAAAACAAGCACCGAGAGCTCATACCACATCCATGTCGAGCATCAGAAGCTCCGGGATTGTGATCAGAAGATTCTATCCATCGTCGTGCAGCATGCACCCAAGGAGGCGAGACTGTTACAAGGCACCCCGCGGGAATCCTGTAACAGTCAAACCTGCATGAGTGGATACCATTCACAACACCGCCCTCTGCAAGCAACACACGGGCGCAAGAAACCAGAGCATCCACTCCATCGCCAGCATCTTGTAACCATGAGCCTCCGGGACTGTGTAAGCCGCATGCAGCAGGTAGATCTGCTCCCCGTCGTCCAAAAACCGAAAAATCGTGTGCAGCCGCACGCAGGTAAGTGTCTCAACCCTTTCTTCCACCAAATCGCATGAGTATTACTTTGATTTGTTTGCATGGCGTAGAAATGAATGGTTGAGCGGCCGTATGGCCAGTTGACTGGCCACGTCGGCTAGTTATGGTATAGTCGGATGCTTGGGTGGCAGCCACGACAAAGAAAATACGCAGCACGCACGTGAGGATAGTCCCGTCAACCGAGAAACAAGTTTAACCGAAAAGGGCGGTGGCAGATCTGTGGGAATGAATGCGGCAGCGAGTGAATATGCAGGCGAATGATGGGTGACGTCGCCCAACGGTCCGGCGGGGACAGCTCACCCCCCGCACCACGAGCTGCGCCGATTCAAAATCTAATCGGCTAGATTATGTGCATGTATTCATCAACCTCCACTTCAAAACTCGAGTGGCTCTTCTGATTTCCTCTGCACGTTGATACGTCGAGCTTTCGGCTACCAGAACGCCGGTGAAGCACATCTCGACCGCTGGCCAACTACAGTCCTCCCCGAAGTTTTCACACTGCTCCTACAGGAACAGTTTCTACAGGAACGCAGTCCTACAAGAAGCAGTCTCTACAGGAACGCAGTTCTACAGGAAGGTGAATTCCTCACGTAAGAAAAGGTGGCAGAAAAAGGTAACTCTGAAACTCCTTCCGCAATTGGCTTTCAAAGGTGGCAAGATCATTATTCACAGTCTGGTCATAAAAATATCGGATTGCTGTGCCTATACTATCGCTTCTACAGGATAGCCGTATAATTAGACTGTGTTTTGTGAATTGTATGCATGCTCTGCCTAAAATATACCGAATCTCCTTTGCATTTGTCACCTTTAGTCAAAACCCCCGTGTTCATCATGCCGGGTGGGTTTATCAGGCGGGAACCCACAGATTCCACCAAATTAAGAGAAAACCAGGAGGTGGTAGAACTATTCACAAGGGTTCAATGGATGTCTTTTTGTGATAAGTTGCAGGGTTACGATGATGAAGTAGCTGAAGAATTTCTGCAGGCTTTAAGGCCGAAATCTAAGACACTAGCTACAGTAACCTTCAGGGGCCTAAGCCTCAAGATTACCCCACAGTACATCAGTCGGATTACAGAGCTCCCTATGGGTTTTCCATGGGACAAGGAAGAACGAAAGCAAAGCCAGCAAGCAAAGAAAGAATTCTTTCCACCTGAGGAAGAATTCTCGGAGGATAAGAATGGAGTACGAAGGACCAGTTTATCGCCACCTTGGAATGAAGTCAGTTTGCAAATCATGAAATATATTACTTGTGAAGGCCGGTTCAGCATCGTGTATGCATATCACTTTCGGCTACTCACTGAGTTGAGGCACCGAATTGACCTTCCTGTAGAGCAAAAACTGAGCATCCCTTATTATCTCCTGCAGTCCCTAATGGAGTGTGCTACAAAGCTAAGAGAGGGCATACCTGATCAGATAGCCCACCATGGGTTAATAAAACTGCTTGTGGAAGATGCATTGCACTAATATAAAGTTCCCCTCTCCTGGGAGTCATTTAGGAATCTAACACGAGATGGGGACATAAAAATGCTAGTCGAAGATAGTGGCTCCTCCAGCAGTGAAGACAAGGAAGCAGTGGCTGAGGAAAATAAGGACAAAGAAAAGGGTGGCACACCTATTCTGTCAGCAAGGGAAAAGAGGATGAAGAGCAGAATGGACAAAGCAGAGGTGGCCCACGTCAGCCCAAGTACCTCAATGGCACCTGCACCCAAAGAAAAAAACAAAACTCAAGCAGGCAAGCAAGCGGAAGTAGAGACACCTGTCTCTACAGGGAGAGCAAAAACAGGCTTCTACAGGAAGCCCGAAAACACAAACACAAGCTTCTACAGGAAGCCCAAAGATCAGTGAGAAGCAGGCTTCTATAGGAAGCCCAAAAGCAAAGACCAAGGCTTCTACAGGAAGCCCGAAAATCGTTGGAGAATAGGCTTCTATAGGAAGCCCAAAAACGGAGACAAAGGCTTCTACAGAAAGCCCGAAAGTGCAACCACAGGAAGCCCGAAGACAGAGACAAGGGCTTCTACAGGAAGCCCGAAATTGGAAAAAGGGGCTTCTACAAGAGGCCCAAAAGTCATTGAGAAACAGCCTCCTACAGAGAGTCTGAAGACAGAGAAAGAATCTTCTACAGGAGGCCCGGAAGTAGGCAAAGCAGGGTCTTCCACAGGAAGCCCGAAATCTGAAAAGGAGGGGCCCTCTACAAGGAGCTCTGAGAGAGTAAAACGCAAGAAAGAGAAGGCTGGCATTCTCGAAAAGGAGGCAGCAGCGGCACTGGCTGCCCTCAGCACACCTCCAAAACCGAAGGAGAAAAGGGAGAGGGAGACCCCTCTACCATCTGAAGCCAGGAGAAGCAAGAGGATGACCACGGGCAAGCCACAGCCTCCACCCAGCAGCCAAACCACTTCAGGGGACGTCCCTACTTCACCCAGTGCAAGAACCCCCTCTAAAATATCAGCCACCCCCGAAAAGGGGAGCCCAAAAATAACTTCCTGGACACGAAAGTAGGCCAGTCGCCTTCCGAAGCTCGGCTCAAGGAAATAGGAAAGGGGAAGGAAGCATCACCTTCGTCACCACCAGGGGCAGCAAAGGCAGGGCCGCCAAAAACGGGAAAGGAAGAAGTGCCACCCTCGGCAGAAAAGGCAGAACCACCAAAATCAGGGGAGAAAAAGCATGTTCTAGGCTCTAGTTCTCGGCCAAAGACGAGGAGCCAGGGCAAAGTTGCTCAAGGATGAGCAAATAGTTTAGCTGGGGGGTGATGATGAGCCCCAATTTTTGGTATAATTTGGGCTCATTTGGCCTACTTGATTTGCTCAAACCATTCACTTTTTACTGCTTATGCATGCATTTCTTAGTTTATTCGTGTTGTTTGTAGGAAGAAGGGTAGACATTGTATCTACGTGACTAATGCATTATGATTTCAGGTTTTTGCATTAAAAGGGAGAAAAGACCACGTGAAAAGGAGACAAGGAGACAATGAGGTGGCACTGCTGGTTTTTAGGAGAGGATGTCCATAGTCTTGGGACCCTCCTCGTGATTCCCACCATAGCTCCGAGCTCCAATCCATCTCCCCACCGAGCTTAGAAGCAGCCAGCTGTTCTACAGGAACAACAGTTATAACTGTTCTACAGGAACAACAGTTATAACTGTTCTACAGGAACAACAATTATGACTGTCCTATAGGATCAGCAGTTTAAACTTCCGTTGGACAGCCGAGCTCCTAAAATCAAGGACACCTGTTGGATGATCGTTTTTGCATAAGTATGGAGGCCGTAGCCTTTGATAGGTTGTTGAAACTTTCGCATTACTATTGTAATTTTTGAGCACAGCTCGGTGTAGTTCTTTTTGTAAGCCAAGTTTGGCATGACATCTGATTATGAATAAAGAAGGCAGATTTTGATCTAGTTCTGAGTTTTCTCAAGGAGCTATAGCTCTCAGGTTAGGGCCCAACCTGAGAGCAATAGATCTCCTCAGTGTTGTAATGTGTTTGCATTTCGTTCCAGCACTTTGAGTTTGTTTATTTTCACATGCAATTCGAATTCACAGTTTGGTAATTTAGTCGTTTTCATGAGCATAGATAGGACTAGTTTATGGTGATTTGCTTTCAGTTGCTTCAGTTTGATAGGAGGATAGATATAATCTCTTGGAGCTCCAGCAAAAAAGGTTGAGAAAGTCTCCACTGCCATCTCTGTTTGGAGATTTGAGTGTAGCCTATACCAGCCACAAAAATACGTAGTTCTTCACTTTATACATGCTACAACATAGTCTCGTTTATGATAGATCTTTCCATGCACTTCACTCTTGCACCATACACCTTCATCACCGCTTCATGCACATTCCTCTACACAATTTATATTGTTGTTCATTGAGTTCAGGTAGCTTAGGTTAATGAATTTTCATCTTGGTGACAGTCATAAGCCATTTGTTTCATTTACACTGCTCTTCAGCGTTCTATTACCTCCTTCTTCGTCTTGATCACACATACAACCACATCCTCGACCTCTGCTCTGCTCTGTTATCTCCCAAACTCCTCCACTCCTCACGTAACCTCATTCCTTAGACATTCCGTTGTTATCACCTTTCATCCATCAACCCACTTCATACACTCGTTCTCCATCCTACTTCTCCACTCCTGAGCCATCACCAGCCTTATTCCTACCTTACACATCTCCCCCTACCATTCCATCACTTCAAACACCCACGGTAGGTCATCCTGTAGCAATTTGTAGACTTCCTGTAGAAACCCCTGCGTTTCCTGTAGAATCCCCTGCAGACATCCTGTAGGAGGCCACTCACTCGGTTGCTGAGCCTCTGAACGTGAGGAACCTCTGTGGACTGATGCTAAGGATCTCTGGGGACCTCTCCTAGCCTCCCCAACCTTTCCCAAGCTTTCCTTCCTTCCGCATCACATCTGCACAACCAAACCCTAATAAGCACAAAATCACAATCACTCCATCCACTTAAAGAAAAAATACAAAAATATGTCTTTTAAGCTGCAAGTAGATTAGATTCATGCATTTTCACTTATTAGAAGTAATGGCATCATTGGTAGAAGTTTCCTTCACATTCTTTGCATCATAGAGGTTAGACTAGTTAAATTAGGGTTTCCTAGGGTTTCCATGTTTTGATTTGCTTTCAGTTCATTTTTGCCAAGTAGATTAGTCTTCTTTGAGCTAGCTTTCGTCCATCATTGATAAAGCTTCTTCTGTGATCCTATAGAAGTTGGCTTGAGCCCTAGCGGACTTGTGCCAGCTGACCAAGTGACAGCTGCGACAAGAGCTAGTACTTGTGCATACAGCACCGTCGCTTCCAAGTTTGTACGAACTACCGGGTTGATAAAATTAAGAGACAGGAAGCCCTAGGAGTTGTAGCATTATTGCTACAATACTGGAGCTCACCAATCACTAATATTTTCCTTATTTTTAATGGGGTTTTAAACCTTTGGATAGTTTTAGTTATGAATTTATCATCTAAATATTCCACCTTATTCTCAAAGCAATCTATTTTTCTTAGGTGGATCTCTAGCCAATATTATCTAGTTATACCATTATAAGATGATAATGCCAATTCATGGAAATAAATAAGATCAATAAATTCACCCAAATATTTTTCTTAGGTGGATCCCTAGCCAATATTATCTAGTTATACCATTATAAGATGATAATGTGAATTCATGAAAATAAATAAGATCAATAAATTCACCCAAATATACCAGTCATTGATTGATTGCATTGATGATCCACTTCTTTGTACCACTAACCATCTATACATTCCTAGGAACTTAGATTTTTTTGACATTACACTTTCAACTAGACACCACTTTAGGGGAAATATAATTGTGAGTGCTTTGTAAGTAGGAACTTAGATATTTTTGACATTACACTTTCAACTAGACACCACTTTAGGGGAAGTGGAATTGTGAAGGCTTTGTAAGTCAGCTAGACAAGTATATAATTGTAAAAAAATATTACTTTGAGCTTGGATCAAATATGTGTGATGTTATGCTTGTTGTGCCAAGAGGCTCTAAACATGTAATGTTTAACATTTTACATTTAACATTTTTGATATGTTGACTTATTTAAAAATCAATTTAAATATTATTATGTATAAATACAATATAAATTTAAAATATAACGAGGTTTACAAACACTAAAAAAGAGGTATGGTAAACAACATAAAAACGTAAACATGTAATGTTTAACATTTTACATTTAACATTTTTTATATGTTGACTTATTTAAAAATCAATTTAAATATTATTATGTATAGATACAATATAAATTTAAAATATAACGAGGTTTTGAAAAAGAGGTATGGTAAACAAGAAAAATATAAATAAACTAGAGCTATGGTAAATAAATAAAACCCTTTTTATATTTACTCTAGAAGTATGGTAAATAAATAAAATTATAAATAAACTAGTGTATGACAAATAAATAAAACATATTTTTATATTTTTATAAAACTTGAAAAAAAATGTTGTATTTAGGTGAAGCCTATGGGCCAAATACCATGGGACAAATAATTATTAATACCATGGCCAAATACCATATTTATAAAAGAGTTATGGTAAATAAATAAATATAAAAGAGGTATAAGGAGGTATGGTAAATAAATAAAAATATATCAAATAGGATTAGAAATCAACATCTAATTATATACCAAGCTTATGAGTCAAATACCATGGACCAAATTATTATTAATACTATGAAAAAAATTATTATTAACCCTAAGATTAATAATAATATTATTATTAAATCTAATATTCATATTCATATACTATAATATAAATATTATGAAATTTAATAACTCTATATTAATACAATAATTTTTAATATTATAATATATATTAATATTTGAACTCTAGATATATATGGGAGGGAAGAACAAAGACATAGAGTGATAGAGGTGGAGAGATAGGGGGAGTGACAAGGGAGAGATGGATATAAATTGAAGGAGAGGGGAGAGGAAGAATGAAGAGAGAGAGAGAGAGGGAGAGGAGTGAGAGAGGTAGATAAGGGTAAGAGAGGGAGAGGGATACACAAAGATGGAGGGGTGAGAGAGAGAAGGGGAGAGGGAGGGAGATAGTGAGAGGATTGGAGGGCAAAGAGAGAGAGAGAGAGATGGGGGAAGAGAGAGGAAGCTAGGAGAGAAAGGGAGAGAGAGGAAGGATGAGAGAGAGGAATTGTGAGAGAGGAGAAGAGAGGGAGGGATAGAGAGATGGAGTTGGAGGGGGAGAGATGGAGGGAAGAAGAAAGTTATTGAGAGTAAGAAGTGGAGAGAGAAGGGGAGAGATGGAAAGAGAGAGTGTATTTTTAAGGGTGAGATAAAGAGACAAAGAAGGAGAGATAGAGAGAAGGGGGGAGAGTAGGAGAGAGAAGGAGAGAGGGAGTGGTATAGTAACATAGTTGGAGAGAGAGAGAGAGAGATGGGGGAAGAGAGAGGGAGGTAGGAGAGAGAGAGAGAGAGAGATGGGGGAAGAGAGAGGGAGGTAGGAGAGAAAGAGAGAGAGTGGAAGAATGAGAGACATAACTTGAGATAGAGGAGGAGGAGAGAGAGAGAGAGAGAGAGAGAGAGAGAGAGATCAGACTTGAGAGAGAGGAGGAGAGAGGGAGAGAGGGAGGAGGAAAGAGGAGGCGAGAGGGAGGGAGGGAGGGAGGAGGAGAGAGGGAGGGAAGAAGAAATACATAGAGAGTGAGAAGTGGAGAGAGAGAGGGAGTGACAAGGGAGAGATGGAGAGAGAGTGTGTATGTTTGAGGGTGAGATAAAGAGACAAAGAAGGAGAGATGGAGAAAATGGGGGAGAGAAGAAGAGAGAAGAGAGAGAGGGATATAGTAACAAAGTTGGATGGTGAAGAGAGAGAGAAGAGAGAGATAGGTGGGAGAGAGAGGAAGGTAGAGAGAGAGGAAGGAAGAGAGAGGAAGGTAGAGAGAGAGGAAGGAAGAGAGAGAGGATGTGAGAGAGTGGAGAGAGGGAGGGAAAGAGAGATGGAGTTGGAGGGTGAGAGGGAGGGAGGTAAGAAGAAATAAATTGAGAGAGAAAGGTGGAGAGAGTGAGAGGGAGTGATAAGGAAGATGGAGAGATAGGGAGAGAAGACATCAGGAGGGAAGAGAGATAGAATCGGGAAGGGGAGAGAGAGAGAGAGAGATATATATAGATAGATTGGAGAAAGAGAGCGTATGTTTTTGGGGTGATATAGAGAGACAAAGTGAAATAATGATATAGATGGAAAGTGAAGAGAGGGAAGAAGAGATAGATGGAGAGAGGGAGGGAGGGAAAAACATATTGATAGATATGGGGTGAGAGAGTGTGTGTGTTTGGGGGGTTGATATAGAGAGGCAAAGAAGGAGATATGGAGGGAGATATAAATATAAATGGAGGGGGGAGAGAGGGAAGAAGATTTCTTACAGTAGACGCATTGATTTCAGTGTAGATGGTGATTTATAATCATACTTGATTACTTGCACTAGATGAATTGATTTTAGTGTAGATGTTGATTTATAATGATACTTGATTTCTTGCACTAGGTGCATTGATTTCAATGTAGATGATTTCTAGTCCTATTTGATTACTTGCAGTAAATGCATTGATTTCAGTGTAGATGGTGATTTCTAATCCTATTTGATTTCTTTCTCTAGATGCATTGATTTCAATGTAGATGTTGATTTCTAATAATATTTGATTGTTTGCACTAGATGCATTGATTTCAATGTAGATGATTTCCAATCATATTTGATTTATTGCACCAAATGCATTGATTTGTGTAGATGGCGATTTCTAATCCTATTTGATTGCCTGCACTAGATCATTGATTTCAGTGTAAGCACAAAAAATGATTGACAATGTCCATTGTTTTTTGTGTTATAGTAATTCAACCTATTAATATTGGAGAGAAAGAGAGACAATGTATGATGTTTACTACAATAGCTTGAGCTAAATATTTAAATGGTTTACGATTTAACCAGTCCTTTTCATATAATCGATATGAAAAGATGAGACTCGATATGAAAAGATGACAAAAGTAACAAGGGTGACAATACGAATAGTAGATGAAAATAGTTTGAGATTAATCACAATGAAGACTATTTGTAATTAACTATATTCTTATTATTCACATTTTGTACCATTCAACACTATTACATTGTCACTTTACATTCAAAATTTTTATTTCATTATTTTTTATCATTAAATTTATTAACAATATTTATCATCTCAACAAATTGAGGTAACTAAGAAAATTTAAAATTAAAATGACCAGATTAACCTGAAGGCTGAGACATATTTAGTATATTTAAAATGATTATATTAATATTAGATGCATTTACATATTATTGATAAAATTAATTATATGTTCGTTAGATTTTCTTTGGCTGCACATGAATGAAACTAGATTAGATCCGTCTTAACTCTGAATCTATCAAGCATCGAGAGGGATCAAATCTCTTGAGGTGCAAACCTTTCCTCAAGTTTTGCACTCAAAGAAGAGGTTTAGATGATAAATTCATAACCAGAAGTATCCAAAGGTGTAAAACCCCATTAAAAATAAGGAAAATATTAGTGATGTTTTGTTATCCACAACTACATATGCCTCACCTCTAATTGTCTCTTCCATTATATCTTTAGAATCCAAGTGGTTTAGTTTCTAGTTGATCTTATTCTTTATTTTAGGACACTAATAATATTTATGTCCCATATCTCTACTTTTGTAACATTTAATCATTAGGTTGGTAAACTTGGTGTTTCCTCATGGTCCTCTTTTAAATCCTACTTGTGATATTGGGCTAAAATTTCTTTGGTTAAATATTCTCTAGTAGGACTTATGATGGTTGATCCTTTGGTTAAGTCTTCCACTCACCTCTTTCTTTCATTGTGCCTCTGTTTTCCATAATTTAGGTCCTAAACATCCCATCCATCAATGTTTTTGGGAAAAATGGTTCAGACTTTTTCCTTAACATGATCTCCCAATGTTCCAATAAATCAATTGACTCATGACTTGTCACTTAGTTCATAACCATACTTTTCTAACTCCACATAATTCCATTCATAGTCTTAATTAGTCATACTTCCCTTTTTGAGTGCTTAATATTGATGTTCCTTTTCTCAATATTACATCTCACTCAAGTACTTATCCTCAAATTACCTTTTAAAAGCACTCCATTCCAAATACTCTTCATTAACTTTTTTCTCCTCCTTTAGATGATCCCACCAAAGGTTTGCATCGTCTATCAACTAATATCTGCTAAACAATGTCTTCTCCAAGGAGTTGAAATCATATAATAAGATATGCGCTTCCATGTTTTCCAACCAAACTTATGGTACATTTCCTCTTTTGACATATCCATTAGAAGTAGGAGTTTTCTACTTCATGAAATCTACCCATTTTTTAAGATTTGTATGAAACTTCTTAGCCATGATCATTTCCTACCGATGACATTTTTTCCCTATTCTCTAATTTAAATCCTTGAGATTCCAAGATTCCCTTGGTCTCATGGATATAGTTAAACTTCTTGTTGACGTAACACTCTAAAGTTTTCACTTCTCATGTCGTCCTTGCAATGGAGCAATTGCAATGAGAATAGTTATTCTAGTTAGGATTCGTACTTTCATTCTAGGTATGTGAATGATATATATCCATGATAAATATCTTTCTTGAAATATTTGAAAAGAAAATAAAATTTTATTATTGATATTGATAATGTATAAATAACACACTTGATATTGTGAATAAAGCTACAATAATAAGGAATTTAGGAGAAGATTCTCTAAATTAGTTAGAAGCACATAAAACATATATATTTTTAAGAAAATCTAGTGTAATATTCTTTAACAAATGATTTATATAAATAAAAGTGAAAGAAATAATTTTTATAGGAGTTGTCTTTAGTGAGACTTTTTAGAAGCTTTTCTAGTGGGTTTTTCCGGTCTAATTTCTCTAAAATCCAGTAGAAATTTATTGAAATCACAAACTTGATGGTAACTCTTGCACAATCAAAGTGCCCTAGAAAGTTTTTAGGGTGCTGAATCCATATATACAGTCAAAAAACCAGTTTAAATGACACAAATCAAGATTTCACCTCAAAGTTTTATGCGGGATTCTGTCACCAGAAAGTCCAAAAAGTCACACAAAAGACAACTCCATTTTTATATTCCATATGAAAATCCAAAAAGTCACACAAAAACAACTCCATTTTTATATTCCATATGATGAATATACATATTTGGGCCCTCCATAAATTACCTGAATGGAAAAGATAATAATCATTCTAAATCCAACTAAGTTATTTTTTTATAATTATAATTATAATAAAAATTCATTCATTTAATGAGGAAAAAAACAAAATGTCTCTTAATTAAAGGGAATGGAGAGGAGAGTTTATTCAATTAAATAGAAGAAAACAATTACTTTCTCCCAATTAAAGAGATTAGATATTGGTTGAAATTGGTCAAAACTATACATATCTATTCAATGATTTTAGTTGATGTTTAAAGAAGTGGTAAATTGACCACTACTTTACGGAAATAATAAGCATGTTTTTGGACAAAGATTTGCACTTATCCACATCTACATCCACTTTAGTTAAACCAACAATTTAGTAGTATTTTTAGGTTTTTATTTAGATAGTTTTTTCAATAATTTTTTTTTTTAAATGAGAAAATTGTAATTAGTTAAATGAACAATTTAGTAGTAATTTTTTGGTTTTTATTCAAGTAGCTCTTTTCTCTAAAATCAAACTAAAATTGAGAAAATGTAATCTTAAATTATTGAATCTTTATAGTAAAAAAAAATCACCACCTTATAAAATACTTGTTCAAAATTCTAAAGTCTTATATAAATTTGTAGATATATTTTTATTAAAATATTGAAAATTCTAAGACCGTATATATATAGCTAATATCTTTTATTTTATTGTATAACTATAATAATTTCAAATAAAAAGTGTTACTAAATCTGTAAAACAATTTACCAAAAAATAATTCCTTCCATTACCGAATAGTCCTCCCCATTAAATAGTAGAGTACTGTACAACCACTGGAGGGCAGTGTCGGAAAGAGCTAACCAGCCATATATTGGGTATTTAATGCCCTCAGAGTAGCAGGTGACTTAACGCGATAACACGGGAGCGGGCAAATTAAGCATTAAATAATATTTACCCGCTCCCGTGTTATCGGGCTAAGTGACGTGCTGTTCTGAAGACATTAAATACCCAATATATGGCTAGTTAGCTCCAGCCGGGCAGTGTGACCTAAAAGAGGTGGAAAATACGTTTCATGTGGAGCAGAGCAGGTTTTTCGGAAAACGCGTTTTAACAGTCTTCTTGATACGTCTCAGAGCTGTTCCCTGCCTTGAACCTTACACTGTTAACACGCTTTTCCGTGGTTCTCAGACTTGTGCTCTGCCTTGAACCTGAAGCTTCTAAGAGGTATTTTGATACGTGACAGAGACCTGTTATCTGCCCTGCACCTTACACATTTGTAAGATTCCAAAAGATAGTTGACGACGAGGGTTTTCCAAAATCGCAAAAGACTCGTAACATTCTGTAAACCAATACGATACTCTGTAGTGGGCAGGAGGGACTCATAAAGACCTCTGCACTCTCGCATTGTATTTAATAGAAAAATTAGTTAGTTATTCATTTTTTTTATATATATAAAGAAGGTTATATAGTAGTTAGTACCTCGGTTAGTTTAAATATAGTTTAACGAAATAAAAAAATAACAAAAATAAAATTTTTATCACAAAAGTAAAATAACTAATAAAATATTATATTGTTAAGTGTTAATCATCTAAAATTAAAAAATATGATTAACTAATATTGTTTATATTAAAAAATATATAGATATTTATATGGGTTTATCTTTTTTTATTAATATATATAATTATTTATAATTAAATTTATTAAAATATATTTTTAATATAATAATAAGTCATTTTCAAAAATTATAATTCATGAAAATAGAAATCATAATAATATTAATAAAATTAAATAAAAATGAAATAAAACAAACAACACAAAATTAGTAGCTAATACAAATGGGAGTTATTAGAAAACCCATAATAAGACCTCAACCAATCACCTTATAAATAAATAAATTTCAAAATAATAAAAAATAATCAAAATTGAATTTTTAATGTTAAAAACAAACTAATACCCAGTGAAAGGAAAAAAATAATGTATAACAAGGGCTGAGTTAATATATAGCTTAATTAAATAAAAAATAATAGTAAAGCCAAAAATAAAACCACTAATAAAAAATTATATAGTTGAATCAGCAAAAATAAATATGGTTAATTAATATTGGTTATATCAATATACATATATTTGTGTGTGTTTTATTTTTATTAATATATATAATTGTTTATAATTAAATTTATTAAAATATGTTTTTATTATAATAATAAACTATTTTAAATTGAAAATATTGTGAAAAAATTATAATTCATGAAAATAGAAAAATAGAAAAAAGAAAAAGAAAAACCAAAAAATTAAATAGAAAAGAAATAAAACAAAAAAATAGTAATTAATAGAAATGGAAGTTCTAAACAACCTATAAAAAGACCTCAACCAATCACTTTATAAATAAATAAATTCAAATAATAAAAAAAATTGAATTCCTAAGGTTAAACTATGAATAAGTGCCATAAATTTTTGGTCAAAAATACCAATACACAATGAAAAACAACACTGAATGTATAATAAATGTAAAATAGACCTCAACCAATCACCTTACAAATAAATAAATTCAAATAATAATAAAATTTGAACTCCTAAGGTTAAAAACTATGAATAAGTATCATAAATTTGTAATTAAAAACACTAATGCCCGGTCAAAAACAAAAATAAATATAAAATATTTCTTTGACAAATTAAACAAAATTATAATTTATAAATAAATAAAATATAACCTATAGCTAAAAATGTGCCAAAAAATAATATTAATACATTACTATATTGGTCAAAATTATCTCCCCAAGCATCTAACAAATAAACTATGACATAACATTACCTAACTACTAAAAATTTTCATTTTTAACTGGAATCCAACAAAATATTTTTAATCCAATTTTTTTTTTTTAATAAAATTTTCCAACTCACCTAAGTCTCACCTAATTTTGATGATAAAGCTCTGATATCTTCAGGGCAAGAGCTAACCAGCTTGCCATAGGGCATTAAATGCCCGTATGGAGGCCCCCTTTACCATGCATGTCGATGCTCTTCATGCCCGCATCCATCGTCCATCCATCGTTTATCCGGCAGCAGGACGGCCCATCGCATCATGCCTTTTCCGGGAACGCGGGACCCACCACCTCCGAGCTGGCACCGACCCATTTTCAAACCAGCGCTCGTGCCAAAAGAGCCATTTGCTCCATTCACGCTCCCGTCGACGCTGCTCTGCCTCTGCAACCCATCTCGAGCATTGATACACTAAAAAATGTCACCATGGCTATTTACAGTTAGTATGGCTCTATCAACAGTCATGCTATCCTCTTAGGCAAGTCTTATGCCTCTGCTCTCCATGTCAAACTCCAAAAAGAGAGAAAGTCTTTAAAAATGTATTTATCTCTGGGTACGCAGGTTCTCTCAACCTTACCTGCGGGTACGCACCCAATGCTCACAAAAGCTGCGTCCTTGTACGCTCTGTATGTAAAGGGGCAGGTGCGTCCCCCTGTAAAGGTCAAAATGCGCAAGTTTCATCTTTAAAAAGTTACTTGTGGTCATTTCTAGAGCATTCTAGAAGGTTGTTCGACGTGTATTGAGCGCCTCCAGATGGTTCATGTACCCCTACCAAAGAGGAACTTATCCCATCAATGAGGGAGCTATCCCATCCAAAGAGGGGATTATCCCATTGATGGTGGACCTGATTAACTTCCTCTTGAGCACTATAAATACAGGCATTGGGCCAGAAGGAGGGGAGGTTGGAAGCTAAACATTTCTAAGGGTAGATGCTGCAGGAATTAGGACTCCCATTTAGAAGCTTGTGAGGAGAGATTGCCATCTTTGCTTGTTCTATTTGGAAGTGGGTGAGCTTTGTCAAAGTAAAGGAGAACTCTTGATGGACCTTGGGAGGGACTTGCACAACACCAAGGCTCAGGTTGTAATTGTTCCTTTTGTTTCCTATTAATGCAAATGAGTCCATTCTTCTCAATAACTTGTTATTTATGAGTTGTTTCATGTACTCCTTGGTCTATGTGTTAAATATGTCTTATTCTATGAGATTATCAAGTGCTATTTAATCGTTTGATTGTTAGTGGATGCAGGTTTCAAAGTGAAGGAGGAGCTCATCCGGATCAGCGGAGCTGGACTGCTACAACAGCGTTGGGCTACAGGTAGGATCTAAACACTTGATTTCTTATATAGTAAATGCATGTTTAGAGAAGGATTGCTCTTGTTTGTCTTGTTTGTCACTAGAGAGTCTTAGGCTCCTAGGGAGGTTGGTTGTGTCCGCACAATCGACTCTTTCCGCCTGACAAATTGGCGACTCCACTGGGGACTCCATTGATGTGAAAGTCTTTTCCTTTGTATGCAACTTTGCTCTGAGAAAAGTCATTTATTTTCTGGTTTTTGGCTCTGTGACTTTGTTTTTGGGTGGGTTAGCTTAGGGTTAGATTCAATTTAGTTTTTCTTGGTTTTTTCAGTAGGACGCACCCTCTGAGTATTGCACAGTGTGTCCTGGTACGCACTGTTGCTGTGTGCACAGAGCGGGCCCGCACCTGTCTTAACTGGTTGCCTGCGTCCCCTGCTAAAATTTAAGAAAATTGCATTTTTTGCATTTTTTCTCTTAGATTTTGTTTTTTCTTAGTTTTTACTGCCCAGATCCATTAGTCTCTTGTCAAAGATCTTCACCTGAACTTGTTTCGATAGCATTGAGTGTTTTAGTGGATTTCATAGAAGTTTAAGCCCTAGGGTTTGATTTTTGAGTAGGTCTTGTAGTGACTTTGACGGTAGAAGTTGTCAAGCCTTAGATCTCTCTGGTTTTGTCAGCCTTCTTAGAAGTCAGACCTGTTATAAAGTCTACCTGTGAGAGCAACTTACCTTTGAGTGGTCTCTTTGGCAAATTTCGAAGTACTTGTTGATTGAGTATTGAATTCCATTTTACAAAAAGAACAAAAAGATTTGAGTTTTGTTTTGACTGGTCTTTTGATTCTGCATTAGCTGGTCCTTGACTTGATTTTGGTCAAGTAAAACAACCTAGAATCATCCTTGTAGGCTTTTGCCTCGTTAGGTTTGCTTATAATAAATTTCTTTTTAATTTGCTTGTGAGTCAAGTTTTCATAGATTTTATAGCTTTTGAGATTGATTTTCGTTAAAATAGATTTATATGCTTTATTAAATAAGAGAAAATACAAAAACATCTCCTTTGAAAAGTTTTGTTTCAAGTAGCTTTGAAGAGTTTTGAAAGAAAAAGAGTTTTTCGTGCACGTAAGGAGTGGTCATGCTTGTATGCTTGAAAAGATAAAGAGAATTGTTTCTTTGATTGTCTTTACTAAGAAAGTTGTTTTCTATAAAATTTGCATTTCTCAACTCTCTTAGTTAGGAATTTCATTGAAAAAGGAAAGTAGCGTAAATCATCTTAGGTGCATCTTTGTAGTGGTTTGAGTCGAGTCTACACACCATTGGTTTCACTTCCGCTACCTTTTGTCTTTAAGAAAAACCATAAAATTAACGCTTAAAGTAAAATCAACGTAGTAACTTTTATTTACTAGGGCTCTGAAACACCAATTTAGATCAGGCTAGTGTCTTGGAGTAGGTGAGTAATTAACTCTCCAAGACAACAAAACCAAACAAGTAGCTTATCTTGTGATAGAATAAATCCAATTGTCTCATTTGTACTCTGGGAAAGCTCCTCTTAAAGGAGAAGCACGAGCTCGTGTCCGAACCAGTGAGGGGATCAATCCCCCCTCGTTGGGAACGACGCCAGACACGCACGTATTACAAACGGTAAACCTCGGATTAACCATTGTCGAGGAGCCAGGGGTCACTTGTCGGTAAAACCTTGGATTATTGTCAAGGAACCGGCAAGGGGATTGAGCTTGATACTCTGCCCTTGCGTGCTGTCGGAGTGTAGACTGTTCCCCCAGGTGCATTTGTTGCGGTTGGTAACCTTAGTGACCATTATCTTTAGGATTCTACCGAGGTGACGGTGGAGGGAAGATCCCACTGTACCTGGAGCAGACGTCGGCTAGACTCACTTGGATTTTCCGGGGGGTTCACTTCACTCGAGACGGTTAAAGTGGAGGAACTTGTGCCGGTCTATTCATTAAGCAGGTTGTCGGGGTAACTGTTCCACCCGCCACTTCTATACTGAATCCGGCGATGTTGGGTTTCATCACCAACTAGCGTTTTCGGTCTGGAAGGCTACTGTTTGTGCTTGGTTTGACGCCCTAGATTCTTTAGGCGTGTGATTCAAATTTGTTTGGTTCTTTAGAGACTTTAGGTGGTTTGATTTGAAATTTTACTTTGTTTTCGTGTGTAGTAGTTAAAAGTTTTTAACTGTGGCGGAATTATCGAGACAGTCCCGTAGACTTCGGGGCCAGTCTCCTGAAGTTGTTTCTGTGGCCGAATTGTTGAGAAGATCCCGTAGACTTAGGGGTGAACCTCCTCGAGACGACCCCAGTAATCTAGAGGGTTTGAAGGTCCTTGTAACTCCTCCTAGTGGCAGTAGAGTAGGTTCACCTGAAGAGGGAGAATCTTCCTTGGTAGTCCATTCAGATTACCAAGGCCTAGAGACAGGTTATAATCCCGAAGCTGTTACAGTTTCTGAGCTTGTTGGTAGTTTTTCGTCTGCTAGTGATACAGGCGAAGAACCTGAAATATCTGAACCTGTTACTCCGACTTCTAGTGTTCCAGATTCACCGAGAGTAGAACGAGTTATCACCGAAAATCTTCCTACTGGTCTAATTGCTATTGAAGAACTTGCTCCAGAGGAAGAAATAGGCGTCTCTAACCTTGAAGATCAACTTACTATTGATCTCAGGGAGCGTGAATCTATCTTTTAAAGTCCTCCTAGAAGTACTACTTGGTACCTTTCGTTAACCAATTATTTAGACAACTCAGGGGTAGGTTTTTCTACACCTCGTACTCCCTTTCCACCTGGAGGTATTTATACTCCTGTAAATATGTCTGGTCAGTCGTCCGTGTTTACTCAAACTCCTGAATCTTTCTTACACGGCGGTCCTTCTGTTCCCACCGGGTATCAATCACTTTCTGGTACCTTTGCGGGGGCATCTCCTCAACCCATTGATCATGGGTTATTAGCTGGAAACAGTGGTAATATACCATTGGGTGTAGGAGACATTTACATGATGTCAGGTTCAGTTCCCGTTTCCCAACCTCAAGGTGGCCAATTACTGCCTGGGGGGCAACCTCAAGGTACACAATTTGTGTCTGGGGGGCAACCTCAAGGTCAGTATGTACCTATGGTGCAATACATGCCTCAAGGTCAACCCCAGCCTCAATATGTACCCCAGGGTCAACCTCAGTATCAATATTCACCTCAAGAATGGCAACCTCAAGGGTATCAACCTCAAGGGTATCAACCTCAAGGTCAAGGTCAACCCCAGTATCCGTATTTACCTCAAGGTTATCAACCTCAAGGTCAATACTCGGGTCAAGGTTATCAACCACCTCAAGGTCAGTCATATGTTCAAGGTATGGGAACTGCACCTTGCAATTATCAATCCTATCCTCAATCCGGTTATGGATCTCAGTATCCTCAACCTGTTACGGGTCAATACCCCGGAATGTTAGTGTGGGATCCATCACAGGGTCAACAGGTGTTGCAGCCAAGTATACAGTTGGTTCCTCAAACTGGACAACCCGTAGTTTCTGGTCCACCCCAGCAACCGCAACCTGTCCAGTCAAATGTTCAAACTTCTGTAACTTCGGTAGTTACTCAGCTGCCAATTGCACCTAGTACTCCATCTCAAACGGTTGCTGCAACTACCGCTACATCTGCCGCACTTACTTCTGGAGTATCGACGGCTCCGGTTTCTACTGTCTCTGTAACCACTCCTCAGACATCTTTACCGTTGTCTGGATCTACGATTCAAACCACGGTCCAGATGCCTACAGGTCAGCCTGGTATAAGTACGGTTGTCACTACTCAACCTCAATTTGTTCATCAACCGTACCAGGGACAGTACCAACATGGGCAAGCTGTCCAACAGCCGGTTTACCAGTATCAACCGTATCCTGGGTACACTTATCAACAACCTCAACAACCCCAGTACGGTCCGGTTAATCCTGGTTTTCCAGGAGGATATAATATCCCTAATGCGACTCCTGTTCCTAGTTATCCTGGATATCCTCCTCCTGGGACTGGTCTTGTGACCCAGAGTTTTAGAGATCCTAACCGGCAGTTACCGTTTATCGCAACTTTGGATTTACCAGACTTGACGCGCCTAACGAACGATCCAATTCAATATCTTCCGTTCTGGCCGCCAATGCCAAATAAGTTTCCCAGTGATATACCCAAGTTCGAAGGTAAGTCTGGAGAGGATCCGTCCAATCATGTGATGACTTACCACCTCTGGTGTGCTTCAAATTCTATCTCGGATGATTCGATCCGCTTACGTCTTTTCCAGCGTACACTCATTGGTCTCGCGGCCAAGTGGTACATTGAGTTACCACGGGCCTCTTTTTACAATTTCAGCCAGTTAGCTACCTCGTTCTTAACTCACTTTCAGTTGCCGGTCAGATACGATAACGGCACGGAGTTATTAACTTCACTAAAACAATCGACGTCCACGTATATTTCTGATCACATTCATGAGTGGAGACGTCGAAGAAGGCTAGTGAAAGTTTTTATCCCGGACCAAATCTTAGCTGAATGGTTTGTTAAATCATTATTACCGAAGATTACTGAAGATGTAGCTAAGGCCGGAGTAGTTACTGAGGAGCAAGTCATTGCTCAGGCGCAATACCTTGACTTAGTTTATACTCAGTCGGGTACGTTACACGAGAAGATTCCAGATCTTCCAAAGTCGAATCAAATCGCTGCTGCTCCTTCGGGATCTCATGCCGCTGATGGTATGATTGGTATCGTGAATACAAAGAGCAAGAAGAAGTCTTCCAAGACTTCAACTACTCCTATAATCACTTTGCCCGATTCCCCGACAGGAGAGTCTTCTCCTGAACTTTCCGCCGATATTCACGTTGTAGAGTCATCTACGGCCAAATCAAAAAACGGTGGAAAGAAGAAAGGAAAGAAGAAGGCTAAAGCAGACAAGGCTCCGAAGGAGAAAACGGAAAAGTCGGAAACCAATGACGAAAAGCGCAAACCTCGATATCCTTGTCTTATTTGTGAAGAGGATCATTTTACGAGAGATTGCCCTCATCGGGCCGAGGTTGTGAAAATAGTCAAAGGTTCTCCCACTCCTGCTGTGTTAAAAGATCCATTTCCAAAGCAGGAGAGTAAGATGATAGGTTCTTCCTCGACTGCCAGTGAAGAACCCATTTTGATGATGTCTCATGTGAGGATTGCGACTCGATCGCAAGATTATGGTAGTAAGAATCCTGTTGATGGTAAGGAAGCAGAATCTTCTCATTCTATCCCATCAACCTCAGCTCCTGGTTCCGATCCACTACAGATCGAAAAACCTAACCCGGACTTAGTAATCAAACCGCCCGCCAAGGGTGTACTTCGAAGGTCTGCTTTCAATCCACATGCGAGAGCGGCCCAGAATTACAACATTGTTGAGGACTTAGCTGTTTCACCCTCAGCAATGTCGGCTTTAGAAGTGCTGCAATCATGCCCAGCACAACGAAAATTACTTTTGTCGGCTATCGGAGCTGTTGATGTTCAGGACCCGAACCTGATAATCTTCGATCTAGAAAATAGTACACCGCGTCTACCCCATCAAATGGCTTTCCAAATTCCAGTGATAGTAAAAAACAGGCCTATTCATCGGACTGTGATTGATGAGGGAGCTTCTACGTGTATTATGTCGATTCAATGTTGGAGATCGCTTGGTTCTCCTTCGTTGAACCAATCCCCGACCATCCTTAAGGCCTTTGATGGCCGTGGGTTCCGTCCGTTTGGTATTCTACAGGAATTTCCTATAGGGGTAGAAGGCAAAACCGTTAGTCTGGATGTGGAAGTGGTTGATGCCCCTCTAGACTACAACCTTCTTTTGGGTCGAAGTTGGTCATATGCTATGACAGCAGTCGTTTCATCGGTCTTCAGAGTAATAAAGTTTCCATATAACGGTAAGATCGTGACCATTGATCAGCTGACATACTTTTCATCCGACCCAGCCTCTTCAGAGAGTATCCAGCATGTTGGTAAGACGAGAATCCCCTATAGGGACGTTGGCGTAGGTTTAGTTAAAGATTCCGGTTTACTGGGAACTTTTCCTTTCCCTCCAATCAACGCAGACCCTTCATTTGCATCAATTCATATGATTACATCAGAAAACATTATTTATGATGATCCTTGGATCGTCCCATCTGAATCTGAGATAGACTCATTCGGTGATGCTATGCCTTTGAGTCCATATGAAATTGCTTATGAAGCTGTCATGTCTTTTACCGACTCGCGTTCAACCGAGCTCGACCAAATGAATGTGGTCAGTGAAGAATCACTTTTCACCTCAACCTTAGAACGGATAGCGTTTCCCGAAGTCGTGTCATCTGATGAACAACTTCGTGAAATCCTAAGTGTAGGCGATCTACCATGGAAAGATCTCCATCACAAATCTTCGTTTTTACCTAAGGATGATGCTTTTGAAAATGATTTTTCATCTATCTTTACCGCTGAATATGTCAAAGACGCTCAGAATCCAACGAAACATTCTGATTCAGAGTTGAATTTAGGGAATATTTCTCGTACTATTCCCATTGATATTTCAGTGAAGCCCGGAATTGAGGAGAACATTCATATAGGTGCCTCATGTACAGAAGATGAAATCCGAACTTACAAGGCCCTATTCCAAGAATTCCGCGATGTGTTTGCCTGGTCTTACGAGGAAATGCCGGGAATCGACCCTGCCATTGTTGTTCATGAAATAAAGACCTACCCGGATGCTAAACCCGTCCGGCAACGGTTGCGTCAGATTCACCCTCGGAAAGCGGCTGCGATTAAAGCAGAAGTCGAGAAGCTGTTGAAAGCAGGTTTCATTTATCCAATCCCGTTAACGGATTGGGTATCGAATATTGTCCCAGTTAACAAGAAACAAGGAACAATAAGAATCTGTATCGACTATAGGGATATAAATCGAGCTTGTCCAAAAGACAACTATCCTACGCCTTATATCGATCAAATTATTGATGATTGTGCCGGAAGTGAAATGTTTTCCTTCATGGATGGTTTTTCGGGCTATAATCAAATCAATATTCTACCTGCCGACCAACCAAAAACGGCATTCATTTGTCCATGGGGGACATTTGCTTATTGCAAATTACCTTTTGGGCTTAAGAATGCCGGAGCCACTTTTCAACGGGCGATGTCTTACGCATTTCATGACATCAAGCACATTGTGCAACCGTACCTCGATGATTTGCCTGCTCATTCTTTACATCGAGCTGATCACCTTGTCCACTTACGAGCAATCTTTATGAGGTGTCGGCATTATCGAATTCGGTTGAATCCCCACAAGTGTGTTTTCTGTATAGAGATGGGTCGATTGCTGGGATTTGTTGTTTCAAAAGCCGGCATTCGCATCGATCCCTCGAAGGTTGAAGCTATCATCAAATTGCCTCCTCCTTCGAGTTTGCGCCAACTCCAAAGTTTGCAAGGGAAAGCAAACTTTTTACGCCGATTCATTCCAAACTACGCCAAGGTCACTAAAGGTTTTACACGGTTGTTGAAACAGAACGCTCAATTCTTTTGGGATGAGATTGCCCAACAATCTTTTGATGCACTTAAACACGCGTTGACCCATGCACCGTTGTTGCATCCTCCCAACTACAACCAGGACTACTTCTTATACCTCGCAGCTTCGCATTCCACCATTGGAATGGTGTTAGTTCAAGAAGATGAATTCCGAGCGGAACATGTGATATATTATCTTAGTAGGACCTTAAATCCCACTGAGCTAAAATATTCGCATGTGGAGAAATTGGCCCTGGTAGCCGTTCAAGCTGTCCAGCGTTTTCGTCACTACATTCTTCTCCGTAAAACTACAGTCATTTCGGATTGCAACCCTATGATTTATATCTTGACAAAACAACTACTAGGGGGAAAGTACTCTAAATGGATCGTTATCCTGCAAGAGTTCAACTTGGAGTTCGAGAAGTCCAAGTCTAAGAAATCCTTAGTTTTTGCGGAATTGATGTGTGATTTCCCGCGTGCTGACACAGAAACTGTGGCAGAGGAGTCCATTGCGGACGAATCTTTGTTTCTTATCAGTACTTTAGATCCGTGGTACGGGGATATAATCCCAAACCCAAACCCAAACCTAAACCTTTCGGCCTGAAGCTTCAAAGTCGGAACGTCGAAAAATTCGGTTTCAATCCCAGCAATACAAGATTATTGGAGATACACTTTATCGCCGGGGGGCAGACTTAGTTTTTCGACGTTGTTTAACTCATGAAGAGGCTGAGAGGGTTTTGAATGATTGTCACTCTGGAGCATGTGGCGGTCATATGTCTGGGTATGCCACAGCTCAGAAGGTGTTGCGCGCTGGCTATTTCTGGCCATCTATGTTTAAAGATTGTATCATTGCAGTCCGGAAGTGCCACAACTGTCAAGTGTTTGATCGCAAGATGCGCGCACCAACTGCTCCTCTCCACCCTATAATTGTCGTTGGTCCATTCGCCAAATGGGGTATCGATTTTATTACTTGTAACCCTCACTCGGTCGGGGGGCATGCGTATATCATCCTCGCAGTTGATTATTTTACTAAATGGGCCGAGGCGATGCCTACATTCGACGCAAGCGGCAAAACAGCTGCAGTTTTCGTATTCAATCATATTATAACTAGGTTTGGTGTCCCACAAGCAATCATCACTGACCATGGGAGCCATTTTCGAAACATCATGATGACTGAGCTTACAAGCCAGCTTGGTTTGCGCCACGATAGCTCTACTCCTTATTATCCGCAAGCCAACGGTTTGGTTGAGTCTATCAACAAAGTTCTGGTTATCATGATCCGACGAACCATTGGTATTCATCGGTCGAATTGGCATAACATGTTATTTTCAGCGCTATGGGCATACCGAACCTCAGTGAAAACCTCAACAGGGTTCACTCCTTTCCAGCTAGTTTATGGCTTGGAAGCTGTGTTACCCATTGAATGCAAAATCCCATCACTTCAAATGGCTGTCGAATTACTTCCAGCTACTTCCGAAGAGGAGAAGCGTTTATTATACTTAGCTAAATTAGATGAGACTCGACGTGACGCTGCATTGGCAATCGAGACTCACGCGAACCGAATGAAAGCTCAGTATGATAGAAATGTGACCCCTCGAAGTTTTTCGGAGGGAGACCTAGTGCTATTATATGATCAAGCTAACGATAAGCTAGGTGCTGGGAAATTCGTTCCTATGTGGCATGGACCCTACATTGTAAAGCGAAAGCTAGCAAAAGGGGCTTATGAGCTGGTAGATTTTGATGGGGACTCTTTGGGTAAACCCAGAAATGGACTTTACCTAAAAAGGTATTATGCTTAAATGGTGGGTATGGAGAATTTTTAGTTAGGTTAGGTTTTCTTTCCAGCTAGTATGTTTGTTAGTTTAGTTAGTGTGCTTAGCTTAGAGAGTGTGTTTTTCGTCGTTATTCTGGCTTATCTTGGTTTTACTCTTGATATTGCAGATGTCGACGCCTCTCCAAACATACATCGGATTTGCTGATGGTGCTTGTCGTAGTACACGGAATATCTCTTCCGCAGCTTGGGTTATCTATTCGCCCTCTGACGAGTTAGTTTCTATGCATGGGGTAAGCCTCGGTCAAACAACGAACAACATTGCAGAATACAGTGCAGTGGTTGAATTATTATCCGAATCTATTTCATTTGGAATTCGACGTTTGATAGTGAGGTTAGATTCTGAACTTGTTGTATTACAGCTTAATAGAGTATATGCCATTAGAAATCCTGTGTTATTAAGGTTGTTTTTGAGAGTGCGTCTCTTGGAACGTGAATTTGATTACATTGAATATCAGCATATTCCAAGGTCTTTAAATACATTAGTAGATGCAGTTGCTTCTCGAATGTTGGACAGACATTTACGATAATCATGCAAGTAAATTTAAAAACATTTCATCACATATGTTAAACAAGATAAGCCAGTAATAATGATATATATATAGATAGGAGTGTGTCAAAAAATATACATCGTCTTCGATCATAGGTTGAAAAACACCTTATGATCGGCAAAATGATAAGTACAAAAAATCAAAAATGTCACATGTGTCTACACAAGTGACTAGCCAATCACTGGTGGTGCTCCCTATACGACACCACTGCACGGGCTACCTTACACAAGAACCTCCTAAACGGTCCAGGGACTGCGACTACATAGCGCTGAAGTCTGATAGGAATATCATCTATGGTAGTCTCAGGTATATCCACCGTCAGACGCTCTAGATCCTGCTCCAACTCAGCTAGTGACTCTGCAGCCGCGTCCTGTGGAGCCGGTACCGGTGCAACTGGATGTCTCCTCTCAAAAGGCCGGAGGTTGGCTGGGCGCTGTGGACCAACATCTGCATTTTGAAAATTTTTACTGTCAGTTTTGAGACGATATATATAAAAAACAAAAAAATATATATATAATTTGAAAACATGTGAAAAATAAAGTACCTCTGTCGTCCCATTGTTCTCCCTGTGGAAGAACCATGTCCGGATCACCTCGAAAATCTACTCCGGCATACGGAAAGTCCTGGATCGAAAAAACCTGGTCCTCTAACCAGTGAAAATAACTATCAGGGAATCGAACAACCACCGCGCCCTCGTCAGGATGCTGGGCCATCACCGTAACCCATCGTATCAGCTTTAGCTCCCGAGGACCCAAGATTTCAACAGTGAGTTGCTAAGGGATCAGCATCGGAACTCTCTCTAAGGCAAAGCTCACAACTAGAGGCCCATATCCAAAGGTCTTCAGTTGTTCGTTCTTTGCCCTAGTCAGTTGGCCCTTCATATTGGCCGACACAGCATCACACCAGTTGAAAATGGTGCCTTGGAAACAGTCAATCGCCATCCGCATTTGGGACCCGATGGCAATATGTAAAGCGGCTGCACCGCAAATTCTGGTAACTGTGAAAGCTATAACCTTGAGTTCACGCAGAGAGATGTGTTTGATTTCTACGCCTTTCGCATGGTGTGCATTGGGTATGCACCAATCTGCCCGGAGACTAGCAAGGGATTGGCCACCCGGCCTAGTCCCGGCTAGATTGAGTTGCTCGCCCCTATTTGGCAAGCCAGTGAGAAAGTATATGTCAGAGGGCTCTATCTCAAGCTGGTGCCCTCCGATGTAAAAGCATTGCTCATGAATGTTCCATCTCTCAACCAGCCACTCCAAGAATCTCACCTGAGCCCTCATGCCAGGTATGGCCCAGTATTTATATAGTCTGCATGCTTTTAGGGCATCAATGGAAGGTTGATAATTAATTGCGGCTAAATCAACGTCCTCGTGCTCTCTTTCTCTCCAATCCAACATGGTGAGTGCCCTACACACCAAGAAATGAAGATTAGAATTGATTTGGGAAAATTCAAATGGTTGTTTGTGGAGTTTGGGGTTTCAAATTCCGCCTTTCGCGGGGGACGCACCCCGCGTTTAGGACAGAGAGCGTTGGGACGCAGCTGGCCTGAAGGTGGGCTGTGTCCCCCGACCTTTTTCCTGTGTGGGAAAAAGTCGGGGGACGCAGGTCACCCTTAGGGCACCTGCGTACCCCGCAGAGCGATTTTTGAAACCTAAAACCCCCCAAAAATCAAAACTAAAACCTAAAACAAACTTTTAATCGGATGAAATTGAAGAGGAGGATGTTGTGAAATACCTGGAAGAGACGGTGTTCGATTTTGACGGCCGGATTCTCCGCAGCGACCACGGGAAGTTTCTTGCCAAAAGCCCTTTTTTCAACCTCAACAGTAAAATGGTAAAAATGACATGGTAAAAAGTCTTTTTATAGGTTTTTTGGATGAATGAATGCTAGGTTTGTTCATTTTTCACCGTGGAAGGATATTTTTCAATGTATTTTTGCCTATCTTAAACAGGTATGAGTAATGTGTCGTTTTTGTGCAGGACAAAGGGATTTAGAGGGAAAATTGTCATTTTTCACGAACCAAAATATCAGAGTCATCTTTTAAGCCCTTTTCTGACTCCTAAAATATGAAAAGATTGCCGAGCGTTTCTTTTACACTCGTTAAAACGGAATTAAAAGACGGTCCCCTTATAGCTCTTTTCTGACCGTAAAATCAGGAAAAGATTGCCGGGTTTTTGTCGTTTCAAACTCGATACTGGAAATAAAACGACGTGTCCTTGATCGCTTTTTACTTTTCAGGTCAGTGGCACTAATTATGAAAGTACTCCTTGGTCGCAAGATCAAGCGGTTCCCCCAGGTATTATTTTATACTTTTTCGGGCTTGAGGGACACAAATCTACGAAAAAGTTCAACTTGGAGTCTTCTTAAGTTTTTCAGACTCTCTAAAATTGAAAAACGCCGAGTTTCTCCTATACTGGGCTCGTTAAACATTTCACAGTAAAGGACCTGTTCAATTACAAACAAGAACGAACCACTCCTTCCTAGGGTTCGAATCAAAACTAGGTTGGACTCATCTGAAGGATGAGCTTATAATTAAGCATATGTTATCCTCCTCAAGCTTGTTAAAAATAAAGAGGTACTTTCCAGAAATGGTGGGGGAAAAGAGAGAAGAATGAGCCTATTTGTTATCTTTTGTCTCAGAAGAAACTTTATTACCACTCTTGAACACGACACTTTTCATTCACCTGGGTTGGGAAATCCTTTACCTCACAGTCGATCAAACCACTTTGAAAAGTCTTCAGCCGGGTTCCGGGGATTAACTTTGAGTCGTTTATCACCAAACCATATGTCGTGTCGTTATGTGTTCAAGAGGTCTACAAACAAAACTTTCATCTGCAAAATACTTGTCATCCATTTGACCATCCCTGAGTCAGTCCTTACAGCAACATTTCTTCAACTTGAACAAATGATTTCGTGTTGTGGTCTTGCCTACAACGGGTCGCTTTCTATCGACATCAGCACTTTATCTAGAAAGATGACTTAGAAATCGTCAGTACCTTGAAGTCTGCATGCATCAATGGCAGGTTTCTCGCCTTTGACGTCAGTTTACATCATTGACTTTCGATCGAAGGATTTCGTGAAATGTTCGACATCAACTCATTCATTCACATCTCATGGATTGTACTGGGTACTTTGAGAACCATTGACATTACTGGTGGTCTCTCTCACACTTGTTAACAGTTTACATCATCGAATGGTAATCAAGTGGTTTCTACCATGTTCGACATCAACTCATTTATTCACATGGCTAGAATCGTACCAATTCGGGAAGCAGAAATGAAGACCCTGGATCTAGTTTCCACCATCCAGGCTGCGAGGAGTTTTGTATTCATTATCTAAGTAGACTAATCATAAACAGATGGTTGTGCCCATACTGTGTCTACAAAAGTCTATGATTATGATGTACTGCAAGATCATTCCTGTATCAGAGTAGTTAGTCTGTTAGTTAAAGTTTTGATCTGAGTATGGGAATGCCTACCTCAGTGATGATATAATCTTATACATGTATTTTGTGTTGAAAATTGCAGGTTCTGACCAGGCTCTCCACGAGATAATCCTTGAAATGATAAAGCGCTTCACCCTTCCTAGATAATACAAAACCCTAATCTATTTCAGGCTTCGCACTTTAGGGGGCAATCTGTTACACTAAAAAATGTCACCATGGCTATTTACAGTTAGTATGGCTCTATCAACAGTCATGCTATCCTCTTAGGCAAGTCTTATGCCTCTGCTCTCCATGTCAAACTCCAAAAAGAGAGAAAGTCTTTAAAAATGTATTTATCTCTGGGTACGCAGGTTCTCTCAACCTTACCTGCGGGTACGCACCCAATGCTCACAAAAGCTGCGTCCTTGTACGCTCTGTATGTAAAGGGGCAGGTGCGTCCCCCTGTAAAGGTCAAAATGCGCAAGTTTCATCTTTAAAAAGTTACTTGTGGTCATTTCTAGAGCATTCTAGAAGGTTGTTCGACGTGTATTGAGCGCCTCCAGATGGTTCATGTACCCCTACCAAAGAGGAACTTATCCCATCAATGAGGGAGCTATCCCATCCAAAGAGGGGATTATCCCATTGATGGTGGACCTGATTAACTTCCTCTTGAGCACTATAAATACAGGCATTGGGCCAGAAGGAGGGGAGGTTGGAAGCTAAACATTTCTAAGGGTAGATGCTGCAGGAATTAGGACTCCCATTTAGAAGCTTGTGAGGAGAGATTGCCATCTTTGCTTGTTCTATTTGGAAGTGGGTGAGCTTTGTCAAAGTAAAGGAGAACTCTTGATGGACCCTGGGAGGGACTTGCACAACACCAAGGCTCAGGTTGTAATTGTTCCTTTTGTTTCCTATTAATGCAAATGAGTCCATTCTTCTCAATAACTTGTTATTTATGAGTTGTTTCATGTACTCCTTGGTCTATGTGTTAAATATGTTTTATTCTATGAGATTATCAAGTGCTATTTAATCGTTTGATTGTTAGTGGATGCAGGTTTCAAAGTGAAGGAGGAGCTCATCCGGATCAGCGGAGCTGGACTGCTACAACAGCGTTGGGCTACAGGTAGGATCTAAACACTTGATTTCTTATATAGTAAATGCATGTTTAGAGAAGGATTGCTCTTGTTTGTCTTGTTTGTCACTAGAGAGTCTTAGGCTCCTAGGGAGGTTGGTTGTGTCCGCACAATCGACTCTTTCCGCCTGACAAGCATACACCGCCCGCGCTCACAGTGCTCACTCACCCACCTCGCAGGTCCGCTCACGGTGCTCAATCCCGGCATTCTGTGCGCCCTCAAGCGTGAGGTAAATTAACCTCTGTGCTTACAGAAAATTCAGACGAATTTATGAATTTATGCACGCTGGAAAAAACCCTTCGGCTTATCAGACTTGAACTGTTCGAACCCTGTGAAACCACTTGAAGGTTTTCACAGGAAATTTGTTTATGATTTCAATGGATAAGTTTAAAAACTAGCCAAACCTCGAAGGTATGCTCAGGCTGTGCGCCCCCAGGCGTAAGGTGAACTGCACAGTGAATAAATAGTACCAAAGATTGCAATTTAAAGTTCGCTACAGTGTATATATACAATGTTTAAGGTGAATTACACAGTGTATATACATAGTGCTTAAGATTCTCCTTATTTATGTATGACAAGTTTGTTTCAGATTTACAGTTTTAATACAAACATTTGAAATATAAAGTTCGCCACAGCAAATATCACAAGTTTGTTTGAGACTTACAGGTTGAAGACGAACATTTATTACAAGTCTGTTTACAATTTAAAGTTCGCAGCTGTGATTGTAAAGTACTTAAGGTCGACTGCACAGTGTTAATAGCATAATTAACAATGTCGAGTAGAGTATAAAACATAAAATTATTCCTAATGGAGATCATTTAAAAATTTGAACACCCTGAAGTAGAATAAGAAAAACGGTATATGGGACTGAAGCAATGCCTAATTTTTTTTAGCAATCAACTACATACACTCTGCAACAAAAGGGAAAGGACTCATTTACCAAAGCATTACTGCAGATGGAATAGCAAGCTTAAGAAAGTTTGTAATGTCATATAAAGCTTCCCTTGAGAAGGATGTCCATGTCTTCTTGCATGCAGGGGAAAATTTAACATAAATTGATAGAAGTGCCACATTTAGCCAGTTGGAAATGTTGTTTGCAAGCGCAGCCCCTTTATTACCTAATCCAACTTTGAACACCAATACCCAACAAACGGGAACATGGAAACAAAGAGTTATTGAACTGCTTAACATCATCGGAAAGACAACACCTTGTGATTGAAGAAATTTCACTAGGGGTTGCAGAGCCGCAGTAGCAAACAAGCTAGGAATCATCCATCTTGCAAAGTTCCCTGCTTCAAAAGATATTAAAGGGTCTTGGCCAAGGGCTACAAGAATGTGTCCCATATATGCCCATATCACAGCAATTGGTATGCTCACACAATAAAGAGCAACAATTGCTCTTTGCAGTTGAATCCCAAGCAAATGATATTGCTTTGCTCCATATGCTTGTCCGCAAAGTGTCTCTAATGCACCTGCCATCCCCATCTGTTCATAGACACACGAATAATTAAAAGATATCTGATCAATCTAATGTTGAGGACTTTCGAAGATTGAACGATCCATTTCTCACTTCCAGCTTAACTTTAAGTGTATTTACTTACATATCATTCTATAAACAAAATATCAAACCTGATAAGTTTGTACTTCAAGCAACTACAAGTTAAAAACTGTATTAAGGATCACTTTTCACTTACAAGTTAAAACTGTATTAAGGATCACTTTTCACTTACAAGATAAAACTGTATTAATGATCACTTTTCACTGGCAAGTAATTGAGATGGATTCATGTACACTTTTTAAGTTTTCTGCAGGTATTCAAGGAGGCTGTTAAGCATGCTGCTATGCGCTAAGCATACGGTAAAGAAAAGCTCCTTATTTATGTCACTTTAAATGATTGTTCCATAATGCAGGAGCATCTAATTTGGAAAAAAAAGAGTATTAATGTTATTATTAGTTGAGCATGTAGAATATAAAAGTAGTGGTACCCTATCCTCGTAGGTAAGAGAATCTTGGATAGTTTTAGTGATAATACGAATTTCAAATTTCTCTAAGCTCTTATGTGTTGTTGGGGAAGAAAGGGAATTGTTCTTTCTTTGTTCTTGTTTGTGGATGATATTGTCGTGCACTCTGAAGGCTGTACATTCAGTTGTTGCTTTGGCAACCCCTGGCTGTGCCACCATCATGGTATCAGAGCAGTGGACAAGATGGCCGATAGAAGAATTTCAGTATGGCAGTGGAAAGAAGCAAGGGCTGGAAATCGATGAGTGGACACCTGCGAGTTACTTCATAGATTGGAAACATTTAGCACACATGATTTGACTTCCTGGATATTGCCTCTTGTTGATGGTGATCTGGATAAGCATAGGAGTGTTCTCTCTATTTGGAACCCTCCACCCAATGCAATCCCTCTTTCAAGATGTGAGCAATAGCTCTGGAAAACACTAACAGTGAACTACAATTGGAATCGCTGGATATAGCAATGTTTTTGAAAATGTAATAGGAAAAACCATTTTCTAGGGTTTCTTTAGTTAATATGACTAAAAGATGATATTTTGAAATCCTTAGAATCCTTGATAGCTGTTATAGACATTTTTGTGCCTTACAGCATGAAGCATGAAATGTCAATAATCTAAGGGATCCAAAGTCCCTAAACATGTTGTTCCTACCCCTAGAGGAACAAGGTCAGCAAACCACAGCACTAAATATCAGTTCTCCGCCTGAAAACACTAAAAAACAAGCTAATTCTGGATCATGTCAACTGCTCCACTGAGCATCTGCGCTGAATGTCAACTGCTCCACTCTGTACCTGCGCTGAATGTCAAAAGCAATGAAGGCTACCTGTGCTGGGCGAGATTGGCCAAGTGGCACAGTCATTCCTCAAGGTGTCAATGCCCAGGAAGCTTCCAAAATGACACTTGGATCAGGGAATTCGCCTTGTGATGAGTAAGAGGATCTAGATCTCCAAGTGGAAGCAAGAAACTCCAAGTGGACTCAAGAACTGAAGAATAACTAAAGTGGGAGAGGACACTAGTCAGCTTCATGCCAGCCTCAAGCTGACTCATCCTTTCTCCAAAACTCCTATATATAGAGCTCTCTCATGAGGTCTAAGGGGGCAAGAATCTTGTGAATGTAAGGAAGTGCTGTTGGTTTGAGTATAGAACTATTGGGTGATTTGCTTGAAGGAGGTGAAGAGGAGATTTCTTTCTGCTGGGAGGTGTTGCTGGATTGGGCCTCTTATGATTGTAACACTCTCAGAACTTTACTTCTTCCATTAATAAAGCATTTGAGGTTCTTCTATATGCATGTGTCTCAATGGCATATTGGTACTTGTATATTTGATTTATTCTAATCCTTGAATCAATTATGAATGTATGCTTCTTGTAGTTTCCCTCTCTTGTCATTTTGCAGGATCTTGGTGTAGCTGGGTCAGTGAAAGAGCAAGGAGCTGGGAGCAAGCAGCAAAGAGAGAAGATTGGATCAATCATTAGCGGAAGACAACGGTTAGTGGATCTCTTTCTCCCCTCTCTTACATCTCATAAAGAAGTAATCTCGAATAGCTTTGCTTTGATTGTTGCTGAGGTACTATCACCCTTAGAGTGGGATAGGGTCATTCCGTATTGGATACTTTTCCCAAAAACAAATTGGCGACTCCACTGGGGATCGTATCTTGTTGGTTGTTTGTGTTTTTGCTATTCATTTCATAAACAAAGGGAGTACCGAATCGAACTGCATTTGGATCTCTCAAATGCAAAGTAGAGGGCAGCTACTCTAGCTCAGTTTCTGGGCAAGTTTATGATTTTAAGAGCTGATCCACAAGGACTCTAAATAGCTCTTAGTGATAGCTTTTCATCCTCCTTTTCATCCCTTAGTGTGTAATTGACTGATAGCTTCTGATTTGGCCAAAAATTGTGAATTTTTGAGCAATCTGTGACCCGGAAACCAAGAGAAACGAAAGTTTTGTTCTTCAGTGCAGGCTGTGTGAAGGCTGTCTGCATTTCAGCGCAGTTCCTGAAGGGCTACCTGCGCTGAAGGTCAAACTGACAGTGTACCACCTGCGCTGAACCAGTCTTGCCTAGTGCTACTGGGGTTTCTTGCTGTTTCTTGCCCTGTTTTCACCTTTGTTTTTGCAGCCTGTTACCAGTCTATGTACCTATCTGAAACCAACTTTCCTTGCCACTATTCCGCCTCGGTTGTATAAAGAAACTGTGTTTGTTCTTTGTGTATTTCTTGTATCATTTACAATTTCCCATAACGAAAGTGAACTAGTCTTGCTGTGGCCTCTTAGATCTAGACCTGTGATTAAGTGTCGTTTTGATCTTAAGAGTTAGTTTATAGCTGATTGAGCTTTTGCTTTCGTCATATGGTTTGAATTTATATATTTCTAGTGTCGAAACAAGTAAATCTTAAGGTGTCTTTTGATTTTGGACAAACTTGTTTGCTTTCACTTGAAATTGAATTCAAAGTTATACAACAGCTTTCTTTTTGCATTGCGCCAACATTAAGAAAGAGAAAATAAATACTTGCATTGTGCATGTGCATTATGACAGTTTGCATGTTGATTTAGGAAAAAGTGCATTAGTGTGTGCTCTATGATCTGTGTGAAAAGATGTTGTCTTTCTTTTCCCTCAGTAGTTAAGATTTTCAAAGTTGAAAGATTGAAAAGCTTGCTTATCATCTTAGACTGCATTTAGGAGTGTTATCATACATCTCGTGGTGATCCATAAAGGCAAACTGCTAAACAAGATCAACCTTAAAATAAATTGAATTTACATAACAACGCATTGAAACATAACGCAAACACATAGAGGTCTAAGCTAGAGACGTGTTCCGGCGTCGTTAAACGTGATATCTTAGCGTTGAGTGGTTGGGTGATTCCTCCACGGTGAAGCGATAAGTATCAATACAGACTTGTGCTCCCACGTACCGTCGCGTATATATTGGGAGACCCTTATAGGAACAAAGCCTTTATCCATAGGAAACCGTGTCGGCCGCCCTATTGATCGCAATGCAGTGAACACAGCATTCACGAAGATTGACCACCCGTACCGTAAAACGTATTCTGTGGTTTTGCGAAAGGTTTGGCACACCCTCTGCCTAGATCTCTAGAGCAGTTTCTTTTGGCCTTTTTCAAACTCTATAACTGAAAAAGTCCATCCGAGCATTTGTCACTTCGGGCTCGTTAAAACATCGAAGGAGACTAGAGTCATCTTTAGCTTTTTCTCGACTCTTAAAAAGTGAAAAAGCAAGTTGTGTCTAAAGCGTCGTTATAAAATTTATTTTAAACGGAACATAATCACCTCCTATTCCTGCGTTGATCTTTAGGTTGAGAACATGGAACGCCCCAACCAAGGAATTCCACAGGATGGAAATCCTAGTCCTTTCTCCTCTTGGGGAGAAGTTGGTGCGCCCCACATGGCCACATTGTCGCTTCCAGGACTGACAATTGGCCTGCCTGTTTGGTTATTCTCAACCAATGTAGTTCAGAACACCATGGTTCCTGAACAGTCGAGTCAACAGTTAGATGAGTCTAGAGCTGCCCACCAGCCTTCAACTTCCTATAACTCTTCCTCCAATCCTTCATCTTCGCAAGGTAGAGCTGGCAAAATCCAAGCTCCCATGGAGAAGAAGGAGCCTAAGGCGACTGGGGGCAAGCAAAAGACATCTGACAAAAATCCACACACAGCACAGACCGGGCCTAAATCGCCATGTGTCATATGTAGAGGCGACCACTTCCATAGAGATTGTCCCTGTATTCCCCGGATACTAAGGGACTGGTCCCCTCGGTTGCACAATTCGGGAGCATCAACCTCTGATAGCCATGTTGAATGCTTACCGTCAACCAACGAAAATGAAGGTTCAAGACAGAGAGGGGGAGCAAGATCCCCCTGCAGACTGTGTGAAGGCAATCACGCCATCCACCATTGTCCCTTCTTAGACGAAGCGAAAAGAGTTTTGGAAGATCGCTCGGTTTCACCGTTGAGACTTCCTCCTGGATACAAAAAACTCGTGCCAAGTCCTTCGTTGGTTGAAAATACAGCTGGCCCGCTCAAGTGGTCAGCTGAAGCGTCAGTCATTGAAAATGAACCTACTGAATCCAGACCAGACGAAAGTCTAAAGGTCAATACGGCAGTTGACCCGGTTCCGCCTTCAGAGGTTTCATCTTCAAATGACACCGTCAATGAAGATTCATCTTCAAATGACACCCTCACTGAAGAGAATAAGGATGACACCATCCAGATTCTTTTCATCAACACCGACTCTGATGAGCATCAGGGCAATGCGCCCATTCCTTTATCGTAGGAAGGAACATCGTCAGGGTCATATCCGGCCGTGTATTCGGTCCCACCACCAAGCAACCTGGTTGTGTCCTTTGATTGGAACCAACTAGGCAGACCCCGGTTACCAGCCAGTATACCATTCAGAATCATGGTCCAAATCTACAGAATGGTAATGGCTGGAACTATCATTGATGAAGGGGCATCTGTGAGTATCCTTTCCTCTATTGCTTGGAAAGCACTGGGTTCCCCGACGCTTTTGCCTGAGATAAGAAATCTCTCGGGTTTTGATAAAGGAACCAGTCGACCATTAGGGATCCTCCCCAATGTACCTGTTACATTGAAAGGGAAGACCGTTCAAATGAACGTGATGGTCGTTCAAGGACCCTTGGATTATAACCTACTCCTTGGACGAGACTATATATATTGCATGGGAGCTATAGTCTCCTCACTCTTTAGAGTAATGTGTTTTCCACACGAAGGAAGAATGGTCAAGCTCGTAGACCAACTTTCATTTCCGGGATCACGCATCGCAAATAGTCACATACCAACCCTTAATGGTCTATTCACTCAAGAAATGTCTCCACCCCCAGTCCTCCTTCCCGATGAGTGCGAGTGATTCGGAAAGATGGGACTGGAACCCAGGGGGCATGCATCCTGGTCTGCTTCGGGCAGAGGAAACCTTGGGTATAAGGTAGAATTTCCGCGAAGGAATATGACTAGTCCGTACCCCGTCCGTGGAAGGAAGAGGGGTTGTTCTAGAACAGGATTCTTTTGATAAGGTTACTTGTTTGACAAAGGTCATTCACCATTGTCTACTTCAGTAGACAGTGCCGAGGAAGTGTTTTCGTTTGATGGTGTTAACAAAACAATCTTTGGGTAACCAGAAAGAGGCAAGCCTCACCCTTTAAAACAAATGTTTTATCGGATAAGTAGGGGCAGCCTTGAAATTGTACTTTATACCTGGGGGCATGCAAACCTTTTGGAGTGCAAGCTAGGAGCAGTTATTTATCTGTTTTTTGGGATTAGCCATTTCCGAACTTGCATAAAGAAAGGATGAGAGGGAGCATAGCTTATGTGAGGTGCAAGCTCTATAAAAATTGGAGTCTCACAGGAGACATTTCTTATCTTATGACTGGTATATCGAGCAGTTTTACCGCGGAATTTATGCTCGTTAAAAAATAGAAAAGCGAGTTCCGAGCAGTTTTAGCACATAGTTCATGCTCGTTAAAAAATAAACATAAGATCGAGCAGTTTTACCGTGGAATTTATGCTCGTTAAAAAATAGAAAAGCGTGAGCAAGAGTTTCCTCCAGAGTTTAAGCTCATTAAAAAATGAACCTATTCCGGTAAATAACCATTGTGATCATAAATTTATTAGCCATAAAAAGCTTTGGTCGTGTTTGCACCCGCCACCTCCATTCCATTTGGCCAATCGTTCACCTCCATATGATTGTTTACCTATTTTGAGGAACAGCTGCGAAGAGTGATTTCACCTAGCCATCCTTGTGACACTGCCGTGATTGGAAAATTCCAACCTGTACCTGGAATCTGCTGCTATCCCTGTTTATCACTCGTTCCTCAAAAGACGAGTCTTCTTTGAGCTCTTTTCTTCTGACTCGTAAAATATGAAAAGTTTGCCGAGTTTTGGCCTTCCAGCTCGTTAAAGTGACCGGAAGAGCTATCCCTCCTCTAGATTTTAATCTTTTTTGGACCTGAGGGATTATTACACAAAAAGGTCGAGCGCTTGTTTTATTCGGCTCGTTAAATTTATCGAAAACTCATCCCTTCTGTATTGTTTTATACTTTTTCGGACTTAAGGGATTAGATGACGAAAAAGGAATTGTGGAGTTAACTTTTTGTACCTTTTCAAACTCTCTAAAAATGAAAAGGACCGAGTTTTCCTTGTCGTTAGACTCGTTAAAATGATTAAATAGCGACAAACTTGTCTTTAGGCGAGAACGCGTTTCCCTATCGCTAGGCTCGTTGAAACATAGCGATGGGCTTGCCCGAAGGGCAGGTTATAGAACAAGCATATGTTATCCTCCTCAAGCTTGACAAAAATAAAGAGGTACTGGTCAGAAATGACTGGGGAAAAATTGGGAGAACCTCAAAGCTTTAATGGTAGCAAGTCGCTCTTGAACATGACACTTTGTCCTCCGTATCACATCGGGTTGGGTTGTTTCATTCACCGGTCTCATCACCATGGTCTTCGCCAAACCATCCACATTTGGGGTAATGCTACCGATCCATCACATCAGTGTCGTTATATGTTCAAGAGATGTTGTTCAGAAAGAGTCAACCGTGTCCCATTCACTGCCATACATTATCCTTCATCCACCCATGATCGCCACCCTGAATCATATTTCACAGATTGTTTTCACCTCCACTAAAATCATTAGCTCCGTTCCGTGTCACTGATGTGGGATTCATTAAGGCCCTCCTTTGACGGATCGCTTCTTGTCGACTTCAACTCATTATCCAAGAAGTTGATCTAGGAACACCCCCCTCAGTACTTTGAAGCTTGCATGCCTCAATGGCAAGTTTCTCACTTCCGGCGACAGGTATACATCAATGACCTTCGACCAGAAGATTTTGCGTGGTGTTCGACGCCAAGTCCTTTATTCACATCACGTGAATTGTACTGCAGTACCTTGAGGGTCATTATCATTATCGGTGATTCCTCTCGCACTTGTTAACGGTTTACATTATTGACCGGTAATCAAGCGATGTCTTTCCATGTTCGACTTCAGCGCAATTCTCACATGGATCAACTTGTACTTAGAGTGAAAGTCGAACGAGTTTGAAGACCCCGGATCTAGTTTCATCCATCCGGGCTACGATATATATTCAGGAAACATAAAGACATTTGATATGTACATCATTGCAACAGATGATCATCCTACTCAAAGGATGATAATTTCAGCAGAGAATTATCAGTCTACCATCAGACGATCGTCTGTTCTATGTACCAAAATGAATTTATAAAGCTGAGCATGGGAATGCCCGCCTCAGCTAGATCATGAAAGCAGAATGAAAAATAATGTATTGCATTGTATTTTATTACAGGGCGCCTCTCAGCGATTGAATGAACTTCGGATCCTCCTGATAAAGCATTTCACCCGATAAACGACCTCATACTTTAGGGGGCAACTGTTATAGACATTTTTGTGCCTTACAGCATGAAGCATGAAATGTCAATAATCTAAGGGATCCAAAGTCCCTAAACATGTTGTTCCTACCCCTAGAGGAACAAGTTCAGCAAACCACAGCACTAAATATCAGTTCTCCGCCTGAAAACACTCAAAAACAAGCTAATTCTGGATCATGTCAACTGCTCCACTGAGCATCTGTGCTGAATGTCAACTGCTCCACTCTATACCTGCACTGAATGTCAAAAGCAATGAAGGCTACCTGCGCTGGGCGAGATTGGCCAAGTGGCACAGTCATTCCTCAAGGTGTCAATGCCCAGGAAGCTTCCAAAATGACACTTGGATCAGGGAATTCGCCTTGTGATGAGTAAGAGGATCTAGATCTCCAAGTGGAAGCAAGAAACTCCAAGTGGACTCAAGAACTGAAGAATAACTAAAGTGGGAGAGGACACTAGTCAGATTCATGCCAGCCTCAAGCTGACTCATCCTTTCTCCAAAACTCCTATATATAGAGCTCTCTCATGAGGTCTAAGGGGGCTGGAATCTTGTGAATGTAAGGAAGTGCTGTTGGTTTGAGTATAGAACTATTGGGTGATTTGCTTGAAGGAGGTGAAGAGGAGATTTCTTTCTGCTGGGAGGTGTTGCTGGATTGGGCCTCTTATGGTTGTAACACTCTCAGAACTTTACTTCTTCCATTAATAAAGCATTTGAGGTTCTTCTATATGCATGTGTCTCAATGGCGTATTGGTACTTGTATATTTGATTTATTCTAATCCTTGAATCAATTATGAATGTATGCTTCTTGTAGTTTCCCTCTCTTGTCATTTTGCAGGATCTTGGTGTAGCTGGGTCAGTGAAAGAGCAAGGAGCTGGGAGCAAGCAGCAAAGAGAGAAGATTGGATCAATCATTAGCGGAAGACAACGGTTAGTGGATCTCTTTCTCCCCTCTCTTACATCTCATAAAGAAGTAATCTCGAATAGCTTTGCTTTGATTGTTGCTGAGGTACTATCACCCTTAGAGTGGGATAGGGTCATTCCGTATTGGATACTTTTCCCAACAACAATAGCATGACAAGGTTTGTCTTAAATGATTCATTTCTTCTTGTCATGCTACATCCTCATTTTCATGAGCATGCATGCATTATTAACTCTTTATGCCCAAGTCTTATCACTGATATTTGTTTTTCTGTTATTTTTCAAGGATGTGCATTCAAACTTGAGGTAGCATAAAAATAATCAATTTCAATCAGGATATTTTGTCATATTAAAGTATTCTAACATGAATCTATTTTGTTGTTGTCACTATGCAGTGCTTCTAAGCTCACGGAATGGAGGAAAAGTGGAAACTGTGCATTGAAGTATCATGCTGCCCAAATTTGGGTCAAGAATCTTGTTGTGGAAGTAAATCCCCTCCGCGGACAGAGGTGATCCCTACTAGCCTAGACCGGGTCTAGCAACAATCACACAATGCTATCACGCAAGTTCCTAATTGCAAATAAAAAGTGGATGGTGAGAACCTACTTGGATTCGAACGCTAATGTTCATAGAAGAGACGTCGCTCTCGTTTCTTTGCCTCGGCCGGTCACGATCCCCACGATATCCGTTATTGGACACCTGCACATGTAAAGAATAACACGAATACAAGCATAAAATCCAATAGATGCAATTATATATCAGTCAGAAAAGATATAACTCAACATCAAACATAAGACAATGAGAGTGGAACCATAATGATAGTCATCTATTATTGATAAATAACAAAGAAGAATACAACCATTGTTCTGACGTCAAATCCTCCTTTGGCTGGGTAGTTAGCTACACAAGTCTTGCAAAGCTTTTTGGGATGGGAACAAGCCTCTCTCTCTTTGGGTGACAAGAATCTCCTTACTTAGATTTGGCCTTATGGGTGCAAAGAAGGCTCTTGCAGTTTCAAACTCTTGAACTCCTAGTATTCTCTATCACTATGCTTGAACTACTAACTAGCTTGCTCAAGGCATAGAGACAAGCTTTTATAGATAGAGAGAAAAGAGATAGGATCAACCACATTATTCATGGGATTGGCTTTATCACTTGGAAACTTCCATGAAAGGTGGCAAACCACTTCCCTTCTATGGAGATTCGAAGCCAAACCATCCTAGCTCAACATAGATTCAGTTGGTGAATGGGTTAAGGAGAACCTTTGGAAGCTTGTTCATTGAAAACTTTACTCAATTCAGTTGGCGCGAGTGCGACTCTAAGACAGAGCGCCAATGGCACGCCCTTTTTAGAGGATTTCCCTCATTAGCGAGGGCAGTGAACTATGGTCCCGCGCTAATGTAAAAAGAGATGTTTTCATGGATATTCTGCAGGAGATGTCTTCAGGGCATATGAAGCTCATACTTAGAGGAATATGATGCAAGTGGTTTCAGGTCATGTCACTTCTCACAGGTCCCGGAATGAGTCCTCCAGTGTGTGGGTGAGGGGTAACAGGGACGGTGACAAACGTTGACAAATTGCTGTGTAACACATCTTTAAAATTTGTCCTTCACAATGGGGCAAAAAATCATGTGGTTTATAGAATATGGGAAGTGCACGGAAAGACAACCAATAACGAAGCATACTACATTACACTTGTTGCGGGGTTAAAAGAGGCAAAACACAATGGGGTGAATTACATAACAGTGCTGACAAACTTAGATTTAATTTGTAATCACATGGAAGGCATCTACAATGTTCATGTAGACAAATTTAAGCCCCTCTACGGAGAGGCAAAAATCTGGAGTGCTCGATTTAATTCTTTTACGATAAAGCACCTTGCGAAGATCCATAAAATGTCTACTGATCTAATGGTTGGAGCAATCTCAAGTGTAGATGCAGGTGCCAGAGATGATTCAGGATCATCGTTCATTCCACTGGCAAACATTGATCAGCATCAGTATAGGTCTCGACTATGTGTATACACCATGGTTGTCATTTTTCTTGGGATTCTCATACCATGGTTCTTTTAGTAAAGAATTCGTTAATGTACTTTTTTTTTCATTTTGTAATATCATTCACCTTAGATGTCCACTCATGTTATAACTGAATTCATGTGTCGAATTATATACATTTTATTTGAGGTGAACTAATTATTCTTAGCCTACTAGTGGTTTTAGCTCTGTTTGAATTTAATTTTAATTTCAAGTTTCAGGTGCTACCTCTTTAATACCATCTTGATTTCCACCTGGATGGATGCCATGGGAATAAATGAAAGTAACAAAATAGGGTTATTTACATCTGGTTTGTTGGTTTTCACAACATTTAAGAAGTATAAGTCATTTCTGATGCAAACCCTAGTTATATCCATATCTATATGATGATAAGTCAGAAATAGTTGATGTGTGATCTAATGTGAGATGAAGAATTTCATACCATGAAACCCTCCTAGGAACATTGATGCATAATAATGACAAACTCTAACCTAGTATGAAGTGAATTTTCTTAGGTACATGGTTTGCCCTAGAATGATGCAATGTATGCATATATCAATGAAGCCCTACATGCCCATGATGCCTTTGAAGATGCCATAATCTTAATAAATAAAGAAAACTAGTGAAGAAACGCTCATCTTTCAAAATTGCCTAAAAGATTAAAAATATGGAGTCCCTGAACTTTGTCAAAATCATAATGATAAATTCTTCTTCAAAAAGCTTAATCCCCCATTTTCTTGACATTTGTTTTTCTTGACATGTCCCTTGTTCGTCACACCCACACTAATCTTCCAACTAGGACACCTTTGTTACATGCACAAGAAATGCTCTAGAGTCTAGTTCCCATGTTTCCAACACCGGAACCAAAAACTAATGCTTTGGAATTTGCAAGAATGACACCAAAAATAACAACTAGAAAGTTAAAGTGTAATGCCCCATAATATTGGTCATCTCGTTACCATAGGTCTAACTCGGCTAATGGCCATAGCTCATCATCTAATCAAGAACACTCACTATTGACTTTACACCAGAATCAACGGTGATGTGCGACCATAAAAGTATGCCATAAACCATAACAGGGAAGTACATCATCACCATCCATATTCATCAAAGTGTAATAAAGAAAGATGTAACAAAATACCATGCTTATTAACATATACACAACAACTACAAGAATCCTGATGGAACAGAGTAGGTTATCAAACATTTAGAACAATGCTCCATTCAGTATCCACACAATATGGCAAGAACCCTTCAATAGCATGCCAAAACTAATCAATGTTACCACTTGTAACAACCCAAAACTAGCAACAACCCTAAACTGTTTAGAGCTCAAGTACTTGTACACCACTACCTGCTCAATGGAAATTTAGGTAACCTTTACAGCTATCTGTTACCTTGATGTACATGCATCTTTCACATCCAAACTAGTAACTAAAGCAGAGTCATTTTCAAAGAAATGTTACAATGAGTTTGAAGCTCTCTTAAAACTTCCAAGTTTAAAATGAATATCACTTTACATTTGACCAAGTCAAATAATATATCTAAAATGGGGATTAATAACTCACTGACCAAGTCAAATAATATATCTAAAAGGAGGATTACTCGTTGTACCATATAATGCATCTTTAGATCCTGTGTAATGCATAAAGAGGCGGAATACTATGTTATGGAGCCCATGTACTATTATCACAAGCATCACTTTCATTTATATCAAGGTGTCAAGGTTATTTCTATATTATATTTTAATTACAGTCTAGCAGTGAGAAGCTTGTTTAATTCATATATCCTGAAGCCTTATGAATAATTGTATAGCTATGTTTCTATAGAGATGTAAAATTGGTTGTGTGAATGGCCTAGAGATGGTCTGTGCTCATGGTTTTTTGGAGCCAAGGCAAAGCAAGTTGAAGATAAACAGGGACCTGCATTTGAAAGTGGGCATGGGACTATAAACTACTCTGTAGAAAGGGATTTTGCTAAAGGACGATTACTGCACAATACTTAGGAGTATGATGAAGTCCAAAAGAACTGTGACAAAGAAAAATTAACTGCACCACAAGGAAATTTTCATCAAAGTTGGCCAGAAATATGACCTTTGGAAGGAAAAATCTACTGTTAAAAGGAAACTTCCATTAAGGGACGTGGGAGAAGAGCATTTATGAAGCACAACTGGCTGTATCTAGTCCCATACCTGCGTTAAATGAGAAAATCTTGAAGCAATCATGAGGAATGAATTCCAATTTTTTCTAAAAACCATATCCCGCACACGCTAGAGGTCATCAAGAAAGAAGGTACCCATAGAACCACAACCATAGAAGAAGCAAGAGAAGAGACCATTTGAAGTCTCTGGGGTGAAACTTAGAACATCCCCGGGGAAGAAAACAGAGACAGAAGTCCACACGAAGAAGAAATAAGATAAGGGGAATAAGCTTGTACAAAACTAAAGAGGTTGATGTATCAAAAGGTGCCTCAGCAGATCAATGATAGTGAAGAGGAGGCCAAATTTCAACACATGGAAAGAGAGGACGAAGAGATTCCTGCTTTGCTCCCACCTTACATGCTACCAAGAAAACCAAACGCCAAGCTAGTTAAGGAACCAAAGAATGGAAAGTTTGATGTGTTAACTCTGTTTCTGGTGCAGGAAGTTTTGTTTGATGGTGAAGTGTTGGGGAGGTTCCCCTAGCTAAATATGGAAGACTTGGACTTTAATGATCGAATAAAATACACTCAATTTGAACCAAGTAGATATATGAAGTAGGTTCGGTACCTAGAAATTGGAGTCAGGAGGCTAGAGCCATTCCAGTGGGTTGTAGGATTATAAAGCGTGGGCCTCTTGAATATGCTAAATATGCCACACTTCTGCCGAAGCACATCCAGTCAATATATGTGAGGAAACTCCTCAGATTGGTACATGATGGATGCATTTGGCTGGGTATGAGGATACTGATTGATGAGATGCTAATCAGAAAAATCACAGCATTGCCTCATCAGGGAAAAGACCCCGAAGAAGAATTTGTGGGCAAGAATAAGGAAAAGGAGATGGCAAAAATGATGAAGGAAAAGTTCATATTAGAGAAGAAGTCATGAGGATATGACATTAATTCCATTGATGACCAAGGGGCGTGTTTCTTCGCGCACATCTTGGTAGGTAAGATAATGAGGAAGTACATGACCAATGAGGTGCCTGCAGTTGTAGTGTCTTTGGTTGCACTGTGAAGCACATGAGTCCAGTTTAACTCGGTTGCCTATTTGTGCAAGGAATTTTGACAACTCCAGGGAAGCAAAGGAAGATGGGAAGACATTCCACTACACTTGGCTAATAATACTCGTCATGCTAATTGCGTGGAAGGAACCAAAATATTCGCAGTTTCCATCTGTCAAGGTGGGTGTCTGTGAGGCAGTGAGGTATGCCTTGCTCTGGTTTACTAAGGAGCTAACGCACGTAATAGAGAATAAGATTTTGTTTGTGGTGATGGAAATGGATATGCACATGGTGGCGAATCAGCATCCAAGGTTGTCACCTAATTTATATAAGCAGTATTGTCACATTGCATACTTCAAAGCAAACTTCCACATAGCCTATGTGAAGTAAATGAAGGACCCGACTAGGACATGGCACCCACTTCCATACTTAGTAACTAAAGATGATATGCTCACCATAGTATAACAATGGACGAAAGAATGGATGACTCCACCTGGTGGAGTGGTTGGAACAAAGAAGGGTACCCCACAGGATGCAGGTACAAGTGGAAAGGATGCAGAGGTGGAAACAAAGGAAATAGAGTAGGAGCATGAGGAACCCCTTAGTGATGTAGGAGTATCAGAGGAGTCACCTTTTATTGTCAAAAGGAGAGACACAACAACTACAGTAGGAAAGAGGAAAAAGCAGAAAGCAGATAAGTCTAAGGGTGCAAAAGTGCTTGTCCTCACTGATGGGGACATCTACGAGATCGTAGAGAAGGTTTAGGAGATCACAGCAGAGACCTAGGACAAAAATTATGATCGATATATAACAATCTTGACTTAGGTATAGAAGGGGATCATGAAGCTGAAGGAATTGCTGCAAGTAGAAAAAAAAATAGAACAAAGAGCTCATCCACTGTAGATAGAGAAAAGAATAGAAACACAATCGAGCGTTAGTATTTTGTAAGTACTAGTTGGGGTGCTTCATTGGTACTCACCAAAGGAAAAAGAATGAGCCAAAGCATGGAATAATGTCAGCATAAATATTTTTTCATTTCCCATTCAAATGTTGCACGAATTCTATCAAACTTTAACAACTGAGATACAACAGCGGAAATAGCGAACCTCGGCGATGAAAATATAGGTGGAAAAGGAGAAAGTTGCACTAAAGAAGAAACCGAAGCAGGTTGCTAGGAAAAGAGACAAAGCATATTCGTGACAAGAATAGTTGGAAAAATCCATCGAAGAAAGTTGCAACATTGTCCCGGATCTGAAGGTCAGTGAGGAGGAAGCACCAGCAGAAAAGGTCGCGAAGCTCACCCTCGTGATTAAGGATTCAAATAACACACTGGCGAAGATAAAATTCGAGTATGAAGTGTAGATATTAGAGCTGCAAATAAGGATTCAGCTAGCCATGCTAGGAGAACTATGGGAGTAGAGGAAGATAGACTTAAAGAAAACATTGAGAGGTATCTCTGACACAGTGGCGAACTGTGGGAAATGATTGGATGACACTATGCATATTTGGACCTCACTGCAGGAGGATCCAAACATCCAAAAGATTGAGGAGGAATTATAGGCGAAGCAGAAGCAGTGCGACGAAATATTGGCAGCCGTAAAGACCTTACCAGTCTTACAGAAACTCGCCAATATTAATGAAAGAACCTCCAAAAGCAGATAGATGATCTTTATAGGAAGGAGAAAATTTTGCAAGCAAGGAATCAGCCATGGCAAGATGACACCCTTAAATTCCATGGTAAGATAAAGCCCTTAAACTATGTTAGGCAGTGGATGAAAGACTCAAAGAGTTGAATAAAAGGAACGCATAAATTCTTCAAAATGTTGTTGGTCCAACCCTAGAGGCATTGCTGGAGGAGGTGAGCAAACAGGAGAAACAAATGGTAGAGACAGTCCAACGATATAATGCAGTCTACAATGGAATTGTAGCGAAAATCAAGGGAAATAAAGCTGAGTGACTTGGGACGAGTCACGAGTGTGTGTTGGGCACTTGTTGGGTGCAACCCAACTTGGTCCAAGTTTTGGGTCAAAGACTCCTCATTTTGAGGAGTGGAGCATGCAGAGCCAATGAAGTTATATTCATTGCGCGATGTTTTACGGGATTTAGGATGGGTCAATGCCCCTTATTTTGTAACTGGTATTGGATTTTAGTCATTGTTTTGTCGAATCCATAGTATGTGACAATTGTTTTGAAGTATCGAAACCTATATAAGGAGATGTAATACTTTATCAAATATCAATCAATGAATAATGTCATAAGAATATCATAAGCAAATTGAGTTTTTGTAGTCTGTATTTATGGGGAAGGCTCCACAGCTGAGTGCGTGGAGCCCTTAAAGAGTTTGCATCTGAGTGCACAGACCGCCTGCAACTAGCTGCGCAGGTGAGGGAAGAGAAAGTATTGAAGATCCTTATTAATAAAGAAGATTTTTTGGTTAATTATTGTGTATCTTTCTGTGTTGAATCTCTATTGTTATTGATATCATTATACATGATTTTTACTGAATTATGTGAAAAAATACATGTTATAAATTTTTGTGTTATGTCGATGTGTTAAGTACGAATCTGTAAGATTAATCATCAACGTAAAGTTATTCATGTACGCGAAGTTGTAGGAAGATATAAGACATAAGTGAACACATGGATGCAACAACGTGCATATCCCTCTCTCTGCAGAAACCTAGTTCTGCTACTTCCCATAACCGCTTTGGGTGAGACTGTGATCTGCTTGCAAGTCATTGCCAAAAGGTCCAGTGGTTGAGGGTTTTGTTGGTGCGCAGTACACTCTGAACCTGGGTCAAACCCCCTTAAACCAACAAATTAAAAAGTTCAAAATACATTATAAATAAAATATTTCAATATATAAAATTAAGTAATATTGAAATGTATTTAAAAATATATTAATAGAAAAACAGTAATCCATAAATAAAATACTTCAGTTCTCATGTTAAGTAAACTATTTCAATGTCAACAATTTACATATTATATATGGTTTAACAACAACAACAACAACAATAATAAAATGCATATATATTATATAAAGTAATTGAAAAATCAAATTCTTATTGTTATTGTTATTGTTATACATTTTGACCCTTTTATGAAGGGTTAATTTTGAATGAAGAAAATATTTGTTGGAATTGCATGTTCAAGCTATTTTATTCCATGTATTCAAAATATTTTCAAGGGGTTTACACCATTTTTGCATTCAAAAATACAATTTGATATATATATATATATATATATATATATATATATATATATATATATATATATAGAGAGAGAGAGAGAGAGAGAGAGAGAGAGAGAGAGAGAGAGAGAGAGAGAGTTGTCTTAACCATCATCTATCAAGTCCCTAGAGGGATGCAATCTTTGGAGGTAATTTTTTTTAAAGTTTCGCACTATAAAAAGGGTTTGCACCTCTAGATATTTGATCCATCTCACCTCTTGCTATATCTGTGGTTAATATACATCTATACTAGTTGCACCAAGAGGCACATTCTACAACCCAATATAAGGGTGATATGTAATTCCATCCATGTTCAACCTCAAGTTGACACATCTCCCTCTTAAAAGAAAAACAAAATATTCTCTAATTATAGAAAATAATGTCGACTATAATAAAAAAACAAAAATGAATATGCATGTTTAGTTACTTTTAATTAAAAGCATTATAAAACATCAATAATCTCACCTTCACTATGGTCATTCAATTTGTTATTGATATTACAGCTCAATGTGATAAACATATTTCACTTAGTCTTACTCATAAATAAAATATTTATATGTCCACATGACTTAATATAATTTTATATCAACTCTAAATAATAATAAAGTAAGTAGAAGTTAAAAAGAAAGTGTGAGTAAAAAGTTCAAAGCTTTTACTTTACAAAATATTTCAACACATGGCTTAAATAAACTATTTGAAGATCTATGTTAATTAATTTATAATTTTTCAACACAAGATTTAACTAAACTATTTGAAAAAATAAGTTACTAATTTATGTGGATATCAATTTGATAAACATCATTATATAAAATGAAAATGTTAAAAGAAAATATTTTTATGTTGTATATAATAAAATATTCAATATCCAAGGAAAAAACAATTGAAAATTCAATGTATTCTCTATAGCATTCATAAATACTATTTAAACAATGAAAAATTACACATTATATATATATAGAGAGAGAGAGAGAACCACTTCAGGGGATAAGAGGGATGTAATGTTTATTTTCAAATTTTGCACTTTAAAAGAGATTTGATCCCTCTAGGCGTATGCCAAATCTATTCAGAAGATGGATATATATTTCTTCTACAACTTAGTATGAGGGCGATGTGTAATTTCATCCATGCCCAATGTGGAGTTGACATGTGTCCCTTTTTAAATAAATGAAAATATTCTTTAAATTGAAAAGTAATGTCAGTTATAATCAAAATAAAAAACAAATATATGTAAAAGTATTAAAAAAACTTAGTCGCACTTTAACTGTGTTTGCTTTATTGATTGTTGATATTACAACCCAATAGAAATGAGATATTGTAAAAATATTTCACTCTCACTATTAGTTATAAATAAAATATTTCCATGTCAATATAAAATAAGATAATTTTATATCAATTTTTAAAATTCTTTTAAATAATTAAAACAAAAAGCAAATAAAATTGATATTATTTATATTTTAATCTTTTAATTGGACATGTAAATAGAATTTTTTAATATCTATGTCAACTAATTTTTTTTAATAGCCCCCCATGGGGATGATAATGTGCATTTAAGGGTGGCTTCGAAGGCAGAGCCTTCTACCTTAATATAGTTGAATCAGACATTTATGGAGGTGGGTCGTAGCCTCCCTTCGCATGCATGGGCATGCAATGAAAAGTTGGTGAATGAAGGTTTACTTGTGTGGCTAGCATGAGAAGGACATAAGTTATTGGTGAGAGGAGAGGAGTCGAGGATCAAACCTTGGCCTCTTGGATCTTCTCTAGGTCTGCAATTGAGTTTTTAAACCTCGTCTGCCGGTGGATGGTCTATGTAGATGATAACTTGGGTCGTATATATTTTGGTAGGAGTAAGTTGATAGGATTTGAATTCAGGGTTATATTTCACATTGGGTTGGTGAAGGCTTGCTTTGCTCGAGGGTTGAGGGTGATGCTCAGCCAAATTTGGAGAGTGAAACCTTAGAGTGAATTATAAGTTTTTCTTAGCTTGTGTCTTTTGGGATGTATTTTTGGTTGATTTGGTATATTTGGTTTGACAGTCTGTGGTTTTATATAGTTCTTCGGTGGGACTATTAGCTCGATTTATTGAGTGTAAGTTCTCTCGAGTTTCTATCAAGGGTTTGGGTGCTAGATATAAATATGGAATCATAAATATTGGTCAAATTTTTTCGTTGGAGCTCCGTAGTGTTAGATTTTGTCTTTGGGTGATTAAAATATTGGGTTTTGTATTCATGGGGTGGTTCCTTCCTTAGATATATTGCAAGGTCTTGGTCTTGGCTTGTGTATTTGGAGGTCCAATGGTGTATAGAGTTGAGTCTAGGGAGGAGATCATAGCTCATTCTTTGTCAAATTCAAATTCAATTCTCGAGTCAAGTTCAATTACATGGAGGCATTATGATGACCTAGTTTTTTGTTTTCCTGGTTGTGTCAACTTTGGGTCCAGACTTGTTTTTTGCCCCTTTACATGTAAAGGCTTGCATAGAAGGTTTTGGGACTTAGATCCTTCTCCCGCCATGGCACCAAGACAAGGGGGGAGCAGAAGGCCAGGTGGTGGGTATGCCCTCCCAGGATAGCATGGTGCTTGTCTCTTTTCCCACAAATCCACCACAACCTTTTTCAACATTTTTCCACCAGAAACTCATAGATAAATCCCCAAGTTGGTGACAAAGACCCATATATAGAGAATCACTTTCAGATTTGGAATGGATGGAGGGCATGCCAACTTGGGTTCCTAAACTTGGGCATACCAGGGGAAGGAAGAAGCCATATCTCAATTTGGTATCTCTCCACTAATAAATGAAGACCCTCCTTGGCCTGATCATGAGGGATAAAAAATTGGAGAGGTATAATATCTTCACTTCTCTGGAAGACATCAAGAGAATGTTAAGCTCAGAAGTTTTGTTTAGACAAATTTGACTCTTGGCTGATCCATATTGAAAGTCATATTCCATGTGAATTTGATGGAAGGTTCCTGCTAGATCCTCCTAGCCCAAGTGCAAGGACTCCAACTAATATTTCTTCATTCGACAATGATGATAAAATGCAGTAGGTTAAGGGGTGGCAGGGGGGATTCTTCACACTACATGTTGGCGGGTTGAGCTAGGCATTCAATGTGTCTCTTCACCTCTTGTTTGTATGGTGGCTTCTATGTTTTGCATTCATTTCATGCTCTATTTTTTTTGGTTCGCAAAGTATGGGTTATGTTTTTCCCTGGATATGTAGAAAGGTATCGAATTTTGTTTTTGTTTATGCTCAAGGACATAGTTGTAGGAAATTTCCTTTCAGCGTTAAATCTTAGAACTTTGCGGGTTATTATTTGAATGTATGTATGGTTGCTTTGGTACAAGACTTTATAAAATTAAGTATGTCGGGTTACGTCCGTAACTCACGAAATATGGGGATTCGGTGTGTTCGTATTTGTGGTTCTAAGCTTCCTCGGGTAAAGGTGATCCTGATATTTTGCCGAGGATCAATGAATCCCCCATATGCAATTGTGATATCTTTGTAATGTCATGTATTTTAGATTTTTGGTAATATGAATGCATTAGCTTACCAAAAAAACACTAATTTATTTTAATATCAATTTTAAAAGAAAACATAAACATATAGGTATATATATGAACCCTAATAAAATATTTCAATGTGCAAAGAGGAGAAGTAATTGAAATTAAAAAGATCCAATTCCTTTCTTATAACAATAATAAGAGGGAGATGTGTGATTAGTTCAATTTTTAATATAAAATTAATATTTGACATTTAAAAAATATTAAGATTAATTAAAAAATTCAATGTAAATTATAAACAAAATATTTCAATATATAAAATTAAGTAATATTGAAATATATTTAAAAATATATTAATAGAAAAAAAATAATATAGCCAATGTAATCCATAGATAAATCTCAATTCTCTTTTTAATTAAATTATTTTAATTTCAACAATTTATATATTATATATGGTTGTTAATAATAATAATAATAATAATAATAATAATAATAATAAAAATAAAAATAAAAATTTCTATATATTATATAAAGTAATTGAAAAAAAAATTCTTATGGTTATAGCATCTCAGCTATCATTATTTTACATTTTGACCCTTTTATTAAGGGTTAATTTTGAATGGAGAAAATATTTGTTGGAATTTCATGTTCAAGGTTTGGAGGTGCATTTTTTTTAAAAATTTTACACCATAAAAAGGGTTTGCACCTCAAGAGCTTTGATACCTCTTGCTCTTGCTAGATCCATGATTAAGATGGATTTCTATTGGTTATGCCAAGAGCACATTCTAAAGCCCAATATGAGAGCGATATATATATATATATATATATATATATATATATATATATATATATATATATATATATATATATATATATATATATATATATATATATATATATATATATATAGATAGATAGATAGATGCTCTAATTATAGTTATAATAAAAAACACAAATGAATATGCATGTTTAGTTACTTTTAATTAAAAGAATTATAAAATATGAATAATCTCAACTTCACTATGTTCACTTGATTTATTGTTAATATTACAACTGAATGTTTTAAATTTTACACCATAAAAAGGGTTTGCACCTCAAGAGCTTTGATACCTCTTGCTCTTGCTAGATCCATGATTAAGATGGATTTCTATTGGTTATGCCAAGAGCACATTCTAAAGCCCAATATGAGAGCGATATATATATATATATATATATATATATATATATATATATATATATATATATATCTATATCTATATCTATATCTATATCTATATATATAGATAGATATAGATAGATAGATAGATAGATAGATGCTCTAATTATAGTTATAATAAAAAACACAAATGAATATGCATGTTTAGTTACTTTTAATTAAAAGAATTATAAAATATGAATAATCCCAACTTCACTATGTTCACTTGATTTATTGTTAATATTACAACTGAATGTGGTAAAAATATTTCACTCGCTCTTAATCATAAATAAAATAGTTTGATGTTCACATGATTTAATATAATTTCATATCAACTTTATTAAATAATAATGTAAGTAGAAGAAAGAAAAAAAAGTGAGTAGGAAGTTTAAAACTTATACTTTTCAAAAATATTTCAACACATAATTTAAATAAACTATGTGGAGATATATATTAACTAATTTATAATAGTTCAACACAAATTTTAAATAAACTATTTGAAAATTTATGCCACTAATTTATGTGGATATCAATCTCATAATCTTTATATAAAAAGAAAGTGCCAAAAGAAATTATTTTAATGTTGTATATAATAAAATATTCAATTTGCACCTAAAAAGATTTTATTCCTATGAGAGATCCGTGTTTAAGATTGATCTATATTGGTTATACAACTTAGTAAGAAGGCAATGTGTAATTCCTTTTGTGCTCAACATGGAGTTGACATGTGTCCATTTTTAAATAAAAAAATATTGTTTAAATTATAAAGTAATGTCTGCTATAATGAAAATAAAAAACAAATATACATATTTGATTAGATTTAATTACAAATATTATAAAACATAGTCTAACTGTGTTTGTTTTGTTTGTTGTTGATATAACAACCCATTACAAAGAAGATATGATAAAAATATTTCACTCCCATTCCTAATTATAAATAAAATATTTCCATGTGCATATGAAATGAGATAAATTTATACCAACTTTTAAAATAACCAAAAAACAAATAAAATTGATATTATTTATATTTTCATATTTCAATTGTATAGGTAAATAAACCATTGTAATATTCATGTTAACTAATTTATTTTAATATCAACTTTGGAAAAAACATATATATATATATATATATATATATATATATATATATCAAGCACAGTAAAATATTTCAATGTGGAAAGAGAATAAGTAATTGAAAGTAAAAAGATTCAATTATTTTCTTATAACAATAGTAAGAGGGAGATGTAAATAATATTTCAATTCTCATGTTAACTAAATTATTTCAATGTCAACGGTTTAAAATAATAATAATAATAATAATAAAATGTCTATATATTATATAAAGTAATTGAAAAATTAATTTATTATTCTTATAGCATTTCAAGTATTATTAATTTACATTTTGACTCTCTTATTAAGGGTTGATTTTGAATGTAGCAAATATTTGTTGGAATTGCATGTTCAAGCTATTTTATTCCATGTATTCAAGGGATTTTGGCAAGTATATATATATATATATATATATATATATATGAGATTCATATTAACTATCATCTATCAAGTCTCTCATGGGATGCAATTTTTGAAGGTGCAATTTTTTTAAAGTTTTACACTATAAAAAGAGTTTGCAACCCAAGAGATTTGATCCCTCTCGGCTCTTGTTGGATCCGTGGTTTTTGTATTGGTTGCACTGTGATGCACATTTCTGCCTCCCATAATAAGGGTGATATGTAATCCGTAGTTGACAAGTGTCCCTCTTAAAAGAAAAACAATATATTCTCTAATTACAAGAATAATTTTGTCTGTGATATTACAACTCAATGTGTTAAAAATATTTCACTCACTCTTAGTTATAAATAAAACAATTCGATGTTCACATGACTTAACATAGTTTCATATCAACTTTAAAAAACAATAAAGTAATTAGAAGTATATATTGTTTAAAAAAAAGTATGAAAATCATATATTATTATAAAAGGTATTAATAAAAAATTTAAAACTTATGCTTTTCAAAAATATTTCAATATCTATATTAACTAATTTATAATATTTCAACATAAAAATTGAATAAACTATTTGAAAAGATATTACTAATTTATGTGTATATCAATTTCATATACATCTTTATATAAAATAAAATGTTAAAATAAATTATTTTAATGCTGTATATAATAAAATATTCAATATTAAAAAACAAAAAATAATGGAAAATTCAATATACTCTATATAACATTTATAAATACTATTTAAACAATGAAAAATTACACATTATATAAAACAAGTATAAATTTATTAAGATTTATTAAACCATAAAAAGGATCTCATATTTTTTTCAAATTTTACCTTATAAAAGAGATTTGTAATGAAAAAAATTTGATATTTCCCAAAGCCCAAACCCCAGATCATGCTTATGCTTAAAGTGAATCTATATTAATATAATTCAATAAATATAAATCAAACACCAATGATTAGGCAATCTAGGTCCCATGACTGGGTTGACCATAATTCAATAAATCAAAGACCTGGGTCCAATGTTTAGGCAATCTAGGTCCAATGACTGGGTTGACCGATAAAGATATTCTATGGGTAGTAGGTTTGTCACGTGCTTCCCTTCAAAATGTCAGAGGAGAGCCACAAAGCTAACATCAGGAAATGCATTCGGAGAACTCGGAAGAAACCGAACTTCAAGGAAATGGTCGGAGAACTCCGAAGAAACCGAACTTCAAGGAAAGTCTCCCACCGGTATATCTACGCTGACATGTCGGCGAATTGTAATGCCTGCACTTGGTCTGCGTGGGGTCGGTTCACGGGCAATGCGCACAGGTTAATTTTGATATTTGTGATGCTGCCGTGTTGACTGTGAATGCTTTGGAACCCACGAGCTGTTGACTGTCGGCAAAACACAAATGACAAATATGGTGCCTCAGTGATTAAGGAAAAAAGGGTTTCTTGGTATTTAAGATTGCAGTTGTCTATAACGTGATTTTTTGAAAGTTTTTCTGGCGGGTTTTTCAGGTGAAAATTCGGCAGCAATTTATTGGAATCGCAAGTTTGATAACTAGTTTCTGCACAATCAAAGCGTCCCAGGGGTTTTTCAGGGTGCTGAATCCGAATATACAGTTAAAAAACCATTTTAACTGCAACAAATCATTATTTAATCCCAATTTCTTCCGCCGGATTCCGTCACCAAAATCTCCAAAAAATCGCATTATAAACAACTCCTTTAAGATTGTGGGGTTATAGTCTTGCACGCGAATTTCCACGCGTTGGTTCATTTAGTCGTCGCTGTTAACAATTTCAGTCATTTTAGTCATTAACAATTTTAGGCACTTAGTTTCATGTTGTGAATCACTTCGCTGTATGGCATTGGTGATCTTGCCTCAGAGTTCTGGATTCTTTTCTAATCTTTAGACGCAGCTAGGATGATCGGCCGGAAAGTGCGAAACTCCATATCTAGGATATAGCTAGAATATAAAATTATTGCAGCTTTTGGATTTTTCCGCTCCCGAAATTTCTGTTTTAAGGAAAAGCCTTCAGGCGTTGTGTGTGCTGTTGCCCTTTTAGAATAGTCTCCAGGTTCGAAAATTCATGGTTCATTCACATCGTTTTGGGATTTTTTTGTCCAATTTCTGAAGATTATCAATCTTGATGGAGATTTCGCCATTAAATACATTTAATATTGAACTAAATCGCTTGCTTTTTACCAGTCTTAGTTTCCTGAACCTTTGTAATCCAAGATCCTTAAAATTTATTTTAAAGCTTAGAAAGCTTAGCCAATTTTACTAGACCAACATTTTGTAATTTTTTATTAAATGGAAATTAACTATTATTTTTTGAAAAACATAGAAAATTAATACATCTACCAATATTAATCTCTAAAATTTGCCATATTTTTAATCTCACCTCTAGGTTTCCATGCTTAATTTCACAATAAATTTAATCACCGATGGAAATATGTTGGACACCTAATTCTCTATAGGTTGGTGTAGAGTGTGAACAACCATGAAAGTCCAAGAGACCTTGGGGTGTGGAACCCAACGGTCACACGAATGTACTATAAATGTATATCATTGTCAAATAATAAAAACAATCTCATGCTTATCTTTCCTATTTTGTTTCTGCCATATGTATGTTTAACATAATATTAGAGCTGCAAGCAATATCCTGCCCTGATCATATTTGAGCCACTTGTTTTATGGCCTTTCTGTGCAGGGTAGTTCTACCATCTATAATTTTGATGTCATTCTCAACTTGGCATGTAAATCGCTCCTCACTATGCACCTACTCTAACGCTCTAAAATATGCTTCATCCCTTTGTTCAGAAAATAAACCATTCTGACAGGTCTTTGGATTCTCTGTCTACCTCTCTATGCCTCTGCTTTGTTTATGCAATAGTAACGTTGGTAATTTCGTTGTAGTTACTCTCTACACACTTAAGAAATACCAACGCTGACATTTATGTTACCCTTGCCAGACCTGCACTCCATACATTCTCCAATTGCCAATTTATGTCCTCACTCTGAACCTTTTTATGCCATTTATGTCCTGCCGTTATGAATCTGCTCAGTTGTTTCTCTATAATAATCTGCTAAAAAAACGTCATTCTGGTCAGCTTGCCAGCACTGACACAACATTTTTGTACCTTCATTCTTGTCAAGTGTTACGTTGAGTTTTCCTTCTCTTTGGTGTGGAAGGGATTGAATTTTTCTACCTTCAAAATAGGAGAAGAAATTGTGCATTGGCTTTGGAAGGCTCATTGGGACTAGGCACTGCTCCTGTTCCTTTAACGCTCCCTTCTCTGCAGCTCCCTATCTCCCTAACACTTTGTTGTGTTCTCACTTGTCGGAATTGTTACCTTTGACACCAGAACCCTAACGCTACCCAACATTGGTATCTCTACATACGCTCATTTTTCATGTCAGGCATTACTCCAGTCTCTCCACCTTTTGTTTGATTCCCAAACCTTGCACCCGCTTAATCCAAAATTAAAAAAAAAAAAAGTAGATGCAGGAGTAGAAACATGACCAGAGACATGGACTCCACCATTTGAGTTTGCATTTGAGTTATTGTCTATGTTTGTGATCGGAGAAGAGGCGAAATCGTGAATGTCGATTGAAAGACTCAGAATACGGTTGAGGCAGGAGGAAAGCTCAAAAGGGAATTTGCACTGTGCTTGTCAAATTCAGTCGAGCTCTCTCTGATTTTCTATTTGCAGGTTTAATGACCCAAATTGCATGTCTATTAACAAAATTTGATATTCATTGCTAGTGTAGGAGCTTCGACGCACTAGCTAGCGATAAATCCCAAAGCTCATCAACAATTGCGATGACATTGGAATATTCATTGACGACGTTGATACAGTCAACACCCCAAACTAAGAATGTGTCTCCCAGCAATGATAACTAGCAATTGAAGGTGTTTCTGGCCAATATATAGAACGTCTCAACTAATTTTGGCTTTGGTTCACCTCGCAGCAATTCACATGCCACTGTTAGCTCTGCTATTCAATGCTGATTTTCTGAGGTCAGAGACAAGCTTGGTCTACTTGGTTGTGCTTAAAAGGCTTCCACATTGGCCGCTTTCTCCTTTTTCCTTCTATCCCGCTTTCTATCTGTCACTCATTCCTCTATTTCCTTTCTAAGCCTGATAGATTAAACCCCTTTGGCCTTAAGCCCTGAGCGCAAAACCTCAAATAAACCATAAAACCTCACCCACATAACCTCGCTCTTTCATTACCCATCTCACCTCATCCTCGCCATTGATCACCACCCACCGATCTAATGGCTCTTGTCGCATTCGATAAAGTAAACTGCATAATCTTTTCTCCACCATCCGATCATTTCCATAAAGATCCGACAACATTCGCTCTGCTCACGCCCACAACTCAATCGAACGTTAGCGTGCGATGAGAGCGATTTTTCTCTCTCATCCATCGTTACGTGTCGATCACTAAGTGGAATCATGTGACTTTCGGTTTTTACCACTTAGGGCCCGAAATCGGTGTGATAAAAACCATTACCGCCCATCCAAGCCGCCCGCGCCCGTTAAACGACCGCGCAACTCTATTGCCCGATCACCGTTCGATCTATCCACTGAAGATTTGATGGCCCCAATTCACCTCGCTCTTACCCCAACCGATAGCCTCTGTCGAACCATCTCCGCCGTCTGTTTCCTCGATCCAACAACCATCCTTTCCACTCATCCAACTTGTCCACCTGCCCATGCATTTCATGACCTTCACCATTCTGTTTGCCCGAAGAAGGAAGATGACCAGCTTGCCATTACCAGTCGCTTTCAGACTTCCAACAACCATATTTAGCAAACAACATGGCCAAGTGAGAAAATGATAGAGCACGACCCTGTGACTGTAATTATCAGTTATGTAACCCCACTGGTACGAGCACTCCAACTGCCTAAGAGGACATCACAACACCTGAATAGATCGGATTCTTCCAATGAAGCAAGCAAGCATGATCACAGACTCCATCAGGCAGTTAAATGCAGTTGGTGGTCAATTATGACCCTTCCATACCTAAATGGCCAAGTGCCCTTGTATTGAAACCTATAAATACCTAGCAACAAGATGTAATCAGGGTTGGTGGTTGGCACTTGATGTAAGGTTTAACTTCTGTAGACTGTAGATATTTTGTCACTTACAGCGTCTCGTCTTGATTTTCAGCTAATACAAGCTTCTTTTGCTGTTAGTTGCTCACTTTCCCTTTTCCTCTATTCTATGTTGTGCCTGATATGCTATGTTCTTGATATCTTGATGTTTAACACTAGATAGCTATCATCCTGTCTGTGTGTTAAAATCTTTTGTGCATCATCGAATAGGTGGTCTAGGTTTCTTTCTATCTAATGTGGGAGAGCTTTCATCCTGTCTTTGCATTAGTAGATTATATTTGCAGACTTCTTTACTAGTTGCAGCTGGCCACCACATGGTCTTGTGCATCTGCTGGTGTGGTTAGTATTCTCCATATTCACCTTATACCTCAAGTTGTGAGTAGTTGGTGGTCTACAACCTTGTAGTCTAGGGGTGTTCGCGCATGTCTGGAGTGAAACGAAGTAGAAGTGGTTATCTGGCTTGGACAAGCATCATTCCTTCCATTCATCCATTGCAACAATAAGTTGAATTTATATGTTACCAGGCATCTCCAAGCTACAACCTAGGAGAGTTTCTTGGAATCCTAACAGCCACAACCATTGGATTTTCTATGTTGGTCCATCTATGACCAAATCTACTCGAATATTTTTCTTTAAAATGCTCACAAGGTCAGCAATGTGGAGTTTCAATTTGTTTGCGCTGTTGTAATTTGTTGCTGCGTTGGTTCTATTTTATGAGTCATGGACATGAGAGGCCAAGTGGTGTATGCGCTAAGCAAGATGACTATAATATTTGTTTGTGCATTTATTTCATATGGTTTGGATGTCCAAAGACACCGTCGGACTGAGCCTAAGGTTAGCACCTTTTTGTGCGCACATCTCTACGTCAGCTAGTAAGGCCAAAGGACCCATAATGACTTTATGATCAGCAAGATTTGTCTAGTCTTGCTACAACTTCCACTAGACTTCACATGCCCTTTGATTTTCAGAAAGCCTAAGATAGCAATGAATTATGTGTTTAAGCAATCGCATGGACGGTTGTTCTGCAAGTGATGAAACCATGGTTGCCAATACCTGACCTAATGCAAAAAATAAAAAGGCGCTATGTTGTTGCACAAATATATGCTAACCCAACATCATCCAAGAGTATTTTTTGGACGATAAAAGTTGCCACTGTCTTTGACAGTAAACTTCCCATCTCCATTGTTCACAAGCAAAGTGGAATTATTTCCATAGAAAGTAGAAAATTGATGGCATTCATGTCATCCACCTTCACAAGTGCGGCAATCACTCCAAGGCTGGTAAGTCGTAGGTATTCAAATGGTCGTGTCTTGTTGACAGTGTTTAGAAAGGATATAGATATAAAGATATATGAGCATTGAGGAAAAGGCTTCTAGTATCAGGATGTGATGCCAAGCACTGAAGAAGAGCTAATGCATTGCAAACATGATTTGAAGCATGATGAGAAATTATCCATGAAAGTCATAGAGTTATCCCTCACCAGAACGCCAATGCCTCTAGTCACCAGAACGCCATTACTGAACCTTTTGAGTCTGCGTAGAATGCAATGTTGAAGCTATCATTATTTGTGCATTGATATTTTACTCGCCTAATGTGAATTTTTTGCGATGTTTGAGAGGAAATATCCAACTATTAAATAACTTGGAGTTGCGTAGGGTATTGGTGCATTAGCATCAACATTTGAATGTTGAGCATTGAGCATTGAATAAGGCAATCTCTTTTGCATTGTATTGTTCAAAATTGAATGGGGGCGGTTGAAATTCCACAACCCGGAACTACTGTATGCTACTTTGAATACGTTGAAGGCTTGCATATTTCATATGTTAAATCATATTCAATTGTTATTTTACACTGATTATATATCTTTACGACTTGACTTATTTATATATGGCTTTAGATCAAGAATTTGTATTTGTGAAACTCACCTTATTTTTTCAATGAAAATGGCCAGAATCAATGAAGTATTAGAGTTCCTCAAAACTCTGATATTGTCTACTACTCATGATAAATTAAAAATCAACAAATTTTCTCTCACAGACATTCAGGTTTGTCTACAAAATGCATAAGAGAAAATTGACTTTTTGCAGCTTGAATCTCAGCTATAGCAAGTAGAATTACAATAATGGAGTCATCATTCTGAACCTGTTTCTGTTCAGAACAATGAAACAGACTCCCATAAATAGCAAGTCAATAATGTTACAAATTCATATCCAGTGCCCAATGAAGCATCAAGGTTACATGCAAATGCAGAAATTCAGTCTGCATTCCCTAAGCCCATCATCAGACCTTGGGAAGAGCTTGTCCACAACAAGCACAAAACTTGTCTTGGATATGACAAGGACATGTCCTTTCATATTCCAGACTACTCAAAGCCCATCCAGTTTTAGAATGTTGGATTCCTTCATGACAACACCTTCAACTGTTCGAGATTTTGCCCGTCCTCAACAACAACAGCAACAGATTGTGAAATGCCAACACTATGACTGATTTGGCCATCTGAAAGATCATTGTCTTGATCTTCATCCATGTAAGCACTATCATAAAACTAGTCATTCTTCAAACAGATGCTTCAGAAACAAGCCTCGTGCAAGAACAAAGATTCATCTTGGATGGATTGCTTCTTGGCAATGAGCATCAACAGCTAAGAAGATATTTTAGTCATATGTCCGAACTTGTCTTAGAGTATTGAACAATCTTGCAGTTGATTTTTCTCCATCATCTCACCTTGTATCTAACAAGGGGGGAAATGATGGTCATCTACAAGCTTCAAAACCACATCAAACGAGCTTGAGCCACAACCTTCCATACCAGATTCAGAGTTGTAGCCAAAGACAAAGATGTCCCTGAGAATGCCTTCAGTCAGTGATACCTCTTTAAAAAATTGGGGGCACTTCCTCTAGCAGAAGATTTCAGCTTCTTGCTAGTTTTGGAATTGCATTAAGCATTCTAGAGTTGTTTTCCATCCTTAAATCATCATAGGTTGAGACCTCCCTTTTTAGGTTCAGGTTCTCCCTTTTATGCGAGGTGAGTTCTCCCTTTATTGGTTGAAGGTTTCCCTCTTCAAAACATCAGGAGCACTTCCTCTAGCAGAAGACCTGAGCTTCATGCTAGACTTGGAAGAGTTATGGGAACTGCACTAAGCATTCCAGTGTTGGTGGTCATCCTTAAACCACCACCCTTTATACCAACATTTCAGAGAGCACATTCAGCCTAGTGCTGCCATGCATTTTTGCACATTTTATATTACAGCTCTTCTTGGACTCATACATAACCCTTCTGATTAAGGGGGGGAATTTTGGACACCTAATCCTCTATGGGTTGGTGTAGAATGTGAACAATCATGAGCGTCCAAGAGACCTTGGGATGTGGAACCCAACGGTCACATGAATGTACTATAAATGTATATCATTGTCAAATAATAAAAACAATCTCATGCTTATCTTTCCTATTTTGTCTCTGCCATATGTGTGTTTAACAAAATCGTCAATGCTGTAATGATTATAGTAATTTTTCCAGGAAACTTATACGAAGTCCCCGAGCCTTAAGTGAAATTTCCCTTTCTATGTGCAGTAGGCACAGGATTTTCAGCCAAAAGGCTGAAGCAAAGTAGGCACCATGGCTAGAAATTAGTTGCACGTGTTAAATGGATTAGATGTAGAAAGAACGCAATGGTACCACTTTAAGGCAATCATTATTGTAGGGATGGGCTTCTTCACGGATGTCTATGACTGGTTCTGCATTTCCACCGTTATGAGACTCCTTGGAAGGATCTATTACTTTCATCCAAGAAACAATATCCAGCCTTGGTTCTCTCCCTCCAAATGTCTTGGCCACTGTGATCACGGTAGATTTATGTGGAGCACTTGCAGGACATATTTTCTTCGGTTGAATGGGCGACAAAATGGGGCAGAAGAAAGTGTATGGAATAAATATTATGGTAATGGTCATTACTTCCATAGCATCGGGTCTTTTTTATGGTAGCACAGCCAAATCCGTAATGACTATGCTATGCTTTTTTAGATTCTAGTTCTACTTCGGCATTTGAAGAGATTATCCTTTATTTCCGCCATTATGGCCGAGTATGCCAACAAGAAAACCTGAGGGTCATTCATCGCAGTAGTGTTTTCCCTGCAAGGGTTCGAGATTCTTGCCAGAGGTGTCATGGCCATTATCGTCTCTGCAAGATTCAATAGAAAATACGACCACCCCACATAACAGAAAGATCTTGAATGTTCGACCACTTGCAAAGCCGATTTTGTATGGCGGACGATTCTTCTCTTTGGAGCCATTCCCATTGAGTTTACATACTACTGGCTAATGAGAATGCCTAAAATGGCTCGCTACACAACATTGATAAAAAGAGACGCAAATAAAGCCGCAGCCGACATGTCTAGCGTTCTTAACATAGAAATCGAAGTGGGCCAAAGGTGGGCAGAAGAGATTGCAAGGACGGAGCCGAGGTTTGGTTTATTTTCTAGAGTGTTTGCAAGGCGACACGATTGGCACCTACTATGTCAGGGCCTTGAACCGAATATCATGGTTAAAGGCATGCGGGCACTCCTCATATGTGCGACAGACGCTTGTGTTTGGTTAAAGGGAACTCAGGTTGGAGTGTTCGGTTAAAGGTAACTCATAGGTGGATGTTCGGTTAAAGGTAACTCATAGGTGGATGTTTGGTTATGTGTGACAAGTCATTGGTTAACAGTGACTAACGAGCACAGTGGGTGAGTCATAAGATGGAGGCGCGTTGGATGACCTGAGTTGGGCGTAAGATGGGCAAGCGCCTGGGTAGAAGAAGCACCCAACTATGTGACAAGCTAGGGGAATCGAGTTGCGATGATGGACGAGTAGGTTGTGTGGATGTGCGATAGGAGAAACAAGACAACATGATATGGGCGCAGGTGAGTCGGTAGTCAGCATGGGCAAGCCAACCCACAACCCACCCAAGCGACCTAGGCGATATGATGGAAACGATATGTTATGCAGAGGTTGGCCGCACTCATATAGGGGAGCCGACCCATGGATGGAAGGTGAATGGATGTGTTGGTTCATATGAGTGGTCCACACGTCAAGATATAAATAAAAGGTGGTCGAGTTGTGGAGGAGGCATCCAAAATTTGACCAAGCAAAAAAAACAATAAGGATTTCAAACCGACGATGAACAAGCAAGGGCCAAAGCATACAGGCGGAGTGCAAGCACAGGACCAAGAGTATTGTCGAAGTGCCGAAGTTGTGTTTCCGCGTGGTGGTGAACGGTGAACAAGCAGGTCGTAGCGCGATGACATCACTACATCAACAGCGTGACTAGGCTGTGTATTGGTAGTGCGGGTGGGTGTGAACGGGTGTCACTGCATGGTGTGGGTGGGAAAGTTGAACAAAGCATTGGGCAAGGCTAAAAAGTGCAACAGGCAGAGCTGAACAGAATGGTTGAGTGAAGCTGAACGATGAACGAAGAAGCAGCCAGATACTAGGTGGGCAGGCGACCCGAGGGCACTGTGACCTAACCAAAGGGTGTGGGCATTGTGATATGGTTGTGTGGGTACCTCGACACAAGGCACGACAGTGAGCAGATGTGGGCAGGTCAACATGATAGGTTGGGTGGTATGACACCGTAGTGGTTGAGTGTGCAGAACAATGCACGATGACTGGGTAGTTTGGGTAAGGTGTGCAGAACGTTACACGACAAGCTGGCATATGTGCACAGTGGGTGCATGGTTTGGACAAAAGTATGCAGGGCAAGATTTTGAAGGTTGCACGACTTATAAAATTATTTTGTACAATTGAATTACAAAATTTTATTTATATTGGGCAAACTCAAGTTATATGGGAGTTGCCCCTCCCAAATATGGTGTATATGTGTACGATGTTATGATGTTTTATTTCCATTGCTATTGAAGACAAATTGATGAAAGGTAATTGAATTTTTTCTGCTACATAATAACACTTGTGATAAAATTGGTTAAGTGTTGAAGTAGGCATAGTCCGAGTACTTGAGTATTGGTGAAAAGAAAAAGTATAGTGGTACCACACCCACCTATGTATTGTTGAAAGACTACCACAAAGGTAGGGGCATGAAAGATGGTATCAAAACCTGTTTTGCAAAGAGTGGGCTTTGATTGAAGAAGAAGCCAGAATATGATAGGCAGTGGTTGCAGTTGGTATTGAAGCTTGGGCACTGTGTAGTTGGTCACGGTGTGGAATTAAGAGATTTGGTAGGTGTAAGACTACAATTCAGGGCTGAAGTTGAATTTGGAAGTGTATGGTCTTAACACATTCTAAGGAAAAGCTGATGGTGGACAACATGGGGGAACCACAGGTTATAGGTGAATCCGACATGAATCTTGAGACAATTTTCATGAATAAGATGTTGGATCCTATGGATGAAATAACTACAAACATGGGAGCATTAGAAGCTGAGAATGTTGAACTTAGAGATAAGTTCATGAAGCAAGAAGAGGCTCATGAGAACCTTAAGGTACAATATGAGTATCTTGAATGGAAGTATGGGCAAACAACAGGTGAAGTCAAGAACTTTGAGGCTGTGAAGGATCAAGGATTAGAAGAGATCACAAAGTTGCGGAAGAGTCTTGATGAGGCTCTCAATGAGATAGCCATTTTGAAGAAAGCAGTTTGGTAGGGACCAGTTGGAGGAGTTTCCCACATCAAAGTCAAGGAACCCGACTCATATGATGGGGTGAGGAGTGTGAAGACACTTGGTATTTTATTATGGGATATGGAGCAATAATTGGAACGCTTGGGACTTACTAATGAGGAGAACGACGTGAAGGAAGCTTCTCAATTCCTTACAAAGGATGCCAAGATGTGGTGGAGAACGAAAGTGAACTAGATTATACATGGTGAAGCTAAGGACATCTCTACTTGGGAAGAAATGAAGAAGGCATTCCAAACTCACTTTAGCCCACAAGATGAGACTTTGGAAGCAAGGATGAACATTAAATATATTAATCAAATAGGGAGTCTGCAGGCATATGAATGGGAATTTGCAAGTGTGGTTTTGGAACTACCTGATATGGCAGAGAAAGACAAAGTGTTCAATTTTTTCATTGGATTGAAACCTTGAGCAAACAATGAGGTGAAGAGGAAAAAAAGGAAAACACTTGAGGAGACATTTGTTGCATTTGATAGGCTGGTGGACCATTATGATGAAGGGACTGAAGAGAAGCAGAAGAATTCTGAAAAATCAAAGGACAAAACTATGAAAGAGGATCTTTCAAAAATAGGTGGTAAATTGAAGATGAAGAAACCTCTGAAGTATTGGTTGTGCGAAGAAGAGCATACGGTGAAGAATTTTCCTTTAAGACCAACTATGGTAGCTTTGGCACAATTTGATGGAAAGAAGGAGGAACCATGGTTGGGATGATGCAAATATTGGGTGTCGCAATAGCAACAAAAGCTATCCCAAGGCATGATCTTGAGAGGAACAAATTGGAGTATCTGGACATGAAAGTTGGGAAAGACAATTTTCTCACTATGGTGGACAGTGGTGTGATCCATAACTTCATTAGAGAGGAGGATACAAGGAAAGTTGGGTTGGAGTTTGTACCATCCCAAGCTCGTCTTCAAGCAGTGAACTCTCCACCGGATAAGGTCATTGGCATTGCAAAAAATGTGGATGTACGCATGGTTGAATGGTTTGGGAAGATCAATTTCACAATTGTGTCGATGGATGAATATGAGGCAGTTCTAGGGATGGCATTTATGAAGTAGTATGAAGCTATGATGGTGCCACATATGAGGAAGCTATATATTTACTGTGGACAGGAAGATTAACCATTAAGAGTACCTACCGTTGCAGTTGTGACAACTATGTGTAAATTGACAAAAATGAATGTGGAAGACATCAACCGAGATGAAGAGGTCTATCAGAGGTTGAGTCGTGTGGATTCAAAACTCATGGAGCAATGACAGATTATGAGGAAATTGTTTCATAGTATTTTGGACTTGACAGGTAGGCTAGAGGCAATGGAGGATAGAAGAGATGCAAAACTAGAGACCGAGGAGGAGAACCGGGAAGCATACATGCAAATATTGGTAGAGGAAGATCCAGACATATGGATTGAGTTGTTAGAGAAGGAGGATAGAGGGACTTTAGCTTTCCTATCCCCTCCCTCTTTCTAGACTAGCATGGGGATGAGGCTCATTGTCATTTTCTCATGGTAGTGAGTCCTCTCTTTGGCATGATGAGAAGGCATTTGGGGCAAGATGGATACGATTGATAGCAAGATGCGATGACAGTCATGATATTGTGAGATGCATGTGTTCTTGTGGATTAGATGTTACGATTGGATTAGCTACCCAACTAATCCCCATCATAGGGGGATCCAACACATGATGTTCTTGAAAAGTTGGACGAGATTTGGGCATGAAGTAGGTCATGGGAAGAGATATTTGGGTGTTGCTATATGGATATATGTATTAGCGATGGAGGTTGTTGAGATGGTGTTATCGAGGGTGACAACATTTTTAGAATGGTGGAGGATGTCAAGGCCTCAAGTTGGCGAGCACCCGAGAGAGTCGGAAAATCGACGATCATGGTTAAAGGCATGCGGGCACACCTGAGATGTGTGACAGGTGCCCGAGTTTGGTTGAGGGAGACTCAGGTTGGAGCATTAAATTAAAGGTGACTCGGAGGTGGATGTTCAGTTATGTGCAACAAGTCATCAGTTAAAGGCAACTCACTATTAGTTAAAGGCAACGAGTGGAAGCTCACGTTGTAGTGGACATGGGTGAGTCACTGAGTGGAGGCACATTGGGCAACCGGAGTTGGGTGCCTGAGGGGGAAAGAAACTAGGCGAGTGAAGCACCCAAGTGTGCGATGAGCTGGGTGAGTCGAGTTGCGATGATGGATGGTAGGTCATGTGGATGTGCAACAAGAGAAACAAGACAACATAGCATGGGCACGGGTGATTTGGCAGGAAGAATGGGCGAGTAGACCTGCAACCCACCCAAATGACCTAAGAGACATGATGGCAATGATATGTTATGTGGAGGCCGGCCGCACTCATATAGGAGAGCTAACCCATGGAGGTGAAATGACCCAATGATGGAAGGCGAATGGACGTTTCGGTTCATATGGGTGGTCCACACGACAACATATAAAAAAAAGGTGGTCAATTTGTGTATGAGGCATCCAACATTTGACTAAGAAAAGAAAACAATAAGGATTTCAGAGCAAGGGAAAACAAGCAAGGGTCGAGGCATACAGGTGGAGTGCAAGTGCAAGACCAGGAGTATTACTGAAGTGTCAAAGTTGGGGTTCTGTATGGCATTGAACAGTGAACAGGAAAGTCGCAGTGCGATGACATCTCTACACCCGTAATGTGATATGCCTGCGTATTGACAGTGCAGGTAGGAAGGACCGAGTGTTGCCGCATGGTGCGACTCAGCAGGTTGAACAGAGTGATGGGAAAGGCTGAATAGTGCGATGAGCAGAGATGAAGGGAACGAATGGGTGAAGTTGAATGGTGAACAAAGAAGCAACCAGATAACAGGTGGGTAGGCGACCCGAGGGCACTACGACTCGACCAAAGGGCATGGGCACTGTGATATAGTGGCATGGATACCTCGACACAAGGCACGACAAGTGGCATACATGGGAATGTCAACACGATAGGTTGGGCACTATGACACGACAATAGGCCAAGTGTGCAAAAGGTTGTATGACAACTTGGTAGTTTAGGTAAGGCGTGAAAAACATTGTGTGACGAGCTAACAGGTGTGCACGGTGGGTGCACTATTTGGAAATAAGTGTGCAACCTGAAATTTTGAAGGTTGCGCGACTTGTAAAATTATTTTGTACAATTGAATTACAAAATTTTATTTATATTGGGAAGATTCAAGTTATATGGGAGTTTCCCCTCCCACATATAGTGTATATGTGTATGATGTTTTATTTCCGTTGCTATTGAAGATAAACTGATGGAAGGTAATTGAATTTTTTCCACTGCATAATAAACACTTGTGATAAAATTGGTTAAATGTTGAAGTAGGCGTAGTACGAGTACTTGAGTATTGGTGAAAATAAAAGTTATGGTGGTGTCGCACTCGCCTATGTGTGGTTGAAAGACTAGCACAAAGGTAGGGGCATGACATACTGGGTGATACAAGCACATTGCAAACTCAATTGGGGTGAAGCTGAGGACATCTCTTCTTGGGAAGAAAAGAAGGAAGCATTGCGAACTCACTTTAGCCCACAAGACGAGACTTGGGTTGCAAGGACAAAGATTAAATTCATCAAGCAAACAAGGAGTCTGCAGGCATATCAATGGGAATTTGCAAGTATGGTTTTGGAACTACCTGATATGGCAGAGAAAGACAAGGTGTTCAATTTTATCATTGGATTGAAACCTTGGGCACACAATGAGGTGAAGAGGCAAAAGATAAAAACACTTGAGGAGGCATTTGTTGCAGTTGATAGGCTGGTGGACCATTATGATGAAGGGACTGAAGAGAAGAAGAAGAAGTCTGAAAAACCAGAGGAGAACACTATGAAGGAGGATCTTTCCAAAGCAGGTGGAAAATCGAAGATGAAGAAACCTCTGAGGTATTGGTTGTGAGGAGAATAGCATACAATGAATAATTGTCCTTTAGGATTGACTATGGCAGCTTTGGCACAATATGATGGAAAGAAGGAGGAACCAATGGTTGGGATGATGCAAATATTGGGTGTTGCAGCATCAACGAAGGCTATCCCAAGGCGTGATCTAGAGAGGAAAAGAATGGAGTATGTGGACCTGAAGGTTGGGCAAGACACTTTACTCACTATGGTGTATAGTGGTGTGACCCATAACTTCATTAGAGAGAAGGCTGCAAGGAAAGTTGGATTGAAGTTTTCACCAACCCAAACTCGTCTTAAGGTAGTGAAATCTCCACCACATATGGAGAAGCTATATATTTATGATGGATGGGAGGAAGAACCATTGCAAGTACCTACTATAGCAGTTGTGACAATTGGGTGTAAATTGATAGCAATGAATGTGGAAGACATCAAGCGAGATGAGGAGGTCTATGAGAGGTTCAGTCGTGTTGAGTTAGAACTCATGGTGATGGGACATATTATGAGGACATTGTCTAATAATATTTTTGACTTGATACACAGGCTAGAGGCAATGGGGGATAGAAGAGATGCAAAACCAAAGACTCGGGAGGAGAATTGAGAGGTATAAATGCAGATATTGGAAGAGTAAGATCCAGATAGATGGAGTGAGTTGATAGAGAAGGAGAATAGATAGCCTTCGGATTTCTCGTTCCCTCGCTCTTTCTAGACTAGCATGGGGATGAGGCTCATTGTATTCTTCTCATGGCAGTGAGTCCTCTCTTTGGCATGATGAGCAAGAATTTGGGGCGAGATGGATACAATTGACAACAAGATGTGATGATAGTCAAGATGAGGTGAGATGCATGCGTTCTTGTGGAGGAGATGTTATGGTTGGATTAGCTACCCAACTAATCATGATCATAGGGAAATCCAACACATGATGTTATTGCAAAATTGGATGAGATTTGGGCATGAAGCAAGTCATGGGAAGAGCTATCTAGGTGTGAAAACATGGATATATGTCTTAGTGATGGATTTTTTTGAGATGGTGTTGTCGAGGGCAACAAAATTTTAGATTGGTGGAGGATGTCAGGGCCTCGAGTTGGCAAGCGCCTGAGAGAGTCGAAAAACTGGTGATAGCAATTAAAAGTGTTCGGTTAAAGGCGACTTTGGTTGGAGCATTCAGTTAAAGCTGACTCAGATGTGGATGTTTGGTTATGTGCGACAAGTTTTCAGTTAAATGTGCCTCACCATCGGTTAAATGCGACTTGCAGGCGTGCATGTTTTAGCGGGCACAGTGGGAAAGTCAACGAGTGGAGGCACGTTGAGTGGCCTGAGTTGGGCGCCCAGGTGGGCAATCACCCAGGTGAGCAAAGCACCCACATGTACGATGAGCTGGGCGAGTCAAGCTGCGACAGTGGACATGCAGGACATGTGGATGTGCGACAGAAGAAACAAGACAACACGACATGGGCATGGATGAGGCAACAAGAAGCATGGACAAGCTGACTTGCGAGCCACCCAAGCAATCCAATAGACACAATGGCAACAATATGTTATGTGGAGGCTAGTTGCACTCATATAGGAGAGTCGACCCATTAATGGAAGTCAAATGGACACGTCGGTTCATATGGTGGTCCACAAAACAACATATATATAAAAGGTGGTCGAGTTGTGGAGGAGGCATCCAACATTCGACCAAGCAAAGAAAAAAGTAAGGATTTCAGAGAGAGGCAAAACAAGCAACGACCGAGGCAAATAGGCGGAGTGCAAGCATAGGACTGGGAGTATTTCCGAAGTGTCAAAGTTGGGGTTAAGATAACCAGTAAATTTACTAAAAACAGCCCTAGTCATGCATGCAATTCAAATTTTCTATTTGAGTGGAGGGAGAATGCAGAATTGTATTTATTATTGTATACTATTGACTGTATAGTGTTTGCATGTAGCATGTGAGGATTTTCTCTTCAAAATTGTGTAAGAAAATATAGGCTTCCTATTTTTAGGAGCACGAATTGCACAAACAAATAGGAGGAAGCTGGAGGCCTATTTTGGCTAAGTATTGGCCAAAGTAGACTCAAGAGGAGATCAATATTGCAATGCAAACAGAGCTTCAAGGATTGAATCAGTCATTCTAATTGATCATTGTCTCATATGATATAATACAAACAAAGGACGGGTTTTTCCTAGTTGGGTTCCCTAGTAAAAATATTGTGTTCATTGTGATTGAATGATTGCATGTGTTTCTATTGTATGTTTTTCTATCCACAGATTGTGTAGAATACATTTGTGTTTATTGATCTAATTCTGATTTCATTAGCAGCTACAAATTTTGAGTTATTTTTACAAGGGATAAAAGCTATTGAAAACTACATAAAAACCAAGTTCTAGATCTGAATTTCTCAGAGAAATATCTGATAGTAGAGTTTTGTGGTGCAAATTTCTGTAGTGCGGGAACAATGTCTTTCTATGGATTGAGGCTTGAGTATGCATTGGAGGGCACTTCTAATTTTTGTGCTTGGAAATACATAATGGAAGTTGTACTAGATGAAAATGGATTATTAGAGTACACAAAAACTAATATTCTAAAACTAGTGGCATTAGATGCACAATAGTTAACTCATTGGAAGAAAGATACAACAAAATCCAGGAGTATTATCCTAGAGGGAGTCAATGTCCATGTGGTTTTGAGTTTGCACGGAAAGTAGACTACTTATGTAATGTGGAAAACCCTCACAGAGTTATTCAAAAGTAGTGTTGGGTTGTGTTATATTCTTTCCACGACTAGTGGAGAGTAACAGGGGGGGGCGACAACCCCTCTGTCAGAGGGTATGTAGGGGTCTCCCCTGTATGACATCCAGGGGGGCAGCACCTTGGGAATTTTTTTTATTGGACACTATATTACCTATGGTTTTGTGCATGGATTTCACACATGGTTTTGGGCATGATGGTTTTCGTTCCATGGTATTATATAGATTCGGTCAAGGGAACTACAATTATGTTCTAATCTAGGGTTAATGGATGCTTCGACATGTATATATGTATTATAAAATTGAAAGGAACATAATAAAAAATCAGTCTGGTAGTCCCTGTTTTTGGATCCACGGAAATAACTTTGTGTATATTTGTTTTATGTGTTATGCTCTCACCTTGGTTTATTTTCTGTTTTTAGAATTTTCATGCAGGTAATTTCTATACGGGGTTAAAACCTACAAGTAGTAGTGGTGCCAAGAAATTGGCATTGAAGATAAGCTTAGGAACATTCGAATAAAAAAAAATGAAATCATTATTCAGTACCTCTCCATATTCACTCAGGTAAGAGATGAATTTGGAGGAGTAGGAGATATTTTGCCACCATATGAGCTTGTGATATTAGCACTCCTTGGTCTTCCGATGTCCTGGCACAATGATCAAGATTCAGTTAATGGAAGAGACAAGCTCCCAAATTGGGAGAGACTTTGATCTGAATTGGTGCACGTGGAGATTAGAAGAAACAATGGAGATGGAGTCTCATCCATATTTGTTGAGGAAGAATATTTTTCTCTAGTTGGAAATGGAAAGAATGCTAAAGGAAAGAAGGCCCAAGGTGAGGCAAAATCCAGTCAGAACCATGGCAAGAAAAAATTCCTCAGTAAAATTAAATGCTTTCACTGCCATGAGTATGGAAACTATGCAACCAAGTGTCCACACAAGAAGTCCAATAAGGAGCATGCATTAGTAATAGGAGGAGATGCGCTCACATCACAATTCAAGTTGGTTTCCCTCCTCATTTCTTGCATGGAAAGCATACTAAGAGGGAGTAACTAGTACAAAGACTTTGGTGATTCATATCATATGACAAGAAATAAAGATTTATTCAAAAGCCTAAAGGAGAAGGACCTAAAATTACCCATAGAGCTTGGATATGATGGGAGATATAGTAACAAAGGGATTGACGTTGTCACCTTTAAGAGGGAGTCAAGGTCTCATCTTGACCTAAAGAATGTAACGTATGTGCCTGGTCTAAATAAAAATTTAGTTTTTGTAGCTATACTTGAAGATCATGGATATGTTGTGGTGTTCATTAATGGGAAAGCTTATCTGAAGCATGTTTCTACTGGAAAAGTAAAAAAAATGGTGTTTGAATTAAAAAACTCTACAATCTAGAGGTAGACTTTACAATGCATGTGTCTATACCTCTAGGAGTGAGGTGGGGTGATGTAAGCCGTATTCCAGAGTTGCAAAGATTTGGGTAGGATCTATAAGAGAGCAATAGCAGTTGCAGTATACTCTTATGAGGGATCATTACCCTTGCTACAAGGGCCCATAATATTCAGTAACAAAAGAGTCAATGTCAGTTGATGCAGTTAGATCTTGAGCGATAGTGGAAAGGCTAGTACCAGTCAGAGACTCAGGAGACAATTGCAACTCATAGACACATTTGATTCAATATTTTGGATGCTCTCAGTTGCAGATGTTGCAATAGCAACAACAATATTCAGAGGGAGCATTATTTTTGTTACAGTACATTCTTCCAGAAGAGTAGGATTGGGGTTGTGCTAAACCATTTTCTTGCTAAGAGGGAGTGTTAAATTATAGCAAAAAAAGGCTTAATTTGACTTGTGCCTTAGTCAAATGGATAAATTCAAATTTCAACATCAACATGATGACTTGAGTTGTAGTTAGCAGGAGTGACATGGCCAAGTCACTTAGTTAAGTCAGTCAATTCAAGTTTGTGGGAAATAAGTAGAGTTGTGAATGAGTTTATTTCTAATATCTAGAAATCTAATGGAGTTATAGTTGGTGAAACTCAATTATCTGAGTTCTATTCATGAATATATTCATCAAGATTTTAGTTTAGTAGTTGTAAGTATTGTTAACTCCCTGATCTCTTAGTAAACCGGTCAATTTACTAAGAATAGACCCAGTCATTGTTACAGGGAAAAGTGTCTACACAGAACTGCTTATCCCACTAAGGTGTGGTAGCTACCTTAGAAACAAACAAAGTAAAGCTACTTTCGTTTTCCCTTTATGAAATATAGATGAGAGAAGAACAAAGGAGACCAACCTCTGTCTTGCACTTTTCGATTCCTCTCTCTCTTGATAGTCCTTCGCTACTTGCTTCCTTGTACGCCCAGCTTCACAGAGTACCTGTAAGATCAAAGTAGCATAATGCTATACAAGAACATGTATCTATAATCATAAACAATCTAGGATCAGATGTAGATTGACCATACAAATGCATAAAACATAAATGACACAAGAGTATGGAGGAAAACTTGAATAGCTTTTATTGATAATCAAGAAAGAGCCAAGGGAGTTACAACCAGTTGTTCTGACCCAGCATCATCCTCTCAGCAAGTAAGCCCTTCTTCACCTCATACAAAGCTTATATCACCCAACACTATGATGTTGTCTCAAGAAACCAACAACAATTCCTTACAAGATGCAAAATTCCAGCCCCTGGATCTCTGGGATGAGGGATCCATATATAGATATCTATAAGGGAGATGAGTCAGCTTGTGATTTGATTAGTGTCTTCCCTCTGATAGTTCTTGCTTCCACTTGGAGATTGATGATCTCTTACTCATCCTTGGTCGAATTCAGAGAGGCAAGTGTCACAGGAGAAGTTTCTGGAAGATTCCATGCCTCTCCACCTCGCGGATTGACACTGCCATTTGTCACTTCTCACCCATCGCACCCCATAGAAGGGCTTTTTGAAATGCAATGCACCCACAGAGTGTACTTAGGTGAGATGCAACACACTTTGCCTATGGAGCAGCTGAAATGATCCTGTTTTGACCAGTTCTGAGCAGTTTTTCATGGAGAACTTCTGGGAGAAGATGTAATCAGTTGACCTTGTTCCTTTAGGGGTTAGAACAACACTTTTAGGGACTTAGGAGTCCTTGGTTGATGGATATTTTATGCTTGGGGTTGCAGTGCCAAAAAATGTCTATAACAGTTTCCCCCTAAAGCATGAGGTCGTTAATCTTTTGATGTCGGGTGAAATGCTTTATTATGAGGATCCGAAGTTCTTTCAAGCTGGGAGGAGACCTGCAATAAGATACAATACATTACATTATCTTCATAATATTTTCATGATCTAGCTGAGGCGGGCATTCCCATGCTCAGCTTTATAAATTCATTTTCATGTACATAGGATAGATAATCGTTTGAGTGTAGACTGATGATTCTGGTAGAGTCATCATCCCTTTGATTGGATGATTATCTGTGCAGCAATGATGTACATTTGATGTCTTTATTTCCCTGAATATATATCGCAGCCTGGATGGATGGAACTAGATCCGGGGTCTTCAATCTCGTTCGATCTTCACTCGAAGTACAAGTCTATCCATGTGAGAGATGTTCTGGAGTCGAACATGGAAAGACATCGCTTGATTACTAGCCAATGATGTAAGCTGTTAACAGGCGCAAGAGGAATCACCGATAATGATAATGATCCTCAAAGTACTGCAGTACAATTCACGTGGTGTGAATAAAGGACTTGGCATCGAACACCACGCAAAATCTTTCGGTCGAAGGCCATTGATGTAAACCTGTCACTGGAAGTGAGAAACTTGCCATTGAGGCATGCAAGCTTCAAAGTACTGAACGGGGTGTTCCTAGATCGACTTCTTGGATAATGAGCTGATGTCGACAAGAAGTGATACGTCATAGGAGGGCCTTAATGAATCCCACATCAATGACATGGAACAGAGCAAATGATTTTAATGGAGGTGAAAACAATCTGGTGATATAAGGTTCAGGGTGGCGGTCATGAAAGAATGGAGTGTAAATGTATTGCAGCGGGTGAGACACAGGTGAATTCTCTGAATGACTTCTCTTGAACATATCGGCGACACTGACGTGATGGATTGGTAGCATTAACCCCAAATGTGGATGGTTTGATGGGACCATGGTGATGTGACCGGTGAATGAAACAACCCAACCCGACTTGGATGCAGAGTGAAAGTGTCATGTTCAAGAGTGACTTGCTACCAACAAAGTTTCTTCAAGTTTTCTTCCCAATTTTTCCCCAGTCATTGCTGACCAGTACCTCTTTATTTTTGTCAAGCTTGAGGAGGATAACATATGCTTGTTCTATAATTTGCCCTTCGGGAAAACCCATCGCTATGTTTTAACGAGCCTAGCAATAGTGAAACTCGTTCTTGTCTGCTATGGGCAAGTTTGTCACTATTAAGTTTTAACGAGTTTAACGACAAAGATAACTCGGTCCTTTTCAATTTTAGAGAGTCTGAAAAGGGACGTAAAGGAAACTCCAAAATTCCTTTTTCGTAACCTAATCCCTTAAGTCCGAAAAAGTATAAAACAATACAGAAGGGATGACTTTTCGATACTTTTAACAAGCCGAACAAAACAAGCGCTCGATCTTTTTGTGTAATAATCCCTCAGGTCCAAAAATATTAAAATCTAAAGGAGGGATAGCACTTCCGGTCCCTTTAACGAGCTGGAGAGGCCAATGGCTCGGCAATCTTTTCATATTTTACAAGTCAGTTGAAAAGAGCTTAAAGGAGACTCGTCTTTTGAGGAACGAGTGATAAAAATGTGTAGCAGCTGATTCCAGGTAGAGTTTGGAATTTTCCAATCACGACAGTGTTACAAGGGTGGCTAGTGGGATCACTCTTCGCAGCTATTCCTCAAAAGGGGTAAACAATCAAATGGAGGTGAATGATCGACCAATACAGAGTGGAGGTGATGATGAGAACACGACCAAGGCTTTAAAGGCTGAAGTACTACATTCACGATGGTTATTTACTGGGAAATAGTTCATTTTTTAATGAGCTTAAACGTGGGGAGAAACATTTGCTCATGACTTATGTTTATTTTTTAACGAGCTTGAACTATGTGCTAAAACTGCTCGATTAATCCAGTCGTATAATAAGAATGTCTCATATATGAAAACGGCTATTTTTAGAGTTTTTCCCCACATCCTTTCTTTATGCAAGTTAGGAAACGACCAATCCTACGAGTTTAAAGGGTTAGAGGACCTGCAAATTTAAAAAATAAATAGTCACTCTTCGCTTGCACGCCAAAAGGTTTGCATGCCCCAAGGTATAAAACAAAGTTTCAAGGTCACCTTTCAAATCTCCAACAAAACATTTGTTTTATCAAGAAAGGTCTACCTCTTTCAGGTTACCAAAGATTCTTCTATTCACAATGCAAACAAAACACTTCTTCGGTGATGTCTACCGAAATAGACAAAGGTGAGACAATCCACTCACATAACTTTGACGAGGGAATCTTATTCCAGTCTAACCCCCTTTTCCAATCACGGACGGGAGTACAGACTAGTCATATATCTCTCGCGGAAACCTACCCTATACCCGAAGTTTTCCTGCCAAAGCAGACCAGGGTGCATGCCCCCTGGGTTTCAGTCATGTCCTCCGAATCACTCGCGCTCATCAGGTGGACGGACTGGAGATTGATGAGACATTCCTTGTGTGAAAAGACCATTCAGGGATGGCATATGACTATTTTCTCTGTGTCATCCGGGAAATGGAAGTTGGTCTACGAGCTTGACCACTCTTCCTTCGTGTGGAAAACACATTACTCTAAAGAGTGATGAGACAATGGCTCCCATGCAATAAATATAGTCTCATCCAAGGAGTAGATTATAATCTAGGGGTCCTTGAACTACCATTACATTCATATGAATGGTTTTCCCTCTCAATGTTATGGTCACATTGGGAAGGATCCCTAACGGTCGACTGGTTCCTTTGTCAAAGCCTCTTAGATTTCTCATCTCAGGAAAAAGCAATGGAGAACCAAGCGCTTTCCAAGTAGTCAAGGAAAGGATACTCACAGAAGCCCCTTCATCTATGATCGTACCAGCCATAACCATTCTATATATTTGAGCAATAATTCGGAATGGTACACTAGTCGGTAAACGGGGTATGCCTAGTCAATTCCAGTCGAAGGAAACAACTAGGTTGCTTGGAGGTGGGACCAAATAGACGGCCGGGTACGACTCTTACGAACTTCCTTCCTGCGGTAAAGGAATGGGTAAATTGCCCCCATGTTCATCGAAGTCTGTGCTTGTGAAAAGAATTTGGATGGTGCCATCCTTATTCTCTTCTGTGACTGTATCATCTGAAGATGGAACCTCTGAAGGCAAGACCGGGTCGACTACTGCCTCGACCTTTTGACTTTCGTCTGGTATGGGTTTAGATGGTTGGTCTTCAATGATAGATGCTTCGGCTGACCACCTGGGTGGGTCAGCCGGATTTTCAACTGGTGACGGACACGGCAAGAGTTTTTTATATCTAGGAGGAAGTCGTAACGGTGAAACCAAACGATCGTCCAAAACTCTTTTAGCCTTGTCTAAGAAGGGACAACGGTGGATGGCATGATCGCCTTCGCACAGTTTACAAGGAAATCTATATTTTCCTTTTTGGCATGGGGCTTCGCTTTCACTAGTCGACGGTGTGTTTTCAACATGATCATCAGAGGTTGACGACACCGGGTTGTGCAAACGAGGAGACCAGTCCCTTAAGATCCGAGGGATGCAGGGACAATCTCGATGATAGTGGTCTCCTTTGCAAATGACACATGGAGACTTAGGCCTGGTCGGTGCAGTGTGTGGATTTTCGCTAGATGACGCTTGGTTGCCCCCTTTCGCTTTTGGCTCCTTCTTCTTCTTCTCTTTCTTCTTCTTTTCCTTCTTCTTCTCAGGTACTTGATTTTTGGCTTTACCAGCCCCATCAAGCAAAGAGGAAGGAGGAGAGGAAGAATTGGAGGAAGTAGAAGGTTGGTGGGTAACTCTGGATTCGTCTAATTGCTGACTCGATTGTTCAGGAATTGCGGTGTTCTGAACGACAGAGGTTGAGAAGAGCCATATGGGCAAGCCGATTGTCAATCCTGAAAGTGACAATGTGGCCATATGGGGTGCACCAACATCTCCCCAAGAGGAGAAGGGACTAGGATTTCCTCCAAGGGGAATTCCTTGGTTGGTGGATTCCATTTTCTCAACCTAAGATCAACGTAGGAAAGGGTGATGATTATTCCGCTTAAAGTAAATTTTAGACGCTTTGACACAACTTGTTTTTTCAATTTTAAAGAGTCGAGAAAAAACAAAAGATGACTCTAGTCACCTTCGATTTTTAATGAGCCTGAAGTGACAAGTGCTCAGATGGACCTTTTCCATTAAGGAGTCTGAAAAGGAATGAAAGGGACTGCTCTGGAAATCTAGGCAGAGGGATTACCAAACCAATCGCAAAATTGTAGAATACTTTTTACGGTACGGTAGTCAATCTTCCCGAATGTTGTGTTCAGTGCATTGCGATCGATAGGGCGGTAGACACGGCTTCCTATGGATAAAGGATTAAGCCTATTGTGGTCTCCCAAAATATACTCGACGGTACGTGGGAGCACAAGTCCGTACTGGCACTTATCGTCTCAAAGTGGAGGAATCACCCAACCATCAGTGAGAACAACAGTTACCAGGTTTTACGACGCTGGAATACGTCTCTAGCCTAGACTTCTAGATGTTATGCGTTAGGTTCCAAAGCGTTGTTAGATTCATTAAATTTATTTTATAGTTGATCTTGCTTAAGAAACTTTCCTTTCAGGTTCACCGCGAGATGTAGATGTACAATTCCTAAAATGCAATCTAAGATGATAAACAATATTTTATCTTCTTTGTGCAATGAAAATCCTAGCTACTAAGGAAAGAGAGACAATATTCTTTCACGAAGAGAAAAGAGCACACACTATATGCACTATCCTAAATCAAACCAATCAAACAGTCTAAATGCAAATTCACATGCATTTATTTGTTTTCGGCTTTCTTAGTATATGAATGATAAAAGGAAAGCTAATGCGAAAATTTGAATTACTTTTCAAGCGGAAATTACTAACAAGTTTCTTTTCAAAATAAAAAATGAAGACAATCACAACACTTTACGATTCGGAAATGAATACTTGCTTTCAACACTAGAAAAACTACAAATTCAGACCAAATACAATAGTAACAGGGTAATCGACTATCAAGAGCAACCAAACTCTCTCCTATGACTGAAAATGACACTTACGACACTTTCAGATCAAGAAACGACAGTACAATAACGTTACTTTTTGCAAAGGAGAACTGAAAATGACTCAACAAATACACAAAAAAATTTATAGTTCTTTCGCACAATGGAGGCGATATATCAGCAAGGAAAGGGGTTTCAAACGGAGATATACTGATTACAAATAGCAAAACTCATGAATAGAATCGAAAAGAATGAACACAGAAACCAAAACTGAGGAACAATGCCTAGTCTGATCAGCGCACCTGTAACATAGTGAACTTGAAATGCGGGGCACCTACTACACTTAGGAAGTGCGCTGAATTTCAGATTCACAGAACAGAGCCTGCGCTGGGCCAGAGACGAGACTTTTCTTGTGTTCTGGGTCACAGTTTGCAGTTCAGTTCAAGGGTTTTGGCCGAGCAAATGGTAATCAGTAAATCAACAATCAGGGGTAGATCTAAGGATGTTACTGGAGCTACCGTAGGGGTAATTAGAGAGTTTGTAAATCAATTGTTTAATTCATAAACAAATCTCAGAGATTGATTGAAGCAGCATTTATCTACTTTGCATTTGCATAGCAAATGCAGTTCGAAAGCTACCTGGCTCGACTTCAGACTTTGTCTGTAAGTTTATAAAATAAACAACAAGGAAGATAAACAAACAACCTAGTCGCTCCCTAGTGGAGTCGCCATTTTGTTACAGGGAAAAGTGTCTACACAGAACTGCTTATCCCACTAAGGTGTGGTAGCTACCTTAGAAACAAACAAAGTAAAGCTACTTTCATTTTTCCTTTATGAAATATAGATGAGAGAAGAACAAAGCATACCAACCTCTATCTTGCGCTTATCTCCTAGTTCGATTCCTCTCTCTCCTTATAGTCCTTCGCTACTTGCTTCCTTGTATGCCCAGCTTCACAGAGTACCTGTAGGATCAAAGTAGCATAACGCTATTCAAGAACATGGATCTATAATCATAAACAATCTAGGATCAGATGTAGATTGACCATACAAATGCATAAAACATAAATGACACAAGAGTATGGAGGAAAACTTGAATAGCTTTTATTGATAATCAAGAAAGAGCCAAGGGAGTTACAACCAGTTGTTCTGACCCAACATCATCCTCTCAGAAAGTAAGCCCTTCTTCACCTCATACAAAGCTTAGATCACCCAACACTATGATGTTGTCTCAAGAAACCAACAACAATTCCTTGCAAGATGCAAAATTCCAACCCCTGGATCTCTGGGATGAGGGATCCATATATAGATATCTGTAAGGGAGATGAGTCAGATTGTGATTTGATTAGTGTCTTCCCTCTGATATTTCTTGCTTCCACTTGGAGATTGATGATCTCTTACTCATCCTTGGTCGAATTCAGAGAGGCAAGTGTCATAGGAGAAGTTTCTGGAAGATTCCATGCCTCTCCACCTCGCGGATTGACACTGCCATTTGTCACTTCTCGCCCATCGCAACCCATAGAAGGGCTTTTTAAAATGCAACGCAACCGCAGAGTGTACTTAGGTGAGATGCAACGCACTTTGCCTATGGAGTAGCTGAAATGATCCTGTTTTGACCAGTTCTGAGCAGTTTTTCATGGAGAACTTCTGGGAGAAGCTGTAATCAGTTGACCTTGCTCCTTTAGGGGTTAGAACAACACTTTTAGGGACTTAGGAGCCCTTGGTTGATGGAGATTTTATGCTTGGGGTTGCAGTGCCCAAAAATGTCTATAACAGTCATGCATGCAATTCGAATTTCCTAGTTGAGTGGAGGGAAAAGGCATAATTGTATTTATTATTGTACCCTATTAAGTGTACAGTGTTTGCATGTAGCAAGTGAGGCTTTTCTCTTGGGAATTATGCAAGAAAATAGGAGATTCCTATTCTTTAGGACTAGGAATTTCTTAAGGAAATAAGAGGAAGTTGGAGGCCTATTTTGGCTAATTATTGGCTAGAGAAGACACAAGAGGTGATAAATATTGCAGTGTAGATTGAGCTTCAAGGATTGAAGTAGTCATTGTAGTGGGCCATTGTCTCATCTGATATAATACAAAATAGAGGAGGGGTTTTTCCTAGTTGGGTTCCCCAGTAAAAATATTGTGTTCATTGTGATTGAATGATTGCATGTGTTTCTACTGTATGTTTTCCTTTCTGCAGATTGAGAAGATGAAATTTGTGCCTATTGATCTCAGTCTAATTTCATTAGCAACTGAAAATTTCAATTTATTTCTACATTATAAAATAACTAAAATAAGAAATAGAAAGAAGAGGCACACAAATACACCATCTAAACAAATGAACACCATAATAATCATGGGAAAACTAATGCAGGACAAATCTCAGTTAGAAGGTGAGACCTATCCTTGTTGGCTTATATGGGCCAGACCCAAGTTCGGAAGAGTTATTTAGCCAAACAAATCTCGTAGCTACTGGCCCTTTCGGCAAAAACCTGCAGAGCGCGAACTGAGGTCTCACCCGAGGTAGCAAGGGAGGGTGCTGGAACCAGGTTTCCGCACCCTAGTGATGTCTTGGTGTGGTCTAGAGTTTTCACACACTGGTTTACAGCTCCGCACTGCTCGATATTCGCACAAATACGGCTTGATTTTATCTTTCTTATTAGTGCACTATTCTATTGGAGGGTACAATTAATAGGGTCTTTAAGCAAACATTTAACCAACACAACTGATTCGTGCATTAAAATGAACCCAAATTTACATTCATTCAAACCATAAGCAGATTAAATTAAATAGATATTATGACAGCTCAAAAGAAACAAAAAATTTCAAAAGAAACTTATCTTTATTTCCACTTTATCCTTAATACAACCAGATCCGCCCTGCGCACTCAGCTGCAGGGGTCCGTACACATATCTGCGGACTTTCCAAGCCTCTGTGCACATAGCTACAGAGCCTCTACCTACTACCCCAACCCTCGACTCAGACATATAGACCCTTTCAGACTATCTTCTTCAAAAACCCATTACCTTTATTATTCCAGATTCATTGTCCAAAACTCTTAGAGCCTCACTCTATTTATACCCTTCCTTGGCCCGCAATCCCTGCGTGGGCTGACTCTATTTACATTTCTTTACATTGTTTTTGGGTGGACTACCCTTTGACTCGACCTATTATAATTTGTGCTCCGCGCTTCCAGCAGAGTCTTTATCCTAGCATTACCCAAAATATCCGGCTTCACGCCCTCTAACTGTTGTGTGAGGCTTCCACTACCCAACAGTCCCCCAACACAATCATTGTGACTCGTCCCGAGTCATTCGGCTATCGCAGTAATCTTCTCACCTAGGTGGTTAGCATCCTCTATGCCTAACTTGTTCCAGCAGAAAATTCTTTTGTCATCCATTGCATCATTTCCATGCGTGTGGCTATCAACTCAGTCTCGAGCAGCGCTGTCTCAACCGTGGCGTACTCACTTTGCATCTAAGGTACCCTGCGCTCGATGGTGGTTGAAACTGCAAATGCCTCGTCGATAATCACGATTGCCTTTTGCCGGGTCACGTCAACTTGGATCTTTAGGTTCCGGGCCTCCCTTATCTTAGCCAGGTGCTGCGTTATAACGATAGTCGACACAGTTCCTTTGATCCTATCATAAGCTTCCTGAAGCTTCCGAGCTTTGGTTTCCAAGTGTTGAAGGGTTGGGTCCTCTTGAAGGGTCATGAGTGTGACAATCGACTGTGTGAACAAGTCCGTAAATTCCTTCATTGTTCTTGTAAGCATTTCGCGTGCGACGATGATGATGTTCTTACGCTCCTCCACGATCTCAGGGGGCATTGCCGGCTGAGTCTGCAATTTTAACTCTACAATTTGCACACTAAGCTCCCGATGGATCCAGGGAGCCTCCTCCTTAGCATTACAGAACACAATAGCCAACTTCTGAACTTGGGTCTCAATAGGGAGATCAGCCGTAATCTCTAATTCAGAGGCACTTGAGCAAGCTTCCATGAAAGTCTGCTGCATTTGGTGGTTTCGTGTGATGGCTTCATCCCGTTGGATGTGCAGCTATTCAAGATTTATTTTCTGCTCTTGGAGGATTAGTTCATTACGGCCTTCCCAAGTGCGGAGCTCTCTCGTGGCTCTGTCCTAGAGCTGTTGCAAGCTTTCGAGTGGTAAAGCGGTTATGTTGAGTCCCAGTCCTTTAAGCCATCCCAACATAGCTCTGTCCTCCGCGTTGTCGATGATCAACATGCCTTCTAGAATTGCAATAGCATAGGCGACTTGGGTCTTCACTAATGGTTCCATAGGTGCCATACCAGAATCCTTTGTAGCAGTACTTTCACTTGTGGGTGTGACGTCGATTCCTAATGTCTGTAAATACATACGGAGCTCCCCCAACACAATCTACTACTCGGACATGGCTTCATCAACTGCATCACATGTGGCCTCATGAACGACATTTTCGATGTCATTCAGGTCACCCTCTGTTAGGGTGGTCACCTCACTGTCTTTCTTAGATGCCTTCACCTTATTCCATGGCTTCAGCCGCTTAGGTGTCACTAAGCGCTTTAAAGGGGCCCTCGTAGTAGTGGATGGAGTATCTATCGCGACCAACTGGGCGGTTTCCTTCTGATTGCCTTTGTTCTTTGTCGATGTCTCCTCACTGGGTTGGGTCTTACCTGCTGCTGCGAGTGTCGCCTCTCGAGCTACTTTAACTTGCGCGGCCAACAATGCATTCCGCTTTTGTTGTGCAGTGTGCTTTGCTTCCTCCTTTTTTTTTCTAAATGTCGGCCTCATCACGCTCTTCCACCAAGGTTCCGTGCCAGGCCACTGACCAAGTATCCACAATCCCGTCAATAATGTCATTAATGGCACAAACCGGAGTGATTTCCATGCCTGGGTTGGGTCCTTTCGCGCCCTGATGTAAACATGATGCATGTCTGCTTTAAATTCAGCAATTTGCTTCATGCTTTCATATAACTCATCAGTTAAGCAGGGCAAATTATTAATCCACTGCCACATAGTTGCGTCCATTAATACCCAAAATATTTTGATATTGCGAGTTCGTCCTGCATCCCTTGTCGCCCAAAGGGAAGCAAATCGAGCGACTTCAGGCCATTCTGGATCCAAGACTGGAACCTGGCTTTCCTTGGGTAGGTCAATGGAGACCAGCATAATGGATAGGAGTGGCCATGCATAATGGAATCTCATGCCTTCGTCTTGCACGTCGCGACAATTGGTCTGAAACTCTTCACAAAGGAACTATGACCAATTGAACCATACATCGGCTGCGCATTCCTCAACAAGAGTGATAACTACAGTGGGGACCTCAGTGCGCGACATTTCCTCATGACTTTCCCCGCCAGTAATTGTGTGGCAACGCGAACTGTGTTGTCTGAGATACTATCAATGATATACCCTCATTGTCCCTTGGCAAGCTCGTACTTCTTTTTCAGTCGTTCTATCATCGTGACATCGTTACCCTTATCAGTGAACTCCCAAGGGTCTCTCCCATTGCAGGGGAGGTGTGAAACCCAATGAACCAGTTCCGCTGTGATAAGAACGGGTTTACCAACCCATAATATATCCTCATGGACTAAATAGAGAAACTGCTTTATGACCAACATAGTGATAGGGGGCTGGAGAAAGTGAGGAATTAACAAGATACAGAGTAATCCAGCTTTACCCACCTCTTGTAGCCATGCCTTTGGCTGTAGGGTTGTGAGCGTCCCTTTTATCTTCTGGTCCATTAGTTCGTCCATCTCCAGATGGGGAAATTTTAATATATTTGCAGGGTCCCAATCTTCAAAGTTCATTGTTGCAACACGGACAACCATCAAGTTTTCCACTGGCACAGCCTTTGGTAGTGATGGGGTGATGATTACAGAGTCGACTTCATCCAGATTTGTAGGTACTTTGGCCTTCCATTTTCTTGGAAGCACATACTTGGGTCGTCGTACTAGCTGTATGGGGTCTTCTTCAGGGAGGACTTCTTCAATGCATGTGGGAGGACCCTCATCTTCTTCCTCGCTTTTAATTATCATAGTTTTAGCCTTCTCCTCCATCGTGAATTTTCTAGACTGCAGGTGCCAGGGCGACCTTCTTACTGGTTCTAGACTCTGAGAATCCTTCTTGGTTCGCAGCGTCTAAGGAGATTTCGAGAGCTCAGTGGTCTGCAGTGTGGCTGTTTGTGGTAGGATCTTGTGCCTTCAGAATTGCATCTTGGTAATATTTGGGCAATTCCTAAAACTGTGGACTATTATTTAATTTCTCGTCACTCATCATGTTGTTGACGCTGGGCGGTTTTCTTGGAGAGTGGTAAGACATGGTGGTGTGACCTTGACTCTGATTATATATGATTCAACATTCAAAGTTGGCTGCTTGCCCTTGCAGTAGTTCATAAATGTGATTTTGGCAGTTTTTCCTTTGCCTTAATTTCCTACTACTGGCTTCGTAGTGCTTTAAATGGGTCATTATTTCATGAATAGTACTTGCAATGGTCGCTTTCCATCTTTCGTTCGCGGCAGCAAATCCCCAGGGATGCAGATGCGGTTTTTGTATGTATGCGATGATTCTATCGTGCAACTTTATAGAAGCCTGGTTTATTATCTCGTGCCCTCTTTCAATTGCATGGGGCGCTGGGACTAGGTCTCTAACGGATATTTAGGTGGGTAAACCCCTAGTACGGGTATTCCGTTTCCCGACTAGCTCGGGTTGTAAGCACCCTATATGTTTCCTCGATTCCACTAGTGAATTATAGTGCGTGCATCCCTGTACTTTCAGGTGCAGTCGTAACGATGCTAGTGGGGTCAATGCTTGTAACAAGGTAGGAAAGCCAAACACATCATTTTCCTTTGGTAATTCCTTTTCGTAATCCAGGTAGGCAACTTCTAACTGCATTTATGCAATTGCTTTGTCCAGCTTCATACTTCATGCATGGAGTCAGGCCCAGTTTCTTCTAACTTATCAAGTCATATTTTCGCTTGCAGAATCGTTGCCTAAAGCTGCAGAACTCTATCGCGGACGTTGTCACTGGTGGAGTGAGCTGCACCAGTAGTGGTTAGTTGGGCTGTAGAGAGATGGTCCCTCCCGGTGTTGTGACCCCGTGTTCCACGCAGGTCCGGTTGGGTTGTCAGTCGTCTGATGCGCATCTATATCTTTCAAACTATCGCTTTATGCAATCGTGGCCGCCATGCATGACCTCTAATATGGACTTGAAACCGCTTCCTATATCCCAGCTTCTGTGGCTCCCCTCCAGGTGTGCACAACCTGTCTTTTAGCACACTGGGCTGCTCTCATATTACGCATAATGTAGTGGGAGGGTTGAGCTGCACTTCGATAGTCGCGCCATTCTCCTCTGGTCAAGGTCTTTCTTCTATCATTACGCGTCGTACTGACCGAGTCACCATATTGCAGTTGATTGTCGTAACTGCCTGCAGTCGATTCTGCCATCGCTTTGCCTCCTCCTTGGAATCCATGGTGCAGATGCTATCACGTTCACACAAGGTTCTTCTATTATCTACGGACTACATTTTATCTGAGTCTTGCGTTGTTGTCTAATAAATGCAATCCAGTTCATCATCACTTCCTTCGTCGCGTATGGGTTCAGTATAGTGTTCCCCTTCCACTGGGTCCAACGGAGCTACTACCTGTAGTGAATTCTTTTCGAATGTCATCTTGTGTCTTTATAAGTTAATGATCCCTTTCATGTCTGTGGCCCAATCAATATTGAGCAGTGCAGGGTAAGGATTGTTGTCATCAACAATCTCTATGACTTTGAAATCGGTCTGGGTACTCACATCGTCGATATCCACCATCACTCCTTGCAATTGGCCCATTGGTAAGATCTTTTGTTGGTTGGCCATTCGTAATTGAATCGAGGACCATTGCAATGCAGGCTTGCCCATACGCTCCTAGGTTTTTAGGAAATACATTTGCATCCGAGCCTAAACCTAGGATGACTTGATCCATTTCATAGTCACCGATTTTCGCTGTCAGTCTCATCTCTCGTCTGGTGTGCATAGCATGTCTTCCTTTCTGCCGGACAACCTGGAGTTCACTGGATCTGGTGCACCTGGTGATCAGCTCTTGTAATCTTTACATAGCGTTACGATCGTGTAACAACTTCATGCAGGTTTCAAGAAAGGTAGTGATCGTGGAGGGGTCCAATCCTGACTCCATTTGATCCCTCCTACCTAGGGTAGATGCTTTTATGAAGCTCCACTGAGCTTCTCTTGGCCCCATATTCCCTTGTTCTGGCTCAGTGTTATGTTCATGTATAGATGTGTCGCACCTTTTCCCACCTTCATTCCCTCCTACAATTGCGCCACTTCTTAGTACCAGATTTATACTAGGGTCCTCTTTGCGAGGTTCCATGTGCATCGTCTGGATATTCTGGGTTGGTGGAGATTGGAGTACTCCATTTTCACTCAATTGGGCAATTAAGGTTGGACAGTCCACCAATTCATGATAAAACTGCTCACAGTGGGGACATGAGATCCTGGTTGGGTTAGTGCAGTCGCGAGCGTAGTGCCCTTGTCCACCACAATTATAACAAATTAACTGTCCTCAGCCCCGTCCGAGCCCCAATCCTCTTCCCTGACCACGTCTTTGAAAACCTCCCGGCACTTCAATCTGCACCTGGTAGGCTGGGGTTCTCTCTAGCATTAAGTCATAACTTTGACACGTTCACTCATCATGTCCCACTGATTGAAAAAATTTGCAATACAACTGTTGTGAGGTTTGGGTATACGTTTCTAATAGGTGGTAGTTATTTGTCGCATGCTTCCCTACCACCTGGAAAATCACGCACCAGAGCGCCTACGCAGTACTCGGTCCTGCTTGTACCTCTACTTTTAACAACATCAGACCTCCTCCCACCAAATAGTTCACGAAAACTGGACAATGGTCCTTGTCGTGCGCTTGGCTCTTACATTTAATACAGCCTACCTCCAGGCATACCTCTAGTCGGGACACTCTTCCTTGCTTCAAACTCTGCACTTTCAAGCTCAAGTTTTGAAATTATGCGTGGATATGCTGAACTCCAAACCCTGGGTCCAATATTGGGGTCATGTGTAACCTCATTGCTGTCTCCAGTGCCTCGGCTTGGGTTGAGATCTTATGTTGTGACAAAGCCATCCTCATATGGGGCGTCAAGGATGCCACAAACCACATGCAATGCTGTCCATCTTTCAAAGTCATGTTAGCTTCTCGAATAGTACTCTTTAATCTCTAGTCTAGATCCCACAGAGTTTCACTATGCAACATTGCTATCTCCTTGAACCCAATGACCGATTGGGCTTCAGACTTTGGTCGGCCAAACTCTTTATAAAGCGCGTCCTGGATGGCCGATATTCCCTCATTCAGATGGTCGATTGAGTATTTTATGTACCATGTCAATGCGCAGTTCTGTAGTGCAATGACCATTGTGGCCTTTTTAATGTTTTCATCTATTATGCCTTGCGCGTCCCATACAGATTTTATCACAAACCAGAACCGACTTGGCTCTTCATTCCCTACACCCTGAAATGTCGGTAAATTGACTGTGGTTTCCATCCAAGATTTCGGTGGTGGAGGGGGTGGAGGGGGTGTTGGTGTGGATGGAATCGATGCGGGTGAAGTAGGTGATGGTGTAGATGGAGGTGGTATCAGAGGGAAGCATTCTTTAATCAATCAGACCGAACTTCCTAGCGAGAACCTAGCGAGATCCTCCTCGCTTTTCCACAAGATAGAAATCAAAGGGTTGTTCTCTACTTCTCCTTTTCTTCGATAACCCTTTTCGCTCCGCGTTACTCCAGACATCAATATACGCGCAAGATCTATTTTTTGCACAACAACATATTAATCCAAGTATTCAATGATTTGATGTATCTACCCCGCGGTCCTTGGAGAAATTCCCTTTCTGCTTCGCTCTAACTTACAATTGTATCTATCGCGAATTCAGTGATAAATCCCCCTATGATCTGATCTAACCAGTGGTCTACTGTGCACGCAAGTCTATCTTTGGTGGCTTCCAGTCTGCGCACCAGTTCTGGAGTCCACACTATCAGCTGGTCTATTCTACACCTCCCCACGCTATTAGCTAACTTTGTGATCCACTCATACAATTCTATTCAAAATGTTACGAAGAAGATCTCATGTATATCTGTGAATATATAGCGATCTAACCATTGTTCCTCCGATATCCATGAGTTTTGGTTTTCTTGAACCACGAACTCGTGAAGCTTCAGATCCCACCAATCTTCAAGTTCTTTCTTCATAGGATTCCAGTGTTCCCACATTAGACACCCCTTAGGAAAATCTCGGTCTCAGCAACGGAACCATTTGTTGGCTTATATGGGCCTGACCCACGTTCGGAAGAGTTATTTAGCCAAACAAATCCCACAGCTACCAGCCCTTTCGACAACAGCCCATAGAGCGCGGACTGAGGTCTCACCTGAGGTAGCAGGGGAGGGTGCTGGAACCAGGTTTCCACACCCTAGGGATGTCTTGGTGTGGTCTAGAGTTTTCGCACATTGGTTTACAGTTTTTCACTGCTCGGTATTCGCACAGATCCGACTTGATTTTATCTTTCTTATTAGTGCCCTATTCTATTGGAGGGTGTGGTTACCAATTAACAGGGTCTTTAAGCAAACATTTAACCAACACAATTGATTCGCTCATTAAAATGAACCTAGATTTACATTCATTCAAACCATAGGAAGATTAAATTAAACAGATATTATGACAGCTTAGAAGAAACACAGAATTTCTAAAGAAACTTATCTTTATTTCCACTTTATCCTTAATACAACCAGATCTGCCCTGCGCACTCAGCTGCAAGGGTCCACACACACAGATGCAAAGCCTCTACCTACTACCCCAACCCTCGACTCAGACTTACAGACGCTTTCAGACTATCTTTTCCAAAAACCCATTACCTTTCTTATTCGATATTCATTATCCAAAACTCTTAGAGCCTCACTCTATTTATACCCTTCCTTGGCCTACAATCCCTGCACAGGCCGACTCTATTTACATTTCTTTACATTGTTTTTGGGCGGACTACCTTTTGACTCGACCTATTATAATTCATGCTCCATGCTTCCAACGGAGTCTTTATCCTAGCTTTGCCCAAAATATCTGGCTTCAGACCCTCTAACCGTTGCATGGGGCTTCCTCTACCCAACAATCCTCTTCTCTATTTACTCCAATTTTAAAAATACAAAACAAATGAATGGGAACTCACTATGGAGTTATCTTTTGACACTACATATGGCCTAAACAACTAATACAAAATCATTTTATTCCTTTGTTATGCTCACAAAATACCATCCTCAGATGTTTTTCTCAATTGTGGAACAAGATGTAACGTTACCAAATGGAAACCCCTTATCTTCCTAGTGTTTGATATTTAATGTAGCATGATAGCCACTCGGGGGATGAGTTTTTACTTTTTAACCCTTGATTGTTATAGGGTATTAGGTCTTATAGAATTTTATCAAATGTACACATGTGACTAGCTTCACATGTGTGGGTAATGGGGGTTTAAACTGGCATCCACTTGTACTATGGTCAACAACGAGGTAGGTTAACTTCTAGGAGGCATAATTTTCACACCATTGTAAAGGTTTGGTGTGTATATCAACATCGAGGGTGTGTGTATATATTCTAGATATTGAAACCTAATAAAATTTGATGCCTCAAAATGAATCCAAATGATTTTTGGCCCCAATTTAATTGGGGTTCATTCATTAAAATGGGGCTTGCATGCCAATTCCTTCAATTTTTCCACTAACGAAGTACCATGGGAGATGAAAAATTATAAAATGATTCAATTTGGATCATACCTCCCCATTTAGGAGGATTTCAATGGTACCTAAAAGCTTTAATAAATGAGGTGAGGAAATTTTATCCTCTACCTTCTCCCTAAAATACCATTTTTATTTACGCAGAAGTTGTACTTTCAATCCAATCTACCAAATCTCATGTTGGTCATGCCTTGTAGTTCTAAAATTCTTATGCAAAAATGTGTCTTTTTCCAAATCTCCTTGAGAATCTAATGCCAAGTCCTCTATGGTAGGTGGGAGCTACTCCTCAACCTCACCCAACATGGAAGGCTAATAGAGTTTCAAATTCTCCACCTTCATGACTAAGTATATGCACATGGCATTAGACTAAGTTGTGGTTATTATCTTCAACCTTATCCAATACCTCAAAAGGAAATAAAGCGTTGATATTTTTTATTAATACCATCTATTCTTTGAACCTTGTTTAGATAAAACCAAAATATTTCCCCAACTTCAAATGAATTCATTTTATGTTGATCATGTCTAGCCTTATACTTTTCTTGTGACTTGTTCAGTGTCTCTTGTACTTGAAAATGGATTTTCCTAATCTTCTCAAGAAACATCTTTTCTATTAATGCTTCTCTTGTGACGTCTTCCCTCACTCCTCCTTGTTTTCCATATACAACTTCTAAGGGTAAAGGTGTAAAATAACCAAAGAAGCTTCACAAGGGGAATTACCAGTAGAAAGGAGGGCTACTCTATTATAACAGTGTTGAATATAAATCATTAGTTTCATTTAGGTGTTGTGGATTTTTCTGATTGTAACCCATCAAAAACTTAACTAAAGTTCTATTCACTAATTTTTCCTACCCATTTGTCTATGTATGGAATGTTATAGATATATTCAACTTTGTGCCCATCTTTTTCTAAGTGTAGCCTAAAATGCACTAAGAAATATAGTCTCTCTATTTAAGATGACACTCCTTGGTACCACAAAGTGCACCTAGAATTGTTTAATGAACATGTTTGTTACTTCTTATCCTTTGATGAATTTTTATAGAATATAAGAATGCACATCTTGTTGAAATTTTCAATCTACCACAAATAAATAGTCATGTCCCTTTTGATCTATTTGTAAAACACTCACAAAACCCATGGAAATTACTTCCCAAGATCATGTGGGTGGGCAAAGGATGGCATAGACCTTGCTTTCTATCATTGGGCTTGATAGTATAACAAAGTATGGATCATTTAATATATTTTGCTACATCTTCTTGTACCATGGGCCTATACACATACCTTTGCAATTTCATAACTATATTATCAACACAAAAATGTCCTGTAGCCTTGGTAGTGTAAGCCTCTTTCATAAGCTACAATTGTTTATCTTTAGGAATATAGATCTTGTCTAATATATAGAATAACCCATTTTATAGATTATAGTCGACCTTGCCAACCCCTTTGTCTTTGTAGATACTAAAATACTTCCTTGAAGTCTTGATCTTCTATGTGTACCCCTTTATATGCATCATGGGTAAAAGGAACCATGTGCATAAGAGTTCCCAAAGCTATATTATTTGATGTGGACAACCTTCAAAGCATGTCTACCAACTTATTAGTTTTTCTCTTCATGTACTTCATGACTAAATGAAATTATTGTGAAATACCCCTCCATTTGTAATGTTTGGTACATTGAATCTTACTTTGGACATGCAAAATTGTTCATTATTTCCACTTCTTAACAACATGCATTTGGGCATAAATTTCCTTCTATATGTAGGGTACTTTAATACTTCGCTATGGAATGTTTCTAAATGATAGCATACCACCTTACTTCCTTACATTATGACTTCTCCCATTGAATATCCACTTGCATATATGCACCTTACCTCTTTGCATCAAGAATATTCCCATGGCATATTCACTTGCGTCAATATCCATTGTTAGAAAATTATATATTACAGAGCATTGGCACACATAAAATATTGTTGAAACATAAACACTGAAAACATATAAAACAAGAGAGACATAGATATTCGTGGTTCACCCAATTTGGGTTATGTCCACAAATAAATAGCTAGTTCTTCCTTTTATGTTATCCATCAAAATGAAGAGATACAACCTACAACAGATTCGTTGTAATTTCCTCTTCGCTCTCGCAAAGTCCCCTCTTCCTTTCTCGCTTAAAATAACAATACATAACCGCAATAAAATTCCCTCATATAAACCAAGGGTTTCCTTCTAAGGAAAAAATCCTAAATTATCATAACTTCTACCATCATATCATTCACCTCATGCACAGCCCAAATTGACTACGAAACTACAATATTTTACAAGGAAACTTTTCATCTATTTTTAGCCTTAGGGACCCACTAGCCCCTGCACACCCCCGTGTGGAGGGGTGTATAGCGTTCTTGGGGTATACATTTGACTAAAATAATACCTATGAATCAAGAATATAATTAGGCTCCACACCCAACAATCTCCCACTTGGAGGTTAATCATATCAACTCCACCACCGCTTCACTTGCTGGAGAATGCTTCCACTTTGGACCTGATTGTTTCTCATATTCATCATCATACTTGAAGACCAATTGAAACTTAGCAAAATCTCAGTTTCTCCCTGGTTACAAATTTTGCTAACATATCTACAGGATTCTTGCTAGTGTGTATCTTTTCTAGCTTCAACTGTCCATCTTCGAACACTAACCATATGAAATGGTACTTGAGCCATATATTTTTAGTCTTGGAATGAAATGTTGAATTCTTTGTAACATGAATGAAACTATGTTTATCACTGTTGTTGATCTAGATTGTCATTAATGTCAATATGGAAATATTCTAGGATACCAAATGATGATTGAAAGTCATAGGAGCTATTAGAGAAGAGAATATCAGAGTAGAGCAAAGCTATTAGAGCAGAGAATATCAGAGTAGAGAAGAGTGATCAGAGCAGTATCGGAAGTTAAAAGGGGTAGGAGTGAAGAGAAGCCATAGGAGCGACAAGCCAAGATAAAGCAGATCTATTGCATGTGCCAAGAGTAAGAACCATATCAGAGATATTGCATGAAATATAGGAAGGAGCAAAGAGGAATAGGCAGCGAGGAAAGAGCCAAAATGAGGAACACATCATCGAAAGAAGAGCTATCGGAAGAGTGGAAGAGTGAAGAGTGTATGTAGTCATCGGAGCAAGTAGAGAAGAAAACAAATAGCACAGCTATCGGAAGAGCATGGGTAGGAGTGTACGTCTATTTTGATTGTGACTGAAGGCTTGCACCAAATTCTATCCCTCGATCTCATTTTCAATGCTTATGTCACAGTCAACGGCTGGGGTTAAGCCTATTGTTAACCCATGCGCTAGTTGAAGACCCACAAGCCATAGATTTGATGACCTCATATATCCAATGGATATTGGGTCACAAAATGATTGGACATTAATCTCAAGAACAAACCCGAACTTTTATAGATCGAGGATTTATAATCCTTATCGGCTTCATAAAGGCGGTTAAGCATCGTGCAAGTTCCCTGGCCGATATCATTATGAGCCATTAGATCCAGCGCGCCTTGATAAAACAGTGGAGGATCGATGATTGGGTTTGTTGATCGAGTGGATCAACAACTGTCAGATTTAAGATGAGATCAATGGTGGAGAATTAATCTAATAAGACTTGGGACTAAGTGGACCCGATTGAGTTATCAAAAGAAGCTTATTGGAATAGTGCATCCATCACATATCACTAGTCTTGAAGAAATGTAACGATGGTAAACCATGCTTGCGATTAAGGTGATGATGTGGCAGGTGGGACCACCCATTATATGTTTTTAACTATGTTGATATGTGAAGATCAATGATGTTGATATCGGAGGATAGAGTATGTTATGGGCATGACTTATAAAAGACCTCTGGAAGTTGCGATTGTGATTGATGATGTGGATGTGGGACCTCCTTGGGTAATCGAAGGAATAGAGGAAGATGGAAGGTCAAGAGAATGAAAGAAGAAGTTGAAAGCTTGAGAAGCCAAAGGTCTGGCAGATGAAAAAGGGCCAATGGAAGCCGAAGGTCAAAAGGCACTGCAGCGTGGTTTAATCTTTAAAATGATTGAACCTGTGATGATTTAAATAAAGGTGCAGTACAAATAGTAAATGAGCTGAACAATTCAGTGAAGTGAAATAAGGTTTGATCTGTCATCATTTGAAGGGAGAAATAGACTGCACCAGTACTAAAGTATTTATGAGTATGATCCTTGGATGTAACAGATCGCGACACTAAGAACAACGAGAAGCAGTGACTCCTGAAGCACTTACCGCAACAGATAGAACAACAGGTTGAAACAGAGAATTTTTTTTTTTTTGTGCAGATAGTTAGGCATCTTAGGCATCTATCTCAGAGAAAAGTTAATGGTTCACAACTCGTAAACTGGAAGAAACAGAGGTAAGCTACAGGTCTAGCAGGATAGAAGAAAGTAGGAGGACAGAAGTAAGTCGTAGGTTCAGCAGGTTTGGGAGTAGATAATAACTACCAAACATATCTAGACAATATACAGTAGAGGGTTGGAGCCCTTGGGGTTGGTGCCTCAGAATTGGAAGGATTGGTGTCCTTGGAGTTGGTGCTCCTAAATCCAAGGTTGATGCCTTGACAAGACAAGGTTGGTGCCCTGGAGGTTGGAGCCTCACAAAAAGTCCAAGTTGGTGCTTGGAAATAAATTGAAGCTTTATATATATTGTACCTGATTCATTGTGAATATTATATTAATAAAATAATGTATTCCTATTGTTCATTTTGTGTTCTAAATGTAAATGATTTAACTAGTAAAAAAGACAATTAAAAAGAAATACTGATTCCCCCCCCCCCCCCCCTCTCAGTATTTCCAAAAATTGGTACCAGAGCGGGCTTCTTCATATCATCCTAACAGCTAGAAGAAGGATTCATAGTCATAATGAGAAATCAAGAAGTTTTAGGAAGACCTCCTCTGTTCGATGGCACAAATTTTAGTTTTTGGAGAAAAAGAATGTCCTACTACTTAATGTCCCTTGGACTTGAAGTTTGGCATTCGGTTTTAAATGAGTACACAGCTCCTTCCACTCTTCCAACAGATCAAGACGAAAGGAAAGCTTACATTGCAAATGCAAAAGCCTTGAACTCCATCACTAGTGAAATCACTAATTCTGAATTTACGAAAGTCATGAATTGTAACTTGGCCAAAGAAGTATGGATAAGCTAATTAGCTTATACGATGGGAACTCCAAAGTTAAGAAGGAAAATATTCAAACTCATAGAAGGCAATTTGAAAGTCTAAAAATGGATGATGAAGAAGATATTGCATCACACTTTCTCTGAGTGGCTGAAGTGGTCAAATCTCTTAAAGGATTGGAAGAAAACATTAAAGAAAGAACTATTATTCAAAAGGTCTTAAGATCTCTCCTAGATAGATTTGACTCCAAAGTAAGTGTATAGAATAAATGAAGGATCTAGATACTCTCAAGATGGGTGAACTTCATGGAATCCTCATTGCCTATGAGATGAGAAAAGGATGCCCAAGTTCCAAAGATGCAGCATTCAGAGCCTCAAAATAAAGAAAGGGCAAAGAATGGAATACCAGTAGTGATGACTCCAATGTTGAATCGAATTGGTGCAATTTGTACATTGATTAAAGAAAGAACAATGTAAACTTTGAAACGAGAACTGATATTGTTACTTGTTTCATAGAGATAGCAAAAAAATGACCTGATTTTGAAAAGAGCTAATGCAGAATACACATGTTTTTTTTAGAGCATAGTTTTTGGCACTTAAATTTTTTTTATGTACATTACGTTTTATAATGGTAGTGATTTTCATGCTGATTTAAAAAAGTGGGTATTCTACATCAGACCCTTTTTTTATAAGACCTATTTTTTGACTTTAAATTTTCTAATGTATGAAATGTAAATAATTATTTTGTAAATTTAATAATTTTTGAAGTGGCCATTTTCTTCATATTTTCTTGTTTTTCATTTTTTTTTTTGTAGTGAGTTTTTTATTGTTTTGCATTTTTAAATTAGAAGGTCGATATTTTGAATTTTCGATATTCTACATATTTATACATCCTTAATTAATTTTTCAATCCACATGAAATAATTGTTTCTAAAAGACAATATTTTTTAACAATGGACATAAAATAACCATTTTTAACATAAATATAACTAAAAAACTACACGTTTTGATAATTTTTCGCTAGAATTGACATGTCAAAATCACAATTTTTATACGAAAATTTTAACTAAAAATGGTTACATAATAGTTTTTTTTATGAATTTCATGTCAAAAAAATAGTAATAATCACTTTTTTTCAAAAAATAATGATTAACTTAAAAATTAATGCGAAAATCACATCTTAGAAATATTGAATGCATAACATCCTTAATTGAGTGTTTATTCTTCTTATAAAATGTCAAAGTCAAAACATTGCAAAGCTTGATTTCCAAGCATAACTTAAATTTAATCAACAATGTCACATAATCCAAACTCTTCGTCCTCTAGGGTTTTATCATTGTCTTCTTCCACAATAATTTTTGCTTCCTTTTTCTCATTTTCCTCTTCTAATGGATCTTTGATGTCTGCGAATCTCCCAATGTATGTCTTTCCAAACATTCCATGTAATGGTGGTTGGGGTTCCTTTGCCTTTTTTGCCACACGTGATTCACCGAAGTCCCCTTTCTTCAACCCAATTTCTTGCATTCCATCTGGAAGAAACTGAAGAGCATTAATTCTTTGATGAATGAAATTGCATTGTATTGGATCTTTTTCAATTGCAATGCAATTTCTTCCTTTTTGAAGGCAACATGCTAGTGTTGTACCTAATTATCAAGAACAAAAGAAATAATGAAATAAATTAGTACAATGACATATAAATTAATAAATAACATATTGAAATTCAATTCCATATAACAAAACTTACCTGAGCCAGAAAAAAATCCAAAACCCAATCTCCTTCATTTGTCTACCGCAGAGACATGGCTAAATTGAGCTCCTAAATAACATTGGGTTACATTGTTTAAGTGCTCAAACAGCTCAATAGAGCGCTTAAAAAGGGCTCAATTGAGCAATCATTTTTTCCACCCAAACGTGCCATCTCTAACCAAAAAGTGTAACCCAGCTCCATGCTTTCACCCTTATAGATTATGAATTTCTAACAATCTATATCCTAATTATTATTATTATCCAATTTTAAGGTCATAGCCAAGCCAGACACCAAATTGGTGTATGAAACCCCCTTGTTTGTGGGATAAGAAACCCACCTCCACATAACGATTTAATTATTGTCTACGAAGGCATACCTACTCTAACCCCTTCTAGTTTTTGATGCTATGACCTCTTAGGAGGAAACACATGCTCTTAACCATTAGGCACTTGACCTGAGATGCCTCATGTTTAACTCTAATGTTATAGGAGCAATTTCTCAAGAACTCTATCCAATAATTGGACCTCACACACTCTATTGACCTTTAATTTCAATTCTGTCGCATTTCAAAGTGTACCCCCCAAAACTCATTTAAGGCCATAAATCACACTTAATATTGGTTTACTATATTTGTGAAATTTCTAATTCTTTATAACTAATCATTTAGTTTGGGTTGTTGTTTCTAAAAGTGTATTCCCCAAAGCTTAATTATGTCCAATGTCACTTCATAATCTAATGAAATGTAAGAAATATCTCTTCCACTTGAATTAATAAGACAATAGAAACCTCACATACTCAAAACAAACCTATTGAAAACTAATTTGATTCAATAGACCTAATCAAAACAAACATACAAGAGAATGTAAAAATGAACATTTTATCATGAAAGGCTGAAATGTTTAGAAATTTTCTTGAATAACTATTTCAAATACCATTTAAGAAAAGATGGTAATGCAAGCACATAGAACCAATAAATAAGATTTCAAAGATGCAATAGAATGTTATTGCCTAGGGGACAAATCTCTAGTCTCTCTACAAACAAGCTACACCAAAACCATAAAAAAAACTAATCAAGTTATTAAACCTTCCTCATTTTAATTTATTAAGCATAGGTCACTATGTGTTAAATATCATAGTCTAAAAATAAAATAAGTAACTTGCACCTCAAACTTACATTGAAAAGAAACATTAATACAAATGATCCAATTTCAATTGAGAACAATAGTTTATTATAAGGAAAACAAAAAGAACAAACCCTTGTAATTCTAATTGAAACAAAGAGAAAATTCGATATAAAAAACTCAACACCCATATCTAGATATATTATCATTGCATCTCTTTGACAACAGATCAAGCACTGGAGAAAATTTTTAATATAAAAACCTAAGCATCCATATATAGATACATCAACACCCCATCTTTTTGAGTAAAAATCAAGCACTCCTCTTTGTACACTAAAAAGGAGGGATGAATCAATCTATCTTGGTTTATGAGGAGCAATGAAAGGAATTTGTTTTTATAATCTTCTAGTTTAGATCGACTAAATAAAGAGGTCTAATAACTAATCATTTAGTTTGGGTTGTTGTTTCTAAGAGGGTATGGCCCAAAGCTTAATTATGTCCAATGTCACTTTATAATCTAATGATATGTAAGAAATATCTCTTCCACTTGAATTAATAAGACACTAGAAACCTCACATACTCAAAACAAACCTATTGAAAACCAATTTGATTCAATAGACCTAATAAAAAAAACATACAAGAGAATGTAAAAATGAACATTTGAGTATACTCAAATCTTGAAATTTGTGATCCCAATTCATAATTCTTTATTTATTTCTATCTCATCATACGTTAATTATTTTAGCAAAATAAAAGTACGCCTACATTTCTATCTTATTTGGAGTTCATTATTTTGGAAAAAAGAAAGAAACCTATTTGTTCATCTAAAACATGGAGAAGAGGCAAACCATGTTAGATTGTCTCTTTTTCCTTCACAATACACACCAATAACCACTCTTTTTCGCTTGCCAAGATTATTTAGCATCAAAAAATATCTGACAATGGAAGATTGGCAAATATTGTGTCATACACAATGATTGGAAAATATTGTGTCATACCCAATGAAAAAAAGGATGGGAAGAAAACAAATAGATGTGGCAAATCCATGGGTGAAAAAGAAAAGTCATAAATACTAAACATATTGCAGATTTTTATAATTGCTTGCAAACCTGGCATAGATGCCTAATCTATGCATCATGAATAAGAGATTTGGATAGGTTATAATTCTGAGGAGAGGAGATAGATCACATATCAAACCAAATTTGATATGAAACCTTATTGGTTAACCTTAGTCTGGTTTTTGTTGAGAAGGAATACCATGAAGATTGTTAGAAATAATCAAACAATGTAATCTAATCAACGTTTATGGATTGATTATTCATTTATATCTTAGTCAGAGTTAATTATTCAAAAAACAAAAGAAAGAAAGAAAGACGTTTATGGATTGATTATTCATTTATATCTTAGTCAGAGTTAATTATTCCAAAAAAACAAAAGAAAAAAAGAAAGAGGGACCTACATGTTCATTGAGAAGAAACAACTGAGTTGGATTCTTCACTTTTTCTTCTGCCATATTTGATACATGCACCCATGCACTAGTAACTATTTTGTTTGTTCCATGCATTTTAACGTTGGTTGTGCCAGGGTGAGGTGGAGGAAGAGGAGCTGCAGCAACTAGAAGAAGAGTTTGCACATCAGTCCATCCGTTCACCTTATTGCATAAAAATAGATGAATATTCACCCTAAGTAATAAATTTTATTACATGAAACTCCTTTAACATTTTCTTTCTCAATAAATTCTTTAGAAACATCTTTTAAATTTCGTACATTAATTTCTCTTTAAACCACATTTTTGTGTACAATTAGTCATATAACCCTACCAATTGGTTTAAAACTTATATCTCCATTCCATTTACTCTTTGCAATTCCCTTTCACAGATAATGAACACTTCATTCTTATCTTCACTATACGATGTTGGACTTGACTTACATTATTCAATTTTCAACCTTTATAATGGCTCAAAATTATCCTATTTAATTTGATAAAGAGAGATTTTGATATCCATCTACAAAACATTGTGTTGCATGCCTATAAAAAAGCTCAACGACCTACATCATTAAATCATAGTGTGCCTATCAAAATGTAATATTATTTCCTACCCCTTTTTCAAGGGAAATCGCTGATATTGATAAGTAAAACTCAATTCACATCACATTGTGAGATAGATGTTCCGAGCTATTCTGATCAACATGGTGAATGGATGCCAAGGAGAGCGTATCAGGTTGTATGTTCGAGGGATCATCCTTGGCTACAAAAGGTCAAAATCAAACCAATACCCAAATACTTCTCTGATTCAAATTGAAGGAGTCAATACACCAGAGGAAGTGGATTGGTATCTGGGCAAAAGGATGGCCTATATTTACAAGGCGAAAACCAAGAAGGGGGGAACTAATTATAGGTGTATTTGGGGCAAAGTAACAAGGCCGCATGGTAACAGTGGTGTTTTTAGGGCAAAATTTAGAAAACATTTGCCACCAAAGTCCATGGGAGGGAGCGTGAGAGTATTTATGTACCCCAGCAGCATATGAGGTTGCTGTCACTACTTGGCCTACAAACTCACGAATGTTTCATATTTTAGTTTTGTTTCCATATGAGAGGCCTATTGTTGATGAAGCCGTTGATTTATGAGAACATTTTTCCTTCACAACAAGATGTGATGCAAATTTACCTTTTTTTCCTAGAATATTTGGGTCTTTTGTTATTTTATTTTGACCTACATTAGAACTATGAAATCATGATTTTGACAATATGAGTACTGATAGTTGTTTGGTGTAGACATCTGCACATGTTATGTACTACTCTTTAAAATGTTCAGTTCATTAAAAATGATCAAAACTGAAATTTTACTAAAAAACTATTTTGTTTGTTCCTGCCAAAATTAATTAACATCAAAATTACCTCTGAAATCTGCTTAATATAGTATTGGATGCCTATTAAGCATTATTTGGGGTGATTCGTAGTAGATGGGGCGATTCTGAGAATTGCCCCATCTGCTACTAATCGCCCCAAACAATGCTTACTGGGCATCCAATACGATATTAAGTGGATAAATCCTAGCCCTGCGAAAGATTTGCGGTGATGGCACTATTGGGAGTTGAACTGGGGTCGCCTTAGGTTTTATTTGGGTGTTATTGTTAGAAAGAACAGGCTCGGAGAAATCTTTTTCATCTCATGTGTTCTTGTCCTTCGAAGTCGGAAAGCGATTGTTTGGAGGACCTGTCGAAACAGAAATAACAAGGTTGTCTTTGATGTCTCGACATTCAGAAACAATGTGCTGTCGGGCATCGGCAGATAAGGGCACAGCTGAAGAATATCATTCTGGCTTTCTAGACTCGATCCACTTCAATTTGTATTGTCGCTTGGGTACATTCAGAGGATAAGAAAATGTGTAACCATTTATCTCATCAACCTGTAAACCATATTTTGGCTCTTCAAATATTTTATCTGTATCAAGAGCTCTCCTAGACTCAGCAACAAATAAAAATGATATTGGTCCCCAGAACCCATACAATAGCAAATCCCTCCAATAGATATAATATTTATTTGATCCTACCACTGTCATATCTCTGTTCTCTGGCACTGCCTTCAAATCCCCTTTAAAGTTGAAAAACTTCACTTTATAAGTAAATTGTTTGCAGTGCGGCTATTTGTTCATCAGAGAGGCCGAGACTTCGCTGGTCATCATCGTTCAATTCATGGACAAAGATGATCCTCCAAGGTGGCGAAAAAAGATCACGACAAACTTCTTTGATTAAGTAGATGAGTAACGCTATTGCGAAGAGTACTGCCGCAATTGTTGAAGAGCTAACTAATACCTGCCACTGTGCATCCATAATGACTCAATTTCTGTTTCCAAATGTATAACGTGTCTCATGTGGTGATTTTCTTTTTGAAGAATGTCCTGAGTTGATCTTCTCTAGTTTATCAATGAGGTACGTGTTTTATATCCCTCAAGCATTTTCAAGACCAATTAATAAGCCGACACATATTCTCGGTGATTTTTTTTTGTCTTAAAATATATTAGGTGTCCCTATGGGGTTACATGGACTTTCAATGTAAGTTGTAACTATAATTCACTGTCCATGTCTAATAATATTAGACATTAGACATTAGTTGGAGGTAACATTGATAAAATTATGAGCTCAATATTTAAGTTACTATGGTGAAGATAATATAGAAAGGCGGGCTTTCATATGGTCTATCAAGAGTGTTATTTTAGTTCATTATCATTCAAACAAGGGGCCGTTAAGTTTGGTGTTATCCGTGTCTAAGATATTTAGATGAAAATTGATCGAGATTAGGTTTTTACCTTGATTAAGAAGATTTTTAAAATGATTAAGTATAAGGGAATGGAAATAGGAGTAGTTTTTAAAAGCAAAATTCAAGTGTGTTTTCTAGTCAATTCATCTTTATCTAAGATATTTACATGAAAATTGATTGAGATTATGGTTTTCACCTTGATTAAGAAGACTTTTAAAATGACCATGTTAAGCATAAAGGAATGGAAATAGGAGTAGTTTTTAAAAGCAAAATCCAAGTGTGCTTTCTAGTGAATTCATGGAAATACAATAGATGAGTCTAAAATATTTGAAATGCTTTAACAATAAGGTTATAGTTATGGTACAATAATAAATTTTTAGCTAATTTTATTAAGAATTCACAAGAGATTAGATATATTCGTTTAACATTGAAAGATTTTTATTTCGAGGATTAAGAAATACTTCTCTATTATATTAATTTATCCATAAAGGTCATTTACTTTTAAAAAAATAAATTTTGTTACTTTCACTTTAGGTTTGGTTTTTGATCCAATGGGTTTGTATAGATCTCGAGGTAATGGACTCCTCAAATATGACTCAAGGATTTCTAAAAGTATTCTTCCAATATTAATGAGTTTCTATGTCTACAATGTAATCACCACAATGAAATAATAAGCATTTACTACCAACTAGATGTTCATAGCCCCATAAAAGGTTTTTATATCCCTCGTTACTTCCCCCATTGGGGTGCTTTTCATTTATTTTATTTCTCCCTTTTCTTTTATTCAGATATGAGGATGGGTAACATCTAATTAATAATAGTGGGGGAAGCAACGCACTGAATAACCATATTAATAGGGGTGTCTCCTTATATTGGATGTAAATTCTTGACCTAATTGACTTTTTAGAATTGTTACCAAGGGAGATGTTTTTATGCTGTTGTTAAGATATTCACAGTGAATTTGATAAACGTAATTCTTTCTCAGTGGTAATTGATGTTAATGGAGGTCCAAACTTAGTTTGCTCATTTTAGTTGTGTTTCCCATTATGGTATTAGTGTCCATGTGCTCCTCATGAGTCACCTGCAACAAAATAAGACAAACACAAAATACCATGTAACTATATTTAAAACGCTATCAAAGTTATTATAGTGGTTCATAACATGACAGTGATAGTGACCTTCCTTTAAAGGTTTGGAAAGAAATTAAAATAGATTATTATTATGGCCTTAGATACTGTAATCAAAGTAAATCAAGTGGTCGTAGGTATCTCATCGTATTCTCCCTACACGTGGGGTATGATTTCACTAATGATGCATTATTAGGATTGTGATTGACACTAGAGTTATCTTCTGGGGACTTGCTTGTTTTTTCCAATTATTTCATTCTTGAGAGAAAATCCTTTGGCATATAGGTTTGGGATTTGTTGATAGCAAATGAAGTTATGCTACCTTCATTTCTCGGGAACACATTTATGAGGGAGTAACAAGGTTCTTGAGGTGTAACTGAGTTGCTTTAGAACAAATGAAACTTGCTTTTGGGATTCCTTGTGAACTTTTTGTGAACATATTTTATGGAGAGGGTGATCAGTTTAGTGAGGGTAATTAGAGGAGATTCACTGTAATATGACTCCAGTTCCTCTTTTTAGCGAAATCCTGGCCTCCTATGAATTTGTCATGCTCACAATTAAAATAAGGATAATCAGGAAAATGTGCTTGATGTGATATGGTAAATTTGTCCATCTATGTTTAGGTGAAATAGCCATGGCATGTAATGGTTGAAAACATGTTGAATTTATACATAAGAAAGAAAAATGATATTCTACCAAAAGAATTAATGTGTTTTTTTCCTCATAAACAACTTTGTTTGGCACATAAAAATTTGGTTTTACTAGCATTTTTTAAAAAGTTCGAAAATTGACCCTAAAAAAAAAAAATCATCGTTCTAGTATCATCACTTTTTCGTTTTGAAGCTATATTTTGCACGAAAATTTCGTAGTAAATTCATAGTCACTTCCATTTTTAAAACATGTTCAAAATTGACCCCTAAAAAATAAAATCATCATTCCAGTATACACACTTTTCGTTTTTAGCATTGTTTTTGATGTTTTTCGAGGTTTTTTGGCCAGAGTTCCTGTTTTGAGTTTATAGTTCCCGTTTCAAAGTTTACATCGTTAAAGGATCTAAGCTAAAAGGTAAGTGCCGTCTTATTTGTTTCAAATGTGGAAAAATAGGTCATTATGCTGCAAAATGTCCTCATAAGCATGATAGTGATGGTGAGGAAAATTCTGAAAGGATGGTATACAAAAAGAAAGGGTTCAATAAGAAGAATTTCTTCTCTAAGCAAGATGAGTCCGATGAAGATGAATTTGTAGTCATAAAAAATAAATCAACTAATCATTTCCCTCATCGCAAAGGAGGTAATGAAGAATCATATGAAGAAAATGACCATACTGGAAGCCAAGAAGTATTATTCATGGAATTCACAAATGATGATGATTCAAGGCTAGAAGGGAATGTAGATGAATTGTTAATAAGTGCCATTTAAGAAAATGAGAAATTATGAAATAAAATCATCTCTCTCAAGGTAGGAAACGAGGAAACAAAAAGAAGAGAAGACCTATTGAAAAATAAGATAAAAGAAAAAGAAGAAGTTAGTGAAGAACATGAAGCCGAAATAGTATCTATGAGGAAGGAATTGGAGGAAGTCAAAAAGAGTTGGGAAAGCTCTCAAATTCTTGACACTATCCTAAATAATCAAAAACCTCAACATGACAAATCTCGGATAGGTTTTAAAGGAGAATCATTAAGTACTAAGAATAATGCAAAAATCTGTACCGACGTACTTTCCAGCAACACAAAAGAAGACAAATTATTTCATCAAGGGCCCACCTCAAATCCAAAGAATGAAGAGAGAGTAACTCCAAGGAAGAATGTTGATTCAAATCATGGCTATTACAACAGGTATAAAACTATCTTTTTTGGGCATTATTTTTATTGTAAAAATTTTGGTCATCAAGCTAGACATTGCATGGCTCGTAAGAATGAAACACCAAAACTAAAGGATCCAACAAACAAACCATATGGTCCCAAAGGGCAAGGAAAAATCAAGACCTACAACTCTTTTGATCCCTTGGCCAAATTTGATCCGATGTGCTCATTATGTAATGATAATGGACACAATGAACAAAATTTCCCCCTTAAAAGAAGAAAAGCAAAAAATGAGAATCCCAACACGGATAAATGTGGCCTAGCTCTATGAGCTCACAGTGATGAAAATAATTTGCTTGTGGATAGTGGGTGCTCCAGAAACATGATAGGGGACAAAAGGAAGTTTGTCTCATTGAAGAAAAAGGAAGGAAATGTATCCTTTGGAAGTGGATCTGCTAAAATTGTTGGAAAAGGAACTGTTACCTTATTAATGGAAAAGGAAAGGCTCAAAAGGCTTTGCTAGTAAACGGGCTTGAACAAAATCTCCTGAGTGTTAGAAAAATCTATGATCAAGGACATAATGTTGTCTTTAGCACTAAATATTGTTAAAGAAGGAACTCTTCCTGAGGGGAACTTGTGGCTAAAGGGGTTAGAACACCAGACAACATCTACATTCTGAACAAAATTCAAGAAGATAAATGTTACTTAAGTCAAACAGATGAAAGTTGGTTGTGGCAGAAATGTCTTGGACATACAAGCTTTGATAACTTGATCAATATCAACAAGATTAATGCAGTACAAGACATCCCAAAGTTATTCAAGCCAAATCAAGGAGTATGCGGTCCATGTCAACATGGAAAGCAAACTAGAACCAACCACAAGACCAAGGAGTTTTCTACATCAAAGCCTTTGGAGATCATCCATGTTGATTTATGTGGACCAACTAGAATTCTTACACTCCAAGGAGAAAGATAGAGGGGGAGAATTCACATCAAAAGAATTTGTTGAATTCTGTAAAATACATGGAATCGAAAGAGAACTATCTGTTGCTAGAAGACCCAAGCAAAATGAGGTAGTTGAAAGAAGAAACTGAACAGTTAAGAAATGGAAAGAACAATGTTAATAGCAGTTGACTTGCAGCCAAAATTCTCAAGGGAAGCAGTCGGAACAACTATCTATACCTTGAATCGAAGTCAACTAAGACCAAATAATAAGAAGACTCCTTATGAATTATAGAAAGGAAGACCTGCTTCAGTAAAATACTTAAAGATTTTTGGAAGCAAGTGTTTCATAAAAATCAATGATGGATCACGAGGAAAATTTGATTCTTGGGTTGACGAAGGGATATTCCTTGGATATTCTATAAGGAACAAAGCCTACAAGTGCTACAATAATCAACTACGAAAAATAATGGAAAGAATTAATGTGAAGATTGATGAAGACCTTCCAGAAAAAGAAATTGAAGAACATGAAGTTGAACCTCTCATCAAATAAGAACCTGAAAAAGAAGAAAAAGATCAGGAAAAACACAAGGAAAAAGAACCATCTCAAACCCCTTCAAAGATGAAGTTTCTCTAAGAACATCACCCAAAAGAGCAGATTATTGGCAATATAGATGAAGGGATGCAAACCCAAAGAAGGATGACAAGTACACCAAAGAAAAATGATGTTTCTCTTCTATCCATGATAGAACCAGAAAAATTTACTCAAGCAAGTAAGGATCCTCATTGGGTAAAAGCCATGGAAGAAGAAATGTCTCAAATCGAGAAGAATGATACATGGGAGCTAGTACCTCATCCAAAGGATAAAAATATATTTGGAACCAAGTGGGTGTTCAAGAACAAAATGAATGAAGATGAACAAATCATCAGGAACAAGGCAAGGCCTGTTTGTAAAGGTTATTCACAAATTGAAGGAATTGAATTTGAAGAAACCTTTGTACCAGTAGCTCGTGTGGAAGATATCAGGTTTTTGTTGGCATTTTCTTGCTCAAAATGATTTAAAATCTATCAAATGGAATTAAAATCAACATTTCTGAATGGGGAACTGAAGGAAGAAGTCTCCATGGAGCAACTAGAAGGGTTTAATCTAGCAGAAGGAAAAGACTTTGTTTGTAAGTTGAAAAAGGCATTATATGGGTTGAAACAAGCTCCTAGAGCTTGGTACACAAGATTGGATCACTATCTACAACAACAAGGCTTCAAGAAGGGGGTGGCAGGAAGTAATCTCTACATAAAGACAGATGATGATAATTTACTAGTCACACTTGTCTATGTTGATGATCTAATTTTTGCTAGTAATAATGATGAGATGAGCCATGAGTTTGCTCAAAATATGTCAAAAGAGTTCAAGATGTCAATGATAGGAGAGTTATCTTACTTCCTTGGACTACAAGTATCTCAAACCACGGCAGACATGTTCATATCTCAAGCCAAATATCTTAAAGACATGCTTAAAAGATATGGAATGGAAGACTGTGAACCCATGAGCACACCTATGACCACAAATTGAAAATTAAGCAAAGATGATGACTCCCCTCTGGTAGATGCAACTCATTACAAGTCAACAATTGGATCCCTTCTATACTTAACTACTACAAGACCCGAAATTATGCAAGTAGTAGGAATGGTGGGAAGATTTCAATCAGCTCCTAAACAATTCCATTTGTTGGTTGTAACAAGAATTCTAAGATACTTGAAAGGAACTCCTGATCATCGCAACTCATCCCAAGTCACTTACTAGTGTGGCTAAACGCTCTATCTTGGCTTCATGGTTCACCTTTTGTTGAGTGGCGCTCATCATCTGGCTACTCTTGCTTTGTCTCCTACAACACTTTTCCTGCTTTACTATTTCGACCATATCTTGCGACCAATGATGCTCATTCTGCTCTGCTTAGTTAACACATAACACCCCCTGCAAGGATTTTAGCGTGAGTTGGGGAGCCGGATACAGGACCTCCTCGTACCACCGTAGCCCTTTCTGACCAACGTATCTTCTCTTCGCACCACCCGCTATAGCCTGTGTTGCAATTTTGCAAGACCCTGGCTATTGTCCACCAGATCCCACTCGTCGAGAACCGTCAGAGGCAACTTATTGACTGCATCTCACCCATGGTCGCTGTCTATCCATCTTTCTATTGTTCTGTTGTAACGTGCCATCCTACCCCTAGGCAGGGCGACGACATCCGGACCAATTCTACTTCTCATTCCTTGTTTTCCGGTACATCCCCTGCTAGTGACACTGTAGCCTGCGGGATACCTGTAGCTATCAATACCAAACTCCTTCGAGAGTCCTATCCCTTCTTCGGCCAGATTACTATCTTCGGCGCATGCCAGGTGCAGAGATGATGAACAAATCCATCTGTATTTCCAAAGCATAGGTTTCCCATCAAATTCCCCATGGTGATTTATAAGCCATGCAAACTTCAAATGCCCAGATTGCCACTCGTTCCAACTCATCTAACCTTCCCATGTGAAATTTGTGGCCGATCATTTCATATATAGCTCATACTTTTGCTCTTAATTGCCCACTGCCTGCTCCCTTTTGCCATAATGTAGCCATCTTGTCATGAATAGTGGTATTAACAGTCATCATTCCTTAGAGTGGCACACCCGCGTGGCTCTGTCTGTGGAACCATGCCCCTGATTGTTAGCCAATTGTACACGCATGCTAATACCAGAACATCTGTCCCCCAGACTGCTTTATCATCCCTTGCTCTCTTTCAACTGGTCGAAGCGCTGAGACTCTCCATGGAACGATTAGTCAGGTGGTCGATCTACCCATATAGAGCTTCAGGTGACTGCCATTCACTCTTCCTAGGAAGGGGTCACTGTTGAGCTTAGCGAGCTGAACTATGCCCCCATCAATTACTTCTTTAATGACATAAGGTGCCAACCAATGCATACGAAGTTTACCTAGGAATTTTTTGAACTTACTGTCATACAATAATACGAGATCATCCTTCTTGAACGTGTGCACCTTGATATGGCAATCATGCCATGCTTTCTTGCACTGTTTTTGTACCTGCTGATTAAATCCCACCAGAAATCGTTCTTCATGGAACTCCACGTCCCATTTTGGAAAGATCAAGATAGGGGCAGATGCCATTTTTTCCTTCAGTAATTCCAGGCTTTTGTTACATTCCTCATTCCAGTAATACGTGGCATCCTTTTTTTAACAATTATTCCATTGGAGCCATGATCTAGGCGTAACCTTTTATGAACTTCTGATAGTACCCCGTGTTTCCTAGTGTACCGCAGAGCTGTTTGACACTGCGTGGTGCTTGCAGACCTAGTATGGCATCGATCTTTTCCAGATCCACCAACAGGCCTTGCCTACAAACTACGTGACCCAGAAAGTTCTCAAAAGGAACAAGGAACATACACTTCTTTAGATTGAGCGCAATCTGATGTCGATGGTAGGTATCCAACATTAATCGTAAGCTCTATGTATGTTTCTTAACCAGGCCAAAGACGGTCCAATCGTCAAGATAGACTTCCAAGAATTTATGTATAAATTCCTTGAATGCAGCTACCACAATGCGGGAAAATATTTCCCGCGCGTTCTTCAACCCAAATGGCATCACCATATACTAAAAAAACCCCATTCCGTAGCAAACGTTGTCTTGCTTCGATCTTCCAGCGTGATCTTGATATGATGGTATCCAGAGAACCCATTCGTAAAGGAATACGCTTCTTGTCCGCCCACATTTTCTAATACTTCATCGCTAAAAAGTGTGGGAAATGGATCCTTACCACAAGCATAATTGAGTTTCCGTAGATCCATGAAGATGTGGATCTCACCCTTCTGTTTCTTCTCCTGTACCACCATTAGACTTACCCAATCAGACTCCTCGATTGGTTCAATGATCCAGCTGCCAGCATCTTGTCCATCTCTTCTCGTACTTTTGCTTTGTATTTTGGATTCAATCGGTAAGGTCACTGCTTTACTGGCTTCACGTCGGGCTTCAAATTTATCTTCATCATTCCTAGTTCACCCCAAATCCCTTTCAGCTCCATAATCTTAGTAGGGAAGAGGTCTTGATACTCCCTGAGCAGCTTGACGACCTTTTCCACTGTAGCGTCATCCCAGTAATCCCCAAGCGTAGCATACTTTGGTTCCTCCTCTATTTCGATATTCACTTGCTTCATTTTTAATGGCGTTGCGATGTCTGGATCTTCTATTTCTGGGTCACACACTTCTCGACTTCCTTAAGATTCTGGCATATTAATGTCGCGCAGATCATCGTCGTCCCCTTCTACTTGTACACTAATATTCCAAGGCCCAGCTCAGTTGTCGCGACCAGTTTGGTTGCATGACTTCTTTTGGTTCAAGTGGCAACGTGAAAATTGTGGTCTTTACTAGCTTTAATGCGTCGTCCACTGTATCCATCCATTGATCCTCAAAAAGAAATGTTGACAGAAACCTTTCGCGCAATATATCCCACTCACCTGTGCCACGTCGGAGCTCTATTTCAGTATACCATTTCCTTGGGATGACATCTAAGGTATGATAAAATAGGTGCACCCATTCTGGTTGCAGCTCCTCGCCATAGGCTTTGGTCCATTTGCTCAGGTGTATGTGTAGATTCTCTCATCCATCATATTTCTCCATTAGTTGGAGTGCTGGCTTCCCAAATCATATCTGCATCATGCGCTTACAGCTTCGCCAATCTACGAAAGTTCCTTCATGGGTACCCCACCATCGCACTGGTGTCGTGCGCAATGCCCATTTGAGCGCATCAAATCGCTGGTACTCTGGTACTGCGCTCTCAAACTTCTCCAGGAATTCATTTACTATTGTGAGCCCGTCATACACTGGCAGCTTGCGGTCTTGAGCTTTAACGTAGTACACGGATTTTGTCAGCATATTGCAGCTTAAAGTAGTTGCCCATTCATTTTGTTCTGCCATTGCTCGTCTTCTTCCTCTGAATCATCGATGTATGGTTCCGCGTAACCCTGTGAAATTATCTGTTCCTCCATTACCTTACCCTTTATTGGCCTTTGTGCAGCAATTTGGTAGATGCATTCCAATGCTTCATCCTACTCGTCAGCGTGCACAGGTTCCGTGTAGCAGGGTCCCTCAGTTGGATCTAGCGGAACAGCTACGCGGCGAGACTTTTTCTCAAATATCATCTTCCTGTGCTTGAAATTAATAATCCCATTCATGTCGATGGCCCAGTCTATTGCCAACAACGTGGGATATGGGATTTTTTTGTCCACTATCTCAATAACTTCAAAGTCTGTCCTAGTGCTTGCACCATCTAGGTCTATGGTGATTTCTTGCAACCTACCCATGGCCAAGATGCTATGCTGATTTGCCATCTGTAATTGGATCGGAGACCATTTGAGTGGGGGCTTGCCGATATGCTCCCACGTCTACTTGGGAAAGACGTTTGCATCCGAACCGAGGTCCAGAATGACCTAATCCATCTCATAGTCACCAATTCGCACTGTTATCCTCATTTCTTATCCGATCTGTGATGTATGGCTCCCCATTCGTCGAACTATGTGAGGTTCTCCCCATCCTGTGTATTTGTTAATTACCTCCTGTAATCCTTTCACTACCCTATTATCACGAAGTAACTTCATGCAAGTTTCTATGAAAGTTGTTAACATCAAGGGACCTTTATAAGGCTCAGATTGATCTCCTTCCAAGGTTGCACCGCTCCTTAGTAGCATATTTACTTTGAGTTCTTCATCACATGGTTCGGACCTTATCATCTGGACATTATGTGTCGTTGTAGGAGGTGCTATCCTTTTTTCGCGAATTTATGCTAGTAGCATAGGGAAATCTAGCAGTTCATGGTCGAATTGTTCACAATAGGTACATGATACTCGAGTTGGATTTATGCAATCTCACGCGTAGTGTCTTGTTCCTCCACAATTATAACAAATTAGCTGTCCTCGGCCCCTTCCTGGTCCCATTCCGCCCCATCCTTGACCTGTCCTTGGAATCCACCGTGCGCAAATGTTGCAACTGGATTTTTACCTCGTCCCCTAGTCTGTACTCGGCAGGTAGATGCCTGATCCACCAATATTCGGCATTCTCTGTCCTCGTGGCCCATCGATCTAAAAAAGTTGCAAAAGAGTTGCTGGGGGGTATGATTTTATTTCGGCAACAGCCGGCAATTATCTGTGTTGTGTTTTCCTCCTACTTGACAGATTGCACACCAGAGTGGGACGATCACACTCAGCCCTGCCTGTGCCTCTGGTCGCAATGGTGCTAGTCCCCCTGTGACCACAAGGTTTACCGCGACTCTACAATGGTCTTTATCATGTCCCTGGCCCCTACACTTGATGCACCAAACTTCTTCCCAAACTTCTGGCGCCTAGTCTTGTTTTAACTTTTGTATTTCCAAACACAAATTTTGGACCTGCGCTTGGATTTGCTGAACTCCCAACCCTTGGTCCTTTAGGGGGTTTCGTGTAGCTGCATTGCTGCCTCCAACCCTTCTTCCTAGGTTGAGATCTTCTGTTGTGACAAAGTCGATTTCAGATATGGCATTAATGATGCGATAAACCAAGAACAATGCTGTGCATCCATTAGGGTCATGTTGGCTTTGCGAATAGTGCTTTCTAACCTCTAATCCAAATCCCATGGGGTCTCACCAGGCATCATCATGATTTCTTTGAATCCTGCGATCGACTGCAACTCTGATTTTGGTTGGTTGAACTCGTTCTTTAACTTAGTGTAGATGTCCGCTATCCCCGCTGTTAAGTTGATGCTCGAATACTTCATATACCATGTTTGCGCTCGGTCCTGAAGTGTGCTGACTAAGGCAGCTTTCTTGATATTATCATCCATGATTTGCTGCACGTTCCATACTGAATTCAATACAAACCAAAAATTTTCCAAATATTCACTTCCTACTCGCTTGAATATTGGTAACTAGATGGTGCTCGTCATTACTACCATCCTGATCTTTCGTCGCTCTTTCCTCTATCGTCCCTGCCTTTCACACCAAACACCCCTTAGGAAGATCTCAGTCCCGGCAATGGAACCATTTGTTGGCTTATTTGGGTTTGACACAGGTTTGGAAGAATTATTTAGCCAAACAAATCCCACAGCTACCAGCCCACGAAGCACGAACTGAGGTCTCACCCAAGGTAGCAGGGGAGGGTACTGGAACTAGGTTTGTGCACCCTGGGGATGTCTTAGATGTGGGTCAGGGCTCACGTGCTGTTCTGCAGCCTTGCACTGCGCCAGATCTATGCATATCAGAATATCCTTATCGCGCTTATTATAGATTGAATCACTTCTTACTGGTTTGATCTAGTCAAAGGGGTCTTTAAGAAAACATTTATTACTTTTGGTTACTTTGCACATCAAGATTAACCCAGTTCACATGTATTCAATTGTAGCAAATGAAAAAATCACAATAGTTCATTTATCATAAAAGAGTAAAGTCATAATTAGCAGAGATTTCAGAAGAAACTTATCTTTATTATCAATCTCCACCAATACATCCAGATCCACCCCGTGCACTCAACTGTAGGGGTCTGCACACACAGCTGCAGAGCCTCTACCTTCTACCCTACTCACTTGACTCAGACTATAGACGCTTTCATGCTATTACCTTTCAGAATCCATTGCATTCCATCTTTTAAAAGAACTACCTTTCCCTCATAGAGCCACGCTCTATTTATACTCTCTCTTGGCCTGTGATCCCTCTACGGGCTGACTCTATTACTATTTCTTTACATTATTTTTGGGCGGACTACCCTTTGACTCAACCTACTATAGTTCACTCTCCGCATTTTCCGCGGAGTCTTTTACCCTAATATTACCCAAAATTCTGGGCTTCGCACCCCATACTTGTTCCGCTAGGCTTGCGCTATCCAACGGGTACCCTAAGAGCTCAAGTCTTACTATGACTGCATACACCGATGTTGATTGGGCTAGAAGTGTCGATGATCAAAAAAGTACTAGTGGAAATGCATTCTTCCTGGGATATTGTCTAGTATCTTGGCTCAGCAAAAAACAAACATCCATATCACTATCTATAACTGAAGCTAAGTATATATCTGCCGCAGATTGTTGTACTCAATTATTATGGATGAAGGAAGCTCTGAAAGATGTCAACATAGGTACAAATCAACCAATCACCATCTATTGTGATAACACAAGTGCTATTAGCCTCAGCAAAAATCCAGTTATGCACTCAAAAACCAAACACATACCAATCAAGTATCATTTCCTTCGTGAAAAAGTAGCTGAACAAAACATCATGTTGGAATATATCAATACTAAGGAGCAGTGATTTGATATTCACCCTATGAGTGACAATAGTTAAAGATTTAATGAACAATGGTATTATAGACTCATGTGTTGGTGTGTGTTCTGTGTTATTTAAGCAACAGATCGATCAGATTGCCAATACACAGACATTTAGATGGAAATATAGTAGAGAAATATAGTAAGCAACACAAAGACACAAGGAGTTAATAAGGAGTTCACCCTATGCTCCAAGGCTACATCTCCAGTCTAGCTTTCAGTGGTGGCCTTGCTTTATTATGTCTTTAAGAGGAGAATTACAATGCAGGGACTCAATGTGAGTTCTCCTAAAGCAGATTTGCTTGGCAAGGTGGTTCTTGGATTCCCCAAGCCACTTGAGTACATTGACTTCTTCTTCCTACCAGCTCCGTGACCTTCTGGTCTATAATGGAAAGAGCCAAATGTGATGCTCAATCCGGACAGATTCCTCTATGGGATGGCTTGAATCTTCAAGCTCTCTAGTGCTCGATGTTGCCTTTGGTCAACTCAGCCCTCTGTCTTCTTTTGTTTTGCCTTACGGTTCTCTATGTATTCCATCCTCCTCTTGGGATTCTGGTTCCTTCCTCTATCTCTTGGGGTTTGTTGTCCCTCTCAATGACTGATTAACTTTGTATCCTATCTCTGTTCATGGCTTTGAAGCCTTTCGTTCCCCATGCCTGTTTAGTTCCTCTTTTGCCTCTGTCGATTCACCTTCTGCAGCTGCGCTTGGAGTTCCCTGGCTTGGCGTCATCATCAGCGCTCAGGGAGTGGCCACATGTCCTCCTCTAAATGGTGCTAGCCTACTTCATCAGTTCGTTTCTTTAGTTACGTCATGGATGAATCTTTCCTCCACCGTGGCGATCAAACGGATTCCAAATATTTACAAATCGCGATGTATTCCCTCGTCGATTCCGCTTCCTCCATCGGGCGCGATCTCAGTCATCCAATCTGAGTCCCCCAGATCCAATGTAATACACACATTTTGCGTGGTTGACTTGCTCGACCGATAGCGCGTGATCAATGGTGGTTTTCTCCGCTTGCCATGCGTCGATCGATGAATGGGATCTCTCCTCTCTCATCCAAAACCACTTACCATTTGAGGGCACCCCAATCAATACCACTAATTTTTAGAGCCTGAGTCCCGCCTTCGTACTTTTAGCACTTTTTTCCTTTTTCTCGTGGTTCTTCGGCTCCCAACATGACTGAGTGCTCGGGCTTCCCCCATTTCAGCCCTATTCACCCAATGAAAAATCACCTCCATTTCCCAATCCGGGGTTCCCAAGGGCTAACTTGGCCTCCCGCACAGTCTCCATGGGCCTCAGTCAGTGCACTCTGACCGAGGTCCTCGTCGTTCCACATTGGATACCATTGCCACTTGTTCAGGGTGTTTTTTATCGTTGTTTTGGATTATTTAGAGATTTGTCCCGACCTGATACAGTCATGGTTCTTTAACAGTCTTTTATGGATCCAATTAGGATCATAGCCTTCCCACTGAAAAAGCTTTTGGACCACCAAAAGTTGGTTTTCAAGCATCGACTAAGTGAGGGTATTTCTTTCTCACTTTTCCAATCTCAATCCACTTTGCACTGCTTGGCTTCGAACCTCTGAGCCCAATCCTCAGGTATTCAACATCTCCCCTACGCGTCGTCCTTACCTTCTTTTCCAGCACCGTGTCTTCCCGTAATTCATCAAGATATTCAAGTAGCAGGTCATCAATAGAAGGCAATTGACTTTGCTCTTCAGGGTCCTCAATCATTGAAGGTTCAAACAACCTCAAGCAATCTGCATTTATGACTGAGTAGATGTCCATGTAAGCTGGTAGATCAAGGTGAAAATCATTATCACCAATCCTCTAAAGTATCCTAAAAGGTCCATACATGATAGGCTTTAGATTTTTACCTTCACCTTGCATCCTGTCCTTGCTGATATACAGCCAAACTTGGTGCCAACTTGAAAACTGTGCTCCATCCAATGCTTATCATGCCTAGCCTTATACTTGGCCTAGCTCTTTTCCAGTTGTTCTTGTACTGCTCGGTGTATCTCCTAGATCTATTCAATGAACCTAGTTGCCTTGTCCACATCACTGTGTCCATAAACCATGGTATCTTTACCGAATACAAAATCCAAAGGAGACCTTGGTATGAAACCAAAACAGATCTCAAAAGTAGATCTCTATGTAGAAGAGTGTTTGGCTTTGTTGTAAGCATGCTGCACATAACACAAGTTTTCATCCTAAAGCTTAGGATGTTTGCTGCAATAACCTCTCAGCAACTAGATCACTGTGTCGTTTACTACTTCTATCTGGCCATCTATTTGTGGATGAAAAGCTATGCTTTTCTTCAATTTGGTGTCCATCAATTCCCACAGAGTAGACCAAAGCTTCCCCACAAATCGGGTGTCTCGATCAGATACAGTGGAAGTGGGTAATCGAAAATGAACCCATACATGTTCAAAGAACAATTTTGCAGTCTGTTCAGTTGTAATTTGTTTACTACAAGGTATCAAAATACACATTTTGCTGAACCTATCCACAACAACATATATATAATCATGACCTTTCCTAGATTTAGGCAGTCCTCCAACAAAATCCATGGAAACACTTTCCCAAGGGTGAGAAGGTACTAGCAATGGAGTGTACAAGCTTAGTTTTCTATTGCTGGGCTTGCTTTTAGCACACATGGTACACCCTCTTACATATCTAGAAATTGTCTCATTCATTTTCGGTCAATAGCAGAACCTTTGTAGCTGTGCAACTGTTTTACTTACCCCAAATTGACCCGATATCAGACAAGTGTGTGCTTCCCTAATTATCTTTATCCTCTCAGTTTGTGGAATGCAGAATTTCGCACAATGGTATAAGAGTCGGTCCTTCACATGATAGTCCAATTCTTCTACTCTTTTGCCTTGACTCAAAGTTGCATATACATCTTTGAAGTCCATATCCTGAGCATATTGTTCAATGTAGCTTTCATGTAGTACAGAATTATGCTTAAGTAGGGTAGATGCATTTATAATGGGTCTAGATAACATGTCTGCAACCTTGTTATGTATGCCCTTTTTATATCTGATGACTAAATGAAACTATTGTAGAAAACCCATCCATGTATAATGTCTTGATTACTGCAACTTAGTTTGGGAGTGTAGATATTGAAGTGGTTGATGATCAGTATGTATTACTATCTCTTTGCCCATTAAGTAATGTTTCCACTTTTTCACACTCTGAACTAATGTATACAATTCTTTATCATATGTAGGATAGTATTAAAAGTCTCAGAATGATAACATATGGGTTTACTGTGTTGTGTCAACACTTTCCCATGGCATAGTCACTGGCATCAATTTGGATCCCAAATGGTCTTTGTAGATCTGGAAGTGCTAGTACAGGTGATGTACTAATCTTTTCTTTCAAGGCGTCGAAGGCTTTCTGATCTTTGCCTCCCCACTGAAACACCTTATTCAATCCTGTTAAAGCATGTAAGGGAGCTGCAATTGAGGAAAAGTTATAAATGAACTTCCTCCAATACTGTGTTGCTCCTAAGAAGCTTCTCACTTCTGAAGCTTCTCACTTCTGTAGTAGACCTGGGTTTAGGCCAGTTCACAATGACTGCCACTTTAGAGGGATCTATTTTCAATTCACCTCCCCCTACTATATGACCCAAGTAGTTTAGAGATGTTTTGCCAAATTCACATTTTGAGAGTTTAACATAAATTTTTTCTCTTTTCAAAACATCTAATGTCTGCTTAACATGCTTTAAATGTTCTTCCCACGCTTTACTAAAATCAGAATCTCATCCATACACACAATAAAAAAATCATCAAGAAAAGGTTTGTATACATCATTCATTAATCTCATGAAAGTAGCAGGAGCATTGGTGAAGCCAAAAGGCATAACCAACGATTCATACAACCCCTGCTTTGTTTTGAAAGCATTCTTCCATGCATCTTGCTCTACAACTCTGACCTGATGGTATCCACTGTGCAAATCTAGCTTCGTGAAATAAACAACTTCCTTTAATTGATCTAAAATATCATCTATGTGAGGAAGGGGATAACGATTTTTATTGTTATCTTATTCAGTGCTCGGTAATCAATGCACATTCTCCACGAGCCATCTTTCTTTCTCACCAAAACGATTGGTGACCCACATGGTGATGTGTTAGGCCTGATGAACCCTTTCTCGAGCAACTCTTGCACCTGCTTCTTGATTTTAGCATTATCTAAAGCAGACAACCTGTACATCCCAATGTTAGGCAAAGGAACATCTTGCTGCAAAGTAATATCATGTACTATTCCCTTTTTGGGTGGCAGACCTTTAGGTTCTTGAAATAAGACATTATACTCTAAAACAACCTTTTCCATATCAGCTTGCTGTTCAACATTACAACCCTCAAATACATTGGTTTTATCAGGTTTCTTTTCCTTTAAAACCATCAGTAAGAATTGTTTGCATGAATTTATCATTCTTTTCATCCGCCCTGAGTTCAAGTGAGTATAATTATTCTTGAGATTATGAGCTCTTACAAAGTATTCGATTCCATCTTTAACAAGTAGATACTTGTTCTCAACTCTATAGAAAATAGCCTTTCTATCATACAAGTAAGGACTTCCTAAAACAATTCCACATATATCCAAAGGAATTATGTCTAACTCAACCTCATCTACAAATCTTGACCCAAAAGAAAACTTGAGTTTGCACTGTCTAGTCACTTGTAGTTGTGCTTTATCATTCAACTATCATAATGGGTATGGTTTCTTGTAAGGTGTAGTTGCTAGTCCCAATTTATTTACAATTGCTTCAAAAATTAGATTTACTTGTGAGCCACTATCAAACAAAGTATCAATATTTTGATTTTGGGAAACAACTCGAATATGGAAAAGCTCATGTCTTTTTCTCTCATTTTCTTCACCAACAACAGATTAAGCAGAATTACTAGTAGATGCTTTAGAATTATTACCTTTTATACCTGTGGCTGCTATAGTTGTTTCATCTCCCGAGTCTGACCCCAAATCTTTCTGAATAGTTGCAACAATCTTCTTCTTATTGCCCTCGGACTTCTTAGGTATCAGCTCTGGATGCAGAATCCAACAATGCTCATCATCATGCCCATCCTTTTTATAGTGAGTGCCTGAATTTTTTCTTTTCTGTGCAATGTTAGCCTTCCTTTCTTTCCACTTCTACTTTCTTTTCTCCTTGCTCTTGCTTACAGTGGGTTGGGATGGTCCCCCAACTTCTGGATTTCCATTCTTTCCTCTAGCTTCTAGATGAGTAGCTTGTACAAATACCTCATCTATACTAGTGGGATTAAACATGAGGATGGTATGCCTCATGTAGCTGTGTAGACCACCAATGTACGTCAAAAGAGTCTCTGATGAGTCTAATGAGATTCCCAACATCAATGTTCTCTTTCTAAATTCTTGAGTATACCCTTGCACAGTTTTCCCTTTCAACTGTCGAAGAGTTTTCCAACTCATCATGGCTTGTTGCATGTAGGCCAATGGATAGAATTGCTTTTTTATTGCAGAAAAAAATTCACTCCAGACAGATATGGTCTTACCATGTCTTTTTATATCAGCTTGGGTTTTGCCTTCCCACCAAACCAAGGTAGTGCCTTCTAGGCATAGCCTTGCCAGCTGAATCTTACTCTTGTCTGAGTCTATGTTTTGTACCCTGCAATACACATCAATTTGTCTAATCCAATTGTCCAACTTTTCAGCATTTAGCTCTCCATCATATATAGGCAAATCAAATTTAACATCTAACTTGATAAAAGATGCTTTCTTATTATGCACAGGGCTATTAGGAGGTGTAAGGAAGCTTTCCTCTTCCCCTTTCCTTTGGAGTGGTCTTGGTTGTGAGACTCATCCTCCTCTTTATCTTGTTTAGAACCTGATGAATTTCCAACCTTAAGCTTTCTAAAGTCCTTGTACATTTCTTCTACCATAGACTTTATAGCTAGGAAACTTTCTATTAATTGAGGGTCTAGCCCCACATAACCTTCCTCCGACATTGTCTTTCGAGGATAGACTCTCCCAATTTCAGGATTAGTTTCCACCAACTCTCCCTCTCCTAATTTGAGCTTTGATCTTGTGAGCATTCACATTGAAACCAGCACAAGCTTGTCTAACCTTACATCCTAGAGCTCTAATACCACTTGATCTGATATTCACCGTGAGTGACATCAGTTAAAGATTTAATGAAAAAGGTATTACAGACTCATGTGCTGGTGTGTGTTTTGTGTTATTTAAGAAACGTATCGATCAGATTGCGAATACACGGACATTTAGATGGAAAGACAGCAGAGAAATACAGTGAGCAACACAAAGACATAAGGAGTTAATAAGGAGTTCACCCTATTCTCCAGGGCTACATCTCCGATCCAACTTTTAGTGGTGGCCTTGGTTTATTATGTCTTTAAGTAGAGAATTACAATGCAGGGACTCAATGCGAGTTCTCCGGAAGCAAATTTGCTTGGAAAGGTGGTGCTTGGATTCCCAAAGCCACTTGAGTACACAGACTTCTTCTTCCTACCAGCTCTGTGACCTTCTAGTCTATAGTGGAAAGAGCTAAATGTGATGCTCAGTCCAAACAGATTCCTCTATGGGATTGCTTGAATCTTCAAGCTCTCTGGTGCTCGATGTTGCCTTTGGTCAGCTCGACCCTCTGTCTTCTTCTGCTTTGCCTTACTGTTCTCTGTGTATTTCATCCTCCTATTGGGATTCTGGTTCCTTCCTCTGTCTCTCGAGGTTCGCCGTCCCTCTCGATGACTGATTAACTGTGTATCCTATCTCTGTTCATGGCTTTGAAGCCTTTCATTCCCCATGCCTATTCAATTCCTCTTCCGCCTCTGTCGATTCACCTTCTGTAGCTGCGCTTGGAGTTCCCTGGCTTGGCGTCATCATTAGGCGCTCAGGGAGTGGCCACATGTCCTCATCTAAATGGCGCCAGCCTGCTTCGTCGGTTCGTTTCTCCAGTTACATCATGGATGAATCTTTCCTCCACCGTGGTGGTCAAACGGATTCTAAATCTTTACAAATCACAGCGTATTCCCTCATCAATTCCTCTTCCTCCATCAGGCACAATCTTAGCCATCTGATCTGGGCTCCCTAGATCCAATGTCATACGCTTGTTTTGCGCGGTTGACTTGCTCGACTGATAGCACGGAATCAACGATAGTTTTCTCTCACCTCCAATTTCCATGCATCGATCGATGAATGGGATCGCTCCGCTCTCGTCCAAAACCACTTACCGTTTGAGGGTGCCCCGATCAATACTATCAGTTTCTAGAGCATGGGTCCCATCTTCGTACTTTAGCGCTTTTTGCCTTTTTTCCCGCGATTCTCCAGCTCCCAACGTGACTGAGTGCTTGGGCATCCCCCATTTCGGCCCTGTTTGCCCAGCGATGCGCAATTAGCGCTAATCACACATCTAAAATCACCTCCATTTCCCAATCCGGGGCTCCCATGGGGCTAATTTGGCCTCCCGCACACACTCCATGGGCCTCAGTCAACGTACTTTGACCAAGGTCCTTGTCGTTCCATACTAGCTACTATTGCCACTGGTTCAGCGTATTTTTGATCGTTGTTTTGGATTCTTTAGAGATTTGTCCCGACCTGATACAATCATGGTTCTTTGACAATCTTTTATGGATCTAATTCAGATCAAGCAGATAACTGATATTTTCACAAAACCTCTTCCTCGAGAAGGATTTGAACATCTTCATCAAAATATGGGGGTTATTTCTTTAGCATCACATTAAGTTGATTCATAAATATGTTGCATGATAGGGTGAGCAGTTCAACAAGGGGAGCCCTTATGTAGTCCTTTTCCACTGATGTCAAAGGGGGAGAGAAGAAGAATAATATTGCCATTAATGACAAAGGGGGAGATTGTTGATCTACATTGTCATTAATGTCAATATGGAAATATTCTAGGATACTAAATGATAATCAGAAATCGTAGGAGCTATCAGAGCAGAAAATATCAGAGCGGAGCAGAGTTATTAGAGTAGAGAATATCGAAGCAGAGAAGAGCTATCAGAGCAGTGTTGGATGTTATAGGGGGTAGGAGTGAAGAGAAGCCATAGGGGTGACAAGCCAAGACAAAGTAGATCTATCGAATTTTCCAAGAGTAAGAACCATATCAGAAATATTGCATGAAATATCAAAAGGAGCAAAGAGGAAAATGCAGTGAGGAAAGAGTGAAAATGAGGAACACATCATCGAAAGAAGAGCTATCGGAAGAGCGGAAGAGTGAAGAGTGTACGTAGTCATCAAAGCAAGTAAAGGAGAAAACAAAGAGCACAACTATCGAAAGAGTGGGGGTAGGAGTGTATGTCTGTTTTGATCGTGGCTCAAGGCCTACACTAAATCCTAGCCGTCGATCTCATTTTCAATGCTTACATCATAGTCAACGGCGGGGGTTAAGCCTGTTGTTTGCCGTAGATAGATGACATTGTATATCCAATGGATATTGGGTCACAAAATGATTGGACGTTAATCTCAAGAACAGACCCGAACTTGTCGGGTTGTGTTATATTCTTTCCACAACTAGCCCACGTAGTTAACCAGGGGGGTTAGGGGGGGTGGAGCCCCCCGCTTCGTTGCACTAATTGTGTAGTGGGGGGGGGGGCTCACAGGGGGTTTGAGGCATACTCATAACCACACTTTATGGGGTCCGGGGCAGCGCCCCGGAAAATTTTGGTTTTGGACCCTATGTTAGGATGGGCGGACCCACCTATGGTTTTGTGCATGATTTTTGCACATGTTTTTTGGACGCGATGGTTTTTGGTCCATGTTATTGGATGCGATGGTTTTCGGTCCATGGTATTGGATGCTTTGGAATGTATAAATATGTATTATAACATGAAAGGAACATAATGAAAAATCAAGCTAGTAGTCCCGGTTTTGGGATACAGGGGAAAATCTCCGTGTATATGTGTTTTATGTGTTATGCTCTCGCACTGTTTATTTTCTGTGTTTTAGAATTCGTATGCAGGTAATTTCTATATGGGGTTAAAACCTACAGAACTTTTATAGGTTAAGGATTTATAATCCTTATCGGCTTTGTAAAGGCGGTTAAGTGTCGCGCAAGTTCCCCGACCGATATCATTATGAACCATTGGATCCAGTGCGCCTTGATCAAACAGTGGAGGATCGGCGATTGGGTTTGTTGACCGGTTGGATCAACTATCGTCAAATTAAAGATGAGATCAATGGTGGAGAATTAATCCGATAAGACTTGGGACTAAGTGGACCCAATTGAGTTATGAAAGGAAGCTTATTGGAATATCGCATCCGTCGCATATCGCTAGTCTTGATGAAATGTAACGATGGTAAACCGCGATTGCGATTAAGGTGATTATGTGTTAGGTGGGACCAACCATTATATGTTTTTAACTATGTTGATATGTGAAGATCGATGATGTTGATATCAGAGGATAGAGTATGTTATGGGCACGACTTGTAAAAGACTTCTAGAAGTTGCGATTGTGATTGATGATGTGGATGTGGAACGTCCTTGGGTAATCGAAGGAACAGAGGAAGCTAGAAGGTCAAGCGAATGAAAGAAGAAGTTGAAAGGTCGAGAAGCCAAAGGTCTGGAAAATGACGAAGGGCTAATGGAAGCCGAAGATCAAACGACACTGCTGCGTGGGTTAATATTTGAAATGCTTGAACATGTGATGATTTAAATAGAGGTGCAGTACAGATTGTAAATGAGTTGAAAAATTTGGTGAAGCAAAATAATGTTTGATCTGCCATAATTTGAAGGGAGAAATAGACTGCACCACTACTGAAGTATTTATGAGTATGATCATTGGAAGTAAGAGATCATGACACTAAGAAAAGTAAGAAGCAGTCACTCCTGAAGCACTTACTGCGATAGATAAAACAACAGGTTGAAATAGAGAATTGTTTTTTTTTTGTGTAGATAGTCAAGCATCGCAGGAATCTATCAAAGGGAAGAGGTAATGGTTCACAACTCGTAAACTAGAAGAAACAGAGGTAAGCTTCAGGTCCAACAAGACAGAAGAAGGCAAGAGGATAGAAGTAAGTCATACAACCAGTAGGGTTGGGAGAAGAGAATAACTAACAAACATATCTAGATAATATACAATAGAGGGTTGGAGCCCTTGGGGTTGGCGCCTTAGAATTGGAAGGATTGGTGTCCTTGGAGTTTGTGTTCCTAAAGCCAAGGTTAGTGCCTTGACAAGACAAGGTTGGTGCCCTAGAGGTTGGAGCCTCACAAAAATTCCAAGTTGGTGCTTGGAAAAAGATTGAAGCTTTATATATATTGTACCTGATTCATTGTAAAGATTATATTAATAAAATCATGTATTCCTATTGTTCATTTTGTGTTCTAAATGTAAATGATTTAACTGGTAAAAATGACAATTAAAAAGAAACATTGATTCACCCCCCCCTCTCAGTATTTCAAAAATCATGAGAAATTAGTCAGTTACGACTACCTCTCATGGAAATGGTCATACGTGAATGACTTACTTAATGCAGTTGAATCCCAAAATGATATCTAATATAATGCACTGCGTAAACCCCCATACTTAAATTCAAAAAAGAGTCAAGGGATCTCTACTTGAATGGTTCATGAGGCACAATACTTGCTAAGGTTTTGCAAATGGGGTAGCAAGCTAAGTGGGCTTGATTGTGGGGAAAACTCCACAGTTAAGTGCGCTTGAGCCAGAGGTGTTCTGGGATGGGTGACTTCCTGGGAAGTCCTAGTTACCGGGTGCAAGCCCCGGAAGTGATGATTGATGCTATGTGATTCATTTCACTAGTTTCAATCCCACTTCTTCACCCCTGTGAGCATCACCCAATGCAATGAGTGCTAAGTGAACTATTCAAAAATCATGAGAAATTAGTCAGTTACGACTACCTCTCATGGAAATGGTCATACGTGAATGACTTACTTAATGCAGTTGAATCCCAAAATGATATCTAATATAATGCACTGCGTAAAACCCCATACTTAAACTGTATAATTGTTGAAAATAGCAACAATAAATGATAAAAATAGAATCCAGAAATTTTAGTTTAATTTTTCCTTGAATTAAACTGTGAATTAAAATCCAATTTTATTATCATACCAACTTGTAGTAGTCAACTAGAGTGATTTGACTTAGTTAACCTAGGAATTTCGAGTTGGAAGTCTTTATGAAATCATGTATATGATCTACCTATATTATAGGGGTCTAGGATGACTTAAGTATGAGTGGGAATTAGTTAACTTAGTTTATTGAGTTAAGTCGAGTTAAATTAGTTCCAAATTGTTTAAGGAACTAATAGTGAGTTAACAGGGAGTTGATGCATTAGTGCACTCAACTAATGCTACTCAAGTTAACTAAATATTCCCTCATCAGAAACTCATGCATGTTGATTATGAGAAAGAACCGGTTGAGACTAGAGTGCGGGGACAATGTACTATTTGTTTTATATTTTTTTGAATTGCACTCATAGTGCATGCAATCAGGAACTGATCCTTGAAGGGATTGCGTAGTTTTGAGTGCAATGATTTCCCTTTAAGGTGGGTTAATCATCCATAGGAATTGCACAAGGACATATGGACTTGGAGAGCTAGAGAATTGGCTAGGTGTTGGCCAAGAGTTTGCTTGTGAGTTGGAGATTGATTTTAATGAGTGTTGGGATTGCTCTTGAGAGAAAACACATTGTATTATCATCTTCGATTTATGATTAATGCAATACAGATAGTTGTGTTTTGAGTTGTGGCTTTACCTAGATATTTATTTTTTTATTTTCCATTTATGTTCTTCCTCTTGTCAATTATTATTTTTCTTGATCTTTATGTGCTTCTGTTGTAAAGAGTAGAAGTAGGTTTTTGTCTCTAGCTTTAGTAGATTGCATGAGCTTGTGAATCTACAGGAAATTATACATGGTATTAGAGCTGAGAATAGTATACTAGGGAGATTTTCAAGTTTTGAGTTCAGGGTTACAGGTGAAATTTGAATTTGCAATACATGCTTCAGGATCAACAGATGGCGTTCTACGGTTTGCAGCTCGAGTATGGCTTGGATGGAAACTCAAATTATATATCCTGGAAGGATAGGATGGAGGTCATGTTGGAGGATAATGGCTTGAAGGAAATCATTGATCAAGACATTCCTAAGCCACTGACATCGAATTCTTAGAATCTGGTCGAATGGAAGTAGTGTGTGGCAAGGGCAAGGCAGATAATCCTTGAGAAAGTTTGAGACCACATTGTCTCAAGTCTCCATTGGAAGGAAACTCTGCATGCTATGTGGAAAGAATTGAAGGACCTTTTCCATAATAGAAGTGACCAAAGGAAGTTGGCATTGAAAGATAAACTTCGAAAAATCAAGATGGAGATGGGTGACTCAATTCTTAATTACTTGACCAAGTTCATTCAATGTCGCGATGAGCTTGGAAGTGTTGGAATCACCATTACCCAGGATGATATGGTGAGTCTTGCTCTTCTTGGACTCCAAAAGAGTTGGCATAGTTATCAGGACTCTGTCAATGGTTGGGAGAAGATTCTAGATTGGGAACGATTGTGGTTAGATTTGACACAGGAGGAGATCAAGAGGAACCCCAGAGATGGGACCTCTTCCAAGGAAGTGGAGGAGGATATTTCCTTAGTGAGTAAGGAAAAGAAGGCCAAGGGAAAGGTGTCCTAAGGAAAGGAGGGTGGAAGGAACATGGACTTGATGAAAATAAATTGTTTTCACTGTCACGAGCACAGGCACTATGCCAAGAACTTCCCACAGAAGAAAGCAAGCAAGAAGGCGCCGACAATAGTGGCAACAGGTGAAGCTCTAGCTTCACAATTCGAACTTTATTTCACTTTCATTGCATGCATGGCCAACACTACCATGAGAGGTGTGTGGTATCTTGACAGCAGTGCCTCATTCCATATGATGGAGAATAGAGATCTCTTTCGTGATTTTGAGGAGAAAGACGTCCAGCAGAGCATAGAGTTTGGAGATGACGAGAGGTATAGAACTATCAGGATTGTTACAGTTACCTTTTAGAGGAAGTCTAGATCCCCTCTCAGGATCACAGATGTGATGTATGTTCCAAGACTAAATAAGAATTGTGTTTCAATCACGGTATTAGAAGATTGTGGCTATGATGTGGTTTTTAGTAAGGGAAAGGTTTTCCTTAGAGACATCACCACGAGACAAGTCAAACAGATCGGTGCATGGGTTATGAAGCTGTATGCTCTTGAGGTTCAAGATGCATGCAAATCGTTGAGGAGCAAGGAAAAGGTTAGAGACTTGGTGTTTGAGAGGGAGAGTAAATTACCTTTCAACGTGCAGCCCGAGAAGAAGCCTATGAAGAAAATTCAAGAAGTTGTGGAGTAGCCACAACTAGAGAAGCTGAGACGAGACCAAGTGGAGAGTTCCACTCAGGTAGAGAAGAATCAGTATCAGAAGCAGTCTCGGACAATTGTGGAGGAGCCACAATTGGAGAAGTTGAGAGGAGACTGAGTGGAGGCATCCACTCATGCAGAGACCTCTAGTAGGGGGGGAATTCTAGCCAAGTGGGTAGAGGGATCACATGCAACCTTACCTCCGGTGTGAGGTGGGGCAATGTGAAGTGATATTCCCAAGAGGGTTGAAGTTGGGTAATGTCCATTGAGTGGTTTTATCTCATGGATTGTACCTTGCTAAAGGAGCCCAAATGACATAATAGCAAGAGGAATCAGTGGGATTGATGTAGTTAGAGATCAAAGTGATAGAGGCTAGAGCAATGAGATACTAAAGAGTGCAGAGATGGTTGAACACAGTGCAAAAATGTAGAGTCAGCAAAAGTGCAGAGTTTTCAGTCGACAAAGGCAATAATAGTGAGATACTTTGATGACAGAGGCATCATTCTAATTCAGGCTGCATTTTTTTTTTGTTTCTAGAGTTGTGGTAGCAACAACGCTCAAGAGAAGTGTTGCATGCAGAAAATTACAATGGTTCAAGGTTGGGATTGAGTTGAATTCCTTTCTTGTTAAGACAGAGTGTTGAAAATAGCAATAAGAAATGATAAAAATAGAATCCATAAATTCCAGTTTAATTTGTCCTTGAATTTAATTATGAATTAAAATCAAATTTTATTCTCATAGCAACTTGTAATAGTTAACTAGAGTGAGTTGACTTAGTTAACTTATGAATTTTGAGTTGGAAGTCTTTCTGAAGTCATGTATATGTTCTCCCTATATTATAGGGGTCCAGGATGACTGAAGTATGAGTGGTAATTAGTTAAATCAGTTTGTTAAGTCCAGTTAAATTAGTTCCAAACTGTTTGAGGAACTAATAGTGAGTTAGCAGTCAATTGATGCATTAGTGCACTCAACTAGTGCTACCCTAGTTAACTAGGTATTCCCTCATCAAAAACTCATGCATGTCGATTCTGAGAAAGATCATGTTGGCTTATATGGGCTTGACCCAAGTTTAGAAGAGTTATTTAGCCAAACAAATCCCGTAGCTACCGGCCCTTTCGGCAACAGCCCGTGGAGCGCGGACTGAGGTCTCACCCAGGTAGCAGGGGAGGGTGTTGGAACTAAGTTTCTGCACCCTAGGGATGTCTTGGTGTGGTCTAGAGGTTTCACGCACTGGTTTACAGCTTCGCGCTGCTCGGTATTCGTATAGATCCAGATTGATTATGTCTTTCTTATTAGTGCACTATTCTATTGGAGGATGTAGTTACAAATTAACAGGGTCTTTAAGCAAACATTTAACCAACACAACTGATTCGTGCATTACAATTAACCCAGATTTACATTCATTCATACCATAAGCAGATTAAATTAAATAGATATTATGAAAGTCAGATTCGTGACAGCTTAGAAGGAATACAAAATTTCAGAAGAAACTTATTTTTATTTCCACTTATCCTTAATACATTCAGATCCACCCTGCGCACTCAGCTGTAGGGGTCCGCGCACATAGCTGCAGACTTTCCAGGCCTCTGCACACACAGCTGCAAAGCATCTTCCTACTACCCCACCCCTTGACTCAGACTTACAGACGCTTTCAAACTATCTTCTTTAAAAACCCATTACAGTCCATATTTTAGAAAAACTATCCAAACTCAACTATCTCTACCCATAGAGCCTTGCTCTATTTATACCCTTCCTTGGCCTGCGATCCCTGGGCGGGCCGACTCTATTTACATTTCTTTACATTTTTTTTGGGTGGACTACCCCTTGACTCAACCTATTATAATTCGTGCTCCACTCTTTCAGCGGAGTCTTTACCCTAACTTTACCAAAAATGCTTGGCTTTGCACCCCCTTACCGTTGCATGGGGCTTCTGCTACCCAACAGACCCAGTTGAGACTATATTGCAGGGACAATGTAATATTTGTTTTAGCTTTTTTTGAGGTGCATTAATAGTGCATGCAATCAGAACTGATCCTTGAAGGGATTGCGCAGTTTTGAGTGCACTGATTTCCCTTTAAGATGGGTTAATAAGCCATAGGAATTGCGCAAGGAAATAGGGACTTGGAGAGCTAGAGAATTGGCTAAGTGTTGGCAAAGAGTTTTCTTGTGAGTTGGAGATTGATTTTACTGAGTTCTGGGATTGTTCTGGAGAGAACAAAAATTGTATTATCATCTTGGATTTCTGATTAATGAAATACAGATTGTGGGGTTTTGAGTTGTGGCTTTCCACGAATATTTGTTGTGTTATGTGCCATTGATGTTCTTCCTCTTATCAATTATTGTTTTTCTTGATCTTTATGTGCTTCTGCTATAAAGAGTAGAAATATGTTCTCATCTCTTGTTTTAGTATATTGCATGAGCTTGTGAATCTACATGAAATTCTAAAATAATATGCCCATCTCCTGCTTCTTTCCCAATTCATCCATAAACCTCTGTAACCAAATAATTTCTTTATTGGCCTCTATAGCAGCAACACACTTCATTTTCATTGCTAAAATTGCAACAACACTTTGCATTTTTGAAACCCAACTGCCAGTTGTTCCACCTACAATAAACACATAACCTATGGTGCCCTTCCTATTATCACTATCACCTAACATATCCACATCAATGTATCCCTTTAGAGTATTGCTTGAACCACCAAGTAATAATGCTTGATTAGTGGTACCTCTCAAATTCCCGAGAATCCATTTCATTGCTATCCAATGTTATTTTGTTGGATTGTGCATGTAATTGCTTACAACTCCTACTCCATGTGCAATATCAGGCATTGTGCAGAACATTGCATACATTAAGCTTCCAATTGTTGATGCACATGGAACTTTAGACATATAATTCATCTCTTCCTCGGTCTTGGGACACATCTCCTTAGTTAGTTTGAAATGGCTACCCAAAGGTGTACTAACTAGTTTTTCATTTTGCATGTTAAATATTTCCAACACCTTTTGTATGTACTTACTTTGAGACAACATTAATTTGCAATTTTTCCCATCTCTAGTTATTCTCATACCAAGGATTTGTTTTTTAGCACCCAAATCCTTCATTGCAAATTAATTTTCCAATTTTCCTTTGAGCACATTTATTTCCTACATGTTAGACCTTGCAACAAGCATGTCATCTACATGAAATAACAATATAATATAGCTGCCATCATTTTAATTTTTAAGATAAACACAATGGTCAAAGTAACATATAGTATAACCTTGTTCAGACATAAACCTATCAAATTTTAGATACCATTGCCTTGGAGCTTGTTTTAGGCCATACAAGCTCTTCTTCAACTTGCACACTAATTTCTCCTTCTCTTTGACCTCATGCCCTTGTGTTTTTTGCATATATATCTCTTCCTCCAAATACCCATGGATAAAGGTTGTCTTTACATATAAATGATCAAGATGAAAATCTTTTGCCGCCACAATACTTAAAATAGTTCTTATTGAAGTCATTTTGACAAGAGAAAATATTTCATCAAAGTCTATACCATTATTTTGTGCACCTTTACTTTTCCTATGATCTCATCAAGCACTGTGTATTCATTGTTTTCGTTTTCTTGTTTCTTTTCCTGTATCTGATCTGTATACAAGACCTTTTCATTGAATATGACATCTCTTCTCCTAATGATTTTGTGATTTTCATAATCATATAAGCCATAACCAAAATCATTAACACCATATCCAATAAAGGTACATTTATTTTATTTTTCCTCAAGCTTTGTTCTATTTTCTTTATTAATGTGGACAAAGGCTTCATAATTGAAAGTCTTTAAAAACGAGTAGTTTACCTTTTTACCTATCCATTCCTCCTGTGGAATAACACCATCCAAAGAACTTGAAGGCCCTTTGTTTATTAGATAAACAACAATATCTACAACATCTATCCAAAATTTTAAGAGAAATCCTACATGCAATCTCATGCATCTTGTACTCTCCATGATTGTCTTGTTCATCCTTTCTGATACACCGTTTTACTATGGTGTTCTCGAAACTGTCTTCTCTATGTGAATTCCATGCTTTTAATAGTAGTTATCAAACTCTTTGCTGCAATATTAACCTACATTATCTGATCTGAGATACTTCAACTTATTTCCTGTATCATTCTCAACCAAAAATTTCCATTTCTTGAAAGTATCAAATACATCATATTTATTTTAAATATAATAAATCCAGGTTTTCCTAGTTGCATCATCAATAAAAGTCACATAATAGTGAGAGTCATCGAGAGATGATACCTGAACAGGTCACCATACATATGTATACATAAACTTTAATTTTTCGCTCTTCTTTCCCTTCCAAAATCTAATAAATCTAATTCTCTTTTTTTTTCATAAACACATTTTTCACATAAATCCAAATCAATATGCTTCAAACTTGGAAACAAATTTCTTGAGTGAAGAATTTGCATCCCCTTCTCACTCATGTGCCCAAGCCTATAATGCCACAATATTGTATATGCTCTTATGGAGGTTAATGCATTAATAGAATTAGAAGTACCATTACATAAATACAATGTACCAACCTTTTCTCCTTTTGCTATTACCAGAGCTCCTTTGGTGACCTTCCAAGTTTTGTTTGTAAATGTAGTTACACAACCTTCACTACCTAACTGCCTGGTTGAAATTAGATTTTTCTTCAGATATGGAACATGCCTTAAATTCTTCAATAACCATTGGTTTTAATTTTTTTTCTTTATAAAAACCTTATCAATTCCAATGATTTTATAGGGTTTATAATGACCCAGACAAACCTATCCAAAATATCCTTAAACATAGTGGTGAAAATGTTTCCTATAAGGTGGGGCATGGAATGAGGCCCCTGAATCTACCACTCGGGAATTAATAATATTCTCTAATGAAAGAATCAAAGCATCTTACAACACATCACCTATCACATTCACTTCATGATTATTCTCTTGTTGTCCACCTCCTTATTTTCCCTTATGATATTTGTAGTCTTTCTTTAAGTGTCCTTTCTTCCCACATTTCCAGTAGACTATCCCTGATTTGGATTTGAATATCCCTTTTCTTGACGTACTGCAATTTTGTGGGCTCCTTCCTCTTTCCATTTTTCTTCCCCTAGTCTCTGAAATCAAAGCATTACCTGATGTCTCACCTGAGATTTTCTATCGTGTTTCCTCACTAAGGATAGCACCAACAATATCATCAAACTTTAAAGTACTAGATCCAAATACAGAGTTAGTATTAGCCATAACTAAGCCATTCCAAATTTCTGGCAATGAGGACAGAAACAACAGGGCCTTAAATGAATCATTGAAATTTACCCCTACAAAACTTAAGTAGCTGGTAACTGTGTTAAATTCATTTAAATGATCAGCAATAGATCCACATTTTGACATATTCATATTAAATAGATGCTTCATAAGAAATATCTTATTTGAGATCGAGGGTTTTATCATATAGTTTTGTCACTTTCGTCATTAAACCTTCTTTTGTCATTTCGTTTCAAATGTTGAATGCCATCGACACTTTCAGACACATTCGTGTTGTTCCTAGTGCTTTTCTCTTGAGAATCTCCCATTCTGCATCCATCATACTCATCAGCTTCTTTGTTTTTCGGCTCAATGGTAGGTACATATCTTTCTAGTACAAATAATCTTTTATCTGTATCTTCCACAACTGGTAGTTTTGTCCATTAAATTTCTCGACCCTAAATCTACCATCTTCTACCATTGCTCCCACTCGAACCAGGAACCCATCTCTCCTACAATTGTATTAGCCAAATATACCTTTGTCTCTAATACCAGTTATTAGAAAATTATATATTATAGAGCATTGGAACACATAAAATATTGCGAAAACATAAACATAAAAATGCATAAAACAAGAGAGACACAAATATACGTGGTTCACCCAATTTGGGCTACGTCCATGGAGAAACATCAAGTCCTTCCTTTTATATTATCTAGCAAAATGAAGAGATACCACCTACAACAAATCCGATGTAATTTCCTCTTCGCTCTCACACAATCACCACATCCTTTCTCGCTTAGAAGAATAATACACAACCATAATAAAATTCCCTCATATAAAATGAGGGTTCCCTTATAGGTAGAAAACCCTAAATTAACATAACTTCTACCATCTGATCATCCACTTAATGAACGAACCAGTTTGACTATGAAAATACAATATTTTACAAGGCAAATTTTCATCTATTTTTAGCTTTATGGGCTCATTGACCCTCACACACCCCCCCGCATGGAGGGGTGTACATTCTTCCTAGGGTATACATCCGAATGAAACAAAGATCTTTGAATCAAGAAGATAATTAGGCTCCACACCCAACATCCACTTCAAAAAGGAGCCTACAAGTTTCGCAACATGAGAGCTAGTGCTTGACTAATATTTAATTTCATCTCATCAAGAGTATTATGTTGATTCTTTCCCTCCTATAAAATCTTATCACTTGTTACTATGGCATGGAATGATCCAACTACCATAAAAAGAAAGATGCTATGAAATTTCATATGTATTGTGCTATCCCAACAAATCCCTTAACTCTTATGGCATTAGCAGGAACTAATCATGTCAGGATGACCTCCATATTTGCATGATCTATCTTGAATTCCTATACATGGATAACATACTTCAAATAAATCAATATTTGTTGATCAAATTCACATTTATTTAGGTTATATAGAAATTGATGCTTCTTTAGAGTCTCTAAAACCTATATGAGGATGTGATAAGTGCTACTCACAAGTAGAGCTGTAAACGAATATATCATACAAATATACTACAACAAACAAATCTAAATATGGGCATAATACATTATTTTTCATTACCATAAATCTAGTAGGCACATTAAATAAACTGAATGGCATGACCAACATGATTCACACAAAACTATCCTTGTCTTGAAGGTAGTTTTCCAAGTGTCTTCTTCTTTGACATGTATTTAGTGATATCCTAATTTTAGATCTAGCTTAGTAAAGTATTTCACATGCTACAATTGGTATTGTAAATAATTGATCCCAAGAAGAGGGTATTGATTCTTGAGTGTAATATTCTTCAATTCAATATAGTCAATACACATCCACTAAATCCTATCCTTCTTGGTTACAATGATGAAAGGTGACTCACAAGGTGAGATTCTCTATTAGATCTCTCCTTGCTCTAGTAGCTACAACTACTTCTTTACTTCATTTGCTTCTAGAACAAACTATCTACACAACACAATGTTTGGTAATGGAGAGTCAGGAAACAACTATATCTCTTGCTCCACTTCCTCTTAGGTGAGAGACCTTTAAGTCCTGGGACACTGCTTTGTATTCCTTTAGAAACTCCTCCAATAATTTTTTTGTCTCTTCCCTCAAAGGATGCAGTTTCCTTTACTGATCTATTATCTGGTTGATTCTCTCTTTAAAAGAGAAAGATATATTTATTACTAGACTTAATAATAATTTTAGTGTTATTTGTGCTGCATTAGGGGAATTTTGAGGTCTAAAATGGGCTTACTAAGGAAGCTAATAAAATAGTCAAAATAATAAGATAAGACTTAAGAGTTTTTAAAAGAAAAGAAAGAAAATTGCTTCTTTAATTGTACTTTTAACTTATCTCATTATAAATTTACTCAAATTTCAAGTGTGGGGATTTGATGGATGTGGAAGTAGATTCCACATCCAACGAGTATCCACTCTACATAGTTTGGAGTAGACCCACATCAAGAAAAATTGAAAATACATGAAAATAAACCTATTTCTTTCAAGAAACATGTTTTTTCATGTATTTTAGATTTTTATTAATGTGTTCCTACTCAAAATATATAGAGTGGGTACTCATTGGATGTAGAATCTAATTTATCATCAAATTGGTGATCACACTAGAAATTTGAGTAAATCTATAATGAGCTAAGTTAGAAATACAATTAAAAAATTAATTATATTCTTTTCCCTCCAAAATATTTACCCCTAAGGATGAGATTGAATCCTAATCGTTGTTTTAAAGTTTCTTTTCTTCTACTTATTTCATTTTGAGGCCCATTTTAGACCTCACAATTCCCCAAATGGCTGGTGAGATCTTCGATTTACCTTTATGTATGTTGATGATGTAGGATTTCTCATCCTTGATTAGGTGGCATTGGTTGGCTTCGAACATGAATATTACATCCCTAATATATATGTAGTGGTTTTCAAATGCTATACCACACACGTCAAGAGGTACAACATGTAATTCCAATTCAATAACAAAATCTACAACAAATTTGATCTTGCACTATTTCATGACCTTGATTTCTACATGCTTGTTCACCAATGCTAATAGGTATGGGGTTGGATGATCATGAACCTCCAACCCAATCTTGTTAACTATATTTGATCCATAAACTACCATGGATATTCCATATAGTTCATCACAACAATTGTGATAAAATTATAATTAAAAATCCAAGATCTATATTATTACAATTTTATATGTCTTTAAATTTACAGATCTGTACATTGTCGTTAATAACATATGCATGCGAATTAAAATTATGTAGAAAATAGCGAAATTATTCATGTTGGTTAATGCTTGTTATATGAATTATGGTTATGTACATGTCTTCCATTCTATTTTTGTTGTGTTTACATGCATGATAGATGCTAGTTGTTCAGTGTGGTCATATGCACATGCCTTAGGTAGTCATGTATGGTAGTTAAATTGTTATTATATGCATTGCGGTCATACACATGATGACTATGGTCATTTCAATTAAGATCTTGATGTTACATGTATCATGCTGACATAGATTGGCCTGTGCAGATGGTTATGGTTATGATATTCAGGTATGAGTCAATATACTTGTGATATTGTGTAGTACTAATATGGATTGACTATTCAAATGTGATAACATCCCCTGAGATAAATTAAGGTATGAGTTTGATTATGTCCTCTATTTGTTTTATCTAATGTGGTGTGTTATAGGTTGTTTGAATGTTTGATTAATTCCAGTACGATATGTTCTAAGACAACTGATGTGCACTTGAGTGTAAGTGGGTGCCAGTTGTAGTATTATGATTAATGACGTTGAGTCGATTGTTGATTATGACATGGTTGTTAGTCTTGATAAAGGAGGATTTCACGTTAATATACATGATGTATTGATGTTTGGAACATGTGACTGACATGTGTGAATAGTTGTAGGGTAACACGCTTGGTGATAGAATGACAAGGTAACAATTGATTTGTTTATATAACTAACAATTGGGTGATGTGACAACATGTAATAAGACTCAATTGCAGCAAGGTAAAAAAAAGGAATTGGGTGAGAATTCCTTTCATGCTATGTTTGGAAACCACAATTCCAAACGATTAAGTGCTCTACATGAATTCAAGAAGTGTTATTAACCTTGATTTTCTCTCACATTATGTGGATATTTGATACATCTATGAAAATGTATTCGACAAGTATATTAGCTAGTTTCTAGTTATACATGGATCCATCAAGGGAATTGGAGTCCCTTGAAAGATGGCATGGATGTGTTCAATTACAAGTCAACGTACTGGGTACAACAAGGTAAGGTAACCGATATATTGTTATGTTTATTTATGCACTAAGAATTATGTGTTTATGGTAGTATGATGCACGAGATTGCATGGTAAGGAGATTTCCATGAAACCTTAAAGAAGGCTTGGGTTGAGCTTTCCCTTGGAGGCACTGGGAACCATGGTGTTAAGTCATGGTGCATGTTGCCAGTTTTCTTCTTTTGGTCTTTTGTGGCTTGTTTATAGTTGATTTGCAGTTTGTTTGTGTTTGGTGCATGGTCATGGCACTTCATTTGCGGTGTCATATTGTATTTGGTTCTCCTAGTTTTCTTCTTGTTTGCTTCTTGTTATCACCTCTTTTATGTTTTGATGGTATTGGGAATTGGCTGGCGAAGGAGGAAGATTAATGGAGCACAAGGAGAGTTGAATGGAACCTAACAGGTAATATGAGACTCAAATGAATCCTAGTGCATGTTAAGGGCAACTGAAGGAAATAATATGACAGTCAGTTGGATTGGTTGGGTCCATTGGGATAAATGGACAGTGGAAGTACAATCATCAGAAAGGCAACAAAAAAGGTAAATAAAATGGATTTGAGGCGTCAGATGCCTTGGATATGTTGGGAACTGTTGTTCTCAATGTTCTGAATGTTGTGGTCTGGAGACTAGCCTAAAAAAATGGCTTAAATCTTGTAGTTGTTGGCACAAAATTTGGTGAAAAAGTTTGTAGTTGCATGCAGACCTTGTTTTAGGAGCGACTGGAGGGTTACAGTAACATGGAGGGCTTATCATGGGAGTTATTGGGGGTTTATTTCAATTGAAAAGCAAGTTAACTAGGAAGTTGGGCACCAGGAGTGGTTGGTTATCCTCTAGGGGTCCTGTAGCTCTTGAAGAAGGTCAATTTGGTTTTGGTTTGTTGATTCCACTTCCTTGAGGTGATCTAGGAGGTTGAATCATATCATATTAACTCTTCCTCACATGTTTACCCCGGTAGCCGGTTAGCTTGCGTAAATGCGAGAGGAGGTGATTACAAAGTGTTCGAGGGTAATTAGAGTTGTGGTTCCAATGGTTGTAGCTATTGTGATGGTTGTGATTGAGGTAATGCCCCTAGAGATTGATTAGTTGGACTAGAAGGGAATGATCAATTTTGAGGCCATATTGGCCCCTGAGTGGTCTAATTTGTCCATTGGGAAGGGTATTGTGTGTTTTGTAGACTTTGCAAGGGTGGTACAAAATATTGTTGATTTTTCCACAAAGATCCAAGGTATGGTTGATTTGGCCAGGATGGTTTAGAGTATTATTGATTCTGCCAAGACGATCCATGATATTGTTGACTCTGTTAGGTTGGTTCAAGATATTGTTTTTGATTAAATTGACAAGAAAAAAACATAGAAGGATCTTGGGCCATATTTAGAGGACGAGATTTCCATTGTTGTGATTAGCCCACAAGGTATGTTGGTTCAGGTTCCTCCCTAGCCTCCTTGTAGATAACTTTTAATCCTGACAAGAATGGATATTGATTAATCAAATAATCCTTCCACATATGGTAGAGACTTGAATCACATCTAATAAACATTCCTTGCAGCCATGTTTCTTATGACAATGGGGGGGAAATATTGCTAATGCTTGTTCCATCTCTGCCTCTTTTTGTTTCACGTGCAAGACATCCAACAATGTAGTAAGGGTACTTAGAATATCAATTTTAAAATTGTCCAACAAATTACTAATTTCTGTCTAAGGAACTCCTCTGCTAATAGTCCTACTAGTCCTGCTCAAAGGATCTCGTAGTCCATGCTTATTCCTTATGCTTCCTCAAGAACAACTAATACATAACTTAATAATATTATCATATTCTTCCATAGAAATATCTCCCTATCACATTAAGTTAAGATCTTCTAACCATTCATCTTTGTTTCTTCTAATAAGGGAATTTTTTAATAGTTCTTTAGGATGGTTAGTATATGGTGACCTCTATAGGTTATATTGAAACCTCTCTTTATACCCTTCTAAAGTCTCATCCTCTTCATAAGTCATCTTAAATAATTATTCTCTTAAATCACTGGACCGAAAATAGTCCTGATATTTTTTTAGAAAGGCTTCCTTCATTTCATCCCAAGAATTAATGGTACTACCTAGTAATCCCATAAACCATCGTAATGATGCTCCCTTCAAGGTAGAGGGGAACAACTTCAATTTTTGTGGATCAATGGTATAGTCATACCCTCAACACATGGCATCAAATTCAAACAAGAATGCATCTAGATCTTCAAAAACCAATCCATGGAAGTTTGGAAGACCTTATAGTGGTATGGATTTCACAAGTGTGTTTTTCTGTGGGTCAACAATATGAAATTCTATTGTTGAGGTTGGTGTGGCTGATGTGTTCAATTGTCCTGTCATTTGGTCAAATTTTTGCCAACACCCTTATGGTATTCCAAAATCAGGAGGCACTAGTTGATGAAGGCCAATGTGATGTTGAGACTGTGAACCTTGTTTAGGCCTTACAACACTGTGAGGGTCAAGAATCACAATTCCTTTCCTTGATATTGGTGTTGCAGGAGGCTCTTGTTGTAATATCCCTTTTAGAATATTTTACTAAAATAATGTTGTTTTTGTTACAACAAAATTATCATAGAAAGTACTTGTAGAAAGCACTAAAAATTTACAATATTTTTTTCTAGTAATTTTTTTAATCTATGATATAGCCCAGATAATACACAATATTGATATTATGAAAAATTCATGAAAAATATGTAACACAGTAAATAACCAGAAATACCAAAAGAAAAAGTGAACACAAGAAAAATGCAACTAATCTCAGCTTTATTATATGAACCATAAATTGGAGTACATGAAAATATGAAATAGTTGGAAATAGTTGAGAATCTCGAACAACTATTACAACCTAGATCCAACCTCAAAATATGTCTACTCTAGCACTAAACTTGCCCTCTCAAAATGAAATTGCAACCAATAAGTGCTCTTGGGAATTCTAAATGAATTCACGATGGGAGAGAAGGATTCTCACCCATTCTCACTGCATCACCTGAGGGTTTATGCCTTGGGGCTACAACTAAAGCTCGAAACTCCCTATTCTCCAAACCTCTTCACAAGAAACAAATACTCGACTCCAAGATATCCCAAATGATCTCCTTCTGCTCCATAAGACTCTATAGATAAATCTTAAAACTCTAAAAACATCTTATTTTATTATTTTATTATTAATCCACTCTTCCTTACGTTTACCTTAAATGTCTTTTAAAATTACCTTAAATGTCTTTTAAATTTTATTTTATTTCACATATTTTCTTCTGATTAGTTTTTTTTGTTTAATTAAATGAGTGACCACTTATTAAATTATTATCAAAAAAAGAGAGTAGCAGCATGTACCTCAATAAATCGAACCAAACATATACTTAAGTAAATATGGAATTGATTGATAAATTAATATACAAATATATGCAACCTGGTTTGGGGCCAATGACTAGATTGACCTAGAAAGATATTCCGTGCGTTGGAGGCTTCTCACGTGCGACCCTTCAAAATGTCGGAGCCACAAAAGTAAGATGAGGGAACGCATTCCTCCAAATTTGTACGGAGAGATCAAACAAAATTAACGACGAACACTCAATGTCTGAAATCTACACACATTTGCAGTGATGTTGTTAATATCTGATCCCAGTATATACATGTACCAAAAAAAAAAAAAAAATAGTATGGGAAATGTGTAGGAGACATATTTATCTATGGTAATATTTATAGATTTAAATTTAATTTATAATTTAATTCTTATGATTATTTAAAAAAACAGATTTGCTAATATTTTTAAAAATAATATTATTTATATTTAAAAATAGTTATAAAGGTGTGACAGTGCCTTAGCAACAAACAAGGAAAACTGCTTGAATATTCTTCTTTATGAAATGTAAATGAAGAGGAAGGATGTAACTAACCTGTGTCTTTCGCTAGTTTGTTGATCCAATCGCTCTTCCCTTTGTTCGCTTCCCACTGCCTGCTCCCTTACTGGCCCAGCTTCACTAAATTCCTGCAAGATCACAGAAGAGAGAAACTACACGAAGATATAGATTTACATTCATAAAAAGCTCAGGATCATATTAAGCTAAACATGCAAATATAACAAAACATCACTGATATACAAGCATGTAGAAGAAATTCAAATAGTTTTATTGATATGATAAGAAAGTCCAAGAGGAGATACAACCAAGTGAGTCCCGATCCAGCATCTATCTCCTAGCAAAGGAATCCCTTCCTCACCTCCAACAAAGCTTAAATCACCCAATGTACTAATCTCAATCTCAAACCAACAGCGATTCTCTGCAAAGTACAAAATTCTAGCCTCCTGGATCTCTAGGATGAGGGATCCATATATAGATGTAAGCAGAGAGGATGAGTCAGCTTATGTTTTGACTTGTGGCTTCTCTCTGTCAGTTCTTGCTTCCACTTGGAGACTGAGAGCCTCTTACTCATCACTGGTCGAATTCAGTGAGGCAAGTGTCATTGGAGAAGATTCTGGAAGCTTCCATTGTCTCTCCACCTCGTTGAATGACTCTGCCACTTGTCATTTCCCACTCAACGCACCTGGGTAGTGCATTCAGGTGCATTGCAACGCACCTAGCCAGTGTATTTGGGTGCTTTGCAACGCAGGCAGCTAGTGGAGCTTCTGAATTGATCCTGATTTGACTAGTTTTGAGCAGTTTCTGGTGGGGAACTTTTGGGAGAAGTTGTCATTGGTTGACCTTGTTCCTTTAGGGGCAGGAACAACACTTTTAGGGACTTTGGATCCCTTGGATTATGGACATTTTGTGCTTAGAGCTGTAAGGCACAAAAATGTCTATAACAGTTGCCCCCTAAAGTATGAGGTCGTTTATCGGGTGAAATGCTTTATTAGGAGGATCCAAAGTTCTTTCAATGCTAGGAGGAGACCTGTAATAAGATACAATACAATACATTATTTTTCATACTGTTTTCATGATCTAGCTGAGGCGGGCATTCCCATGCTCAGCTTTATAAATCCATTTTTATGTACATAGGACAGACAATCGTCTGATGGTAGACCGATGATTCTGATGAAATCATCATCCTTTTGGTAGGATGATTATCTGTTCTGCAATGCTGTACATGTCAATGTCTTTATTTTTCCTGAATATATATCGCAGCCCGGATGGATGAAACTAGATCCGGGGTCTTCAATCTCGTCCGATTTTCACTCTAAGTACAAGTCGATCCATGTGAGAAATGTTTTGGAGTCGAACATGGAAAGACATCGCTTGATTACCAGTCAATGATGTAAACTGTTAACAAGCGCGAGAGGAATCACCGATAATGATAATGACCCTCAAGGTACTGTAGTACAATTCACGTGGTGTGAATAAAGGACTTGGCGTCGAACACCACGCAAAATCTTTCGGTCGAAGGTCATTGATGTATACCTGTCGCCGGAAGTGAGAAACTTGCCATTGAGGCATGCAAGTTTCAAAGTACTGAAGGGGGTGTTCCTAGATCAACTTCTTGGATAATGAGCTGATGTCGACAAGAAGCGATCCGTCAAAGGAGGGCCTTAATGAATCCCACATCAATGACATGGAATGGAGCAAATGATTTTGATGGAGGTGAAAACGATCTGATGATATATGGTTCAGGGTGGCGGTCATGAAAGAATGAAGTATAATGTATGGTAGTGGATGGGACACGGTTGACTTCTCTGGATGACTTCTCTTGAACATATCGGCGACACTTATATGATGGATTGGTAGCATTTACCCCAAAGGTGGATGGTATGGCGAGACCATGGTGATGTGACCGGTGAATGAAACAACCCAAATCGACTCAGGCACGGAGTGGAAGTGTCATGTTCAAGAGCGACTTGCTACCAATAAAGGTTCTTTGAGTTTCTTCCCAATTTTTCCCCAGTCATTGCTGACCAGTACCTCTTTATTTTTGTCAAGCTTGAGGAGGATAACATATGCTTGTTCTATAATTTTCCCTTCGGGCAAACCCATCGCTATGTTTTAACGAGCCTAGCGATAGTGAAACTCGTTCTCGTCTAAAGACAAGTTTGTCGCTATTAATCTTTTTAACGAGTCTAACGACAAAGATAACTCAGTCCTTTTCATTTTTAGAGAGTCTGAAAAGGTACGTAAAGTTAACTCCGGAATTCCTTTTTCGTCATCTAATCCCTTAAGTCCGAAAAAGTATAAAACAATACAGAAGGGATGAATTTTCGATAGTTTTAACGAGCTGAACAAAACAAGCGCTCGATCTTTTTGTGCAATAATCCCTCAGGTCCAAAAAGATTAAAATCTAGAGGAGGGACAGCACTTCCGGTCGCTTTAACGAGCTGGAAGGCCAAAACTCGGCAATCTTTTCACATTTTACGAGTCAAATGAAAAGAGCTTAAAGAAGACTCGTCTTTTGAGGAACGAGTGATAAAAAGGGTAGCAGCTGATTCCAGGTAAGGGTTGGAATTTTCCAAGCACGGTAGTGTCACAAGGATGGCTAGTGAAATCACTCTTCGCAGCTGTTCCTCAAAATGGGTAAACAATCAAATGGAGGTGAATGATCGGCCAATGGAAAAGTGGAGGTGACGGTGCAAACACGACCAAGGCTTTAATGGCTGATAATGTTACATTCACGGTGGTTATTTACTGGAGGATAGTTCATTTTTTAACGAGCTTAAACGCGGGTTGAAACACTTGCTCGATCTTATGTTTATTTTTTAACGAGCAGGAACTATGTGCTAAAACTGCTCGATAATCCAGTCATATGATAAGAATGTCTCATATAAAATGGCAACATTTAGATTTTTTCCCACTTCCTTTCTTTATGCAAGTTAGGAAACGACTAATCCTACGAGTTTAAAGGGTTAGAGGTCCTAAAAATTTAAAAATAAATAGCCGCCCCTTTCTTGCACTCCAAAAGGTTTTCATGCCCCCAGGTATAAAATAGAGTTTCGAGGTCCCCCTCTATTCGAGCTGAAAAAACATTTGCTTTATCAGGAAGGGTCACCCTTTATTCGAGCTGACAAAACATTTGTTTTATCAGGAAGGGTACTACCTCTTACAGGCTACCCAAATATTGTTCTATTTACAGTGTAAACAAAACACTTCTCTGGCGATGTCTACCGAGATAAACAAAGGTGAGTGACAACGAGCGCCACACACATAACTTTGACAAAAGAATCTTATTCTAGAACAACCCCTCTTCCAATCACGGATGGGGTACGGACTAGTCATATTCTCCCGCGGAAACCTACCCTATACCCAAAGTTTTCCTGCCAAAGCAGACCAGGACGCATGCCCCCTGGGTTCCAGTCATATCCTTCTGAATTACTCGTGCTCATCGGGACGACGGACCGTGGGTTGAGACATTTCTTGTGTGAAGAGACCATTTAGGGATGGTATATGACTATTTGCGATGCGGGATCCGGGAAATGAAAGCTGGTCTACGAGCTTGACCACTCTTTCTTCGTGCGGAAAACACATTACTCTAAAGAGTGAGGAGACGATGGCTCCCATGCAATAAATATAGTCTCGTCCAAGGAGTAGGTTATAATCCAAGGGTCCTTGGACGACCATCACGTTCATTTGAACGGTCTTCCCTTTCAACGTTATGGGCACATTGGGGAGGATCCCTAAAGGTCGACTGGTTCCTTTATCAAAGCCTGTCAGATTTCTCATCTTAGCCAAAAGCGATGGCGAACCAAGCGCTTTCCAAGCAGTAGAGGAAAGGATACTCACAGAAGCCCCCTCATCTATGATGGTACCAGCCATAACCATTCTATATATTTGGACGATAATTCTGAATGGTATGCTTGCTGGTAAACAGGGTCTGCCTAGTTGATTCCAGTTGAAGGAGACAACTAGGTTGCTTGGAGGTGGGACCGAGTAGACGGCCGGGTACGGATCTGACGAACTTCCTTCCTGCGATAAAGGAATGGTTAGGTTGCCCCCGTGTTCGTCGGAGTCTATGTTGATGAAGAGAATTTGGATGGTGTCATCCTTGCTCTCTTCAGTGACTGTGTCATTCGAAGATAAATCCTCTGAAGGCAAGACCGGGTCAACTGCCGCCTCGACCTTTTGACTTTCGTCGGGTATGGATTCAGCTGGTTCATCTTCAATGACTGGCGCTTCAGCTGACCACTTGAGCGGGCTAGCTGGATTCTCAACTAACGAAGGACTCGGCAAGAGTTTTTTATATCCAGGAGGAAGTCGTAATGGTGAAACCGGACGATCATCCAAAACTCTTTTAGCTTCGTCTAAGAAGGGACAACGGTGGATGGCGTGATTGCCTTCGCACAGTTTACAGGGAGATCTAGTTCTCCCTTTTTGTCCTGGGACTTCACTTTCGCTAGTTGACGGTGTGCTTTCAACATGGCTATCAGAGGTTGACGCCACCGGATTGTGCAAACGGGGAGACCAGTCCCTTAGTATCCGAGGGATGCAGGGACAATCTCTGTGAAAGTGGTCTCCCTTGCAAATGACACATGGCGATTTAGGCCTGGTCAGTGCAGTGTGTGGATTTTCGTTAGACGACACTCGTTTTCCCCTAGTCGCTTTTGGCTCCTTCTTCTTCTTCTCTTTCTTCTTCTTTTCCTTCTTCTCCTTAGGAACTTGACTTTTGGCTTTGCCAACCCCATCAAGTGAAGAGGAAGGAGGAGAGGAAGAATTAGAGGAGGTAGAAGGTTGGTGGGTAACTCTGGACTGGTCTAACTGCTGATTCGATTGTTCAGGAATAGTGGTGTTCTGAATGACATTGGTTGAGAAGAGCCAGACCGGCAAGCCAATTGTCAGTCCTGGAAGCGAAAATGTGGCCATATGGGGCGCACCAACATCTCCCCGAGAGGAGAAGGGACTAGGATTTCCACCAAGGGGAATTCCTTGGTTGGTAGGCTCCATTTTCTCAACCTAAAGATCAACGCAGGAAAAAGGGTATGAATATTCCGTTTAAAATAAATTTTAACGACGCTTGGACACAACTTGCTTTTTCAATTTTAAAGAGTCGAGAAAAAGCAAAAGATGAATCTAGTCTCCTTCGATTTTTAATGAGCCTGAAGTGACAAGTGCTCAGATGGACCTCTTCCGTTAAGGAGTCTGGAAAGGAACGAAAAGGACTGCTCTGGAGTTCTAGGTAGAGGGTGTGCCAAACCAATCGCAAAACCGCAGAATACTTTTTAAGGTACGGGTGGTCAATCTTCCCGAATGCTGTGTTCAGTGCATTGCGATCAGTAGGGCAGCCGACACGGCTTCCTATGGATAAAGGTTTTATGCCTATAGGGGTCTCCCAATATATACTCGACGGTACGTGGGAGCGCAATCCGTACTGGCACTTATCATCTCTCAGGAGGAATCACCCAACCATCAGTGAGGCCGACAGTCACCAGGTTTTACGACGCCGGAACACGTCTCTAGCCTAGACCTCTATGTTGTGCGTTAAGTTACAAAGCGTTGTTAAGTTCATTCAATTTATTTTAGGTTGATCTTTCTTAGAAGTTTACCTTTTTGGATCACCACGAGATGTAGATACAATTCCTAAATGCAATCTAAAGATGATAAGCAAGCATTTATCTCTTTTCAACAATGAAAATCCTAGCTACAAGGGGAAAAGAAAGACACAAACTTTTCTCAAAGAGCAAAGAGCACACTGTAAATGCACTTTTCCTAAATCAAACCATACAAACTATCAATATGCAAATGCACATGTGCATGTATTTGTTTTCACTTTCTTAATATTGATGCCTAAAAAGAAAGCTGTTGTACAAATTTGAATTCGATTTCAAGTGAAAACACAAACAAGTTTCTTTTTGAAATCAAAAAGACGATTACGACACTTTATGATTTGGAAGTAAACACTTGTTTCGACACTAGAAATTCACAAATTCAAACCAAAAGACAAAAGTAAAAGCGCAATCAACTGTCAACAACAAACAAATTTACTCCTAAGATCAAAACGACACTTACGACAGGTCTAGATCTTAAGGGCGACAGTATGACTAGTTTACTTTTGTAATGGGAAAATGCAAATGATGTAACAAATACACAAAAACAAATACAGTTTCTTTTATACAACTGAGGCGGAATTAAGGCAAAGAAAAGGGGTTTTCAGATAGGTACACACACTGATAACAGGCTGCAAAAATCAGAGATAAAACTGAACAAAATGAAGCAAAGAACCACAGCTGCACAGGGCAAAGGCTGATCAGCGCACCTGTTGCATAGAGAAACTGAATTGCAGCGCAGGTAGCCCTCTCGGGACCTGCGTTGAAATGCAGAACCTCTTCACAGAGCCTGCGCTGAAACAGAAACGAGAATTTTCTCTGGGTTCTGGGTCACGGTTTGCAGTTTAATCTATGGTTTTTGGCCGGATAAAAGCTATCAATAAGGTACAATTAGAAGGATGATTTAAAGGAGGACTAAGAGCTATCACAAAGGGAAGTTAGAGCATTTTTGGATCAGATGTTCAGATCATAAACATGCCCAGTGAATGGACTAGAGTAGCAGATCTCTACTTTGCATTTGTAGATGGCAAATGCAGTTCGATTTGCCACTCCTAAGTTTATGAGAAGAACAACAATAGAAACACAAATAAACTAACTAGATACGTTCCCCAGCGGAGTCGCCATTCTATTGTTGGGAAAAGTATCTATTCAGAACGCCCCTATCCCACTCTAAGGTGTGATAGTGCCTTAGCAACAAACAAGTAAAACTGCTTGAGTATTCTTCTTTATGAAATGTAAATGGAGAGGAAGGATGTAACTAACCAATGTCTTTCGCTAGTTTGTTGATCCAATCGCTATTCCCTTTGTTCGCTTCCCGCTGCCTGATCCCTTACTGGCCCAGCTTCACTAAATTCCTGCAAGATCACAGAAGAGAGAAACTACACGAAGATATAGATTTACATTCATAAAAAGCTCAGGATCAGATTAAGCTAAACATGCAAATATAACAAAACATCACTGATATACAAGCATGTAGAAGAAACTCAAATAGTTTTATTGATATGATAAGAAAGTCCAAGAGGAGATACAACCAAGTGAGTCTCGATCCGGCATCTACCTCCCAGCAAAGGAATCCCTTCCTCACCTCCAACAAAGCATAAATCACCCAATGTACTAATCTCAATCTCAAATCAACAGCGATTCTCTGCAAAGTACAAAATTCCAGCCTCCTGGATCTCTGGGATGAGGGATCCATATATAGATGTAAGCAGAGAGGATGAGTCAGCTTATGTTTTGACTTGTGGCTTCTCTCTGTCAGTTCTTGCTTCCACTTGGAGACTGAGAGCCTCTTACTCATCACTGGTCGAATTCAGTGAGGCAAGTGTCATTGGAGAAGATTTTAGAAGCTTCCATTGTCTCTCCACCTCGTTGAATGACTCTGCCACTTGTCAATTCCCGCTCAACGCACCTGGGTAGTGCATTCAAGTGCGTTGCAACGCACCTAGCCAGTGTATTTGGGTGCTTTGCAACGCAGGCAGCTAGTGGAGCTTCTGAATTGATCCTGATTTGACTAGTTTTGAGCAGTTTCTGGTGGAGAACTTCTGGGAGAAGCTGTCATTGGTTGACCTTGTTCCTTTAGGGGCAGGAACAACACTTTTAGGGACTTTGGATCCCTTGGATTATGGACATTTCGTGCTTAGAGCTGTAAGGCACAAAAATGTCTATAACAAAAAGCGAGGGATTTCTAACAAGAGAGTGTTGACAAAATAAAGGTGGTGTATGGCCATTGGTGTATAAACACTTAGCGCCAAAAAAACCAAAGCCAGGGATATCCGATAGAAATTGATTCACAATAAAATCAATGTTTATTCATCATTATTTCCTTACAAATAACTATCAAAGGTAATGATTAAGAAGTAAGCCATATATTGTAAGCCGAACAACTTGAAAATTTATTTTTTCACAACTGAGCAGGTTCATTGTATTCATTTTGTTTGAAAGATCAATGTTGTGGTTTCAATATGAGTTGCAGTTTTTGTGGAAAGTGGTTGAGAACAATGGGGAAGAGCGGTTGCATGTAGAGAGGAGAGTCGGAAGGCCCTGAGATTCATGAGACCAACCCATAACTTCGAGAATAGTTTCAATAGGACGGTTGGGATAAACTTTTCTTCAAATGCGATGGTTATCATAGTGTTGTGGCACAGACGTTTGCTAAAATTTTTGATGGTGAAAATGTTAGAATCACTGACATTTCATTCTTAGTTATGGAGCAGAGTATTTGATAGGCAAATGACATACCGATTGATGAAGAAATTTGTTTCAAGAACAAAACCCTCACTGGCATTGATATTTATTTTTTCCTTAAGGACAAGCATAAAAATGAGTCGTGAAGGTTGGGTGTATATAGATCCTAGTTCAAAAAGGAATGGCATGAAACACTGATCATCATCCATAAGTATTTTACTTGTGAAGGGCACTATCGTAGACTTGGTATGTACCACTTCAAACTTTTAGCACACCTCTCTGGTCATATATGTATCAATGTGCCATTTTCTTTATTAATGAGTTCAAAAAAGATGTCAGCCAAGGTTCAAACTAAGAAAAATTGTGTTGTGTATCATAAAGGTCTGATTAATTTTTTAGTGGTAGACCATTTCAAGAAATTGAATAGGACCTAGGATCATTTTTATTCTTTGGATGTTTCGGTATAACAGGAAAGCCTAACTCTTCGGCTATCAAAAGGAAAATATGAAGAGACCTGAAAAATGTCTATAATCTTGTGGGAGAATCCTCCTCTTCCACCATTAAAACTAGAAGCAAGGGGAGGTTTTCACCTCCTAAAACCCAGGTCCCTATGCCATTGTTAGAAAGCATATATAAAACAAAAACTAGGAGAGAAAGTAAGATAAAGATGACATCTCCTTCTCAGTAGATTGATCCAACTGAAACATCACAAGCCCTTAGCCTAATTCATTCGAGTCAAACACAAAAAGATGCAATGGAGGCACCTAGTAAAATAGGGATGGACAACAAGCACGGGAACAAAGGGAGAAGGAACCCACATTAGTTGAACTATATGGGTTTCAAAAACCTCATACTAGGCTTGTGAATAAACTTCGACTGAGTTTTAAATTGAAACAAAACCACACCCTAGTTGAAGAGGTCATTTAGATAGATGATTCACCAATGAAAGATTTGGTGATAAATAAAGAAATGGGTTCGAGTTCCAAGAAACAAAAACAAAAAAATAATAAGAAGCAAGGTCCCAAGCCCAAGCCCAGAAAAACTAATTAAAAGAAACCTACTCTAACGGATGAAGTGGACCTATCACTTAGAGCAACAAAGCAGTTAAAAAGTGATTGATTAAAACAAGTGCCCATTATTTTGTCAACACTTTTCTTGGTAATTTTGCACAAAGCCTTGAAAATTATTTTGTGAGCACTAGTCTTTTCTATTTTGTATCAAGCACAGACAATTATTTAGTTAACGGTTCTCCATATTTCAATCCGATATACATCGTCGATTGTTTTGTAAGTGTCCATAATTGGAATGGTTTTAAGAAACATTTAAAGATCTTTTTTGTAAAGGTACCATAAGGGTAAATATTGCACAAATGTTTTATTTATGAGATTATTTATTTATTTGTGATGGAAAATGAACAATTTGTTTCAATGCATCCTCCTCAATGGTTTTTTCAGCTACAGATCATTTTCGATATTAGTGTTTAATCCTTTATCATGAAGAGACATCAAACTAAACCTTATTTTTGTATCTATATATATATATATATATATATATATATATATATATATATATATATATATATATATATATATATATATATATATATATTGTAAGCGTGGTAGGAATCTCCGATTTTCGAGTTTACATGTCGATTATTCACCCCACTACACGGTGGAGGGTAGCACAAGATTCGAACCCAAGATCTCTGGTTCAGTGAGACTTCATTCCACGGCCATCGCCACTTGAGCTACCCCAGGCAGACATTTTTGAAAATATATATTTAATTAGCATAAAAATAAGATTTATTTTCTAGGATTAGACTACAATTAAACTTCCTTTAATTTTTGAATTTTGTTGTAAATGTTTTGGCTATAAAACAATTTTGAAAGATAGACAAAGGGTTGGAAATTTTTGTAGAAACCATGTGTATTGTGTATGCCTCCAATATTAATATAATTTGTTGTGAACCATACTACTTGTGAAATTTTCAGAGATTCATGCATGATAAGTTTCCTATCATTGTTTCTAGTTTATATTTTTTCTTCTAAGCCATAACTCTGATCCATAAGTCTTCTGTGTTTGGAAATAAGTGATTAAATTTGAACTCTTTTTGAAAGCTCAAATTTACATTTCCAAAATTGCTCATGTGTTTTCAACTTAAATGTCACTTACATAAATCATATGGTTGCTTTGTTTTTAATGTTTACTCCCCACTATATTTTGTCATAACTTGATGATGATTTGTCTAAGAAGCCTAAGGCTATATTGCCTCTATTAAAATTATTCATGTAGCCTGTAGCTAGCAAGTTAATGTCAAAGACTCCATGCCCAATGGTCCCTATCTTCTTTCTTCCAAACAAATTTCATGTTACCAACTAAACCTAGCCAATGAGATAAATTACCTTCTACTAAAATTACAATGAGTAGTATAGTTTTAGGCAAAGAGCCTTCTCCATATTGAATGACCCACTTTCAATCTAAAGCGGTTAGAGTTTACCTTACTTTTTTCCCTCTACAACTAGGGTTTTTTTCTAAGTGATAAAATTTTGGTGTTGTTATCGGGGAACAAAAGATACATTATCCCTGAACTATTTTATTGTTTAAAATATATCTCTAAGAGAAAACATGGATTTGAACATCAATTTCATGAGATCTTTCATAATATTTGGTATCAAAGCTTGGGATTCTAGGGTTTCGCTTCTTCAAACCAGACATCATGGAATTTTCGCTATAATTTTTTTTCTACGAGGCTTCAAATTCTAAATATTTTACCATGTGGAGCCGAAATCTCGATGAAATTCATGTAAAAATTTCAGATCTTGGTTCGCTATATTTTCGAACATATGATTTGGGGAAGTTAGGGTCTTTTCAGGCTCCAAAATTCAGTCTCAAACAGGTGACCTAAGAAAACTGATGATAAATTTCGTTTCATGCATCATATGAATTTTGTAAAATGTGGATGAAAGTTCATAGATTGTAGTTTTTAATGTACCGATTTTAGTTTCGAAGGTCGAAACATTGACACGTGGCACTCTGTATAAGTTCACTCTATTGAACCAATCTATAATCAGGTCATAATGGGAGATAGGTCATAACACTTTCTTGAAGACTCCAAATTTGGTATGAATTTTTGGGCTGGAAAGAGGTCTCAGAGGGCTACCATAGGATGAAAGTTCAGACCTTGGAAATCTAAAATTACAGAGATATAACGGATTCAATATCAAGCTCCTACAAAGCAAGAAAATTGTGTGTATTTTTTAAAATTTGCATAAGTTTTATTTGAAAAATTAATTTGAAGTTATTCAAAGGGAATAATAAAGCATAAATATGATTAATTGATGTCCCAAAGAAATAAAATGGAAACACCTAGTAAGCAACCTAAAAAATCTACTATGATGCATGAAAAAGATGAAGAAATGCAACATGATATATCAAAATTACAAGACCAAATGCAACAAATTTCACTCTCACAAAAAGTAACAGTTAGCTAAGATGGATGGATTGAAGAATGGCATGGAAGCTAAGATCGATTTTATAGAAGAAAAACTAAAAGTAAACATGGAATATTTGAAGAAATACACGGAAGGTTTGAAGGGAGGTTTGACAAAGTTGCTACAAGAAATGCTTCCTAATGGATAAAAGATAGTAGAGGAAACTCATGATGAGAACAAAAGAAATGTTAATCATGATTTCATAGACTCTAACGTTGGATTAAAGACCCATCATATTCTAAATATTGACATGAGGAATTTTGATGGCAAGGATCCCGTAACATGGATACTACAGATGGAGAGATCTTTTGATCTCTATAATGTGCAAACCACATAAAAGGTACATGTTGGGGAAATTATATGTATTATAATTCCAACATTAAATTATCAATTCGAGGTCATAAGACTTAGGGCCACAAGTGTAGGTAACGCAGGATCAGAACATCTAAGCTAAACTAGAGTGAGAAATCAATTTACTGTTTAGGTACATAATTGGTATTTATAGTTTGAAACTAATCAATTGAGTAAAATATGCTCAAACAATACGAATAATAAATTCTAATAATTGTGGAAATGAAAATAACTCTAATTAAACATAAACCAATCAATAAAAATTACTATTCAAATGATTTTAATCTAATTGGAAATCTCAATCGAAATAATAAGATCTATTTAATCTAATTACAGGAATATTAAATCAATCAAGATTGATTTAAAATGATACCAAACTTATGCTAAATATTAATTCCAATAAAATTCACTCTCATTCAAACGATCTTAAACTAAGGCAATGGTCAAAGAGGACTTCAGCTAATCTAATTCTCAGGATCACATAAATCAATAAGCATTCAAGCTTTAACCTCTAACAGCACTCTGCAATTTCTTCAAAAGAAACTAAGTAAACCAAGATTCTAATTGCATGCTCTCAGATTTAAAAGACTAGAAAATAAGAAACTATTTTATCCTTAGATTACTTTAATCAAACTCAAGAAATCATTCAAACATAAGCGCATTAACCAAAAATTCTATCAATAACTAATTACAATTATAATACATCTCAAAACTAAACTGCAACTCCAAACAATGATTTAATGGTCTCGTTTCATTGCTTTCAAATACTTGATTGCCATAACACAATGTTACAAGAAATTATAGTGAAACAATAAGGTACGAAATCAATTTTAATTCATATTTAAAAGAAATAGAGTTATCGATCTCTTGTTTATCCAATTAAGAAGCACCTTTGAGTATTCCAATCGTAAACCTGTAACAAAGGGATTATTTATGCAGTACACTTGTTGATCAACACCATTAATTAGATTTCAATGAATTGGAGATGATATGTCTATTTAATTTCAAGAAAAGAAATTACAGTCTTGAGTACATAATCATAATTATGAGATCTAATTAACAAATGCTTTCAAAATAAAATCCCTACGTCTAGATCTATCCTATGATGTTTTACAAAACTTATTTCTAGGAAGTGGTTGGCCCTTGCCACTCCCAAAGAAAGTATAAATTAATGCAATACTCTCTTTAAAAATAAAAAACACATTAATACTTACAACAAATTGAGTGCAGAATCAAATTTGTATTAAAATTCAAAACATAAGTTTATATGCATACATTCTGAGGCAAAGAAAAACTTATTACATGAATCCTTTCGATATATCATTTATATTATTCCCACATAGGCCATGGCTAAGCCATTTATAAAATTTACAAGGTGAATTTTGACTCTAACAGTCATTTTCCTTAATTCTAGAAAATTGCATATTTTTAACAAATTGGCCTCAAAGATATTTGCATATCTTCCTAACCATGGCTAATTTTGGAAAACTGTTTGGAGGGAACCTAATTTGTCATATTTTCAACAAAAACCTCTCTTTGATTTTTCTCATTCAACTCCATTTCCTCGGAAAGCGTGCCTAAAGTTGGATGTTTGGCTCTTTTTGCAAATTTGGGCAAGATTCTAGAATTCTGGAAAAACAATGTTTTTTTATAAAACTACCTCAAAGACCCGCGTATAAAATTTGAACGAAAGTGAATATTGAGAAATGGTTTTTGTTATAGATAATTTGTTATATTGGTAAGAACTCATTTTCTCATATTTGCAAGATTCGCCTCCAACTGCACGTAAATCGAGGTCAAACTTGACATTTTAAACATTCTGCAGATTTTGAGCAAATTTGTTGATTTTCTTCTAGAGACCCACATGTGCGACCTGGGTGTAATCCAACTCATGGGAAGGTGTTAAAACATCAGTGTTGATAATAACCTTCCTCGGTTTTCCCTAGAAGCATGTTGAGATGTCAAAGCTCCAAATTGGATATTTTCACTTATATGAATTTATTCTGTACTCAACCTGTAACAACGAGTTTTATTGGCTTGTGAAGAATTTTGGCAATGGAACCCAGCAACAAATGAACTTAGAAAAAACCATCATTAGTAAATCATGACTAAATCATCTCTAATCAAAGAAAAGTTAAGAAAACAAATGATAATCAACCACGAGGCGTAGGATATGTATCAGCGGAAAGTTGTGGAATTACGTTAAGAAATGAGTTTAAAATGTCAAAATTTAGGTTATGAAATAATGGTACTATGTGATGGAAAAATAGGCATATATGAGGTTCAATATCCTCCCATGCTTAAGGATTTGCATATCCTCATGCAAACAAACCCCTTGCTCATTTAGAGATTCTTGACATTGTTTTGTATATGCTTGTTCTTGTGGAGCGACATTGCTTAAATATTTGAAGGTGATGGTTCTTGTGGAGAAGCACTTACTTGAATATTTGGAGGTGTTGGTTCTTGTGGAGCAACACTCTTCACATTTAACATTTCATACTAATTTTAAAAAAATACAAAATGAGGACAAGAGAGGGATGGATGAGGAAGAGATGATAGATGAGATGAGGTGGTGATGGAGATGGTAGGTATGTGAATGGATTCTCGGATACTCTGTTATCATAGGACCAATGTTAATAAGTTGTTTCCTTTATCATTTCATGGCATTAATGACCTCATCCTCCAAATACGATGCTTGTAATCATGGCAGGAGAAGATACTAGAGATATTGCTTTTATACCACAAGGACTTGCTTTTACATGGTCTTGTAACAAGAGTATAAGCGTAACGAATGGAAGGAAAATAGAAGGTTTATGAAAGATAAAATAATGGAATGAAAAGTGGTGAATCATTAATTTTCTTCAACCTTCTACTGAATTAGAGAATCTTAAGCCAAATTTACCTCAAATTTTACCTTTATTGTTGATGTGCTCACTGCTGCAAGATGAAGTGAAGGATGGAATGGCTAGAGCTGATGTGACTGTTTATTTGATCTGCTGAAGATGGTAGAAGGATGAGCTGAAGGTCTGAAGGATGAACCGAAGGTACCCTTCTCCCCCATGTATAAGGAGTTGTATGTCCCCAAAGAACTGAGTAAAGGTGACTGCTACTGCAAATGACAATGGGAATGCTAAGACAAAAATCCAAACAAATGAAAATCTGTGTTGAGATCACTAAACCATATAGTCTTCAACCTGTACACACCCGTGTGCAATCTTTCATATGTGAATAAATGATGTCGATTTCGAACATAATAAAGAATCATTGGATTGCTGACTATTGACGAAGTCATTAACCAATACGAGATATCCCAACATTGATGTCAATGGGAATCAAGGCACTAAGTACATTCTACTAGCCATGAATAGATTTGTCAAAGTTGAATGGATTGCATAATTCATCTACCAAGAAAAATTGATGTATTTCCTTATTAGATGACAAGGATACCTACCATTAAAGCATGTAGGTTCCCAGGTACCTTATCTAACTCTAACCTTGGTCCCAGATAATTCGCTGATGTTGATGGGACAAGGCTTGTTGGCAAGTGGGCCTTAAGGGATCCTACATCAACCAACTCGAGTATAAACATAATGACTTGAAAGATACATGATTTGAAGAACTCATACAAATTTACAACTTTATTGGGAACTTTTCCCTCCAGTTACCTAGTTTTCAAGCAAAATCCCTACCCAATTGTGCCAAACAAGCTGGTTTTCACAAAAGGACTTATTTTTGTCTTTACTATTTTCATTTATTTATTTATTACAATACTAACTTTCCTACTATACTGGAGAAAATATGTCCTCCTGCAAGTGAAATAGAACTTCCAACGAAGCCATGTAAGGATGAAGTACAAGGTTATATTCATGCTCAGATTTAACATATAAACTTTAGAATATACATGAGCATGAAAAATCAACTACTTTGAAAGATGTGATACAAAGAGTATTTGAAGACGAGAGTGGTACTTTGACTGGATTGTGATATGGAACTAATGCTCGATTAATCATGATGGTATTGGACCATTTCTTCATTTGAACCACTCTGAAAGTCCTCCTCAGTCATGCTAGGCAAACTTGGATAATTGGTTTCTGGAATGCATACAAGACTTGTTACTGGGCATGGTGAAATTTCTTCGATATCAGGTTCTGCTGAATGCTCCCCATCATATTTAGTACATGATTGATCGATATCCTTGGTAGATAGGCAACATAAATCAAGGGAGACTTCCAAATCCTTTTCCAGCTGTGGAGAGATAGATAATTTCCTAAATGTGGCCAGGATGAACTCTTCCTGAGAGGAAGATACCCCAATTGCTGCTAGGATTTGAGAAAGTGCTTCGAGGGACATTCTTCAAGATCTTAATAATTCTTGAATTTCTCTTGCTGGTTGATGACCCCTGTCTCACAACACGGATTAGTTATTGGGGGTTCTTACAACACTCCAAAAATGTTTTATCTTTAAAGAGCTTGCATTTTTAATTTAAATGAATTAAAAACTGCCAATTGCAATAAAATTACCAAAATTGAACTCCTTGCTTACTCAGACAACCAGACTTTGGTGCGACCCCAAACCAAAGTGGATTCGTGGCTCTTCACTCACGTCTTATTGTCTTCTCCGCCCTCTAGTTTCCTTGTAACTAAGATCACACCAAAAAACTTGTGAAAGAAACTATGCTCTAATCCCTTTTTCACCTTCTCAACAACGATGCCAAAAATGTTGGGGAATTATGTGTTATAATTCCAACATTAGATTATCAATCCGAGGTCGTAAGACTTAGAGGCTCAAGTGTAGGTAGGTATTGTGGCCACCAGCAACCCCCCTCCTTATTTAGTATTAGCAATAACACTAGGTAAGTGGGGACCCTTAGTAAAAATTCAAAAAATTCAATTAAGGCTCATGTATGTTACTCCTTAAGAAAACACCGCATCGCACAAAGAATGATAGGACATTTCCTTATGAGTAAAAATGATAAACTGCGAAAGTGTGACGCGAATTCCATCGCATCGCATGCATTAAGAAACGCTCACATTGGAAAACCTTAAAAAATCGCCGATATCTGATATGCGATATCGCATATCGCATATCGTAATGTCGCATGAAAAACAAATAACCATTTAACGATTGTAACGATCTGCGATCTTGCAATTGCGCGATACTACGATCTGCGATCTTGTGATAGCGCGATACTGCGATCCGCGATCTTGTGATAGCGCGATCAAGCAACCCTGCGATAACACATCTTAATGAAATTTGCGGTATTGGGATAATGCGATATGCGATGCTGCGATGCGAATCGCAGAAACATTCCATTGCAGATTTTCCCCGGCTCAACATTCAAGAAAAGCTTTCCATAAACCAAGAACTGGATACGTGCTTTAATGATAATTAATGAATGATACGCCAGTTGTTAATGAAAGACGATTTTGTGTTTTTCAAAAAGTCAGTTCACGTCAGGTGGCATGTTTTTGTACATCCATGGAGCTTAAAGCTTTCTTGTCGATTTTTATTATCATTACTCTCTCCTCATGTGTGAACTAGAGGAACGAAAAACAGAAACAACACAAAGCAATGTGCAGGAAGCCATGAGGGAAAAGGGTAAAGCTCCAATGCTCAGAGACAGAGAAAAGATGCCATCATAAATGGATACCGCATGCAACAGAGCCGCAGATTCACAGAGCGCTGCTGAGCTATCCATTACAGATCTTTCATTCACAACCATGTTTGAATGAGTAGTTGAGAAATGCTGATATCAACAGGCGGTTTAACGCTTAAGGTCAGAAGCTCACGAAAGTAGTATGTTTACAAATTTTGAAGCTTATACCCGATGAAGGGAAAGGTGCTAAAAGCGAAAAACGCATCAGAGAGGCGTGGATTAAAGAACAGAGACAGTTTCTGAGCTAAGAAAATTGCTCAAAAAGCAAAGCCTCTAACTGCTCAGTCACTTGTAAGCTCCAAAAATGCAAGAAAGCAATGGTAAAGAACAAAATTGAAACATAAAGCTGAAAGAAGAGGCAGAAGTGATTCGAGGATTAACCAAGTGGAACTTGGGTTATTACTGGGCATACACAGTAAATCCACATAGCCAGAGGATGACTCTCGAGTATATCATCAATTTTACTGAAAAGATGGTGCCAGATCTTACCATTTCTGTTTGCTTAGCTCAACCAAAAGCGAAAGACAGTCAGCCGACTCTACCTAGGAAAATATTGAATGCTCGCAACATTAAAGAGCAAATGCAGAAATAGTTAGATATTAGATTTAATTTTTAGAAATAGTTTTCCTTAGAAAAAGGGCGGTCATTTAAACCATATCCTGAATCTGTGTAATTAAGTTATTTAGTTAGTAGTATTTAAACCCTTCTCATGCATTTAGAGAAGGGTCCAGAAATTTATCAAAAACTTGTCCTCAGAACATGCACTTTTGCACCCTCAGAGGAGGTTTTGGTGAATGAATGGATCAAGATTTGTTGATGTTTGCATTTGATATCTGCTACTGATGTTGCACTTCTGTACTCTTAGTGGATGTTAGAGCAAGGAGAGATAAATCATTGTTGCTTGAAGCTTATGAGTAGGACTAGTCATAAAATGGTACTTTTATCTCTTGACCATTTATGCTTATATGTTAAAGTGATATACACTTTTTAGTTGTTTATGTATTATTGCATGAATGCTTGAGTTATCATTTGGCACTTTTGTACGGTGATAGCTATTTATTTATGCCTAATGTATAAATAGCTCGTTATGCGATATGTTGTTCACAACTGTTTCGTCTAACTTTTTATGCGAAGTGGTTCATCTTGATTGATTTCCTTTCTTATAATCACTGAATGATCTTTATTACCAGTTGTTATTTGAAATCTCTTTAGATCGCATAATAGAAGAATTACATCCCGGGTTAGTATAGATTTAGATGTGTTGTTTATTAGATTACAATAGCATAGAATTAGATTAAAAGTTTGAATTAGAATATCTTAGTTAGGAATTGTTAGATCAGCAACATCAAATTCTACACACACACACATAGATTGGGAAACTGGTCCCATTATCCCCAGTCGGACCCGTTATACCAAACGGATAAGGAGCTGCCAACGAAGGTCCGGACCGGGCGGGTATCCCCCTTATTGTCGACCCAATTTTCGAGGCTTCAACATATTTGGCGCTAGAAGGAGGGCCTGAACTATGAATGCCAAGTAAATCCAAATCTGAATACCATTCTGAGAGTAAATCGCCCTCATCATCTCCCCCAACTTCTCTATTACATTTAAATCCAGAGTCAGAAGTCGCTCGAGTATCAACTACTGCTACACACCCTGATATTTCAGAACAATCTACCGTAGAACTTCCTGAAGTCGAATCCCTGATTCACAAACTTCAACGATTTTCCATTTCTCCTCAGAGGTCTGATAAATCTCAAGGCAGCGTGACTTCGTAGTACAACCCTGCTCATCCCTTGACCAGGCTAAAGAGTGAAAAGTTTGGCGTTCAGCCAACCGAATTACCTCTTCCCACCAAGAAAAGAGTGAGGAAATCACCTAAAGAGTCTGACAGTGAGACTCTTTCGTCAACATCGTCCATCTCAACTACTTCACCACGAAGTCAACCATCCACACCTCCACTCCAGATCATCATCCATCCGTCCACTAGAACCCCCACAACCCCTCTTCAATCATCTACAATCGTAGTATCCTCATCCTCCCAGCCGCAGGGATCATCTTCTGCACTTTCCTCTGTTAGCAGTTCAACAATGGCTCAGTCTCCATGGAATAACCCTAGGGTACTCTTAATGCCTGCACCCTTGAGTCAAATACCAGCCCATCCTGAGAAATGGCTGCCTAAATTCAATCCCAAGGCAGGCATGCTAGCAGAAGAGCACATAAACAACTTCATGCTTTCCATTAATCTTAATGGGGTTACTAATGAAGATGCTGTTGTTCGGCTTTTTCCCTATACACTGCAAGGAACAACCAGGTCATGGTACTTTTCATTACCCTCCGGATCCATCACAAGTTGGGACATCTTCCAGGAGCAATTCCTAACCAAGTTTGGTGATGACAAGTCTACGGCAACGTTAATCAATGACCTATCCAATCTTAAAGCTGAAACTAGAGAGCCTATCAAGGACTTCAATTTACGTTTCAACAAAATTTTCAACAAAATTCCTACTGCTTCCCAGCCCAGCGAAGAAGTACGATGTGAATGGTATATTACCGCTCTACCATCGAACATAGCAATCTTCATGGACAAGGCCAATAAAACAACCTTAGCTGATAACATGAAAGAAGCGATAGCAATAGAGAAACGAATAATAGCCCTGGAAAAGAGATCCACGATAGAGGAACGTAAATCCAAAAAAGTCACCTTCAAGGAAGACTCCAAGAAGAAACAAGCAAAAGATCCATTTGATTTGGAAGGATTGCAGAAAGTTCTAAAGACCATGTCCAATGAAATGGTTGACATAAAAAAGCAACTAGCAGAAACTTCTTCAAAAAAGCCCTACAGAGCTTTTAAAAGAGGTCCTTCAACGGATGCAAATCCACCCAATGCCATTTCAAATGTTGAATCCGAGGAAGAAGAAGAGGAAATTTCCACTGAAGGGCAGACTGATGACGAAGAAGTTGTGGAATTACAAGGAATGTGGGATTTCATCCTCCCACAAGAAGAAGATCAAGAAGTCTTTCTAGTTAGCACACGAAGCAAAAATCAGCTTGATCCTCCCCAAACTATCCCTAAGCCGAAGAGCGCAAGCTCTGTAATAAAGGATAAAGTCGCGACAAAGAAAATGATATCTAAAGCGACTCAAACAAGACCAGTCCAAACAGATGAAACGACTCCATCTAAAACACTGATAGTGTCGGATGAAATGGAGTACAATATTATTGAAGACATGAAGAATACTAGGGCTAAAATCACCCTTTACAAACTAAGTAGGTTGAAACATCAACAGAAGATAATGACGAAAGAATTACATGTCGTGCCAGTTGCACCTTTGCCTGCCGCTATACTTTCTCAAGCTTCCCATAACATGGGAATACCTCCAACTAACACAATCAATAAGATTGATCCAAATGACATCGCCCTAATTGGAGGAAGATCGAGATCTCACACTCCCCCGTTTCTCCTTACTTATGAAATCTTCAATAAAAATGTGCACAATTGTTTGGTAGATTCCGGTGCTTCATCGAATATTTTACCCAAATCTATATGTGCCAAGTTAAATGTTCAACCACAGAAATCCGCAGTGTGCATAGTTCAGCTAGATCGATCTCAAGTCGAAGTGATTGGCGAACTAAATCAAGTAACCATAAGGTTGTCATCCAACCCGAAGGTATGCCAGGTTATTGACATTCTAGTTGCCGATATCCAAGAATTCTATGGCTTAATTCTTAGTAGGGATTGGTCAGAAAAACTCCATGGATACTTCGCAACTGACTGGTCGCACATGTGGCTACCGTACAATGGTAAACCAAATCAAATAAAAGTTGAATGAGAGCTACACCAGAAGTACATAATAACAGAGTTAGAGGGAGAAAATGAACCAGTAGCATATAACAACAGCATTATTGGCAATTACTCGGTAGATTCTTTCCTCGGTAATTTCAATGCTCATGCGCCACCCTATTTAGAACACTCTGTTTTGTCCCAAGTCGAAAATTTTTCTCGAACTAATAGTTCGAAATGTATCAATTTTTTAGATAAACTTGTAAATAAATATTTGTTTTGGAAACTATTTTTTGATGGTTCTAGATCTAACGAAGGAGCAGGAGCAGGATGCGTTCTGATTAGTCCAAAAGGAGATAAAATCATGCTCACATGCATACTCGAATTCGATTGTACAAACAATACAGCAGAATACGAGGCTTTGGTTCAAGGCCTATATAAAGCAATCGGGTTAGATGTCAAGTATCTTCAAGTTTTTGGAGACTCTGAGATTGTGGTTAAACAGGTACGTAACATTATACATTGCTTATCAGGTCATTTAAAACACTATCAATCCTTAGTACAAGATCTGACTGAGCATTTCATATCGTTTAATATTTCTTCAATCCTCAGGCTCCAAAACGCAAGTGCAGACCTTTTGGCTAACGTAGCTTCTAAGCTTATTTCGTCCGAAGATTTTAGTCCAGATAGATTCTCAATAGAATTAATCTTTAGACCGTCCATTCCTGACAACATCACAAATTGGAGAGTATTCAATGATGATCCTGATATCATAAATTTCCTCACGTCTGAAGGATCATACTCCAATCAAATAATTGACGAAGGCCAGCACGATCGACAATTGCAACAAAATAGCACTAATAATGCTATACCTAAGTCGGTGGTAAAGTTAGAAGACTTGTACGATTTGAAAGATCGGTTTAAGAGGTCTACCAATTCAAAACTCCAAAGTTCAACCTTGAACTACGAATTAGTAAACCTAGGGACCAATGCTAAACCACAAAACATTAATCTAGGTCTCGGCTTAGCCCCTGAAGAAAAACTAGCATATATTCGTCTTTTGAGACAATATAAAAATGTTTTTGCCTGGAATTATGATGAGTTGAAAACATACGACACTTCATCATCCAGCATACTATTCCCATGATCGATAATGAAAAACCTGTCCAACAAAAGCTGAGAAAGATCCACCCTAATTTAGAAAATCAGATAAAAACTGAGCTCAACAAGTTATTGAAAGCCAGGATAATCTTTCCCGTTAGACATTCCAAATGGGTCTCCAATATGGTACCTGTTAGAAAGAAAAACGAAGATATTAGGATTTGCATTGACTTTCGGAACCTTAACAAAGCCTGTCAAAAAGATAATTTTCCTCTACCACCTATGGAACAGATACTGCAGGAAGTGGCGGGCTCGGAATTAATGTCTTTCTTGGATGGATTTTCAGGATACAATCAAGTGTTGGTACATCCTGATGATTAATTGAAAACCACATTCAGAACTAAATGGGGCACATACGCATATCGAAAGATTCCATTTGGTTTGATTAATGCTGGTGCCACATTTTAGAGAGCCATGGACATCGCATTCAAAGGTTTAGTCAATAAATCTGTAGTAATTTATTTGGATGATATAACAATGTACTCGAAGAAGCGAAGCGACCATCTCAAAGACCTGAAACAAATCTTTCAACGGTGTTTAAGGTATGGGATTTCACTTAACCCAAAGAAATCTTTTTTCGCGCTAAGTGAAGGGACACTTCTAGGATTCATAGTGTCAAAATCCAGTATTCACATTGATCCCGACAGAATCAAAGAAATTTCTGAATTATCCCTACCTCATAACAAAAAGCCATGCAATCTTTCCTTGGTCAGATCAATTTTGTAAAGAGATTCGTTCTAGATTTTTCACGAATCGTGTCTCCTTTGCAAACCATGATTAAAAAGAATTCAAATTTTAGATGGGGTCAAGATGAACATGAAGCATTCAACCTGATCAAACAAGCTATTATTAATGCTCCATATTTAGCAACTCCGAATTTTTCAGAGCCTTTTATTTTATACACATTTGCCTCAGATAAGTCATATGCTGCGATTCTAACTCAAGCAAATCAAGAAAAAGCGGAATCTCCAATTGCGTTTTTTAGCTCAAATTTACAGGGTGCTGAACTAAATTATTCAGACGTGGAGAAACAGGCTTATGATGTTTTCAAAGCAGTCAAATACTTCAGACCTTTCTTACTTAAAACCCATACTAAGATCATAGTACCGTTTCCAGCGGTAAGGAATCTTCTAGTACAGAAAGATGTGGGTGAGAAAAGGGCCAATTGGGTTACTGCCTTACAGGAATATGATATTGAGATCAAACCAACAAACATTGTAAGAGGTCAAGGCTTCTGCAAAATGCTGGCCGGAGCATCGCAAATTTCTGAAATTCCATCTGAAGAGGTACAAATGTGTGAGGTAAGCCTAAATGATGCAGAATCATTATATGCTGATATCATTTATTATCTTAAGAACGAGCATGCTCCTTCACACCTTGATCATACTAAGAAAAGAGCTCTAAGGTTGAAAGCTAAACAATATCAGCTCATAAATGATATTCTTTTTAGGAAAAATTATGATTCTGTTCTTCTTAGGTGTCTTGAGAAAGCTGAAGCTGAAAAAGTTTTGCAAGAACTCCATGACGGGCACTATTCTGGAGATGCTACTACACATAAAATCTTACACGCAGGATATTACTGGCCCACGTTGTTTAATGAATCGCACAGTTATGTGAGAAGATGTCAAGTCTGCCAAACTACTGTTGCAACAAATTATTTTACTAAGTGGGTAGAAGCAGTTCCACTTAAGACGGCTAATTCTAAAAATATCATTGAGTTCATAGATCAATTTATAATCACCAGGTTTGGATTGCCATCCGCTTTAATGTTTGATAATGCACCATACTTTTCTGGAAATGCAATGATTGAATTTGCACTTAAAAGAGGATTCAAACTTAAATATTCAACCAACTACTACCCACAAGGTAATGGGTTAGCTAAGTCAACAAATAAAAACCTAATCAGGATTATTAAAAGAACAATTGATCAAAATCATAAAAATTGGCACAAGGCCTTGATATATGCTTTATGGGCAGATCAGATAACGCAAAAAGCTTCTATCGGCACTTCTCCCTTTAATTTAGTTTATGGGAAAGAAGTGGTTCTTCCAACTCACTTAGCAATTCCCTCTTTGTCTTTAGTACAATACATTGATGAAGTACCCACTTCCTCCTTACAGCTAAGACAAATGGAAATAATTAAATTAGAAGAACAACGAGAACAAGCTAGGAAAACGCATGCTCATCAACAAGCACTAGTAAAATCCTCTTTTTGATTCAAACATAATGACCAGAAAAGATTTTCAGATGGGAGATTTAGTTTTAAAGTGGGACAAGGCTCATGAAGAAAAGGGCAAACATACAAAATTTCAAAGGATGTGGCTTGGTCCTTTTCAGATTGTAGAAGTCGTAGGTCCATCAACGTTTGTGTTACAGGATTTAGCAGGTAAGAGGGATCCTTTGCCTGTTAATGGACAAATTCTCAAGAAATATTTTCCATAGAAGATTATTCTTCTATTTTTGTAGAATAGTTGTTTTTCTTTTTCATAATAAAACCAGTTGTGAGTGGTTACATTAGGCATTTACGAAAAAGACACCAATTCTCTTTCATATTTTGAACTTTTCGCTTGTATAAATAGCAAATCTTTTGGAAAACTGATCTTTATTATTGATAGATATAGTTAAAAACTTTAGCTTAGATATGATACTAGTTTCAACTTCAAAAAATTTGATGAAAGCAACCTTTAGTGAAGAAATTGTTTTATCTCAGTACAATGAAAGGTATCAATAACAAAATAAAGATTCTCTGTAGAACAACTGTTTCCAAAAACTCTATTATTGTCGTCCAGAGCTATCTTAAGGAAACAATGACTTCCTCCCTGCTAAGGAAAATTGCAACTTTCAGAGGAATAATCCAAGGATACACTTTATCTTGAAGAATAAGAGGTCTCATCACGAGCCAGCTTATCATTATCACAGATATTATAACTTGCTGACTTTGCCAATACTGTACACCACAACAGGGCAATGACTCAAGATTGTTGCAATCAAAAGACAAGGGGTCTCATCACGAGCCAGCTTGTTCAGCAAAGTTATAAATCAAGTGAATGACTGTGTCATAATTTGGCTACCAAACCAAGACATTGTTCTTTAAGAATAAAAAGAAAATCAAAGGAATAAGTGTGGATATGGATTCTTCTTTGAAAGTTGTAGGTCACCTTAAGTAGGATACAGGATCATTGCTGGGTAACAGGTAACCCTGTCGAGGCTATAAATGCCTGCTGGCATCAGAGGCTCTACCTACGACAAATGAGCATATTTAAAACTGGTTTACAAAGGAGACTTTGTTTTATCTTTACAAGACCAAGTAATGGCTGATGTAAATACAAGGACTAGCATGAGGAAGCAAATAGTCAAAGTAGAAAATGGTTGAAACAAAATATCATTGACGGTTTAGAGCGTAATGTACTCTATCTTTCCATAACAAAGTTTAATTTTCTGTTTTGGAAGTTCGAAAAAATTCAATAGAAAAGCAGAGATAACTGGTTCTTCCAAGTGAATCGCCAATTGTTGTGGCCACCAACAACCCCCCTCCTTATTTAGTATTAACAATAACACTAGGTAAGTGGGGACCCTTAGTAAAAATTCAAAAAATTTAATTAAGGCTCATGTATGTTACTCCTTAAGAAAACATCGCATCGCGCAAAGAATGATAGGACATTTCCTTATGAGTAAAAATGATAAACTGCGAAAGTGCGACGCGAATTCCATCGCATCGCATGCATTAAGAAACGCTCACATTGGAAAACCTTAAAAAATCGCCGATATCCGATATGCGATATGCGATATCGCATATCGCAATGTCGCATGAAAAACACATAACCATTTAACGATTGTAACGATCTGCGATCTTGCGATAGCGCGATACTACGATCTGCGATCTTGCGATAGCGCGATACTGCGATCCGCGATCTTGCGATAGCGCGATCAAGAAACCCTGCGATAACACATCTTAATGAAATTTGCGGTAATGCAATAATGCGATATGCGATGCTACGATGCAAATCGCAGAAACATTCCATCGCAGATTTTCCCTGGCTCAAGATTCAAGAAAAGCTTTCCATAAACCAAGAACTGGATACGCACTTTAATGATAATTAATGAATGATACGCCAGTTGTTAATGAAAGATGATTTTGTGTTTTTCAAAAAGTCAGTTCACGTCAGGTGGCATGTTTTTGTACATCCATAGAGCTTAAAGCTTTCATGTCGATTTTTATTATCATTACTCTCTCCTCATTTGTGAACTGCAGGAACGAAAAACAGAAACAACACAAAGCAATGTGCAGGAAGCCATGAGGGAAAAGGGTAAAGCTCCAATGCTCAGAGACAGAGAAAAGATGCCATCATAAACAGATACCGCATGCAACAGAGCCACAGATTCACAGAGCGCTACTGAGCTATCGATTACAGATCTTTCATTCACAGCCATGGTTGAATGAGTAGTTGAACAATGCTGATATCAACAGGCGGTTTAACGCTCAAAGTCAGAAGCTCACGAAAGCAATATGTTTACAAATTTTGAAGCTTATACCCAGTGAAGGAAAAGGTGCTAAAAGCGAAAAACGCATCAGAGAGGCCCGGATTAAAGAATGGAGGCAGTTTCCGAGCTGAGAAAATTGCTCAAAAAGCAAAGCCTCTAACTGCTCAGTTACTTGTAAGCCCAAAAAACGCAAGAAAGCAATGGTAAAGAACAAACTGGAAACATAAAGCTGAAAAAAGAGGCAGAAGCGATTCGAGGATTAACCAAGTGGAACTTGGGTTATTACTGGGCATACACAGTAAATCCACATAGCCAGAGGATGACTCTCGAGTATATCATCAATTTTGCTGAAAAGATGGTGCCAGCTCTTACCATTTTTATTTTCTTAGCTCAACCAAAAGCGGAAGAGAGTCAGTCGACTCTACCCAGGCAAATATTGAATGCTCGCAACATTAAGGAGCAAATGCAGAAATAGTTAGATATGAGATTTAATTTTTAGAAATACTTTTTCTTAGAAAAAGGGCGTTCATTTAAACTGTATCCTGAATCTGTGTAATTAAGTTATTTAGTTAGTAGTATTTAAACCCTTCTCATGCATTTAGAGAAGGGTCCAAAAATTTATCAAAAACTTGTCCTCAGAACATGCACTTTTGCACCCTCAGAGGAGGTTTTGGTGAATGAATGGATCAAGATTTGTTGATGTTTGCATTTGATATCTGCTACTGATGTTGCACTTCTGTACTCTTAATGGATGTTAGAGCAAGGAGAGATAAATCATTGTTGCTTGAAGCTTATGAGTAGGACTAGTCATAAATGGTACTTTTATCTCTTGACCATTTCTGCTTATATGTTAAAGTGATATACAATTTTTAGTTGTTTATGTATTATTGCATGAATGCTTGAGTTATCATTTGGCACTTTTGTACGGTGATAGCTATTTATTTATTCCTAATGTATAAATAGCTCATTATGCAATATGCTGTTCACAAGTGTTTCGTCTAAGTTTTTATGCGAAGTGGTTCATCTTGATTGATTTCCTTTCTTATAATCGCTGAATAATATTTATTACCAGTTGTTATTTGAAATCTCTTTAGATCGCATAATAGAAGAATTACATCCCGGGTTAGTATAGATTTAGATGTGTTGTTTATTAGATTACAATAGCATAGAATTAGATTAAAAGTTTGAATTAGAATATCTTAGTTAGGAACTGTTAGATCAGCAACATCAAATTTTACACACACACATAGATTGGGAAACCGGTCCCATTATCCCCAGTCAGACCCGCTATACCAAACAATAAGGAGCTGCCAACCAAGGTCCGGACCGGGCGGGTATCCCCCTTGTTGTCGACCCGATTTTCGGGGCTTCAACAGTAGGATCAGAAAATATAACCTAAACTAGAGTGATAAATCAATTTACTGTTTAGGTACAAAATTAGTATTTATAGTTTGAAACTAATCAATTGAGGAAAACATGCTCAAACAATATGAATAAGAAATTCTAATCATTGTGCAAATGAAACTAACTCTAATTAATCATAAACCAAGCAATACAAATTACTATTCAAATGATTTTAATATAAATGGTAATCTCAATCTAAATAATAAGATCTATTTAATTTAAGCACAATAATATTAAATCAATCAAGATTAATTTAAAATCATACTAAACTTATGCTAAACCTTAATTCCAATAAAATTAATTCTCATTCAAACAATCTTAAACTAAGGCAATGGTCAAACATGACTTCAACTAATCTAATCCCTAGGATCACACAAATCAATAAGCATTCAACTTTAACCTCTAACATCACTTTGCAATTGCTTCAAAAGAAACTAAGTAAACCAAGATTCTAATTGACATGTTTTCATATTTAAAACACTACAAAATAAGAAACTATTTTATCCTTAGATTACTTTAATCAAACTCAAGAAATAATTCAAACATAAGTGCATTAACCAACAATTCTATCAATAACTAATTACAATTATAATGCATTTGAAAACTAAACTACAACTCCAAACAATGATTTAAAGATCTCGTTGCATTTCTTTCAAATACTTGATTTGCAAAAACACAATGTTACAAGAAATTATACTGAATAAATAAGGTATGGAATCGATTTTAATTCATATTTAAAAGAAATAGAGTTATCGATCTCTTGTTTACTTAATTAAGAAGCACCTTTGAGTATTCCAATCGTAAACCTGTAACAAAGGGATTATTTATGCAATACAATCATTGATCAACACCATTCCTTAGCTTGCAATGACTTGGAGATGATATGTATATTTAATTTCAAGAAAACAAACTACAGCCTTGAGTACAGAATCATAATTATGAGATCTAATTAACAAATTCTTTCAAAATGAAATCCCTACATCTAGATCTATCCTATGATGTTTTACAAAATTTACTTCCAGGTAGTGGTGGGCCTTTGCCACTCCTAGAGAAAGTATAAATTAACACAATACTCTCTTTAAAAATAAAAAACACATTAATACTTATAGAAAATTGAGTGCGGAATCAAAGTTGTATTAAAATTCAAAATATAAGTTTATATGCATACATTCTTTCAGTCCTTCTGAGGCAACGTGAAACCTATTACATCAATATTTTCATTCTATCCTTTTTTTACTTCCCACACAGGCCATGGATAAGCTATTTTTAAAATATACAAGGCGAATTTTGACTCTAACAATCATTTTTCTTAATTCTAGAAAATTTCATATTTTTAACAAATTGGCCTCAAAGATATTTGCATATCTTCCTAAGCATGGAGAATTTTGGAAAACTATTTGGAGGGAACCTAAGTTGTCATATTTTCAACAAAAAATTCTCTTAGAACTTTCTCAGTCAACTCCATTTCCTCAGAAAGTGTGCCTGAAGTTGGATGTTTGGCTCTTTTTTGCAAATTTGGGCAAGATTCTAGAATTTCAGAAAAAATATTTTTTTTTTATAAAACTACCTCAAATACCTGCGTATAACGTTTTAACCAAAGAGAATATTGAGAAACGGTTTTGGTTATAGATAAATCTTTATATTGGTAAAAAACCCATTTTCTCCGATTTTTGAGATTCGCTTTCGGATGAACGCAAATCGAGGTCAAACTTGGGATTTGAAAAATTTTGTGGATTTTGAGCAAATTTGTTGATTTTCTTCTAGATACCTACATTTACTACTTGGGTGCAATCCAACTCATGTGAAGGTGCTAGAACATAATTTTGGACAATAACCTTCTTTTGTTTTCTCCGTAAGCGTGCCGAGACGTCGAAGCTCCAAATTGGATATTTTCACCTACATGAATTTATTCCGTACTCAACCTATAGTAACTAGTTTAATTGGCTTGTGAAGAATTTTGGAAATGGAACTCTGCTGCAAATGAACTTATCAAAAACCTTCATTAGTAAATCATGACAAAGTCATCTATAATCATAGAAAAGATAAGAAAACTAATGATAAGCAACCACGAGACGTAGGATATGTATTGGTGGCAAGTTGTGGAATCAACGTATGAAATGAGTTAAAAATGTCGAAATTTAGGTTATGAAATAATGGTACTATGTGATGGAAAAATAAGCATATACGAGGCTCAACAATACACATTGCAACTTTATATCTGGAATCTAATCAATTTGTATGGTATCAATGGCTTTGCTCTCGTAAACAAATTGTCACTTGGTCAACTTTTTATGGAGGAAATGATAACACATTATGAGGATACAAAGAGAAACACCTTCTTTAGCCAATTGATAAATCTCAAACAAAAGGGTTCAATGGTGGAGCACATTGAGGACTTCCAAAAATTGAATATAAGGGTAAATGATATTCTAGAATAGCATAGGATTGATGTCTTTATAGAGACTTTAAAAGATAACATACAAGATGAGGTTCACCTTTGGGAACTTAATTCATTGGAGAAGGAATTCAGGTTGGCAAGAAGAATTGAAAGAAAAATTATGGCAACAATGAAACCTGCCACTCACAACTGTAATGATGGAAGTGATGTTTCTCTTAGCCTTACACAACCCACAAGTTTGACATCACAACAATTGGAAGAACAAAAAGAAAAAGGGCTTTGTTGCAGTTGTGATAGAAAATACACTAAAGGTCATAAGTGCACTGAGAAGAAATTGTTTTACGTAGAGTGTGAAGAGGAGGAAAAAAAGGAACAAGAAACTTCAAAAGAAGAGGATATACACCAGGAAAAATCCCTAGAGAAAGAAGAAATGAATCCAAAAATATATTGTAATGCATGGGCAGGAATTACCACTCCTCCAAATCTCAAGATAAAAGGACATATCAAGAAGAAAAAGTAATAGTGTTGATTGATTCAGGTAGTACCCATAATTTTATTCATTGTGAGATAGCCAAGGAATTGAATTGCTTCCTATATCTAGCACTAGAGTGTCAAGTTATGGTTGCAAATGGAAGAGCTATAAATTTCTCTGGAAAGTGCCAAAATATCAGGCTAACCATGGAGGAATATGTATTGAATAGTCCAATGCTTTCCATTCCAATCGGGGGTGTTGACGTTGTACTAGGAGTCCAATGGTTACAATATTTGGGTATGATAGCTTTTAATTTTCAAGAACTTTTTTAAATTTTTTTTTGGGAAGGAAAGGAAGTTGAATTAAGAGGTATTGCAAGGAAACAAGGAAAGATAATTAGCTATAATCACTAGTAGAAAATGGCCAATTAGTTACTAAAAAAAGGAGCCAAAATTTGCATATAAATGACAATTTTCTAGTCAGTGACCAATAGTAGCTAATTTACAGTATCTTATAACACGAATAACTTTTAGTCACTTTTAGCTTATTCATTAATTGATTTTCTCAATTTTATTTTTTAGTAGTATATTTAGTCATTAATTGCCACAATTAAAGATCAAATATACTACAAAATATATTACTATATGATCCCTTGAGAAAACCTATTAATGACCAAAAAATTATGACCAAAATGTTGGTCATGTTATAAGATACTACAAATTGGCTACTAATAGTCATATATATGCAAATTTTAGCCATCGTTTCAAACCAAATAATTACCAAAGAAATATGACTAAATTTTAGTCGTGTTATAAGATATTGTAAATTAGCTACTAATAGTCATCATTTGTAATCACAAATTTATCATTTGCAGTGGTCATTTATCATTTTTTGGTAGTTTGATATTCATTATATAAATGACTAATTTAGTAGTTTATATTAATTTCATTTACTTTCATAATAATCATTATAAACAACTAATTTAGTCGTATTCATTTTATTTGTGTTCATTATTAATCAACATAAATTAAATAGTATGATTTTGTGATTAAATTAAAAAAAATTGGTATACAATGTGCACGTTCATCTAATATGAAATGCGAGTTACATATGTTAATTACAATACTAAATAATATCAAGTGCAACTCTAAATAATTTCAACCACAAATTATATTACATAAAATGTCAAGTATTACAATATGAGTGTCCAACTTAATATTGGTTGGACTACAATTTACACATAAAATATTGTTCCATCACTTCAAAACATTATCACTGTGTTGTTAAGGAAATGTAGGTGAATTCACCAACTCGGAACACTTGACTATCAATTTGTATATGTGTGTCTCATGTAGGATATTATCTTTAAGGGTATCATTAGACTGGTTCTCTTCTCTATCTTTTTATGCTTTTGTGATTCCATTTGTTATAGCACCATTTACCACCCTTGGTAGATTTGATGCTCTCTGATATGGCATAGGGCAACCCTTCTCTGCCAGACTTGGTCCATTTTCTAAAAAACAATGTTTTAAATCCCATACGTGATTATGCCCTATCTAAAGTGCGTTTATACGTGGGTTAGCCTATACCAACCTGCGTATGTGTTAAAACATCAAAAAATATATAATCTCCCTTAATTCAGGCGGGGTTTATGGGTTTGACCGAATACCCACCTATTATAGCCCATGACTGAACTATTTCCCAACTAAAAAACCTATATTGGAGAAGTATAAATACATCTCCATGGGAAGGCCTAAAGGAGAAGGAAGTATTAGATATTGATATTGATATTATAGTCGATTACATCCCTGATCAAGTCTGAAGATATCCCTGTGCCTTCTGCACTCCCAGTCATAGGAAACCCATGTTTCCTTCTTGAGATATTCATCATCCCTTCATGACATCCTTGTGTATACTTATCGAGGAGGATTGTTGAGGCCTGGGCAGGACGGATCCAGAGGACGGTTTCTCTTAGAGCTGACGGATGATTGAGGTTGTAGTTCTTTCGTATTTTCTTAAGCTTACATTAATAAAGAGGCGCTATCTTATTCCTAATTATTATGGTCTTTATGCATTAATTTATGTCATGATTTTCTTATAAAATCTCACGTTAATGCTTATTTTCTTACATGCTTATATGATATAATCTTGATATCAAGAACATGCTTTAAGTTATTTTTGGAAATATGATCTAATCTTGATATCAAGAACATGCCATCCTCCAGATCTCCTACGGATTCATTTTTGGACTCGGTTTCAGCACCCGCTAGGTCCTCTCTGATGGTTGTTGACATATCTCCTTCCAGATCTCCCAGGGATCCATTCACGGACTCGGTTTCGGCACCTGCTCGGTCCTCTCTACTAGCTGTTGACATTTCTCTCTCATCTCCATCGGCGATACCACCCTCTGCAGCATTGTTGATGAACCTAGTGAGTTCGTTGTCCCCTCGGTCTAACCTCTCCCATTCCGTTCCCTCCCTCGATGCTAACCCCTCGTCTTCGCTCATACCTCCACCTTCCTCAATCACTGTCCAGTCCTCTGACTATGTTGAGAGGTCCAGGTCCGCTCTTGGCAACATCCCTCCCCCTCTCCATGCGGATACATGCTATTCAGTGACTTCTTCCACCACGGAATCCTCCTTCCCCCCTCCCTCCAGCTTGCCCCTGGCATTGGTTATCGGTCTACCTCTCTCCTCCTCCACCAATTCGAACTTAGCAGATTTCTCCTCCACCGTCCCATCCTTAATCATGTTGTCTTCCTCTCGGCCCTTTCATTTTAATAGACATAACATAAATAAACACAATATCTACTCTAATATCTCCGGTAAAAACAAGAATATTTCTAAGAACCTCGTTCATAATAACAATTTACTTTTTAGGTTTGATAGTAATAATACTAATTACTTTAATCACAATAACGATATTAATAACTCTTATCATAGTAATAACTATAATAATAATATTTATGACTATAATAATAATAGATGTAATAATAATTACAATAATAATAGTTATAACAACACCAGCTATGATGATGATGATGATGATAATAATAATAATAATAATAATAATAGGGGTTTCAAGAATGTTATTAATCTATCAAGCAAGAATTTTGATCCCTCTGTCTTTAGTCTTCTCAACAAAGGTCTCAATTTTTCCCTTGCCCCGAATAAGATTCCTACCGATGACATCATCTGTAGCATTGAATACGGGATCAAGGACCTTCCTGACAATATTAAGGAAACTATCAGACAGGATTGCGCCGTTGTTCTTAGGAAGGCTAAACCTCCGAAGAAAAACCTTAGCAAGACCGAGTTTCTTGCTCTAAAATCCCTTAGGGATGACCCCGAAATTGTTGTCCTTAAGGCGGACAAGGGTGGAGTTGTTGTCATTCTTGACAAATCAAATTATGTCCACAAAATGATAGATCATCTTTCTAATAGCGGGAGTTACGTCAAACTCCAGAAAAATCCCCTTAAGTCAATTTCTAAAGAGGTTGCTTTTGCCATCAAAGTAGATCCTTCTCTCAATCCCATGGCCAGAAAGATCATTGAGAGCAATCCCCTTACCCCTAGGATTCATGGCCTCCCGAAGGTCCATAAGTCTAGTGCTCCCTTGAGACCTATTGTTAATACCATAAGCGGACCTACCTATGCTCTTGCCAAATTCCTTTCCCAAAAGCTCAAACCTCTCATCGGCTGCATTGACTCCTTTGTAAAAGACTTTGCCTCTTTCATTCAAGAGTGGAAATATATCAAGCTGGATCCTGGCGATTTACTAGTGAGATTTGATGTCATCTCTCTATACACCAAAATCCCCATCCAAGAATCCATTGATATTATTAATTGTATTATCGACAAAGACACAGCCAAATTAGTTGGCCTTTGCCTTACCTCCACTTTTTTTATCTTTCAGGGTGAATTCTATGAACAAACTTGTGGTGTTACGATGGGCTCCCCCCTCTCCCCCATCGTTGAAAACTTGTTCATGGAAGATTTTGAAACCAGGGCCCTTGCTTTGGCCAAATACCATCCTAAAAAATGGAAGAGGTTCATTGGCGACACTTGTGTCATCTAGCCTCGCGGTTGAGAGAAACTAGATTTGTTTCTTGAGCACCTTAATTCCCAATCAGATCCCATTAAGTTCAACATGGAAGTGGAGGAGAATGGTCACCTTCCCTTTCCTGACATCCTCCTTTCTAGAAGGGACAATGGGTCCCTATGTCACCAAGATTTTCAGAAGAAGACTCACATGGAACAGTACCTCCATGCCGATTCTCACCACTTCCCTGCTCAGAAATTTGGGGTTCTCAGCACTCTCGCTACCCGTGCCCTAAGAATCTCTGATGACGAGCATCTTGATCAGGAGAAATCTCATGTTCTTGAGGTTTTTGAAAATAACGGGTACAACAGATCCCATAGCCTCAAGGCTTTTCACAGAGCTAGCAAGGAACCGAAGGTTAAACTTGCCCTCTCTGATCCTATCTCTAAGGTTCATCTGCTGTATATCCAAGGGATCACTGATAGGATTGCCCATATTCTTAGGAGAGCTAATGTTTCTTCGTCCTTCAAGCCTCTCAATACCATTAGAAATTCTCTTAGGTCGGTCAAGGACCGTATTGACCCAATGAACTCAAACGGGATCTACCTTGTTCCCTGCTCATGTGGTATCCCCTACATTGGAGAAACTGGGAGATCTATTAAGCAGAGGATCAGTGAACATGTGGCTGACCTCAGACACAATCGCTCCCGCATGTCAGCCCTTGCAGAACATGCTGAGAAATCTAAGCACCATGTCTGCATTGAAGAATCTAAAGTCATTGCTAAAATTGGTCATTTCCACCACAGGAAACTCAGGGAAGCGATTGAGATTGAGAGGCATACCAATAACCTGAATAGGGATGATGGCTGGAAGCTAAGTAAAAGCTGGATTCCAGCTCTCACCTCTTAACTCTGCCTCCCTCTCCTCCCCCTTATCCTTCTTGGCTTTTGTTATCTTCCTCGTTTTATTTAATGGCTTCCCCCCTTATAGTCCTTTTTGAATGTTTGTTAATATATAGTTATCTAAAAAAAAATTAAATTATTCATATAAATAAATAATTATATTATTGATTATTAATTTCATTTAAATTTTTATATAGATTCATAATATTAGTATTATATTATTATATAAGATTCTATAATTAACTATTCTCAAACTACTATCATATAAACTTATAATAGTTTATCAGATTTTAGTTATTTAACTTAGCAAATATGTTAGTTCTTTAGTAACATATTATTATATAAAATTCTAAAATTAATTATTTTCAAACTATTATTATTAGATAAATTTATAATAGTCATATGACATTATTATATGAATTTATAAGATTTGAGTTATTTAATTTGGTAAATATATTATATTTCTACCAACAAAAAACAAACTTTTACCTAATATTATTATAATCACTTATTATATTGACTAGTTAATTGACTAGGTCAGCCCCTGCTTATATTATTATTTTATTATTTAATTAATAAATTTGCAACTCATTCGATAATAACTAATTTATTTTTACATAATGACTAGTTTCTAGCTAAATAATATTATTTCACTAACGGCTAGCTATGAATGGCTAACATTGTGCAGTGATACATCCTTCCTATTTATTTTCTTAGATCGATCGATTTCTCACCGTGTCCTATGGATGAACCACATTAGTTGGTTCGAAACATCGACCCAATCCTTGCGATGTGATTAATCCAAAAGAATATCTCTCCTATTTTTGGTGTATATTCTTTTCCTTGAATGAATTGCAGGTCTTAAAGTGCAGGGAAGAAGTAGAGGATTTGAACCCTACAAGAACGACCTCAAACATAAGACCTACAGGTAAGACCTTATGTACCAAGTTTAATTGTTTAAGTATTAGGACTGCTTTTATGCCCTCCACTTTGTTGGGGTTCCCAACCCAAGACCCTAGGGTGATTCTACTTGAAACAGAATTGGTGACTCCACTGGGGAAAGCATTCTTGTTTTTCCTAGATTGGTTTATTTCTTCTTGATGAGGGCCTTCTTGATTGATTTCTTGCTTTTACAATGTTTGTGGCATATTTTCTTCCAGGGCATCAAGTCAGATCTTTTGGATCAGGCCTGAATTTTTTATTTTTCTTTATTGAGCTTTATATACGCGCTTTTCAGAGGATACAATAGTGTATACATGCTAGTTTCTTCAAAGAAACTTGCATATACGCAAGTTTCCTTTGTTTTAGTCGTGTATACATGCTTCTTTGTCTTTGCACAGTCGCATATACCTTATTTTGAATAATTTTTTCAAAACCTTGGACCCAGTTAAGATTGTTTCCTCATGGTTTTTTTTTGTTTTATGGTCATTCACTGTCTGTAAAGCTCTGCTTTCATGCAAGTTTTTAGTTTCTAATCTTCTTCTTGTTGACAAACCTAGTCAACCTAGGGTTTTCATTTTGAGTAAAGTTTCAGTTTGGGCTTTGGGTTCAAGGATTCTTGTAGAAGTTCTTGGTTGTTCTGACTTTGCGGAACAAGAAATTGGTTGCAGTTTTGTTTATAACCCAAATTTCGGATTGCTTTGATTTTCTTTCCTTTTTTGGTTGACCTATTTTGTTTTTCATGGTTTTTGAGTGCCCCTTTGGCAATCTTGAAATTATTTCTTGATGTTCTTTTGGTTTGCTGAAGTCCTTTATACCTTTGTTCAGATCAATCTATGCAAGTTTGTAGTCCTTTGTTGTTTGAAGTTTTATTATATTAATGATGTGCATAACTTGCAAATTTTGGGACTCTTTATGCTTGTTTTTGGTCTAGGAATTCTAGTAGTCTTTGTGTTCTCAAAAACTTCTTTGGTTTCTTTAAAAAAGAAAAAGACAAAAAAATCATTCTTGCCTTTCTATTGATGGTGTTGGACCCACCAACATGTCAGTGGATCTCCCCGGTAAGAAGTCTGAATTAGACCTCAAATCATTTGGTGTAGGAGTCCAAATAGTGGGTTGTACGGTAATGCCTTGACTGTGATTTTGCACAGAGGCAAGTAAAATAACTTTGTGGGTATCAAGTGTGTGACAGCTACAATAATTCATGTAATGTAGGTTTTAACCCCGTACAAAAATTACCTGCATACGAATTCTAAAACACAGAAAATAAACAATCCAAGAGCATAACACATAAAACAAATATACACAGAGATTTTCCCTGGATCCCAAAACTAGGACTACCAGCTTGATTTTTCATTATGTTCCTTTCAATGTTACAATACATATTTATACATGACGAAGCATCCAATACCATGGACCAAAATACCATCACGTCCAAAACCATGGACCGAAAACCATCGCATCCAAGACCATGTGCGAATAACATGCACAAAACCATAGGTAGGTCCATCCAACCTCATATAGGGTCCAAAAACAAAATTTCCCGGGGCGCTGCCCCAGACCCCATAGAGTGGGGTTACCTGCACCCCTCAAACCCCCTATGACCCCCCCCCCCCCCCGCTATGTAATCTGTGCAACAAAGGGGGGGCTCTGCCCCCCTTCTAACCCCTCGGTTAACTACATGAGCTAGTCGTGGAAAGAATATAACACAACCCAACATTCTCCCACTTGCAGTTTTCTTTCCACAAGAGGCCACAAGAGAGCTTAGTCATTTATCCAACCTTGCAATGCCCATTGTTTCTCTACACCAAGAGAACTTCTTAGAGCTCATAGATTTTATCAATGTATCTGCAATATTCTTCAAAGTGTCCACCTTTACCAGCAACACCTTTTTGTCTTCTATCATATCCCTCACAAAGTGATACTGAACATCAATGTGCTTTGTCTTTGAATGATATGCAGGGTTCCTTGCCAAGAAAATTGCACTTTGGCTGTCACAGTCTATCCTTATATCTCCCTGTACTAACCCCATACTTGAACACAATATCTGCAACCAAAATGCTTCCTTGCTCGAATGAGTGGCTGCCATGTATTCTGCCTCTGTAGTTGATAAAGCCACTACAGATAGTTTCTTACTCATCCAATTGACTGCACCTCCAAATAGGTTAAACACATACCCACTTGTAGATCTTCTCTGATCTAGATCTCTAGCCTAGTATGCATCAACAAAGCCACGAATATCCAACAATCTGTCCAATAATGGTATTCCTTGGTAGCACAAACCATAATCACTAGTGCCACACAAATACTTGAAAACCTGCTTCACTGCTATCCAGTGTTCCTTCCCTGGTTTTGACATAAACCTGGTCAATACTCCCACTACATGTGCAATGTCTAGTCTAGTACAGACCATTGCATACATCAGGCTACCGACTGCACTTGCATATCGAACACTGGACATGTCCTCTTCCTCTTCTTATGTCTTGGGACACTGTTCAGCAGATGACTTTACACCTACAGGAATAGGAACCTTCACCAGTTTACTATCCTACATATTAAACATCTGTAATATTGTCTCGACATACTTCCTCTGGTTTAACCAGAGCTTCCTCTTTGTCTGATCTCTTTTAATTTCCATGCCCAAAATATAGTTTGCAGAACCAATATCTTTCATGTCGAATTTGAAGGACAAATGGGTCTTCAAATCCTAGACAATTTCTTTGTCATTTCCAACTAGCAACATATCATCCACATAAAAGAACAGATAAATAAATTGGTCACCAGTTAATTTAAAATACACATAGTCATCTTCTTTGCTTTTGGTGAAACCAAATCCTCATATAAATGTATCAAATTTCTGATACCACATCTTTGGTGAGTGTTTTAACCCATACAGAGACTTCTTTATCTTTCATACCAGTTCTTTCTTACCCTTCACCAGAACGCCTTTAGGTTGCTTCATGTAGATCTCCTCTTCGAGATCCCCGTGAAGAAATGTTGTCTTCACATCCATCTATTCTACCTCAAAATCAAAAGCAACAACAACATGTTGAAAATAGCAACAAGAAATGCTAAAAATAGAATTGTTAAAATAGCACTACTATAAATAGCAATTCAGCCAGTGTTGACCTTAGCAATAATGGATGGAAAAATGGAAGTGCTAAAAATAGCATTCTATAAATAGACTTTCGGGATACCTTCCTATTTTAGTGAGTCCCTGAACTAAAATAGTGAAGTAAAATTCGAATTTGATCTTAGTAGTTATTTGTAAAATAATTAATTAATTCATCTTGAGTTAATTAGTTAAGGAAAATCAAACATGAAGTCTATGTGGGGACATGCAACAGTTTCTCCATTAATTGAGGAATTTATCCATCAGTTAAAGAGATAAGGATGATTTGTAATATTGAGTTGTAATTAGTTGACTTAGTTAACTGAGTCGAGTCCAATTAAATTAATTCAAACAGTTTGTTGAAATAATGTAATTTTAGTTAGTTAATGCTTGCATGCATGTAACTACTGCACTTCAGATAACTGAGTATTCTCTCATAAAAAACTCATGCATGTCAGTTTATATAGAGACCCAATTGAGATCAGATGGAGGGGCAGTGTACTATCAGTTGCTAGAATATTCCATTGTGAATATTCTTTGCATGCAGAGGGAATTTTTTCCTTGAGGATTGCGCAGTTGCTTCTTCAAGTTTAGTGAGTGTGATGAGGCTAATTCACACATGTGGCTTCACTGGACCCCAAGGAAAACTACACAAGGAAATAGGAGGCTTTGAGGGTTTGAGGAGGACATATATAGTGTCTATTCAATCTATGAGCAGTATTGTTTGATTGCAAAGAGAGCAAGATAGCTTGAGAGCTGATTCTTTTTGTAACTTGAGCAAGATTTCCACTTGTATGATAATACAGAGTTGGGGTTTTAGGTTTAGGCTTTACCTATGATATTTCTTCTGTGTTATGTGTGATTGATTTCTCATTCTCAGTTATATGTGTTCTCATTGATCTTGCTCAATTCGATTAAGATTCCACAAAGTTTGTTGTAGAAGTAGATCTTGTATTTTTCTTTAGTCTATTGCATAATCTGTTGATCTATAGTGGGAATTTCTACATGGTATCAGAGCAAAGGTGATCAAGGTGAAGAACAACGTACAAGAAGGAGAAGTTCAAAGTTTGTGGTTTCTGAATATTGAAATCGAGTTCTTATCACATCTCAATTTCACCTATGGCATTCAATGGTTTAAGACTCTAGTATGCCCTTGATGGTAGCTTGAATTATATAGCCTGGAAGGATCACATGGAGGCAGTATTAGAGATAACAGTCTAAAGGACTTCATTGATCAAGAAGTCCCCAAGTCGACTGATGCTACTCAACCGGCGGAATGGAAGAAATGTGTGGCTAGAGCAAGGAGAATCCTCCTGGAGGGAGTTCGAGACCACATTGTCTCGAGCCTCCATGGAAAGGAGACATCGTTTTCGATGTGTAAAAAATTGAAAGATTGATATCAGAACAACAACGATCAGAGGAAGCTGGCACTGAAAGACAAGCTTCATAAGAACAAGTGTGAAAAGGGTGACACGATCTCTACATATCTGAACAAGCTCACCACCTGCAGGGATGAGCTTGGAAGTGTAGGGATCACGACCGCTGATGATGTCATGGTGAGTCTTCCACTCCTCGGTCTTCCTAAGAGCTGGCATAGCTACCAAGACTCGGTTAATGGAAGAGAAAAACTGCCAGATTGGGAACGACTTTGGTTGGATCTGATGCAGGAGGAAATAAGAAGAAGCACCAGAGATGGATCCTCATCGAAGCAAGATGATGAGGAAAATATAGCCTTAGCAAGTAAGGAAAGGAAAGGGAAAGTGAAGGCGTCCCATCCCAAATCTGGTTGTTCCCATGGTGGGAAGAAGATTGAAAATTTGAAAGTGCAATGCTTTCATTGTCATGAAGTGGGCCATTATGCTACAAATTGTCCACAAAAGAAATCCAAGAAGGGTTCCTTAAAGGGATTTGATGGTGAGGCACTGGCCTCACAGTTTGAGCTAGATTTCTCACTTATCACATGCATGGTTTCATCCATGGTGGGATGTGTGTGGTACCTGGACAGTGGAGCTTCATTCCACATGTCAGGTGACAAGAATCTTTTCAGTACCTTGGAGGAGAAGGATCTCCAGATGTGGATCGATATTGGCGATGATGGAAAGTACTGTGTTTCTGGTGAAGGTACAGTTGTGTTTAAGAGGGAGCATGGAGCTCCCCTCACCTTGATTGATGTAAAGTATGTACCAAGTCTAAAGAAGAATCTTGTGTCTATCACTATTCTAGAAGATAAATTCTATGATATGGTCTTTAGTAAAGGAATGGTATTCCTGAGGCATATCAGTATTATAAAGACAAAGCGAATAGGGATTCGAGTTAATAATCTCTACAAGATTGAGGTAGATGACTGTGTTGCTTTGAGTTCCAAAGCTGAGATGGTGCAGAGCCAAGATGTTGGTGAGTTATGGCACAGAATACTGGGCCACTTGTACCATGGAGCCCTCAAGATCATGCAACAAATTTCTACCGGATTACCCAAGGGAAAACTTGAGCAGACGAATACATGCAAAGGTTGTACCTTGGGTAAGTATGTGAAATCTTCCTTTCCGGATCGAGACAGTAGAGCTGGAGCAATCCTGGAGCAAGTTCACTTAGATGTTTGTGGGCCCTTCTCTATAGCCTCCACTGCTAAACAAAGGTACTATGTTATTTTATTGATGATTTTTCTCGTAGATGCTGGATCTACTTTATGCAAAAGAAGGATCATACCTTCTTGAGGCTTTGTGAGTTTAAAACCTTGGTAGAGAAAGAATATGGAAAGAAAATAAAAGCCTTACATAGTGACAATGGTGGAGAGTATGTCTCCCAACAGTTTAAAGACTTCTACGCTACAGAAGGTATTAAACGGGAATTGATGGCACCCCATAACCCATAGCAGAATGGGGTGGCTGAAAGGAAGAATAGATTGATTGTGGGAGCAGCTCGAGTGATGTTGCATGACCAAAGCCTACCACTACACTTGTGGGCTGAGGCATGCAATATAGCAGTATACTTGTAGAACAGAAGCCCGCACTGTATACTGGGAATGAAGACACCTATGGAGGCCTATTTTGTGAAGCGACCTCATGTAAGTCACTTCTGAATCTTTGGATCATCAATTTACTGTCATGTGACCAAAGATGCCAGGAAGAAGCTAGACCCAACAGCTGAGTTGGGAATACTTGTGGGGTACACGAATACACCCCACAACTATCGAGTGTACCTTCCTTCCACTCAAAGGACTGTGGCATGCAGGGATCTGAAGTGTGACGAGCAGAAATCCATGTTCTTATCACTTGAGAGGGAGCTCAAGTTGCATGCAGAGGATTTGGGACTGGAGACATCTAGTCATGCTGATACTTCCAAAGATGGGCAAAAACACTCAAGGGAAGCTGACAGGTTGATGTTGGATGCGTGGGAGAATGTGGGGCATCCATCTTCTCAGCGCAGATAGAGGAGGTCAGCCGAGCGGTACACAGGGTACATGGCCTTGGTTAGGGAGTGTGTAGATACTGAACCTTCTTTATTTGAGGAGGTAGTGCAACAACTAGTTTGGGTTGATGCAATGGTAGGGGAGTACAACTCTATCATTTGGAACAGTGTGTGGGATGTGTCCCAAGGCCTCAGGGCAAGTCAATGGTGAGTTCTAGATGGCTTTACAAGGTAAAGTAGGCAGCTGATGGTAGTGTTGAGAAACATAAGGCAAGGTTTGTTGCCCAGGGTTTCTCAGAGGTCGAGGGGATCGCCTACAACGAGACTTTTGCTCTGGTAGCAAGGTACTCATCGATTAGATTGATGTTGGCTCTATCAGCTCAGATGGGCTGGAAGATCTACTAGATGGATGTGAAGACAACATTCCTCAATGGGAAGATTAAGGAGGAGGTGTACATTGAGTAGCCAGAGGGTTTTGAGACCATCAATTGTGAGTCACATGTGTACAGACTCAATATGGCTTTGTATGGGTTGAGGCAAGCACCCCGTGCTTGGTACACCAGGATCAACAGCTATGTCACCGGTTTGGGCTTTACCAAGAGTGAAGTAGATGCGAACCTTTACCACATCATGATAGAAGGTAAATCATTGATCATTTCTCTTTATGTCGATGATCTGATTTTGACAAGTGATGATCAGCTGATACAATCTTGCAAGGAGGACCTTGCAAGAGAGTTCGAGATGAAGGAACTGGGCGTTATGCACTACTTTCTAGGCATGGAGGTGTGGTAGAAATATGGGGAAGTATTTGTGTCTCAGGGAAAGTATGTCAATGAGATACTCAGGCACTTTCACATGGAGAAGTTCAAGCCCATGCAGACTCCTCTAGCGGGGAATTGGAGGAAGGAGGATACTGCTTCAGGTGAGGTAATATCTGCTACTGTTTATCGGCAGTTGGTGGGTTCACTTATGTATTCGGTGAACACACAACCCGACTTATGCTTTGCGATGAACCAACTAAGTCAAGCTATGGTTCAGCCTACCAAGCTATTTTGGAAGGCAGCGAAGCATGTGCTGAAATACCTCAGATTCACATCTCAGTTCGGATTGTGGTATAGACAGACAAAGGGAGTGAAGCTTCAGGGCTTCACATATGCAGATTAGGTAGGGAGTCCATCGGACTGGAAGAGCACTTGTGGAGGAATCTTCAACCTTGGTTCAGTTGCAGTTTCCTAGTACAGAAGGAAACAGAGATCAATTGCAATTAGCTTAGCAAAGGCTAAATACATGGCTGCTAGTCAGGCTGCATGTGATGCCATTTGGATGCGGAAGATTCTAGTGGGATTATTTGGTCAGATGATGGATCCTACAGTGATCTACTATGATAGCAAGAGTTGCATCAAACTCTCGGAGAATCTAGTTTTACATTACAAGTCCAAGCACATTGATATCCGGTATCACCATATTCGAGGCCGTGTGGTCAAGATGATCATGTTGTTGATGTATGTTTCAACTGAGGAACAGGATGAAGATATCTTGACTAAGGCATTGTCAAGATGCAAGTTCGATTTCCACATAGACATGATTGGGGTTACTGATAATCTCTTTCTTGTTGAGAGGGAGTGTTGAAAATAGCAACAAGAAATGCTAAAAATAGATTGCTAAAAATAGCACTACTATAAATAACAGTTCATCTAGTGTTGATCTTAACAACAATGGATGGGAAAATGGAAGTGCTAAAAATAGTATTCTATAAATAGCATTTTGGGATACCTTCCTATTTTAGTCAGTCCATGAACTAAAATAGTGAAGTAAAATTAGAATTTGATCTTAGCAGCTATTTGTAAAATAATTAATTAATTCAGCTTGAGTTAATTAGTTAAGGAAAATCAAACATGAAGTCTATGTGGGGAAATGCAACAATTTCTCCATTAATTGAGGAATTTATCCATGAGTTAAAGAGATAAGGATGAGTTGTAATTAGTTGACTTAGTTCACTGAGTCAAGTCCAATTAGATTAATTCAAACAGTTTGTTGAATTAATGTAAGTTCAGTTAGTTAATGCTTGCATGCATGTAACCACTGCACTTCAGATAACTGAGTATTCTCTCATAAATAACTCATGCATGTCAGTTCAGACAGAGACCCCGTTGAGATCAGATGGAGGGGTAGTGTACTATCAGTTGCTAGAATATTCCATTGTGAATATTCCTTGCATGCAGAAGGAATTCTTTCCTTAAGGATTGTGCAGTTACTTCTTCAAGTTTAGTGAGTGTGATGAGGCCAATTCACACATGTGGCTTCACTAGACCCCAAGGAAAACTGTGCAAGGAAATAGGAGGCTTTGAGGGCTTGAGGAGACATATACAGTGTCTATTAAGTCTATGAAAAATATTGTTTGATTGCAGAGAGAGCAGGATAGCTTGAGAGTTGATTCTTTTTATAACTTGAACAAGATTTCCACTTGTATGATGATACAGAGTTGGGGTTTTAGGCTGAGGCTTTCCCTGTGATATTTCTTCCATGTTATGTGTGATTGATTTCTCATTCTTAGTTATATGTGTTCTCATTGATCTTGCTCAATTCGATTAAGCTTCCGCAAAGTTTGTTGTAGAAGTAGATCTTGTATTTTGCTTTAGTCTATTGCATAGTTTGTTGATCTACAATGGGAATTTCTACACAACAGATAAAAGTACTCTAATGGAAGTTACCTTGGCAATAGGAGAAAAAATGTCACCAAAATCAATTCTCGGCACCTGGGAATAACCTTTTTCTAGCAACTGAGCTTTGTATTTCTCCACCTTTCCTTCTGCATTTGTCTTCTTCTTGAACACCCATTTGCTGCCAATGGGTTTCCTTCCAGTTGAAAACTCCACTAGATCCCAAGCCTCATTTTTGTGCAAAGATGCCATTTCATCAACCATGGCCTCTTTCAAGAGTTTTCCATCCTATGAATCTATTGCTTCCTTCACAGTTTAGGGATCATCATCAATAATAGATAAAGAAAAATTTGAACAGAAAGCAGAAGGACTATACATTTCTGACTTCCTTCTTTCTTGAACTGATCTTCTCACACCCGGAGTTTGTGGCTTTTCATCTTCTGATTCCTCGTTTGCTGTAGAGTCTGATTCTTTCAACTTTAGCTCAAACTCTATCTTCTCAGGTTCCTTTTGTTGGACTTCATGTTTAATAACATATTTTACCTCTCTGGACACCACATCTCAGATGTACACAACCTTCCTTGTTATTGGGTTCCAAAGATTATAACCCTTTAAACCATCCTTATACCCAACAAAGATGCACTTTTAAGATTTACTATCCAACTTGATTCGTTTCTCCTTTGGAACATGTATAGTTGCATCACATCCAAATACCCTCAGATGTGAAAGAGAGGGTTTCTTACTAGTCCATACCTCTTGTGGAGTCTTGTCCTCCAACGTTGATGAAGGTGATCTGTTAACCAGGTAACATGCTATCTCCACTGACTCTGCCCAGAATTCCTATCCTAACCCGGCATTACTGAGCATGATTCTTGCCCTTTCCATCAACATCTTGTTCATTCTTTCTACAACTCCATTTTTCTTAGGTGTGTATGGAGTAGTATTCTTCCATGCTATACCACACTTCTTACAAAATTCTTCAAATTCCTTACTGCAAAACTCTCCACCATTATCTGTCCTCAACACCTTTATCTTCTTCTCTGTTTCGTTTTCCACCAGAGCCTTAAATTATTTAAACCTATCAAAGACTTCAAATTTCTTCTTAAGGAAATATATCCATGTATTCCTTGAGAAGTCATCTATAAAGGATACATAGTACATAGACTTACCCAGTGATGGAACCTTCACAGGTCCAAACACATCACTGTGCACAAGCTCTAATATCTATTTTTCCCTCTTACCACCAGAGGGGAAACTCACCCGATTTTTCTTCCCATATACACAATTTTCACAGAAATCAAAATCCAGAGAGCTATTACTCATACCTTCCACCATACCTTTACCATGAAGTATTCGAAGGCCCTTCTCTCCAATATGTCCAAGCCTTTGATGCCATAGCATGGTCTTCTCTCCAGAGACCACTAGATTTTTTGCTCCACTTTCAGGAACCACAAAACTGTTGCACCCATCAACAACAGTGCTACCTTGCAACTTGTACATCATTCCAATTCAAACTCCCTGCATCAATACCAGTGCCCCCCAAACCATCTTGCACATATCCTTCTCGAACACTGTTTTTACACCTGCATCATCCAACTTGCTTACAAAAGTCAGATTTTTGGCTAATGCAAGAATATGCAGAACACTTGGAAGTGTTCTAACCCTTCCACCTTGCAACTTCAACTTTACTTTTCCGCGACCAACAATTCTAGCCTTCCTGTCATCCCCCAAGAAGACATCACCACCATCATATTTCTCATACTCACAGAACCACTCTATATGGGGAGAGAAGTAAAAGGATGCACCTGAGTCAATCAACCATGCCTCGTGATCTACGTGTGTACTTGAAGAAGCCAAGTACACATCCCCACCTTCATCTGAGGTGGTTTTTGCCTCTGCAGAAGGAGCATCATTAGATACATTTCCTTTATTAGGAGCTTTAGATTTATAGTCCCTTTTGTAGTACCCTTCCTTTCCGCATTTCTAGCACACCACCTTTACAGGTTTTCTTGGAGATTTATGTCTCCCTCTAGATTTAGACCTCCCACTTGATGACTTATTTTTGTTTCTGTTCTAGGACCGTCCTCGTACGAACAAGGCATCACCATTCTGGCTCTCCATATTTTTCCATCTCATTTCTTCCGTCAGAAAGGGTGAGACTATTTCATCAAATTACAAGGAAATTGCATTGATACCTATTGAAATAACCACACTATCCCATGAATCTGGTAGAGAACACAACAAACTGATGCACTTATCTTCATCTAAAATTTTAATATCAACAGATGATAATTGACTTACCATAGTATTAAATGCATTCAGATGCTCTGTCACCGAGTCTCCATCTTTCATCCTCGGGTTATATAGCTTTTTCCGTAGGAAAAGTTTATTCACCAGAGACTTAGATTGGTATAAAGACCCTAACTTGTCCCACAAATGCTTCGCCATAGCTTCCCCTGATACATTCAGAAATACTAAATCTGAGACACACAATCGTATTATGCTCTTTGCCTTCCGATCCAACTTCTTCCAGTCTTCATCGGACACTCCCGTTGGTTTAGTACCTGGATCTACCGTGATCCATTGATCTTAATCCACCAACAAATCCTCCATTTTGAGTTTCCATAACTCAAAACTCTGACCATTAAATTTCTCGATCTCTATCGTTCCACCGCTTGCCATCTTCTTTCACCACCAGAATCGATCTCGCAGGTCTCCCACTGAACGGCGTCTACCACAGGCCTAAGTGAAACCTCTCAGCAACAAAGGTGTCCCCTTGAAGCCAAAACAACTCCGATACCAAATGTAGGTTTTAACCCCATACATAAATTACCTACATATGAATTCTAAAACCAAGGAAATAAACAATGCGAGAGCATAACACATAAAACAAATATACACAGAGATTTTTCCCTGGATCCCAAAACCAAGACTACCAGTTTGACTTTTCATTATGTTCCTTTCAATGTTACAATACATATTTATACATGCCGAAGCATCCAATAACATGGCCCAAAAAACCATCACATCCAAAACCATGGACCGAAAATCATCGCATCCAAAACCATGTGCGAAAAACATGCACAAAACCACGGACCGAAAACCATCGCATCCAAAACCATGTGTGAAAACATGCGCAAAACCATAGTTAGGTCTGTCGAACCTAATATAGGGTCCAAAAACAAAATTTTCCAGGGTGCTGCCTCGGACCCCATAGAGTGGGGTTACCTTCACCCCTAAAACCCCCTGTGACTCCCCCTACTATGCAACGAAGGGGGGGATCTGCCCCCCTTCTAACCCCCCTGGTTAACTATGTGGGCTAGTCATGGAAAGAATATAACACAACCCAACAAGGAAGGTGCATGAGAGGTTCTAACACATGGGGGTTGAGATGAGTGCACCCCTTGGAAACCTGTAATAGTACATGGCTTGGAATGGAACACACAAGCGAAGATGCATCACAAGCTGGAAAGAAAGTTAGAAAGAAATCTAAAGTGATGGTTAACCAACAACACATTTAAGAAAGATTCATACATACTTATGTAGAATAGTCCATACATGCATGCATATGCAAACAATACATATATCATTTAGAGTAAACCAGATAGCATATAATACAATACAACATATGCATGAAACATGTTGGCTCTGTTATGTTAAGAAGTGTAAGTTCGAATCATACAATACATCCATGTCCAACGACTAGCTCCAATAGTGGAAAGTTACAACCACAACCACTTGCTCCTCCAAAGAGATGTACTAGCTTTATGCAGTGGAGAAGCCAAGGCTCATTACAATACTATCCAAGCTCTCTCTAAGATAGTCTTATCAGAAGCTTGGCTGACGAAAAGCCTATACAATGAGTTATGAGGGGCTATTTAGAGCAAAGGGTGGGGTGACCATCAAGATTCCCCGTTGTGTCAGTTCATCTACCCTCATGAATCTTCATCTACTCTATGACTATTACATCCAACTATCGACACTTGACAAGACGTTACATTACAATGCACATGTACCCATGTGAGACAAAATGGTTGGATAAAGACATGCAAGACATCACTAACACTCAGTTTGTTGTGGGGAGAACAACTCTTTGACACGCTTATGATGGTGAAGGTGGTCAGATCATGCCAAGCTTGGTCATCCGTGATGGTGTGTATGCACTCCATTGTGACATATTGTTGAAGCGAACTCTTGCCTCAGTTGCATTCGATGCATTGGTGTGTCTCTTCCATACAACTTGTCTGCTAACATGCACATGGTCTTCCTGGGGGCAGACAAATTGGTAACACACTGATGCATAGTGTTCATGCTGATCTTCCAATGTGTGCTGGTGGTCATGCACATCAACTTTAACCTACATGTTTAGCTCCCATTAGACTTTCTTCTTGTCTTTGCTTCAGTGAGTGTGTTGAATAGATGGGATTGCATGCATGCGCATAATGACATGCATGCTGCTGAATTCCCTTGCATGCGGTCAACAAAACTACTCACCATGTTTTCTCTGTGCCAGCTGTTGGGATGGGTCTTTAACTTATACAGGCGCAGTTTCATCTGTGAGTGCATGTTGCACCTGTTGCTATTCTTGTTCTTGCTGCAACTCATTCACTTGTCTGTGCAGATCATGTTCTTCCTTGAGTTGTTACTTCAACACATGCAACTCCTTCTCTGTTCCATTCTCTGTCTTCTCATGACCTTCATGTCGCGTCGTCACCTCATAGCCTGAGTCTCCAAAGTTTCTTTCATCACTGGTGGATCTCCTTGAGCTTGCAACTTTGTTCCACCTCTGTATTGTCAACAAACTTCCTCTTCCATTCGTTGCATCTGGTATGTTGCCTTCAACTGTTGTTCATGATGTTTCTCTCTTTGAAGTTGTTGTTGTCATATATTAATGTCCTTGTATATGAACAATTGATGTCTTCATGGGTAGGCAAGTCCATAGACACTTGATCCACTACATCCCCAAGTGTGTTATGAACGATGTATTCGACTCTACCCTCTTGGAAACCACTGTACATGTATTGTTGAGAGGCAAATGAACACCTGCGATACCAGGAGACATGGAAACACTCATGTCAAGAAATATCTCAATCGAAAACCAAAATGAACTCAAAAACTGACTTGCAACATACCTGTGTTATTGATCATGAAGATTGCGCAATTTCTGTCGGGAGGGCGGGAAACTAACTACCAAGATTGCGCAAGGTACAGTCTAGTCTGCTGGGAGGCTGACTTACTGCTAGAACTACGTAATGCACAGTCTAGTCTGACCGTTGACTGCTGGAATTGCATAATGTGCAATCTTAACCGGAAATGGTTGCAAGCTCAATGACTGCATTGCGCAATTTTCTGGGCTAGTAGTCACTGTCCCTCAAAAATTGCGAAATGAAAGACTCAAGTATAGTCACTGGGTAGAAATGTGCATTTCCTAAGAGGAAGACAGAACTTTCCCTCTCAGGATTGCACAATGTTGTCTTGGTGAGGCAAAGTCCGGGCCAAGGCTACCTAGACTCGACGATGGGCAACTGAAAGCGAATGTGAATGTGAATGCATGGTGGTACTGAGTGTAAGCACAAGTGAATGATCGTGCATGCAAACGGTGAATGACATATTTAGAAAATGGAACAATATGCATGTGGGTGAGGTGAGTCACTAAATCGACGACTGTTCGTTAAAAATAGTTTAATGCATGCGACAATAGTGAATATCAACAAAAACTGAAATGGTGCTAGTCAAATCTTGTATGTATTAAAATGACAACAAGCACTCATTGAAATCAAGAAGACAACATTCATACAAAGTGAAACAAAAAAAGTGCCCAAAATGCAACATAAGACATGGAAAGCTGGCTTACCCCAAAAAAGCTGAGATGAATGTGCTGACGGCTCCTAGATCTCATGTGGTATGTCACATCTACAAGGTTGATGTGAGGAATGAGCTCTACAACATCTAGTTCATGAGTTTTAATAAAATCGAGGTTGTGACACGCATGCCAACAATCTAGGGAAAGAAACACTTTGTGGGAGGTTTCTGAAATGATCCTTGCATGTAACCTCCCTCCAACTGTTAAAAATAGATCCCTGAAACAAGGGAGGCCTTTGTATGCTATCTTGGGAGAAGCATCCCATGCATGAAAGTCAGTTTTTCTCGGTCTTGAAGGGAACCGGTCAACTCAATTGCACATGCATGAGGTTGCTTAATTGCTGGGAGAAAATGCGCATTCCTAGAACGGAGATGAGCTGGTTTCTTAGACAATTTGTGCAATTCCTGGGTAGAGAAACTAACTTCTACCTAGATTTGCACAAATTTTGGGCTAAGCAACCTAGCTAGGAAGGATTGCACAATTTTCTAGGTGAAGCTTTCTTAGTAGAATTGCGCAATTCTAGGGCCTAGCACATTGCTAGTCATGATTATGCAATTTCTGGCGGGAAGGATGGTTTCCCTCTAGATTTGCACAAATTCTTGAAGGAGCTGCTCAGCCTGTTGGTGGACCAAGTGCGGATGAATAGCCTGTGAGGGGAATGCATCAAGTTTTGATCGACAAGCTATATTTATGAAAGAAAACAACTAAAGCTTGTGTACTTGACGAAGCAAGACAAGGTGTTGTGAAAGGTTGGCAGAGAGGGTCCAAAATGAAGCTAAGGAAAAATTTTGGAGGGTTTTTGTAGCCGCTACAACACTTGGTGACACACTGGTAGAAATATAGCTCTCTGAATGGACCTTGTTTGTGAAAAGCAAGTCTAACACCTCCGAAAGTATTGTTTAGTTTTGAGCTCATCTTGGTTTCACACTAGCTAGATTATAAGATGTAGCATCTGCCAAGCTCTTGGTCAATTGGAACAAATTTCAAGCTAAGGAAACATAGTTGTTTCGATTTGGGTTGAGGGGTATATTGGTGCACAGGTAGTATAGTCTCCAAAGTCTTAGTTTCATCTCTGGTATTGCTCCACTGCCAGCAAGCCTCGAGAGTACCCTGACGGAGTCACATAGGAACACAGCATGGCTCCGCTGCTAGCGAACTTGGTCAGTATCCCCGCGGAGTTACTTTCATCACCTCTTTGCACAGGAAACCTTTCTCTTCTTTCACCTTATTTATTTTTCATTTTGAATTGATTTTCAGTTTTCATTTTCTTCATTTTTCATTTTTTCAATTGTGCATAGCACTTATTCATTTCAGAGATGGGAACAGGGATCCCAACTTATTGAGAGAAGAAGAGGTTGTTTTAGCAAAGAAGTAGTTTATTATATCTCTGATGTGTCTGTTAAGGTTTTCCCCGTCATCTTACTCTACTTGATTGAGCTAACAAGGGTTAACCCAAAAACAACCGACTAGAGTAGGTGACACTAGTTAGTGTAGAAGCATTGTGTTTTCACCGAAGTTCACTTTGAACAATACGTATTTTCCTTTGACATATCATGGACTAAAGTAATAAGTTATTCACACGAGCCCTTTTCTACTTTACCCATTTGTTTCAAGAGTCATACATGGTTTCATGCGAAACTAACCTATGAACGAAACAAGCGAACTAACTAATAAACAAAACAAAGAAAGAGTAGAAGCAAAAGAAAGAGCAAAGCCAGTAAGAAAACAAGCAAGAAAAAAAACAAATAAGAAAAGAAAGTAAGCAAACAATCATGCAAGCAAAATGAGGGAAAGAAAACACTACTCTTACTCCTAAGCTAATGGTGCATGGGCTTGATCACGTGAAGTGATATTTCCAATGCATCCACCGATGCATTGGTTGACCCATGTTGGTGAAGGCCTGTTTCATGAACAACCCAATTGTGTCAACTAGCAAGAAATAAAGATATAATAATGAAGAAAATCACACTTTGTGCTTCAAAGTGCCCATGGGACATAAGTGAGTACAAGTGCTTGACGAGAAGTCCATGGAATTATCGTGGTGCCATGCGACACTGCATTCAACTTTGAATCATATGCACGCTCTTGACTATGACATTCAAGAAAACTAAAGAAACAAAGATAACTTGTGTTATCGGGAAAACTAGTGTCCATTCAGAGCTGCTAGTCCCACTAAGACGGGTAGCTATCTTAGAAACAAACAAACTAAATTTACTTATGTTTTCCTTTATGAGAGATAGATGAGAGAGAAGTAGAGAGCACCAACCTCAGTCTTCCGCTAGTCTCCTTGCTTGTTTCCTCTCTCCTTTGATAGAGCTTTCAACACTCCTTTCTCGCTTTCCCACTTCAAAGAACACCTGTAGAGTCAAGGCAGCAAAATACCATCAAAGCATAGAGATCTATAACCATAAATAATGTAGGATCAGATATACATTAACCATACAGATGCATATACAAATACAAGATTCAGAGATATACAAGCATATGGAGGAAAAATCAAATAGCTTTATACTTCAGAAGTAGTAGAAGAGAGGATTACAACCAAGCTGTCTGATCTAGCATCATCCTCCCAGCATGAAAGCCCTCTTCACCTCATACGAAGCAAGATCACCCAACAATGTATTCAAAGAGAAACCAACAACACTTCCTTGCAAATTACAAAATTCCAGCCTCTAGATCTCTTGGATGAGGGATCCATATATAGATGCTTACAAGAGAGTGAGTCAGCTTCTAGGATTTTGATTAGTGTCATTTCTCTGATAGTTCTTGGTTCCACTTGGAGATTTCAGATCTCTTACTCATCCCTGGGTGAATTCAAAGAGGCAAGTGTCATATGAGAAATTTCTAGAAGATTCTCTGGGTTTCCACCTAGCACCTGCTTCTACCATTTTTCTGGTCTCGCTCATCGCACCCTACAGAAGGGCTTTCCAGTATGCATCACACCCCTCGTGTGTAATAGGTGAGATGCATCGCACCCTATGCATGGAGCAGTCTGTATGGTCCAGTTTTGACCAATTCTGAGTAGTTTTTCATGGAGAACTTCTAGGAGATGATGTAATCAGCTGACCTTGTTCCTTTAGGGTATGAAACAACACTTTTAGGGGTTTAGAAGCCCTTGGTTTATGGACATATGTGATTGGGGTTGCAGTGCCCAAATATGTCTATAACAGTTGCCCCCTAAAGCATGAGGTCGTAAATCTTTTGATGTCAGGTGAAATGCTTTATAATGAGGATCCGAGGTTTTTCGCACTGGAAGGTCACTTGTAATAAGATACAATGCAATACATTATCTTCATAACATTTTCATGATCTAGCTGAGGCGGGCATTCCCATGCTCAGCTTTATAAATTCATATTCATGTACATAAGACAGACAATCGTCTGTGTGGCAGACTGATGATTCTGGTAGAGCCATCATCCTTTAGTTTGGATGATTATCTATACAGCTGTACATTTGATGTCTTTATTTTCCTGAATATATCGCAGCCCAGATGGATGAAACTAGATCTAGGGTCTTCAAACTCGTTCAATCTTCACCCAAAGTACAAGTCGATCCATGTGAAAAGATGTTCTGATGTCGAACATGGAAAGACATCGCCTGATTACCAGCCCATGATGTAAGATGTTAACAGGCGCGAGAGGAATCACCGATAATGATGATGACCCTCAAGGTACTGCAGTACAATTCACGTGGTGTGAATACATGAGCTGATGTGAAACACCACGTAAAATCTTTTTGTCGAAGGCCATTGATGTAAACCTGTCGCTGGAAGTGAGAAACTTTCCATTGAGGCATGCAAGCTTCAAAGTACTGAAAGGGTTGTCCCTAAGTAAACTTCTTGGATAATGAGCTGATGTCGACAAGAAGTGACCTGTTGTAGGAGAGCCTTAATGAATCCCACATCTACGACACGGAACAGAGCAAATGATTTCGTGGAGGTGAAAACGATCTGATGATACAAGGTTCAGGGTGGCGGTCACGAAAAATGGAGAGTGAAGGTATTGCAGCAGATGAGACGTTAGCTAGGTTGGTGAATTCTCTGAGCGACTTCTCTTGAACATATCAGCAACACTGAAATGGATTGGTAGCGTTAACCCCAAAAATGAATGGTACGGTGGACGAATGGTGATATGACCGGTGAACGGAATAACCCAACCCAACTCAATCATGGCGATAGAGTGAAAGTGTCATGTTCAAGAGTGACCTGCTACCAATGAAGCTATTCAAGTTTTCTTCCCTTTTTCCCCAGTCATTGCTGACCGGTACCTCTTTATTTTTGTCAAGCTTGAGGAGGATAACATATGCTTGTTCTATAATTTTCCCTTTGGGCAAATCTGTTGCTATGTTTTAACGAGCCTAGCAACAGTGAAACTCGCTCTTGTCTGCATGGAAAAGTTTGTCGCAATTGTTTTAATGAGTTTAACGACAAAGATAACTCAGTCCTTTTCAATTTTAGAGAGTCTAAAAGAGACATAAAGGCAACTCCAGTAGTCCTTTTTTGTAATGTAATCCCTTAAGTACGAAAAAGTGTAAAATAATACGAAAGGGATGACTTTTCGATAGTTTTAACGAGCCGAACAAGATAAGCGCTTGATCTTTTTGTGTAATAATCCCTCAGGTCCAAAAAGATTAAAATCTAGATGAGGGATGGCACTTCCGGTCACTTTAACGAGTTGGATAGGCCAATTTCTCGGCAATCTTTTCATATTTTACAAGTCAGATGAAAAGAGCTTAAAGGAGACTCGTTGTTTTAGGAACGAGTGATGTTTTTTGGATAGCAACTGGTTCCAGGTAAGGTTTGGAACTTTTCAATCACGATAGTGTAAAGAAGGTGGCTAATAGAATCACTCGTCGCAGCTGTTCCTCAAAAGGGTAAACAATCAAATGGAGGCATATGATCAGCTAAAAAAGAGTGGAGGTGATGGTAAGAACACGACCAAGGTTCAAAAGCTGATAGTCATGTGATCGCAATGGTTATTTACTAGAGGTGGGGTTCATTTTTTAATGAGATTAAACTCTTATGGGAACATTTTCTCATTGCTAGGTTTATTTTTTAACGAGCTTGAACTTCATGTAAAACTACTCATGGCGAGGTTTATTTTTTAACAAGCTTGAACTTTGCGTAAAACTACTCGTGGCGAGGTTTATTTTTTAACGAGCTTGAACTTTGCGTAAAACTGCTTGTGGCGAGGTTTATTTTTTAACGAGCTTGAACTTTGTGTAAAACTGCTCGTGCCAGTCTTATAATAAGGATGTCTCATTAGTAGGTTCATTTTTTAAGGAGCTTGCCCCATGCGCAACTTTGCTCCTAAGCCTTTTTGCATGCAAGCTAGGAATGACCAACTACTATCCTAAGGGTTAAAGAAATACTAAGGTTAGGTAGGATAGTCTCTCAGCAAGAAACAATCTCCTTTTCTTTGCCGTTTCTGTTGGTCCTGGGAAAGGTGAATGGTGGATCAGACCAATCACCTAACTTAAGTAGTTGAAGTTAGTAAAACTACGGGGTTAGAGTTACGCTGGTCGCTTTTCACTTGCGTACAAAAAGGTTTGCATGCCCACAAGTATAAAGTAAAGTTTCTAGGTCACCATATGGAAGTTCTTGCATTAGCAAGATTGTTCCACCCGCGTTGCAGATAAAACACTTCCTTGGCGATGTCCATCGAAATAGACAGAGGTGACTGTTGTCAGTCCCAGTCACATAACCTTTGAAGAGGGAATATTTTTCCAGTCCAAATCCATTTTCCTAAACAGACAGGGGTATCAAACTAGTCATATTCCTACATGGAAACCTACCTTATATTTGGGGTTTTTCTACCGAAGCAGACCAGGGAGCATGTCTCCTGGGTTTCAGTCACAATCACTGAATCACTCGCGATCATCAAGTGGACGAACTAGAGATTGATAGACATTCCTTGTGCAAAAAGACCAGTTAGGGATGGAATTTGACTAATAGCTGTGTTTGAACCAGGAAATGAAAGCTGGTCAACTAGGTGGACCACTCTGCCTTCATGTGGAAAACACATCACTCGAAAGAGTGAGGAAACAATAGCTCCCATGCTATAAATGTAGTCACTTCCAAGGAGTATATTGTAACCTAGAGGTCCTTGGACTACCATCACATTTAGATGAACATTTTTCCTTCTCAAAGTTATAGGCAAATTTAGAAGGATCCCTAACGATCGACTGGTTCCTTTCTTGAAGCCTGTCAGAATTTGAATCTCAAGCAGAAGTGATGGCGAGCCAAACGCTTTCCAAGTAGTTGAGGAAAGGATACTCACAGAAGCCCCTTCATCTATAATAATACCAATCATGATCATTCTGTAAGCTTGTACTATGATTCGGAAAGGTACATTAGATGGTAGGCAGGGTCTGCCAAGTACATTCCAATCTAAGGAAATGACTAGGTTGCTTGGAGGTGGGACCGAATAAATGGTCGGATACATCTTTGATGAACATCCTTCCCATGGTAAAGGAATGGGTAGATTTCTCCCATGTTCATCAGAGTCTATGTTTGCGAAGATAATTTGAACGGTGTCGTCCTCATTATCCTTGGTGACAATATCATCTAAACATGAACCTTCTGAAGACAAGATTGGGTTGACTACCATTTTGACCTGTTGACTTTGGTCCGGTGTGGACTCAGAGGGTTTATCTTCAATGATAGGTGCTTTGACCGATAACAAAAGTGTGTCAGTCATATTTTCAACTAGCGATGGACTTCGCAAGAGTTTCTTGTATCTGGGAGGAAGTTGTTGCGGTGAAGCAGGACGGTTATCCAAGACTCTCTTAGCTTTGTCTAGGAAGGGACAACAGTGGAGGGCATGATCGCCTTCACACAGTCTACAAGGAAATTTGGATCTTCCTTTTTTTCCATGACTTTGTTTTCACTAGTTGACAGTGTGCTCTCAACATGATCGTCAGTGGTTGAAGACACTGGATTGTGCAAGTGGGGAGACCAGTCCCTCAAGATCTGCGGGATGCAGGGACAATCTCAATGACAGTGGTCTCCCTTGCAAATGACACATGGAGATTTAGGTTTGGAAGGTGTAGTGTGTGGATTTTCACCAGATGATACACGGTTGCCCCCTTTTGCTATTGGATTCTTCTTCTTCTCCTCCTTCCCTTTCTTCTTCTTCTCAGTTACTTGGTTTTTAGCGTGACTAGCTTCACCAAGCGAAGAGGAATAAGGAGAGAGAGAGACAAACGAAGTAGAAGGTTGGGGAGAAACTTCATCTAGTTTCTGATTGGATTGCTGAGGAATTGCGGTGTTTTGAACGACAGAGGTCGAGAAAAACCATACCGGCAGGCCAATTGTGAGTCCTAGAAGGGACAATGTGGCCATGTGTGGAGCACCAACGTCCCCCCAAGAGGATAAGGGATTAGGATTTCCCCCAAGGAGAAATCCTTGATTAGTAGACTCCATTTTCTCAAACTAAGACCAATGAGGGAACAGTGACGTTATTCTGATTAAAATAAATTTTATGATGCTTTGACACAACTTGCTTTTTCAATTTTTAAGGGTCGAGAAAAAGCTAAAGATGACTCTAGTCACCTTCGATTTTTAATGAGCCTGAAGTGACAAGTGCTCAGATGGACCTTTTCTTTTAGGGAGTTTGAAAAGGAATGAAAGTGACTACTCTGGAAATCTAGACAGAGGGATTACCAAACCAATTGCAAAACTGCAGAATACTTTTTATGGTATGACAATCAATGTTCCCGAATGTTGTGTTCAATGCATGGCGATCAATAGGGCGGTAGACACGTCTTCCTAAGGATAAAAGATGTAGCCTATTGTGGTCTCCCAATATATACTCAACGATATGTGGGAGCACAAGTCCATACTGGCACTTGTCGTCTCAAAGAGGAGGAATCACCCAACCTACGATGAAAGTGATAGTTACCAGGCTTTACGACGCCAGAATACGTCTCTAGCCTAGACTTCTAAATTTTGTGCATTAGGTTCCAAAGAATTTTTATGTTCATTGAAGTTTATTTTATAGTTGATCTTTCTTAAGAAGTTTTCCTTTAAGGTTCACCACGTGATGTAGATATAAAACTCCTAAATATGCAATCTAAGATGATAAACAATTGTTTATTTTCTTTTTGCAATGAAAATCCTAGCCAGTAAGGAAAGATAAATGAAATTCTTTCAACATAGAGCAGAGAGCATACACTAGATGCACATTTCCTAAATCAACTTCAGCATGCAGTCTTAATGCAAATGCACATGCATGTATTGTTTTTCAGTTTCCTCAATGTGAGAATGACAAAAAGAAAAGAAAGTATAGATCTGAACTATCTTTTTTCAAAGCGACAGTACCAACAATTTTCTTTTCAAAAAACGAAAGTAAGGTCAAGACGACACTCTGCGATTTTGAATTTTAAACTGCTTTTGACACTTGAAATACTAATGATTCAAATCAAATACAATTGCAAAAGTATAATCGACTATCTAAAAGAGGAATGCTTTGTGATACTCTTTTTCTTGACTAAAAATGACACTCACGACACTTTCAAATCAAAAGACGACAGTTCGATTAAGATAATATTTGCAAAGGAGAACTGTAAATGATGAAAAATACATAAAAGACATTCACAATTCCTTCTGATGGAGGCTAAATAATGCAAAGGAAGATGGTTTCAACAGAGATATACTAATCATAGATAGCAAAGCTACTGAATAAAGCTGAAGACAATGAAGAAAAAACCAAAATCTAGAGGCAGAAACAATCACATTCAATCATCGTACCTGTAACACAGGGAAACAGGGATGCATCTCACCTGCAACACACGAGAGGTGCGATGCATCCAGGTTTCCTAGAATAGACAGTGCGATGGTCCAGGGACAAGACTGTGCTTGGTTTTCACTCACAGTTTGCAGCTAAGTTCAGGGATTTAGGCTAAGCTAATGATTGTCAGTAAACACAAAGTATAGGGGCTGATCTAATGAGGTTATTTGAGCTACCACCAGGACACTTAGGATGTTTGAAAGCTAGATGTTCAATTCATAAACCAACCCGAAGATTGACTGAAGCAGCGTTGATCTCCTTTGTAATTGCATAGCAAAAGCAGTTCGAAGGCTAGCTAGCTTGACTTCAGGCTCTGTCTGTGGTTTATAAAGCAAACAACAGTAACAAAACAAACAAATTATTCGCTCCCCAGCGGAGTCACCATTTTTTTATCTAGAAAACTAGTGTCCATTCAGAGCTGCTAGTCCCACTAAGACGAGTAGCTATCTTAGAAACAAACAAACTAAAGTTACTTGTGTTTTCCTTTATGAGAGATAGATGAGAGAGAAGCAGAGAGCACCAAACTCAGCCTTTCGCTAGTCTCCTTGCTTGTTTCCTCTCTCCTTTGACAGAGCTTTCGTCACTCCTTTCTCACTTGTCCCGCTCAAAGAACACCTGTAGAGTCAAGGCAGCAAAATACCATCAAAGCATAGAGATCTATAACCATAAATAATGTAGGATCAGATATACATTAACCATATAGATGCATATACAAATACAAGATTCAAAGATATCCAAGCATATGGAGGAAAACTTAAATAGCTTTACTGATAGAAGTAGTAGAAGAGAGGATTACAACCAGGCTGTCTAATCCAGCATCATCCTCCCAACATGAAAGCCCTCTTCACCTCATACAAAGAAATATCACCCAACAATGTCTTCAAAGAGAAACCAACAACACTTCCTTGCAAATTAAAAAATTCCAGCCTCTAGATCTCTTGGATGAGGGATCCATATATAAATGTTTACAAGAGAGTGAGTTAGCTTTTGGGATTTTGATTAGTGTCATTTCACTGATAGTTCTTTGTTCCACTTGGATATTTTAGATCTCTCACTCATCCCTGGGCGAATTCAAAGAGGCAAGTGTCATATGAGCAGTTTCTAGAAGATTCTCTGGGTTTCCACCTAGCACACTTCTTCTGCCATTTGTCTGCTCTCGCTTATCGCACCCTACAAAAGGGCTTTCTAGTATGAATCGCACCCTATGCATGGAGTAGTGTGTATGGTCCAGTTTTGACTAGTTCTGAGTATTTTTTCATGGAGAACTTTTAGGAGATGATGTAATCAGCTGACCTTGTTCCTTTAGGGTATGAAACAACACTTTTAGGGGTTTAGAATCCCTTGGTTTATGTACATATGTGATTGGGGTTACAGTGCCCAAATATGTCTATAACAACTTGCGTTGTGCACATGTGCTTGCAATGTGAGATTCCTCCAATGCATGAGCGAAAGGATCGTGAAGTTCGAGTGGAGGAAGTATCACTTGTGTGTGAGATGGATCTTCAATGCATACAGATGAGTGATGAGGAGCCTTGGCTAATTGAACAGTTTCCTAATCGGAAGTGAGACTAACCCCAAGATAGCGAGGGCCTAACATAACCATCAACTCAGGTTGAAGTGCCTCGATAGTCTTGGGCGTTTCAACTTCATCATCAGATAGATCATCATAAACCAGTGGCTTTGAAAAATCATTTGTGATAGAGTCATGATCGTGATCAAATATGGAAGAAAATTGATCTCGATCACCACGATCAGAAAAACACATGATTTCATCAGCATCCTCATGATCAGATGAATCAAACAGAGGGGTTAAAGAAAATCAAACAAACTCATCCTCTGTGTTTCTGAAAAATGCAGATGAAAGATCAAGTGGATTTTCAATGAATAACTTATCCTCTCCGTTGTTGAATAATGGACCAACATCTGGTGTGTCCTGTGAGTGATCAACAATGGTTGCATCCATGAATGGAGGTACACATGCGAAATCATGGATGAAAGGTTCACCAAAGATGTTAGGAAAGAACGGAGGAGGCTCGGATGGAAGGGAGTCATCCTACATCCAGTGTTGATGCTCAAGCTCCCACTCACACTCTTCATGAATGATAGCTCATGTTGGTTGTGCAACACCAACTCCATCTATGGCTTGTTCCTTGTTCACAACAAGTGAAGAGTCTGGAATGGAAGAACACAAGATAGTATCATTCAAAGGAATAGCCGAGTGCAAAGATGGAAGTTCTGGAATAGAATGCATATGACAACTTGAAGGACTCACAACCAAATATGCACGAAAATTAAGTGAAGCGATGTTGGGAGGATGTGAAATTTGAACAGGTGTGTGAGAATGATCCTCAAAATCACTCGGCCATGGTGGAGCTGTTTGATGAGGGGATGGTGGATAGTCAATCATGACAGTGACAGCATCCGACTGATATTGTGCAACTCCATCAGTGAAGAATGTTAAGTGAGGATTGATTTCAAACTTCTTCTTGGGATGAGAAGATTTCTTGATGTAATAGTCGAATCAGTCCCAAAGATATAAGAATTTCATCTGGCTCCTCGGAGCTTGAAAATGCAAGTCACGGAAGTGCTGCAAAAAATCCATGATCAATTCATGTGGAGCCTTCCATTGTTGTAGCATTTTTTGGTAAAAATGGTCTGGATCAAAATGATAGAAAGTGTCTTCAATGAGATCATAGAAGTGCTCAAGTGAGTGAATGATGACAACTAGTAGGTTGCACAACCATCGAAGTGGAGATTCGCAAAGTGTGTATGCAAGCAGAAAGCTAGCATGTTTGTCAGAGCACCCATCTTCCTTATGAAGCATGAAAGTAAAGTCATGTAAGTACTCAGGCTAGGCCACTTCGGCTTCACCATCATATGTGTACGTGGACATGTGATTGAAAAAATATTTCGTGATTTTGACATCTAAATTATTAAAAAAACATCGCAGAGGGAGAAGAGTGAAAGAATCCATGAAAGATATGCAAAGGTTCAAAATCAGATGAGAGGACACAACTTGTCATATGGTTCTTCTTCTAGCGCTAGAAATGTTGATGGTGCTAGACCCACCAACATGTCAGGGGATCTCCCTGGTAAGAAGTCCCAATTAGACCTCAAATTGTTTGGTGTAGGAGTCTTAGCAGTGGGTCGTACGGTAATGCCTTAACCATGATTTCGCACAGAGGCAAGTAAGATGACTCTGTTGGTAGCAAGGGTGTGATAGTTGCAGTGAGGCGAGGAAGGTGCATGAGAGGTTCTAACACACGAGGGTTTAGATGAGTGCGCCCCTTGTAAACTTTTAGTAGTACTCAGCTTGGAAGGGAACGCATGAGAAAAGATGCATCACAAACTGGTAAGAAAGTTAGGGAGAAATACAAAGTGATGGTTAAACCAACAACACATTTTAGAAAGATTCATACTTACTTATATAGAATAGTCCATACATGCATGTGTACGCAAACAATACATATATCATTTAGAGTAAACCAGATAACATAGAATACAATACAACATATGCATGAAACATGATGGCTCTGTTATATTAAGAAGTGTAAGTTCCAGTCATACAATACATCTATGTCCAACCGCTAGCTCCAATAGTGGAACGTTAAGCCACAACCACCTGCTCCTCCAAAGAGATGTACTAGCTCTATGCAGTCGAGAAGCCAAGGTTTGTTGCAATACTATCCAAGGTCTCTCTAAGATAGTCTTATCAAAAGCTTGGCTGAAGAAAAGCCTATACAATGAGTTATGAGGGACTATTTATAGCAAAGGGTGGGGTGACCCTTGACATTCCCCTTTGTGACAATTCATCTACCCTCATGACTCTTTATCTACTCTATGAGTGTTACATCCAAATATTGACACTTGAATGAGACTTGACAAGATGTTACATTACAATGCACATGTACCCATGCGAGACAAAATGTCTTGAGCAAGCCATGCAAGACATCACTAACACTCAGTCCATTGTGGGGAGACCAACTCTTTGACATGCTTGTGATGGTGAAGGTGGTGAGACGATGCCAAGCTTGGTCATCCGTGATGGTGTAAATGCACTCCGTGGTGACATCTTGTTGAAGCGAACTCTTGACTCCGTTGCATTCGGGTGCATTGGTGTGGCTCTTCCATCCAAGTCATCTGCTAACATGCACATGGTCTTCCTGGGTGCGGACGAACTGGAAGCACATTGATACATAGTGTTCATGTTGATCCTTCAGCATGTGCTTGTGGTCATGCACATCAATTGTCAACTACATGTTCAGCTTCCACTGGACTTTCTTCTTGTCTTTGCTTCAGTGAGTGTGCTGAATAGATGGGATCGCATGAATGCACACAATGAGATGCATGTTGTTGAATTCCCTTGCATGTCATCAAAAACACTACTCGCCATGTCTACTTTGTGCTAGCTACTAGGATGGGTCTTTAACTTGTACGGACATAGTTTCATATGTGAGTGCATGTTGTGCCTGCTGCTTTTCCCGTTCCTATTGCAACTGATTCACTTGTCTGTGTAGCTCATGTTATTACTTGAGTTGCTATTTCAACACATGCAACTCCTTTGTTCCATTCTGTCTCTTCACGCGACCTTCATGTTGGGTCGTCACCTCATAGCCTAAGTCTTCAAAGTTTTTTTCATCACTAGTGGATCTGCTTCAGCTTGCAACTTTGTTCTGCCTCTGTGTTGTCAACAACCTTCCTCTTACATTTGCTACATCTGGTATGCTGCCTTCAACTACTTTTCATGATGTTGCTCATTGTGAAGTTGTTGCCATCATATCTTGATGTTCTTGTCTAAGAACAACTTGATGTCTTTGTGGGTAAGCAAGTCCGTAGACACTTGATCGACTGCATCCCCAAGTGTGCTCTGAATGGTGTGTTTGAGTCTCCTCTCTTAGAAACCAATGTACCTATACTATTGTGAGGTAGATTAACACCTGCATTACCTGGAGATATGGCAACACTCATGGAAAGAAATATGTCAGTTGAAAACCAAACTAAACTTGAGAACTGACTTGCAACATACCTGTGTGATTGATCATGAAGGTTACACTATTTTCGTCGGGAGGTTGGGACACTAACAGCCAAGACTGCGCAAGGAACAATATGGGCTGTTGGGAGGTTGACTGACTGCTGAAACTATGTAATGCACAATCCAGTATAACTGTTGATTGCTAGAATTGTGCAATGCGCAATCTCAACTGGTAACGGTTGTAGGCTCAGTGATTGCATTGTGCAATTTCTTGCGCCAGCAGTCACTGTTCCTTAGAATTACAGAACACAATATAGGAGTAAAGTTACTGGGTAGAAATGCACATTTCCTGAGAGGAAGACAGACCCTTCCCTCTAAGGATTGTGTAATGCTATGTTGGTGAGGTAGAGTCCGAGCCAAGGCTGCCCAGACTCGTCGGCGGGCAACTGAAAGCGAATGTGAATGCGACTGCACAACGATACTCAGTGGAAGCATACGTGAATGATTGTGCATTCAAACCGTGAATGAAGGATTCATAAAATGGAACAACATGCATGTGGGTGAGGTGAGTTGCTGAATCGACAACTGTTCGTGAAAAAAAGTTTCATGCATGCGACATCAATGAGATAGAAACGAACACTAAAATAGTGCTAGTAGAAGCTAGTATGTATTAAAACGACAACAAGCTCACTAAAATCAAGCAGATAGCATTCATACGAAGTGAAACACAAAAAGCGCCCAAAATGCAACATAAGACACAGAAAGTGGGTTTACCCCAAAACAACTGTGTTAAATGTGTCGAAGAATCCTAGATGTGATGTGGTATGTAAGAGTTGCAAGGTTGATGTGAGGAATGATCTCTACAATGTCCAATTCATGAGCTTTCATAAAATTGAGGTTGCAATGCGCATGCGACAAATCTAGGGAAAGTGACACTTGTGGGAGGTTTCTGAAATGATCCTTGCGTGTAGCCTCCAACTGTTAAAATAGATCCTTGAAACAAGGGATGTATTTGCATGCTGCCTTGGGAGAGGCAACCCATGCATGCAAGTTAGTTTTGCTCGGTCCTAGAGGGAACCTGTCAACTCAACTACACATGTAAGAGGCTACTCAACTGCTAGGAGAAAATGCATTTCTGGAAGGGAGATGGGTCAACTGCTCACAAGATTTGTGCAATTTCTGGGAAGAGCAGCAGATTGCTACCTAGATTTGCGAAAATTCTGGGCTTAGCAGCCCAGCTAAGAAGGATTGCGCAATTTTTTGGGTGAATCTTGCTCATCAGAATTGAGCAATTCTAGGGCCCAACAGCCTGTCAGTGAGGATTGCGCAATTTCTGGAGGGAAGGTTGGTTTCCCTCCATATTTGTGCAAATTCTTGAAGGAGCTTCTCAGCCTATTGCTGGACCAATTCCGGATGAATAACCTATGAGGGAAATGCATCAAGGTTTGATCGATAGGTTGTCTTTATCAAAGAAAAACACTGAAGCTTGTGAACATGATGAAGCAAGACAAGATTCTATGAAAGGTTGGTAGTGAGGCTCCAAAACGAAGCTAAGGAAAAATTTTGGAGGGTGCTTGTAGCCGTTACAACACTTGGCGACACACTAGTAGAACTCCAACTCTCTGAATGGACCTTGTTCGTGAAAAGAAAGTCTAACACCTCGGAAGTATTGTTAAGTTCTCAACTCATCTTGGTTTCACACTAGCTAGATTATAAGATGTAGCATATGGCAAGCTCTTGGTCTATTGACACACATTCGAAGCCAAGGAAACATAGTATTTTCGATTGGGGTTGAGGGGTATATTGGTGCACAGGAAATATAGTTGTCAGAATTTGAGTTTCATCTCTAGTGTTGCTCCGCTGCTAGCAGGCCTGGATAGTACCCTTGCAGAGTCACATAGGAACACAAGCATGGCTCCACTGCCAGCGAGCCTGGTTAGTACCCCGGCGAAGTTACTTGCATCACCTCTCTTCTCTGGAAGCATTTCTCTTCTTTCACCTTATTCATTTTTTTCTTTGAATCTTTTTCACTTTTCATTTTTTTCATTTTTCATTTTATCAACTATGCATAACACTTATTCATTTCAGCGACAGAAGAGGGATCCCGACTTATTGAGAGCAGAAGAGGTTGTTCCATCAGAGAAGTAGCTTATTATATCTTTGAAATTCCTGTTAAGGTTTCCCCCCTCACCTTACTCTACTTGACTGAGCTGACAAGGGTTAACCCAAAAATAACCGACTAGAGTAGGTGACACTAGTTAGCATGCAAGCATTGTGCTTTCACTAGGTTCACTTTGAAAAGTATGTATTTTCCTTCAACGTATCATGGACTAAAGTAAAAAGTTCTTCATATAGAGGCAAGATGACAGATAACCAAGTAATGATAGATGTGCAAGCCCTTTTGTACTTTACCCAACTTGTTTCAAGAGTCATACATGGTTTCATGTGAAACTAACCTAAGAATGAAACAAGTGAACTAACTAATCAACAAAACAAAGCAAAGGCAAAAGAAAAAGCGAGAGAAAAGCGATTAATAAAACAAGAACGTAAACAAACAAAGAAAGTAAGAAAACAAGAATGTAAGCAAACTGACTGAAAGAAAACACTACTCCTACTCCTAAGCTAATGGTGCATGGGCCTTATCAAGTGAATTCGTATTTCCAATGTAGCCATTGGCGTATTGGTTCACCCATGCTGGTGAAGGTTTGGTCCGCAAGCAACCTAGTTGTGTGAACTGGAAAGCATGAAATATATAACAATGAGGACAACCACACTTCGCGTTTCAAAGTTCCCACAAGACATAAGTGAGTACACGTGCATGAAGAAGTCCGTGGAATTATCATGGTGTTGTGTGACATTGTGTGCAACTTTGAAGCATATGCACGCTCTTGATTATGAGATGCAAGAAAACAAAAAAAAAAAAGATAAATTGCATCATGCACGTGTGCTTGCAATGTGAGATTCCTCTAATGAATGAGTGATAGGATCGTGAAGTTCGAGTGGAGGAAGTATGATCTGTGTGTGAGATGAATCATCAATGCATATAGATGAGTGTTGAGGAGCCTTGGGTGATTGAACAATTTCCTGATTGGAAGTGAGACTAACCCCAAGAGAGCAAGGGCCTGACATAACCATCAGCTCAGGTTGAAGTGCCTCGATAGCCTTAGGTGTTTCAACTTCATCATCAGATAGATCATCATAAACAGATGGCTTCGGAATATCAACTGTGATAGAGTCATGATCGTGATCAAATATGGAAGAAAATGGATCACGATCGCCATGATCAGAAAAATCAATGATTTCATCAACATCCTCATGATGAGATAATTCAAATAGAGGGGTAGATGAAAAGCGAACAAACTCATCCTCTGTGTTTCCGGAAAAGGCAGATGAAAGATCAAGTGGATTTTCAATGAATAACTTATCCTCTCCGTTGTTGAATGCTGGACCAACATCCAGTGTGTCTTGTGAGTTATCAACAATGGGTGCATCTGTGGATGGAGATGCACATGCGAAATCATGGATGGCAGGTTAAACAAAGATGTTAGGAAAGAATGGAGGAGGCTCAGATGGAAGGGAGTCATCCTTCGCTGAGTGTTGATGCTCAAGCTCCCACTCATACTCTTCATGAATAACAATGCATGTTGGTTGTGAAACACCAACTCCGTTAGTCGCTTGTTCCATGTTCACAACAAGTGAAGAGTCTGGAATGGAAGAACACAAGGCAATATCATCTGGAGGAATAGCCGAGTGCGAAGACGGAGGTTGTGGAGCAAAATGCATATGACAACTCGAAGGACTCACAACCAAATCTGTGCAAAAATTAAGTGAAGTGATGTTGGGAGGATGTGAAAGCTGAAAAGGTGTGTGAGCATGATCCTCAAAATCACTTGGTAGTGGTGGAGCTATTTGATGAGGGGATGGCAGACATTCAATTGTGACAGTGACCACATCCAGCTGACATTATGCAGCTCCATCGGTGAAGAATGTTGGTAAATGCTTTATTTCAAACTTCTTCTTGGGACGAGCAAATTTCTTGATGCAATACTTGAATCGGTCCCAAAGATAGAGAAATTTCATTTGGCTCCTCGGAGCTTGAAGCTGCAAGTCATGGAAGCACTGCCAAAAATCCATGATTGATTCATGCAGAGCCTTTTGTTGTTGTAGCACTTTTTGGTCAATATAGTCTGGATAAAAATGATAGAAAGTGTCTTCAATGAGATTATAGAAGTGCTCAAGTGAGTGCGCATTGTCAATTGGTAGGCTACACAACCATCGAAGTGGAGATTCGTGTAGTGTGTATGCAAGAAGTAAGCTGGCATGTTCGTCAAAACACCCATCTTCCTCATGAAGCATGGAAAGAAAGTCATATAAGTACTCAAGCCAAGCCACTTCACCTTCATCATCATATGTGTAAGTGGACAAGTGATTGAAAAATTCCCTGGTGACATCTTCATGATTCAAAAAACATCGCAGGGGAAGAAGAGTGAAAGAATCCATGAAATATATGCAAAGATTCAAAATTGAATGAGAGGACACAACTTATCGTCTGGCCCTCCTTCTAGCGCTAGAAATGTTGATGGTGCTGGACCCACCAACATGTCAGGGGATCTCTCCAGTAAGAAGTCCCAATTAGACCTCAAACCGTTTGGTGTAGGAGTCCCAGCAGTGGGTCGTATGGTAATGCCTTGACCGCAATTTTTCACAAAGGCAAGTAAGATAACTATCTTGGTAGGAAGGGTGTGACAACTGCAGTTAGTCAAGGAAGGTGCATGAGAGGTTCTAACACACAGGGGTTGAGATGAGTGCACCCCTTGGAAACTTATAATAGTACTCAGCTTGGAAGGGAACACACGAGTGAAGATGCATCACAAGCTAGAAAGCAAGTTTGTGAGCAATCCAAAGTGATGGTTAAACCAACAACACATTTTACAAAGATTCATACATACTTATATAGAATAGTCCATACATGCATGCGTATTCAAACAATACATATATCATTTAGAGTAAACCAGATAACATAGAATACAATACAACATATGCATGAAACATGATGGCTTTGTTATATTAAGAAGTGTAAGTTCCAGTCATACAATACATCCATGTCCAACCACTAGCTCCAATAGTGGAACATTACAGCCACAACCACCTGCTCCTCCAAAGAGATGTACTAGCTCTATGCAGTGGAGAAGCCAAGGCTTGTTACAATACTATCCAAGGTCTCTTTAAGATAGTCTTATCAAAAGCTTGGCTGAAGAAAAGCCTATACAATGAGTTATGAGGGACTATTTATAGCAAAGGGTGGGGTGACCCTTGACATTCCCCTTTGTGACAATTCATCTACCCTCATGACTCTTTATCTACTCTATGAGTGTTACATCCAACTATTGACACTTGACTGAGACTTGACAGGACGTTACATTACAATGCACATGTACCCATGCGAGACAAAATGGCTTGAGCAAGCCATGCAAGACATCACTGACACTTGGTCCATTATGGGGATACCAACTCCTTAACATGCTTGTGACGGTAAAGGTGGTGAGCTGATTCCAAGCTTGGTCGTCCATGATGGTGTGCATGCACTCCATGGTGACATGTTGTTGAAGCGAACTCTTGCCTCCATTGCATCTAGGAGCATTGTTGTGGCTCTTCCATCCAACTCATTTGATAACATGTGCATGGTACTCCTAGGTCTAAACGAACTAAAAACACACTGATTCATAGTGTTCATGTTGATCTTCTAGTGTGTGCTGGTGGTCTTGCGCATCAACTCTCAACTACATGTTTAGCTCCCATTGGACTTGCTTCTTGTCTTTGCCTCGGTGAATGTGATGAATAAATGGGATTGCATGCATGCACACAATAACATGCATGTTGTTGAATTCCCTTGCATGTGATCAACAACACTGCTGACCATGTCTTCTTCGTGCCAACTGTTGGTATGGATCTTTAACTTGTACGGGCACAGTTTCATCCATGAGTGCATGTTTTACCCACTGTTGTCCTTGTTTCTGCTGCAACTCATTCACTTGTCTGTGCAACTCATGTTCTTCCTTGAGTTGTTGCTTCAACACATGCAACTCCTTCTTTGTTCCATTCTCTGTCTTCGCATGACCCTCATGTCGTGCCATCACCTCACAGCCCGAGTCTCCAAATTTTATTTCATCACCAATGGATCTGCTTGAGCTTGTAAGTTTGTTCCACCTCTATGTTGTCAACAACCTTTCTCTTACATTCATTTCATCTGTCATGTTACCTTCAATTGTTATTTATGATGTTGCTTGCTGTGAAGTTGCTGCCATTGTATCTTGATGTCCTTGTCTACGAACAACTTGATGTCTTCATGGGTAGGCAAGTCCATAGACACTTGATCGGCTGCATCCCCAAGTGTTCTCTAAACGATGTCTTCGACTCTACTTCCTTGGAAACCATTGTACCTGTACTGCTGAGAGGCAGATGAACACCTACAATACCTAAAGACATGGAAACACTCATGGCAAGAAATCTGTCAGTTGAAAACCAAAATGAACTTGAGAACTGACTTGCAACATACTTGTGTGACAGATCATGAAGGTTGCACAATTTCCCTTGGAAGGGCGGAAGACTGACTGCCAAGATTATGCAAGGTAAAGTCTAGGCTACTGGGAGGCTAACTGACTGCTATAACTGAGCAATGCAAAGTCCAGTCTGACTGTTGACTGCTGGAATTGCGCAATGTACAATCTTAGCTGGAAATGGCTGTAGGCTCAGTGACTTCATTGGACAAATTCTGGGTGAGCAGTCACCGTCCCTCAAAATTGCACAATGCAAGACTGGAGGATAGTCACCGGGCAAAAATGTGCATTTCCTTAGAGGAAGACAAAGCCTTCGCTCTCAGAATTACACAATTCTGTCTTAGTGAGGCAAAGTCTAGGCCAAGGCTGCCTAGACTCGCGGACAGGCAACTAAAAGCGAATGTGAATGTGAATGCATGGCGATATTGAGTGTAAACATAAGTGAATGATTGTGCATGCAAATGGTGAATGAAAGATTCATAAAATGAAGCAATATGCATGTGGGTGAGGTGAGTTGCCGAAAGGTGACCATTCATGAAAATGAGGTTCATGTATGCAACAACAATGAGATAGCAACAAAAACTAAAACAGTGCTAGTACAAGTTAGTATGTATTAAGATGACAACAAGAACTCAATGAAATCAAGCAGAAAACATCTTTATGAGGTGAAACACAAAAAAATCTATAAATGCAACATAAGACATGGAAAGTGGGCTTACCCCAAGAAATTTGAGCTGAATGTGCCGACGGCTCCTATATGTAATGTGGTATGTCAAAGCTGCAAGGTTGATGTGAGGAATGAGCTATGTAGCATCCGGTTCATGATGTTTGATAAAATCGAGGTTGTGACGTGCATGCCACAAATCTAGGGAAAGCGACACTTGGTGGGAGGTTTCTGAAATGATCCTTGCATGTAACCTCCAACTGTTAAAAATAGATCCCTAAAACAAGGGATGCCTTTGCATTCGGCCTTGGGAGAAGCAGCCCATACATGAAAGTCAGTGTTGCTCAATCCTGGAGTGAACCGTTTAACTCAACTACACATGCAAGAGGCTACTCAACTGCTGGGAGAAAATGCACATTTATTGAAGGGACCTAGGCTAGCTTCTCAAAATATTTGTGCAAATTCTAGGTTGAGCAACTGAGCTAGGAAGGATTGCACAATTTTCTAGGTGAAGCTTTCTCAACAGATATGCGAAATTTTTGGGCCTAGTAGGTTACATGTCAAGATTGTGAAATTTCTAGAGGGAAGGTTGGTTTCCCTCCAAATTTGCGCAAATTATTGAAGGAGCTACTTAGCCTGCTGCTGGACCAAGTCTGGATGAATAACCTATGAAGGGAATGCATCAAGGTTTGATCGACAGGCTATCTTTATGCAAGAAAAACATTGAAGCTTGTGTACTTGATGAAGCAAGACAAGGTGATGTGAAAGGTTGGTAGGGAGGCTCCAAAACGAAGCTAAGGAAAAAATTTTGAGGGTGGTTGTATCCTTTACAACACTTTCTTTTTCTTTTGAATTTTTTCTTTTTGGTTTCTTCATTATTTTTGAGTAATTGTGAACATTTTTTATTTGGCTTTTCATGGTTTCAAGTGAAGTTTGTCATTGAATTTGTGCCCTCCTTGTAGTAAAGTTGGCCTATTGATCTTGTGAAGGAACATATTTCCTTATTGTATGAGCATCCATAGAATCTTTGACCATCATTATAGTGTGCATTAAGTTAGTTTGCACTGTAGGTATTTTAGTCCTTCTGTTAGATTTTGAGTGTGTGGAGTGGGTTTTCCGAAAAAAAATAAAAATTTTTCTCTTACAAGTTTATTCGTAGAACCTTATGTAAATCTCTTTTCATCAAAGAAAAATAGCTTCATTTGCATATAGGTAAGTTTCTATTGATTTATTTTGTGTCAAAACACCACAAGTTGCAGTCTCATTTTACCCATGACCTAAAGAACAACCTTTTAAAATCAAGCACTTAATTAAAAAGAACTAGAAATTTTTTTGATTTGTCATTAATTACATCAACAAGTCTAGCTCTTTAGGGCCTTGGAATATGTGAATGGAGAGTTAACTCTCCAAGGCCAATCAAACTTTTAAACATAGTTGTTGAATAATGAGTGAAATCCAATGTTGTTAGAAAGACCGGGAAAGCTCCTTTCTACTAGGAGTCAAGCACGAGGGAGAGTGAAGACAAGGAAAGAGATATAACCCCTCTTCTACTTGTTGGATCCCACCCCAAGACTGTTTCACCCGAATTTTGATACAAACTGGTGTTCATAATTACTATTCCTAGGGACCAAATAGGTCGCTATGAAGGTGAATCTCGCGACACCTGAGCTAGACATTGCATCACGTTCATTAGTACTTCTGGAGGGTACAGTTGCGAAGCTTGGGTACTTTAACTAAAAAAAGATTTTGTCTGGGGGTCAACGTAACTGTTTTTGTCACCTTCACTGGTATTCCTATGCCGTCATTATCCAAAACTATCTTTGGAAGGTCCTTGATTTCACTTTTTTGTATTTTGGTGTCGGATCCTCATCCCCCGAAATGAAAATACTTAGAAGTTTCTTGATTGACTATATATTCTAGGGACTTTGTTAGAGAGTTCTCTTTGCTCCTAGCTGGCCATAGCTTTATAATTTTTTTTGAGTCTTTAATTAGTTCTCTTAAATAATTAAAAGTTGTTGATCAACCAGTTCCTCGGTCTAGGAGGCTTCATAGGCTTTCACCTACAAGTGAAACACTTTCTTTTGAAGGTGTAGGAGCAATTCTACCGGTGATTTTCAATTAGTGGCAGTGGGTGATCCAAATTGGATCCATAGAAAGGCTGTCAAGAACCATGACTGAATCAGGTCGAACAAATCTCTAAGGAAATCCAAAACAGTCTCAAAAACACCCTGAACTAGTGGCCATGGCAACCAATGTGGAACGACGAGGACCTCGGTCAAAGTGCGTTGACCTAGGCCCATGGAGACTGTGCAGGAGGCCAAAACAGCCCCTGGGAGCCCCGTAATGGGAAAAGGGAAAAGTTTTTGATGCACGATTAGCACTTAGTGAACAGGGCCAAAATGGGAAAGCCTGAGCACCTGGTCACGTGGGGGAACTGGAGGCCTGTGGGCGGGAAAAGGTAAAAGTGGTAAAGTACAAAGGGGGGACCTATGCTCTGGAAACCGGTGGTTTTGATCAAGGCACCCTTGAACGGTAAGAGGTTTTGGACAAGAGCGGAGCGATTCCATACACCGATCGACACGTGGTAGGCGAAGGTGATAGAAAACTACAGTTGATCGCGTGATATCAGTCGAGCAAGTCAACCGCGTGAAACGTGTGTATGGCATCGGATCTGGAGGGCCCAGATCGAACGGCTGAGATTCCACCCATTGGAAAGAACTAAAATTGACAGTAAGCTGCGTTCTAAAGAGATTTGGAATCCATTTGACCACCATGGTGGAGGAAGAATGCATCCATAGCGTAACTGAAGAAACGAACCGACGAAGCATGCTAGCACCATTTAGAGGAGGACAAGTGACCACTACCTAAGTGTTCAGGATGATGTTGAATACAGGGAACACCAAGCGCAGCTGCAGAAGGTGAGTCGACAGGGGGAAGTGGAACCGAACAGGCATAGGGATCGAATGGCTAAAGCCATGAATAGAGACATTTGAATCAGTCATATTAGAAATTCAGATTGAGGAGAATCCAAGCGACCAAGAGAGACAGTGAACAGTGAACCCTAAGAGGAGGATTGAACACAAAGAACAGTAAAGCCAAGTAGAAGAGACAGAGGGCCGAGCTAACCACAGGCAGCAACGAGCACCAGAGAGCTTGAAGATTCAAGCCTTCCCATAGAGGAATATGTCCGGACTGAGCATCACATTCGGCTCTTTCCATTGTAGACCAAGGGTCACAGAGCTGGTAGGAAGAAGAAGAGTTTGTGTACTTCGAGTGGCTTGGGGAATCCAAGAACCACCATGCCAAGCAAAATTTGCTTCAGGAGAACTCATATTTAGACGTAGCCCTGGAGAATAAGGTGAACTCCTTATTAAAACTGTTTGTGTCTTTGTGTTGCTTCCTGTATTTCTTTGCTATCTGTCCATTTCATTTTCTGTGTATTGGCAATCTGATCGATCCATTGTTTCAATAACACAAAATACACCCACCAGCACATGAGTTTGTAATACCTTTAGTTTAATAAGTCTTTAACTGATGGAACTCATAGGGTGAATATTAGATCAAGTGGTATCAGAGGTGTAAGGTTGTAAGGTTAGACAAGTTGTGTTGGTATAGCTATGAATGCTCACAAGATCAAAGCTCAAATTAGGAGAAGGAGACTTGGTGGAAACTAATCCTGAAATTATGAGAGTCTATCCTCGAAAGACCATGTCAGAAGAAGGTTCTATGGGTTCAGACCCCCAATTCATAGAAATTTTCCTAGCTATGAAGTCCATGGTTGAAGAAATGTACCGAGACTTTAGAAAGAAAAAGGTGGAAGATGCATCAGGCTCTAAGTAAGAGAAAGCAGAAGATGAGTCCCACTTCCATGACGACTCCAAAGGAAAAGGGAAAGAGGAAAACATTCTCACACCTCCTAATAGCCCTGTACACAATAAGAAATCATCCTTGATTAAGTTAGATGTTAAATTTGATTTGCCCATATATGATGGAGAGCTAAATGCTGAAAAATTGGACAATTCAATTAGACAAATTGATGTGTATTGCAGGGTACAAAACATAAACTCAGACAAGAGTAAGATTTAGCTGGCAAGCCTACACCTAGGAGGCACTACCTTGGTTTGGTGGGAAGGTAGAACCCAAGTTGATATAAAAATCCATGGTAAGACCATCTCTTTCTGGAGTGACTTTGTTTCTACAATCAGGAAACAGTTCTATCCATTGTCCTACATGCAGCAGGCCATGATGAGTTGGCAAACTCTTCGGTAGTTGAAGGGGAAAAGTGTACAAGGGTATACTAAAGAGTTCAGAAAGAGAGCATTGACATTGGGTATCTCACTAGACTCACCAAAGACTCTTTTGAGGTGCATTGGTGGTCTACACAGCTACATGAGGCATACCATCCTCATGTTTAATCCCACTAGTATAGATGAGGTATCTGTACAAGCTACTCATCTAGAGGCTAGAGGAAAGAATGACAATCAAGAAGTTGGGGGACCATCCCAACCCACTGTAAGCAAGAGCAAGGAGAAAATAAAACAGAAGTGGAAAGCAAGGAAGGCTAACACTGCACAGAAAGCCAAAGTTTCATGCACTCACTGTGGAAAGAAGGGGCATGATGATGAGCATTGTTGGATTCTGCATCTAGAGCTGAGACCTAAGAAGTCCGAGGGAAAGAAGAAGAAGACAACTGTATCTATTCAGAGAGATTTTGGGTCAGACTCGGGAGATGAAACAACCATAGCAGCCACAGGTATAAAAGTTTGTCTGCTTTAGAGAATGATGAAATCAAGAAGCAAGTGCAGGAGTTGCTCGAGAAGGGCTTCATTAAGCCTAGCACATCACCATGTGGGTCACCAATCGTTTTGGTGAGAAAGAAAGATGGCTCGTGGAGAATGTGCATTGATTATCAAGCACTGAATAAGATAACAATCAAGAATCATTATCCCCTTCCTCGCATAGATGATCTCTTAGATCAATTAAAAGAAGTTGTTTATTTCACCAAGCTGGATTTGCACAGTGGATACCATCAGGTCAGAGTTGCAGAGCAAGATGCATGGAAGACTGCTTTCAAAACAAAGCGGGGATTGTATGAATGGCTAGTTATTCCTTTTGGTTTAACTAATGCTCCTGCTACTTTCATGAGATTAATGAATGATGTACTCCGACCTTTTCTTGATGATTTTGTTATTATGTATCTGGATGACATTCTGATTTTTAGTAAAACATGGGAAGAACATTTAAAGCATGTTAAGCAGACATTAGATGTTTTGAAAAGAGAAAAACTTTATGTTAAACTCTCAAAATGTAAATTTGGCAAAACATCTCTAAACTACTTGGGTCACTTAGTAGGGGGAGATGAATTGAAAATAGATCCCTCTAAAGTGGCAGTCATTGTAAACTAGCCTAAACCTAGGTCTACTACAGAAGTAAGAAGCTTCTTAGGAGCAGCACAATATTGGAGGAAGTTCATCTCTAACTTCTCCACGAGTGCAACTCCCTTACATGCTTTAACAGGATTGAATAAGGTGTTTCAGTGGGGAGGAAAACATCAGAAAGTATTCGACACCTTGAAAGAGAAAATAAGTACATCACCTGTACTATCACTACCAGTTTTGCAAACACCATTTGAGATCCAAACTGATGTTAGTGACTATGCCATGGGAGCATTGTTGACACAGCATGACAAACCCATATGCTATCATTCTAAGACTTTTAATCATGCAGTAGTTAACTATCCTACATATGATAAAGAATTGTATGCATTAGTTCAGAGTGTGAAAAAATGGAAACATTATTTAATGGGAAAAGAGACAGTAATACATACTAATGATCAGCCACTTCAATATCTACACTCTCAAACTAAGTTGCAACAATCAAGACATTACAGGTGGATGGGTTTTCTACAACAGTTTCACTTAGTCATCAGATATAAAAAGGGCATACATAACAAGGTTGCAGACATGTTATCTAGACCCATTATAAATGCATCTACCATACTTAAGCATAATTCTATACTACATGAAAGCTATATAGAACAATATGCTTAGGATATGGATTTTAAAGATGTATATGAAACTTTGAGTCAAGGCAAAAGAGTAGAAGAACTAGACTATCATGTAAAGGACCGACTCTTATACCATTGTGGGAAACTCTGCATTCCACAAACTGAAAGGATAAAGATAACTAGGGAAGCACACACTTCTTTGATAACAGGTCACTTTGGGGTAAGCAAAACAGTTGCACAGCTGCAAAGATTCTGCTATTGGCTGAAAATGAATGAGACAGTTTCTAGATATGTAAGAGGGTGTGCCATGTGTGCTAAAAGCAAGCCCAACAATAGAAAACTAGGCTTGTACACTCCATTTCCAGTCCCTTCTCACCCTTGGGAAAGTGTTTCCATGTATTTTTTAGGAGGACTGCCTAAATCTAGGAAAGGTCATGATTATTTATATGTTGTTGTGGATAGGTTCAGTAAAATGTGCATTTTGATACCTTGTAGTAAACAGGTCACAGCTGGACAGACTGAAAAATTGTTCTTTGAACATGTATGGGTTCATTTCGGATTACCCACTTCCATTGTATCTTATTGAGAACCCGATTTGCGGGGAAGTTTTGGTCTAGTCAATGGGAACTGATGGACACCAAGTTAAAGAAAAGCACAACTTTTCATCCACAAACAGATGGCCAGACATAAGTAATAAACAGGACGGTGATCCAGTTACTAAGAGGATATTGTAGTAAACATCCTAAGCTTTGGGATGAACACTTGTGTCATGTACAACATGCTTACAACAGAGCCAAGAACTCTTCTACACAGAGATCTCCTTTTGAGACCTGCTTTGGTTTCACACCAAGGTCCCCTTTGGATTTTGTCTTTGGTAAGGATACCATGGTTGATGGGCACAGTGATTTGGATAAGGAAACCAGGTTCATTGAACAGATCCAAAAGATCCATCAGGCAGTACTCGAACAGCTGGAAAAGAGCCAGGCCATGTATAAGGCTAAGCATGATAAGCATCGGATGGAGCATAGTTTTAAAGTTGGAGACCAAGTCTGGCTATATGTCAGCAAGAACAAGATGCAAGGTGAAGGTAAAAAGCTAAAGCCTATCAGGTATGGACCTTTTAGGATACTTGAGAAGATTGGTGAAAATGCGTTTCACCTTGATCTACCAGCTTACATGCACATCTACTCAGTCGTAAATGCGGGCTGTTTGAGATTGTTTGAACCTTCAATAGTTGAGGACCCTGAAGAGCAAAGTCAATTGCCTTCTATTGATCACCTATTACCCGAATACCTCAATGAGTTACAGGAAGACACAGTGCTGGATAGGAAGGTGAGGACAATGTGTAGGGGAAAAGTTGAGTACCTTAAGATTGGGCTCAAGGGTTCAAAGCCGAGCAGCGCAAAGTGGATTGAGATTGGACAAGTGAAGAAATAGTATCCTCACTTAGTCGATGCTTAAAAAACAACTTTTGGTGGTCCAAAATTTTTTTCAGTAGGGAGGCCATGATTCAAATTGGATCCATAGAAAGACTGTCAAGAACCATGACTGAATCAGGTTGAACAAATCTCTAAGGAAATCCAAAATAGTGTCAAAACCACCCTAAACCAGTGGCCATGGCAGCCGACATGGAACAATGAGGACGTCAGCCAAAGCGTGATGACCAAGCCCCATGGAGACCGTGCAGGAGGCCAAAGCAGCCTATGGGAGCCTCGGAATGGGAAAAGGGCAAATTTTTGATGCGCGATTAGCACTTAGCACTAATCGCACATTACTAAGTGAACAGGGCCAAAATGAGAAAGCTCGAGCACCCAGTCGTGTGGGGGAACCAGAGGACCGCGGGCAGGAAAAGGTAAAAGTGCTAAAGTACAAAGGTGTGACCCACCCTCTGGAAACTGGCTTTTTTGATCGGGGCACCCTTGAACGGTAAGAGGTTTTGGACAAGAGCGGAGAGATTCCATACACCGATCGACGCATGGTAGGAGGAGGTAAGAGAAAAGCGATGTTGATCGCGCGCTATTGTTTGAGCAAGTCAACCACGCGAAATGTCCGTATGGCATCGAATCTGGAGGGCCCAGATCGAATGGCTGAGATTGCGCTTGATGGAAAGAAGCAAAATCGACGGGGAATTAAGCTGTGTTCTAAAGAGATTTGGAATTCGTTTGACGGCCATAGTGGAGGAAGAACGCATCCATGGCGTAACCAAACAAACGAACCGATGAAACACACTGGCACCATTTAGAGGAGGACAAGTGGCCACTCCCTAAGCGTTCATGATGACGCCGAACACAGGGAACTCCAAGTGCAGTTACAGAAGGCGAGTCGACAGGCGGAAGAGGAACCGAACAAGCATAGGGATCGAATGGCTAAAGCCATGAACATAGATAGTGGAATTAGTTAGATTGGAAATCCGGATTGAGGAGAATCTAGGTGACCAAGAGAAATAGTGAATAGTGAACCCTGAGAGGAGGAATGAACACAAAGAATAGTAAAGCCAAGCAGAAGAGACAGAGGGTCGAGCTGACCATAGGCAGCATCGAGCACTAGAGAGCTTGAAGATTCAAGCCTTCCCATAGAGGAATCTGTCTGGACTGAGCATCACATTCATCTCTTTCCACTGTAGACCAAGGGTCGCAGAGCTGGTAGGAAGAAGAAGAGTCTGTGTACTCCGAGTGGCTTGGGGAATCCAAGAACCACCCTGCCAAGCAAAATTTGCTTCAGGAGAACTCATATTGAGTCCCTGTATTGTAATTTTCTCTGCTGAAAGACACAATAAAACAAGGCCACCATTGAAGCTGGACTGGAGACGTAGCCCTGGAGAATAGGGTGAACTCCTTATTAAAACTGTTTGTGTCTTTATGTTGCTTACTGTATTTCTCTGCTGTCTTTCCATTCCATTTTCTGTGTATTGGAAATTTGATCGATCCGTTGTTTCAATAGCACAAAATACACCCACCAGCACATGAGTCTGTAATACCTTTAGTTTAGTAAATCTTTAACTGATGGCACTCATAGGGTGAATATCAGATCAGTGGGCGTAATGAAGATTGATCCTCCAGTTCAAGCTATTATTTCACAGGATAGACCTAGTGTAAGTCACGATTTGGTGAGGAACACTCCATTCCTTTCTAGAGTGCTCTTCCAATCAGAATATGCTATAGAGGTTGAATAACTCCCTGAGTCTCTTGTGACTCCTTCTTCTCTTCTCCCTCCTAATTATCCAGATTTTCTATTATACGTCGGGACCCCAACACATAGGACTTCGAGCCTTGGTCTATATCTATCTTTTCCTTTGATGGCCACTGATGGGAGCATGGTTTAAACTATGAGTGCTACTAGTGTACATACTCCTTTCTCAGTACAAGGATGTGGTACAATTTCCATAACTTCAATCACACCTAGCACTGCAATATTTGGCTCTACCTCCATTCCATCTTCCGTTAGGGGCACCTGTTGGCTTAGTGGGGCCTTACCCAGGTTCGAAGTGATTTAGTCAAGCAAATCCTGGTACTATTGGCCATTTTGGCAATAGTTCGTGGAACACGAATTGAGGTCTCACCCGAAGTAGTATGGGAGGGTCTTAGAATCAAGTTTCTACACCTTGGGGATGTCTGATATGAGGCGATTGGAACACGGTCCAACCTTCGCACTTACTAAGCTACGTGCACCTATAGGTACCCCGCGCCTTGTGATATTTTCTTCGCGTAGTTCTAGCCACCGTGCAACCCGCGTTATTTACCCAAGTCTTCCTTAATTAGTCTCCATTAGCTGCTTACTTAGATTAAATTCACATATAAGCATTCATACAAGTATTCATCAAGTGCGCACAGTAAATAAATAGAGTAAAAGTAATGAATAACATCAACATAAAGATTTCAAAACAGATGCATAGAATAAACTTCTCTTTATTATCTTTTAATCCCAAGTACAGACTCGACTCTGCCCTATGCACTCAGCTGCAGGGGTCCGTGCACTCAGTTGCGGACTCTACTAGGCCTTTGCGCACTCAGTTGCAGAGCCTCTTCCTACTACTACGACCCAGTACACTTCAGATTCCACTCTAGGATCTAACCATGCCTTCGCTATTCCATCTATCCTTTACTTCTAAGTTTTTCTATCTTTACACTTAGAGCCTCACTCTATTTATACAATCCCATGGTTTGAGGCCATGGGTAGGCCGACACAACTTTACATTAAATTACAATTCTTAGGGCGAACAACCCTATGACTCGATTATACAATTCGCGCTATGTGCCCATACTTCCTGGAGTTTTCCACCATCTTTGACCAAAACTTGGGCGTTTAGCCCCAAAACCTCCTACGGGGATCCCATGCCTAACAAGACCCCAACACAATCATCGTGACTTGTCCCAAGTCACTCTGTTGGTGCGACGATCTTGGCACGGAGCCCCTCCAACTGTGCCTGTGTTGCCCAAAGGTCTGTAGCACACTATTTTATCGTCTGCTGGATCTGCTCTACTCTTTCTGTCGAATTCTCACTGTCAGGGGTAGATCCCTGTCTTAAGGCATGGATCACCTTCATTTGTGTGAGCTTCCCTTTGATATCGACAGTGATGTGGAAGGCCTCATCAATCCACAGTTGGACGCGCACTTTAAGTACTACATCTTTCTGTCCCGCGGCATCCACCTGTTCCTTCAACGCCTTCGCTTGTTGTAGCTTCACCAACCGCTAGGTCAGGACAACTATTTGCATCATTCCGTGCACACTGGCATACTGCACTTGAAGCTCCCATGCTTTTGTTTCCAAGCGTTGTATGGTGTGGTCCTCTTGTAAGGAAGTGAGGACCACGAGGGATTCTTCCAACATCCTAGTATAGTCCCACACTGCCTGTCCTATTTCTTCCAGCCCCTTTTGGATAGCGCCAGTGTGTTGTTCCCTAACTTTCGGTGGTGTGGATGGCCGCACCTTTAATTGCAGTTAGGCAAATTGAAGATTGAGGTCCAGTTGTATCCTCATTGCTTCCTCCTTTGCCTGACAGAATCCACTAGCCAATATGTGAATTCACACTCCAACTGGTAGGTCTGTCGCAATTTATAACTCTAGAGCGTGGCGACATGCATCCTCTACTATCTGCTCTGATTGTTGATTCTGCACCATCACTTCATCACATTGTAGACTAAGCTACTCAATGTTTATTCGCTGGTCATTGAGTATTTTTACTATGTTTCCTTCCCTAGCACATATTTCTAATGTCGCTCCGTCTTGTAGCTAGTATAGTATATCCCATGGAAGGGTAGCCAAGTTTAAGCCAAGGCCCTTGATCCGGCCCACCATGGCTCTGTCCTCCGTGCTGTCTATTTTCAGTGCTCCTTTGGGTAGTGCGATGGTGTTAGCCATCTTGGCACGTAGCAACTACTCCGTTGTTGATGTCCATGCAGCACTGTAGGCGGCTACCGTTCCCTCCTGTGGCGGCCACACCTAAAGTTGTTGCAGCTGCGCCCTGAGGGCCCACAACACATTCTTCTACTCCGTCATCGCTTCCTGGAGCACTTCCCTAGTGACCTCATGAACTATATCGCCGATGTGTAGAGGTCACCCTCTATTAGTGTAATAGGTTCATTGTCCAGTTTGGAAGCCTTGGTATTCTTCAGTGGGCTTGCTTGTTCCATACCGCGCAGTCGTTTCAGTTGTGTAGATGTCATGCTTGCATCCGCGCCTTCTGTCGTGTCCTCTGCGTTATAGACATTTTTGGGCACTTCAACCCCAAGCATGAAACTTCCATAAACCAAGGGCTCCTAAGTCCCTAAAAGTGTTGTTCTAACCCCTAAGGAACAAGGTCAACAGATTACAGCTTCTCCCAGAAGTTCTCCATGAAAAACTGCTCAAAATTGGTCAAAACAGGATCATTTCAGCTGCTTCATTGGCCAAGTGCATTGCCTCTCACCTAAATACACTGTGTGGGTGTGTTTCATTTCAAAAATCCCTTCTATGGGGTGTGATGGGTGAGAAATGACAAATGGCAGTGTCATTCCGCGAGGTGGAGAGGCAATGGAAGCTTCCAGAATCTTCTCTTGTGACACTTGCCTCTCTGAATTCGACCAAGGATGAGTAAGAGATCATCAATCTCCAAGTGGCAGCAAGAACTATTAGAGGGAAGACACTAATCAAATCATAAGCTGACTCATCTCCATTACAGATATTTATATATGGATCCCTCATCTCAGAGATCTAGAGTCTAGAATTTTGCATATCGTAAGGAATTGTTGTTGGTTTCTTGAGACAAACATCAGATTGTTGGGTGATCTAAGCTTTGTTTGAGGTGAAGAGAAGTTTCCTTGCTGAGAGGTTGATGTTGGGTTAGAACAACTGGTTGTAACTCCTCTTGGCTCTTTCTTGTTTATCAATAAAAGCTATTCAAGTTTTCCTCCATGCTCTTATGTCATTGATGTTTGCTACATTTGTATGGTCAATTTACATCTGATCCTAGATTGTTTATGATTATAGATCCATGTCTTTGTATAGTGCTATGCTACTATGACCTTATAGGTACTTGGTGAAGCTGGGCGTGCAAGGGAGCAGGTAGCTAAAGACTATCAAAGAAGAGAGGAATCAAATCAGGAGATTAGCGTAAGACAGAGGTTGGTCTTTCTGTTCCTCTCTATCTATAATTCATAAAGGAAAAATGAAAGTAGCTTTTCTCTGTTTGTTTCTAAGGCAGCTATCACACCTTAGTTGGATAGAGCAGTTCTATATAGACACTTTTCCCTGCAACAAAATGGTGACTCCGCTGGGGAAGAATTAGTTTGTTTGTTTATCATTCTTTGTTGTATGTTTCATAAACTTACAGGCAGCATTCGAACTGCATTTGCCATAACAAATGCAAAGTAGATAAATGCTACTTCAATCCATCTACTGGATCTGTTTATGATTTAAACAACTGATTCACAAACTATCTAATTGCCCTTGTGATAGCTCTTAGATCCTCCTTAGATCTACCCCTGATTGTTGCATTACTGATTGCTTTTTGCTCGGCCAAAACCCAAGAACTGAACTGCAAACTGTGACCCGGAACCCAAACAGAGTCTCGTTTCTGGCCCAGCACAGGTACTGTTCAGAGAATCTGATCTTCAACGCACTTCCTAAGTGGACAAGGTGCGCTGCATTTCAAATTCTCTGTGTTACAGGTGCGCTGATCAGACTAGGATCTGTGCAGTTTTGGTTTCTGTGATTCATTCTTTCCAGTTCTATTCCTGAATTTTGCTGCCTGTGATCAGTATATGTCTGTTTGAAACCCCTTTTCCTTGCTGTTATTCCACCTCCTTTGTACAAAAGAACTGTAGATGTTTTTATGTGTTTGTTGAGTCATTTTCAGTTCTCCTTTGCAAAGTTAGCATAATCGTACTGTCGTCCTTTGATTTGAAACTGTCACAAGTGTCGATTTCAAACGTAGGAAAGAGTTTGATTGCTGTTGATGGTCGATTATCCTGTTACTGTTGTTTTTTGTCTGAATTTGTAATTTTCTAGTGTCAAGAACAAGTATTCATTTCAAAATCGTAAGGTGTTGTGATCGTATCCATTTTTGATTTCGAAAAGAAACTTGTTGATATTTGTCGCTTGAAAAGAAATTCAGATTTGTGCATCAACTTTCTTTTTAGCATTCATATACTAAGAAAGTCGAAAAAAAATACATGCATGTGCATTTTCATATAGACAGTCTGATTGGCTTGATTTAGGAAAGTGCATTTAGAGTGTGCTCCTTGCTCTTTGTGAAAAGATTATGTCTTTCTTTTCCTTAGTAGCTACGATTTTCATTGCACAAAGAAGATAAAAAGTTTGTTTATCATCTTAGATTGCATTTTAGGAATTACATCTACATCTCGCGGTGAACCTGAAAGGAAAACTTCATAAACAAGATCAACTTAAAATAAATTCAATGAATCTAACAACGCTTTGGAACGTAACGCACAACATTTAGAAGTCTAGGCTAGAGACGTATTCCGACGTCATAAATCTTGGTAACTGTTGTTCTCACTGATGGTTGGGTGATTCCTCCACTTTGAGACGATAAGTGCCAGTACGGACTTGTGCTCCCACGTACCGTAGAGTATATTTTGGGAGACCCCAATAGGCTTAATCCTTTATCCATAAGAAGCCATGTCTGCCGCCCTATCGATCACAATGCACTGAACACAGCATTTGGGAAGATTGACTGCCGTACCGTAAAAAGTATTATGTAGTTTTGCGATTGTTTGGTAATCCCTTTACCTAGATTTCTAGAGCAGTCCCTTTCGTTCCTTTTCAGACTCCTTAACAGAAAAGGTCCATCTGAGCACTTGTCACTTCAGGCTCATGAAAAATCGAAGGAGACTAGAGTCATCTTTTTTTTTTTTCTCAACTCTTAAAAATTGAAAAAACAAGTTGTGTCAAAGCGTCTAAAATTTATTTTAAGCGGAATACTCATTACCCTTTCCTACGTTGATCTTGGGTTGAGAAAATGGAATCCACCAACCAAGGAATTCCCCTTGGAGGAAATCCTAGTCCCTTCTCCTCTTGGGGAGATGTTGGTGCACCCCATATGGCCACATTGTCGCTTCCAGGACTAACAATCGGCTTGCCTGTATGGCTCTTCTCAACCTATGTCATTCATAACAACGCAATTCCTGAATAATCGAACCAGCAACTAGACGAGTCTAGAGTTACCCACCAACCTTCTACTTCCTCTAATTCTTCCTCTCCTCCTTCCTCTTCGCTTAATGGGGCTGGTAAAGCCAAAAGTCAAGTACCTGAGAAGAAGAAGTAAGAGGAGAATAAAGAGAAGAAGAAGAAGGATCCAAACGCGAATGGGGGCAAACGAGTGTCATCTAGTGAAAATCCACACACTGCACCGACCAGGCCTAAATCGCCATGTGTCATTTGCAAAGGAGACCACTATCATAGAGATTGTCCTTGTATCCCTCGGTCTTAAGGGACTGGTCTCCTCGTTTGCACAACTTGGTGTCGTCAACCTCTGATGATCATGTTGAAAACACACCTTCAACTAGTGAAAGTGAAGCCCCAGGACAAAAAGGAAAATATAGATTTCCTTGTAAACTGTGCGAAGGCGATCATGCCGTCCACCGTTGTCCCTTCTTAGACAAGGCTAAAAGATTTTTGGAAGATCGTCCGGTTTACCGTTACGACTTCCTCCTGGATATAAAAAACTCTTGCCGAGTCCGTCACTAGTTGAAAATCCAGCTGGCCCGCTCAAGTGGTTGGCTGAAGCATCTATCATTGAAGACAAACCATTTGAACCCATACTAGACGAAAGTCAAAAGGTCGAGGCGGTAGTTGACCTGCTCTTGCCTTCAGAGGTTCCATCTTAAGATGACACCGTCACCAAAGAGAACAAGGATGACACCGTCCAAATTCTTTTCATAAGCACAGACTCCAACGAACATGGGGGAAATTTACCCGTTCCTTTACCGTAGGAAGGAAGTTCATCAGAGTCGTACCCGGTCGTCTTTTCGGTCCCACCTCCAAGCAAATTAGTTGTCTGCTTCGACTGGAATCAACTAGGCAGACCTCGTTTACCAGCTAGCATACCATTCCGAATCATTGTTCAAATATATAGAATGGCTATGGCTGGTACCATCATAGATGAAGGGGCTTCTGTGAGTATCCTTTCCTCAACTACTTGGAAAGTGCTTGGTTTGCCATCGCTTTTGCCTGAGATGAGAAATCTAACAGGCTTTGACAAAGGAACCAGTCGACCATTAGGGATCCTTCCCAATGTGCCCATAACATTGAGGGCGAAAACCGTTCACATGAACGTAATGGTAGTTCAAGGACCCCTATATTATAATCTACTCCTTGGACAAGACTATATTTATTGCATGGGAGCAATTTTCTCCTCACTCTTTAGAGTAATGTGTTTTCCGCACGAAGGAAGAGTGGTCAAGCTCGTAGACTAGCTTTCATTCCCCGGTTCACGCATAGCAAATAGTCATATACCATCCCTGAATGGCCTTTTCACGCAAGAAATGTCTCAATCCTCAGTCTGCCCACCTGATGAGCGCGAGTGATTCGGGGGACATGACTGAAACCAAAGGGGCATGCACCCTGGTCTGCTTCGGCAGGAAAACTTCAGGTATAGGGTAGGTTTCCACGAGAGAATATGACTAGTCTGTACTCCCGTCCGTGATTGGAAGAGGGGGTTATTCTAGAACAAGATTCTCTTGTCAAAGTTACGTGAGTGGAGTAGCCTCCTTCACTCACCTTTGTCTATTTCGATAAACATCGCCGAAGAAGTGTTTTGTTTGCGCTGTGAATAAAACAATCTTTGGGTAACCTGTAAGAGGTAGGCCTCTCCCGGTAAAACAAATGTTTTAACGGAAGAAAGAAGGGGTAACCTTGAAACTCTGTTTTATACCTGGGGGCATGCAAACCTTTTGGAGTGCAAGCAAAGAGCGATCATTTATCTGTTTTTTGGATTGGTCATTTCCTAACTTGCATAAAGAAAGGATGTTGGGCAAAACTCTAAAAGTTTCCATTTTTATATGAGACATTCTTATCACACGACTGGATTAATCGAGCAGTTTTAGCACATAGTTCAAGCTCGTTAAAAAATAAACATAAGACATGAGCAAATGTTTCCCCCCGCGTTTAAGCTCATTAAAAAATGAACTATTCACCAGTAAATAACCATCGTGAATGTAGTACTTTATCCATTAAAGCCTTGGTCGTGTTTGCACCATCACCTCCACTTTTGCATTGGCCGATCATTCACCTCCATTTGATTGTTTACCCATTTTGAGGAACAGCTGCGAAGAGTGATTTCACTAGCCATCCTTGTAACACTGCCGTGATTGGAAAATTCCAAACCTTGCCTGGAATCAGTTGCTATCCATTTTATCACGCATTCCTCAAAAAACGAGTCTCCTTTAAGCTCTTTTCAACTAACTCGTAAAATATGAAAAGATTTCCGAGCCATTGGCCTCTCCAACTCGTTAAAGGGACCGGAAGTTCTATCTCTCCTCTAAATTTTAATCTTTTTGGACCTAAGAGATTATTACACAAAAAGATCGAGCGCTTGTTTTGTTCGGCTCGTTAAAAGTATCAAAAATTCATCCCTTCTGTATTGTTTTATATTTTTTCGGACTTAAGGGATTAGATGACGAAAAAGGAATTTTGGAGTTACCTTTACGTTCCTTTTCAGACTCTCTAAAATTGAAAAGGACCGAGTTATCATTGTCGTTAAACTCGTTAAAATTTTAATAGCGACAAACTTGTCTGTAGACGAGAACGAGTTTCACTATCGCTAGGCTCCTTAAAACATAGTGATGGGTTTTCCCGAAGGGAAAATTATAAAACAAGCATATGTTATCCTCCTCAAGCTTGACAAAAATTAAGAGGTACTGGTCAGCAATGACTGGGGAAAATTGGGAAGAAAACTTGAAGAAACTTTGTTGGTATCAAGTCGCCCTTGAACATGACACTTCCACTCCGCGTCCGAGTCTGGTTGGGTTGTTTCATTCACCGGTCACATCACCATGGTCCCATCATACCATCCACACTTGGGGTTAATGCTACCAATCCATCACATCAGTGTCGCCGATATGTTCAAGAGAAGTCATTCGGAGAATTCACCTGTGTCTCACCCACTACCATACATTTATACTCCATTCTTTCATGACCGCCACCCTGAACCTTATATCACCAGATCATTTTCACCTCCATTAAAATCATTTGCTCCGTTCCGTGTCATTGATGTGGGATTCATTAAGGCCCTCCTGTGACAGATCGCTACTTGTCGACATCAGCTCATTATCCAAGAAGTTGATCTAGGAGCGCCCCATTCAGTACTTTGAAGCTTGCATGCCTCAATGGCAAGTTTCTCACTTCCGGCGACAGTTTTACATCAATGGCCTTCGACAGAAATATTTTGCGTGGTGTTCGACGCTAAGTCCTTTATTCACACCACGTGAATTGTACTGCAGTACCTTGAGGGTCATTATCATTATCGGTGATTCCTCTCACACCTGTTAATAGCTTACATCATTGGCTGGTAATCAGGCGATGTCTTTCCATGTTCGACCCCAGAACAACTTTCACATGGATCGACTTGTACTTCGAGTGAAGATCAAACGAGATTGAAGACCCCGGATCTAGTTTCATCCATCCGGGCTGTGATATATATTCAGGGAAATAAAGACATCAAATGTACATCATTGCTGCACAGATAATCATCCAATCAAAAGGATGATGGCTCTATCAGAATCATTAGTCTACACTCAGACGATTATCTGTCCTATGTACATAAAAATGAATTTATAAAGCTGAGCATGGGAATGCCCGCCTTAGCTAGATCATGAAAATATTATGAAGGTAATGTATTGTATTGTATCTTATTACAGGTCTCCTCCCAGCTTGAAAGAACTTCGGATCCTCATAATAAAGCATTTCACCCGACATCAAAATATTAACGACCTCATGCTTTAGGGGGCAACTGTTATAGACATTTTTGGGCACTTCAACCCCAAGCATGAAATGTCCATAAACCAAGGGCTCCTAAGTCCCTAAAAGTGTTGTTCTAACCCCTAAAGGAACAAGGTCAACAGATTACAGCTTCTCCCAGAAGTTCTCCATGAAAAACTGCTCAGAATTGGTCAAAACAGGATCATTTCAGCTGCTCCACTGGCCAAGTGCATTGCATATCACCTAAATACACTGTGTGGGTGCGTTGCATTTCAAAAAGCCCTTCTATGGGGTGCGATGGGCGAGAAATGACAAATGGCAGTGTCATTCCGCGAGGTGGAGAGGCAATGGAAGCTTCCAGAATCTTCTCTTGTGACACTTGCCTCTCTGAATTCGACCAAGGATGAGTAAGAGATCATCAATCTCCAAGTGGAAGCAAGAACTATCAGAGGGAAGACACTAATCAAATCATAAGCTGACTCATCTCCATTACAGATATCTATATATGGATCCCTCATCCCAGAGATCCAGAGGCTGGAATTTTGCATATTATAAGGAATTGTTGTTGGTTTCTTGAGACAAACATCAGATTGTTGGGTGATCTAAGCTTTGTTTGAGGTGAAGAGGGGCTTCCTTGCTGAGAGGTTGATGCTGGGTCAGAACAACTGGTTGTAACTCCTATTGGCTCTTTCTTGTTTATCAATAAAAGCTATTCAAGTTTTCCTCCATGCTCTTGTGTCATTGATGTTTGCTACATTTGTATGGTCAATTTACATCTGATCCTAGATTTTTTATGATTATAGATCCATGTCTTTGTATAGTGCTATGCTACTGTGACCTTACAGGTACTTGGTGAAGCTGGGCGTGCAAGGGAGCAGGTAGCTAAAGACTATCAAAGAAGAGAGGAATCAAATCAAGAGATTAGCGTAAGACAGAGGTTGGTCTTTCTGCTCCTCTCTATCTATAATTCATAAAGGAAAAATGAAAGTAGCTTTTCTCTGTTTGTTTCTAAGGAAGCTGTCACACCTTAGTGGGATAGAGCAGTTCTATATAGACACTTTTCCCTACAACACTCTGTGCACTATCCTGTGGTCAGGTCTAGGTCTCCTTCTTCCTAAGTTGTAGTGGCCCCTGTTGCCGGTGTTGCTGCTTCTTTTTCGGTGGCCTTGGTCTACTCTATGGCGGCCTTCACTGCCTCGCAGGAAGCCCTTACAACCTCGACCAACTACTCGTTGCGCTTCTGCTGTGCCAGTAGCTTGGTGGCTTCCTTCTATTTTTGTATCACTGTCTCATCGCGCACTACCAGATCCAGGGTGTGCCACTTGTGGCCATGAGTCAAGCACAGGGAAAATGGCATCATCAATCATGATGAAAGGAATTTTGGTCCAATTCTGCATCAGATCCTTACATGCCTTGATATACACATTATGCATATCTACCTTGAAGTCTGCAAAGCTCCGCAGACTGTCGTACACTATGGGGGATAGAAGCGGCTGTTAGGCAAAATATATGTCGTAATAATAGCATTGTAGTACAATTGCCCAACTATTTATTTGTCAATCCAGGGTACATAAGCTGACGAAACACGTGCACTATATATGCAGGACTGAAGTAGAACTAATCTAGTCTGATCTACATTATTGAAATCAACTTAATCTATGAATGGAGATTTTCATGAAAGAAAAGCATTACAACATGTGAAGAGTTAACAACAAATGACATATGTGAGCTCACATCCATAAATCAATATTACAATAATCAAATGACAAACATGAAAGCATAAAAATGAAAGAATCTAAGACTAATCAATCTTCTTACAATTTCCAACTGTCCTCCCCCCCATGGAGAGGGAGCACACTCCTTTATACATGAGAGTATTTGAAGATAAGATAAGAATGCATTAATTACATACCCACTATTCTCTCAACTACTCTTAACCACTTTCCCATTATTACAAAATATAGTTCCTTGAAATCCTCCACACATCTTTTACATATCTTAAATTAGATATGCCAACCAAATATTCCATGGTCTTCTCCTTAAGAATAGGCTTGAATAATCATCTCCCTGAAATGGTGGAGGAGATATTCGAGAAGTCTCTTTGAATTAATCATTCCCATATTCCTACATATTACAAAGCTCACCCATATTTGAGATATATATGAAAACATGTATATTTTCTAATATTAATCATAAATTCACTCTTAATACTAAAATGAATAGATTGGAAAATAATAATATGAAACCCAAATGAATTTATGAAAATGATATGATGAAGGGTTTAATAAGATGATGGAATGTAAGGAATAGTGAAGGGAAAGGTAGATGAAAAAGTGACATTTCTGAGTCCTAACAGTGGCCTTTTGTTGATCCACATCCAGACGTTCCCCTCCATGAGTACCCAGAAGATCTTGGTCTCGTGGATTTGCATGGCGTCCTTCATCGCCCAGAGCAACACGTATTTTTCCACCTTTGGCAAGTCCTGTTCAAGGGGAGGAAACTGGCTGTCCTCAGTCAATTCCCCTTCACCAATAAGATAGACAACAGCAACCACACGTAGTGGAAGGCCTTGCCCTGCTCCTGAGATTCTTTGAAGTTAGTTAGGAATTCATCACAGAGGAATTTGGCCCAGTTGAATTGGATCCCCTTCGTGCATTGTTTGGCCAGCGCAATGACCGTCGTTGGTACCTCGTTGCTGCAGAATTTGTAGTATACCTAGAGGGGATAATACGGGGTACAAAGGGAGGTAACCAAGGGAATAATGTAATAATGTGATGGGCCATAGTAATAAATAAGGTGGTTTACCCGTATCATGTAAGGGACCATAAGTAGTTAGCAATAATGTAATAAGCCCATGGTATTAGATAGAGGGTATTGAGGGAACCATGGTAATGACCCATGGTATTGTATGTATGAGGCCTATTGTTATTGAGAAATCTAGTGTCTATGCAGAGCTGCTAGTCCCACTAAGATGGGTAGCTATCTTAGAAGCAAACATATTAAAGTTACTCTCGTTTTCCTTTATGAGAAGTAGATAGGAGAAGATCAAAGAATACCAACCTCAATCTTTCTCTTGGTTCTTTGCTTGTTCCTTCTCCTCACTGACCAGTCTTTGCTGCTTCTCCCTTGACCACTCCGCTTCAAAGAGTACCTGTAAAGTCAAAGCAGCATAATACCTTCAAAGTGTAGAGATCTATAATCATAAACAATATAGGACCAGATATATATTGACCACACAAATGCATATACTATCAGACATACAAGAATGTGGAGGAAAACTTGAATAGCTTTATTGATATAAAGATTAGAAAAGAGGATTACAACCCATTTATCTGACCCAACGTCATCCTCCCAGCATGAAAGCCCTTCTTCACCTCATGAAAAGCTTAGATCACCCAACACTATGATATTCCACCATGAAACCAACAACACTTCCTTACAAGATACAAAATTCCAGCCTCTGGATCTCTGCGATGAGGGATCCATATATAGATGATTGCAGGGGGGTGAGTCAGCTTCTGGGATTTTGATTAGTGTCTTTTCTCTAATATTTCTTGATTCCACTTAGAGATTGATGATCTATTACTCATCCCTTGGCAAATTTAGAGAGGCAAGTGTCATAGGAGAAGTTTCTGGAAGATTCCATGACGATCCGCCTTGCAAACCGTCTCTGCCATTTTTCTACTCTCGCCCATCACACCCTACAGAAGGGCTTTCCAGTATGCATCGAACCCTTTACACTGAGCAAGTGAGAAGCATCGCACCCTTTGCACTGGGCAGTCTGTATGGTCCAGATTTGACCAGTTCTGAGAAGTTTTCTGTGGTGAACTTTTGGGAGATGATGTAACCAGCTGACCTTGTTTCTTTAGGGTGTGAAGCAACACTTTTAGGGACTTAGGAGCCCTTGGTTTATGGACATGTATGATTGGGGTTGCAGTGCCCAAAAATATCTATAACAGTTGCCCCCTAAAGCATGGGGTCGTTAATCTTTTGATGTCAGGTGAAATGCTTTATCATGAGGATCCGAAGTTTTTTCGAGCTGGAAGGCGACCTGTAATAAGATACAATACAATACATTATCCTCATAATCTTTTTCATGATCTAGCTAAGGCGGGAATTCCCATTCTCAGCTTTATAAATTCATTTTCATGTAAATAAGACAGACAACCGTCTGTGTGGCAGACTGATGATTCTGATAGAGCCATCATCCTTTGATTCAGATGATCATCTGTGCAGCAATGATATACATTTGATGTCTTTATTTTCCTGAATATATCATAGCCTGGATGGATGAAACTAGATCCAGGGTCTTCAAACTTGTCCAATCTTCACTCGGAGTACAAGTCGATCCATGTGAAAGATGTTTTGGAGTCGAACATGGAAAGACATCACCTGATTACCAGCCAATGATGTAAGTTGTTAACAGGCGCGAGAGGAATCACCGATAATTATGATGACCCTCAAGGTAGTACAGTACAATTCACGTGGTGTGAAAAAGGGACTTGGCGTCGAACACCACGCAAAATCTTTCGGTCAAAGGCCATTGATGAACCTGTCACCGGAAGTGAGAAATTTGCCATTGAGGCATGCAAGCTTCAAAGTACTAAAAGGGTTGTTCCTAAGTCGACTTCTTGGATAATGAGCTGATGTCGACAAGAAGTGACCTGTCGTAGGAGGGCCTTAATGAATCCCACATATACAACACAGAACGGAGTAAATGATTTTGGAGGTGAAAACGATCTGATGATACAAGGTTCAGGGTGGCGATAATGAAATAATGGAGCGTGAATGTATTGCAACGGATGAGACACAGGTGAATTCTCTGAGCGACTTCTCTTGAACATATCGGTGACACTGACATGGATTGGTAGCGTTAACCCCAAATATGGATGGTGCGATGGACCAATGGTGATATGACCGGTGAACGGAATAACCCAACCTGACTCGAACATGGAGTGAACGTGTCATGTTCAAGAGAAACTTGCTACCAATAAAGTTTCTTCAAGTTTTCTTCCCAATTTTTCCCCAGTCATTGCTGACCAGTACCTATTTATTTTTATCAGGCTTGAGGAGGATAACATATGCTTGTTCTATAATTTGCCCTTCGGGAAAACCTGTCACTATGTTTTAACGAGCCTAGCGACAGTGAGACTCGTTCTTGTCTATATGGAAAAGTTCATCGCTATTGGTTTTAACCGACAAAGATAACTCGGTCCTTTTCAATTTTAGAGAGTCTGAAAGGGACTTAAAGGAAAGTCCAATAATCCTTTTTCATCATATAATCCCTTAAGTCCAAAAAAGTATAAAATAATATGAAAGGGATGAATTTTCGATAATTTTAATGAGCTGAACAAAACAAGCACTCGATCTTTTTGTGTAATAATCCCTCAGGTCCAAAAAGATTAAAATCTAAAGGAGGGATAGCACTCCCGGTAGCTTTAACGAGCTAGAGAGGCCAACTGCTCAACAATACTTTCATATTTTACGAGTCAGACGAAAAGAGCTTAAACAAGACTCATTTTTTGAGGAACGAGTGATAATTTCGGGTAGCAGTTGATTCCAGGTAAGGTTTGGAATTTTCCAATCATGGCAGTGTCACAAGGATGGCTAACAAGATCACTCTCTGCAGCTATTTCTCAAAAGGGGTAAACAATCAAATGGAGGTGAATGATCGGCTAAAATGGAGTGGAGGTGATGATGAGAACATGACCAAGGCTCAAAAGCTGATGATAATGCATTCACAATGGTTATTTACCAGAAATTGGTTCACTTTTTAATGAGCTTAAACTCTGGGGGAAACATTTGCTCATTGCTTAGGTTTAATTTTTAACGCGCTTGAACTTCACATAAAAACTGCTCGTGCCAGTCATATAATAAGGATGTCTCATCGATAGGTTCAAATTTTAGGGAGCTTGCACCATTCGAAACTTTGCTCCGGATCCTTTCATTATGCAAGCTAGGAACGACCAATCCTATAAGTTTAAAGGGTTGAGAAACTAAAAACTAAGAAAATAAATGGTTGATCTTTACTTTCAGGCAAAAAGGTTTGCATGCCCCCAGGCATAGAGAAGTAGAGTTTCCAGGTTACCATATGAAAGCTCTCACATTTGCAAGATTGCTCCATCCGCATTGCAAACAAAACACTTCCTTGGCGATGTCTACCGAAACAGACAAAGGTGAGTGGCGCGGTCGCCTCCACTCACATAACTTTGACCAGGGAATCTTATTCCAGTCTAATCCCATTTTCCTAAATGGACGGTTGTGTCAAACTAGTCATATATCCTCCGCGGAAACCTACCCTATACCCAAGGTTTTCCTGCCGAAACAGACCAGGGTGCATGCCCCCTGGGTTTCAGTCATGTCCTCCCGAATTACTCGCGTTCTTCAGGTGGATGGATTGGAGATTAATGAGACATTCCTTACATGAAAATACCATTTAGGGATGGAATTTGACTATTTGCTATGTGTGAGCTAGGGAACAAAAGCTGGTCTATGAGTTGGACCACTCGGCCTTCATGCGGAAAACACATTACTCTAAAGAGTGAGGAGACAATGGCTCCCATGATATAAATATAGTCGCGCCCAAGGAATAGATTATAATATAGAGGTCCTTGGACTACCATTATGTTCATATAAACGATTTTCCTTCTCAACGTTATGGGCACATTGGGAAGGATCCCTAACAGTCAACTGGTTCCTTTGTCGAAGCCTGTCATATTTCTCATCTTAGGCAAAAGTGATGGCGAACCAAGTGCTTTCCAAGCAGTTGAGGAAAGGACACTCACAGAAGCCCCTTCATCTATGATGGTATCGACCATGACCATTTTGTAAGCTTTTACAATGATTCGGAATGGTACACTAGCCGATAAACACGGTCTACCTAGTAGATTCCAATCGAAGGAAATGACTAGGTTGCTTGGAGGTGGGACCGAATAGACGGCCGATATGACTCTGAAGAACTTCCTTCCTACGCTAAAGGAACGGGTAGATTGCCCCTATGTTCATTGGAGTTTTTGTTTATGAAAAGAATTTGAATGGTGTCATTCTCATTCTCTTCAGTGATTGTATCATCTGAAGATGGACCTTCCGAAGACAAAACCAGGTCGACTGCCGCCTCAACCTTTTGACTTTCGTCTGGTATGGATTCAGAGGGTTTATCTTCAACGATAGATACTTCGACTGACCACAATGGCGCGTCAGTCAGATTTTTAACTAGTGATGGACTCAGCAAGAGTTTCTTGTGTCCAGGAGGAAGCCGTAGAGGTGAAGCATGACAGTTATCCAAGACTCTTTTAGCTTCGTCTAGCAAGGGACAGTGGTGGATGACGTGATTGCCTTCACACAGTTTACAAGGAAATTTACATTTCCTTTTCAATCCAAATGCTTCGCTTTCACTAGTTGATGGTGTACTTTCAACGTGATCTTCAGAGGTTGATGACACTGGATTGTGCAATCAAGGAGACCAGTCCCTTAAGATGCGAGGGATGCAAGGACAACCTCGATGATAGTGGTCTCTTTTGCAAATGACAAATGGAGATTTAGGCTTGGACAATGTGGTGTGTGGATTTTCACTAGACGATGCCCGGTTACCCCTTTTTGCCTTTGGCTTATTCTTCTTATTCTCTTTCTTCTCCTTCCCCTTCTTCTCCTTCTTAGTTACTTGATTTTTGGCTTTGCCAGCTTCATCAAGCGAAGAGGAAGGAGGAGAGGGAGAATCGGACGAAGTAGAAGGTTGGGAGGTAGCTTTAGTATCATCTAGTTGCTGACTTGATTATTCAAGAATCATGGTGTTCTGAATGATGGAGGTCGAGAAGAGCCATATTGGCAAGCCAATCGTTAATCTTGGAAGCGACAATGTGGCCATATGAGGTGCACCAACATCTCCCCAGGAGGAGAAACGACTAGGATTTCCTCCAAGGGGAAATCCTTGGTTGGTGGACTCCATTTTCCTCAACCTAAGACCAATGCAGAAATGGTGATATTATTCCAATTAAAATAAATTTTAGACACTTTGACACAACTTGTTTTTTCAATTTTTAAGAGTCGAGAAAAAACAAAAGATGACTCTAGTCACCTTTGATTTTTAATGAGCCTGAAGTGACAAGTGCTCAGATGCACCTTTTCCTTTAAGGAGTTTGAAAAGGAATGAAAGAGACTACTTTGGAAATCTAGATAGAGGGATTACCAAACCAATCGCAAAACTATAGAATAATTTTTACGGTACGGAAGTCAATCTTCCCGAATGTTGTGTTCAGTGCATTGCGATTGATAGGGTGACAGACACCGCTTCCTATGGATAAAGGATATAGCCTATTGTGGTCTCCCAATATATACTCGATGTTACGTGGGAGCACAAGTCCGTACTGGCACTTGTCATCTCAAAGAGGAGGAATCACCCAACCAACAACTAAAGCGATAGTTACCAGGCTTTACGATGCCGAAATACGTCTCTAGCCTAGACTTCTAGATGTTGTGCGTTAGGTTCCAAAGCGTTTTTATGTTCATTAAATTTATTTTACAGTTGATCTTTCTTAAGAAATTTTCCTTTCAGTTTCACCGCATGATGTATATATACAATTCCTAAAATGCAATCTAAGACAATAAACAATCGTTTAATCTTCTTTTTGCAATGAAAATTATAGCTACTAAAGAAAGAGAGATGATATTCTTTCAACATAGAGCAGAGAGCACACAATAGATGCACTGTCCTAAATCAAACCAACAAGCAGTCTAAATGCAAATGCACATGCATGTATTTGTTTTTAGCTTTCTTAATGTGTGAATGACAAGAAGAATGCTAAGTACAAATCCAAATTATCTTTTCAAAGCGACAGTACTAACAAATTTCTCTTCAAAAACGAAAGGAAGATAATGACAACACTTTACGATTTTGAATTGAAAATTTCTTTTGACACTTGAAAAACTGCTAATTCAAATCAAATACAAGAGTAACAGTATAATCGACTATCAAGAACAATAGGATTCTTTTCTTTGATTGAAAATGACACTTGTGACACTTTCAAATCAAGAAACGACAGTTTGATTATGCTACTTCTTTGTAAAAGAGAACTGAAAATGGCGCACAATACATAAAAAAATTCACAGTTCTTTGCACAATGGAGGTGGAATGATGGAAAGGAAGGGGGTTTCTTCAGTGGTATACTGATCACAGACAACAAAACTCGTGAATAGAGCTGAAGAGAGTGAAGAAAAACCAAAATCTGAAGGCAAAATTAGCCTTTTCTAATCATTTCACCTGTAACACAGGGAAACAAGGATGCATCCCACCTATTGCACATGGGAGGTGCGATGCATCTAGATTTCCTTGAAGAGAGGGTGCGATGGTACCAGGACGAGACTTTTCTTGGCTTCTGATGACAGTTTGTAGCTCAGTTCAGGGATTTAGGCTGAGCAAGTGATAGTCAGTAAATATAAATCACTGGGGTTGATCTAATGAGGTTACTAGAGCCACCACCAAGGCAATTAGGATGTTTGTAAATCGATTGTTCAGTTTATAAACAAAACCCAGAGATAGACTGAAGCAGCATTGATATACTTTGCACCTGCATAGCAAATGCAGTTCGAAGGCTAGCTGGCTTAACTTCAGGCTCCGTCTGTAAGTTTATAAAACAAACAAATATAGACAAGCAAACAAGCTATTCGGTCCCCAGCGGGGTCGCCATTTTGTTATCGGGAAATCTAGTGTCTATGCAAAGTTGCTAGTCCCACTAAGACGGGTAGATATATTAGAAACAAACAGATTAGAGTTACTCTTGTTTTCCTTTATGAGAAGTAGATAGGAGAATATCAAAGAATACCAACCTCATTCTTTCACTTGGTTCTTTTCTTTTTCCTTCTCCTCACTGACCGATCTTTGTTGCTTCTCCCTCAACCACTCCGCTTCAAAGAGGACCTGTAAAGTCAAAGCAGCATAATACCTTCAAAGTGTAGAGATCTACAATCATAAACAATATAGGACTAGATATATATTTACCACACAAATGCATATACTATCAGACATACAAGAATGTGGAGGAAAACTTGAATAGCTTTATTAATATAAAGATTAGGAGAGAGGATTACAACCCATTGATCTAACCTAGCATCATCCTCCCAGCATGAAATCCCTTCTTCACCTCATGAAAAGATTAGATCACCCAACACTATGATATTCCACCAAGAAACCAACAACACTTCCTTACAAGATACAAAATTCCAGCCTCTGGATCTCTGTGATGAGGGATCCATATATAGATGATTGCAAGGGGGTGAGTCAACTTCTGGGATTTTGATTAGTGTCTTCTCTCTGATATTTCTTGATTCCACTTGGAGATTGATGATCTCTTACTCATCCCTAGGCGAATTCAGAGAGGCAAGTGTCACAGGAGAAGTTTTTGGAAGATTCCATGACGATCCACCTTGAAAACTGTCTCTGCCATTTGTCTACTCTCGCCCATCGCACCCTATAGAAGGGCTTTCCAGTATGCATCGCACCCTTTACACTAAGCAGGTGATATGCATCACACCCTCTGCACTGGGCAGTCTGTATGGTCCAGCTTTGACCAATTCTAAGCAGTTTTCTGTGGAGAACTTCTGGGAGATGATGTAACCAGCTGACCTTGTTCCTTTAGGGTGTGAAGCAACACTTTTAGGGACTTAGGAGCCCTTGGTTTATGGACATGTATGATTGGGGTTGCAGTGCCCAAAAATGTCTATAACACCTATATAGAGGCTAGAGACTCCCCATTGAGAGATGTTAAGGAATATTGTATGAACATGCATATGGCTTGTGGAGTGTTCTCCTTCCTTAAGGAGTGAACGTATGGTGTTGCCCTACCTTAAGGGTTTGATCAATAAAGAAGCATTTATCTATATTCAGATCTTGTTATTCTTGGGTTTATTTGCATCTGATATGAAAATATAAGACAATGCAAATAAACCCAAGAATAACAATATCTGAATATATATAAATGCTTCTTTATTGATCGAACCCTTAAGGTAGGGCAACACCATACATTCACTCCTTAAGGAAAGAGAACACTCCACAAGCCATATGCCTGTTCATACAATATTCCTTGACATCTCTCAATGGGGAGTCTCTAGCCTCTATATAGGCCTCATACATACAATACCATGGGTCATTACCATGGTTAATACCCTCTATCTAATACCATGGGCTTATTACATTATTGCTAACTACTTATGGTCCCTTACATGATACGGGTTAACCACCTTATTTATTACTATGGCCCATCCCATTATTACATTATTCCCTTGGGTACCTCCCTTTGTACCCCATATTATCCCCCCTAGGTATACTACATTCCACCCCCCTTAACATGTTTCATCCCCGAAACATGGGAAGAACACAAATAATAAGATCTACTCAAAAGAGTAGTCCACTTGTTTTTTAGAAAACTAGTGTCTTTTTGATCTACTAGTCCCACTAAGATTGGTAGCTATCCTAGAAACAAATAGTCAAAGCAATTTGTGATTTCCTCTATGTATAATAGATAAGAGAGAAGCAAAGGGACCAACCTGGATCTTCCACTTGACTCCTTGCTTGATTTCTCTTTCCCTTGATAGAGCTTGTGCCTCTTCTCCTACTTATCCAGCTCAGTGAATACTTGTAGAGACAGTAAAAAAAAACATCAAAGCATCTTGATCTATTATATCATAAACAATGCAGAATCAGAAATACATCGAACATACAATGGCATGCACAAATACACGATTGTATGGAGGAAAAATCAAAGAACTTTATTAATAATATAAGGGAGAATTACAACCCAGCTGTCTGATCCAGCATCAAAGCCCTCTTCACCTCATGAAAAGCAAGATCACCCAACAATACAATGCCCTTTCTCAAAGACAAACTATCAGCACTTCCTTACAAATTACCAAATTCCAGCCTCTAGATCTCTCAGATGAGGGATCCATTTATAGATGTCTGCAAGGGTGTGAGTCATCTCTGGGTTTTTGATTAGTGTCATTCCACTTGTTGTTCTTGGTTCCACTTGGAGATTTTTTGGATCTCTTACTCATCTTTTGGTGAATTCAGAGAGGCAAGTGTCATAGGAGAAGTTTTTGGAAGATTCCATGAGCATCCACTTAGCAAAGTGTCTCAGACATTTCTCCATCTTCGCTCATCACACCCCACAGAAGGCCTCTTCAGTATGAATCAGACCTGGCTAGTGTAGAAGTCAGTATGCATCACACCCTGACAGTGGAGCAGTCAGTATGGTCTAGTTTTGGCTAGTTTTGAGTGGTTTTTCAGGTGGAACTGTTGGGGAATGATGTAATCAGTTGACCATGATCCTTTAGGGTATGAAACAACACTTTTACGAGTTAAAGAGCCCTTGTTTTATCGACATATAAGATTGGGGTTACAGTGCCCAAGTATGTCTATAATAGTTGCCCCCTAAAGCATGAAGTCATAAATATTTTGGTGTCAATCGAAATTCTTTATCATGAGGATCCGAGGTATTCGAACTAGAAAGTTACCTGTATAATATACAATACAATACATCATCATCATATTATTTTCATGATCTAGCTGAGGCAGGCATTCCCATGCTCAGCTTTATAAATTCATTTTCGTATACATAGGACAGATAATCGTCTGCAGTTGCAGACTGGTGATTCTTCATATGAAGAGTAATCTTCCCTGGCTTAGATCACTATCTGTGCAGCTTCTGTGTACATTTGAAGTCTTTGTATCTCTGAATATATCACAGCCCTGACGGATGAAACTAGATCTAGGGTCTTCAAACTCGTTCAATCTTCACCCGATGTACAAGTCGATCCATGTGAAAAGATGTCCTGAAGTCGAACATGGAAAGACATCGCCTGATTACCAGCCAATAATGTAAGCTATTAATAGGCATGAGAGGAATCACCGATAATGATAATGACCCTCAAGGTACTACAGTACAATTCATGTGGTGTGAATATATGATCCAATGTCGAACATGACGCAAAATATTTCAGTTGAAGGCCATTGATGTAAACTTGTTGCCAGAAGTGAGAAACTTGCCATTGAGGCATGCAAGCTTCAAAGTATTGAAAGGGTTGTTTCTAAGTCAACTTCTTGGATAATGATCTGATGTTGACAAGAAGTGACTCATTGTAGGAGGTTCTTAATGTATCCCACATCTACGACATGAAACGAAGAAAAAGATTTTCTGGTGGTGAAAACGATCTGATGATATAAGGTTCAGGAATGGCGGTCATGAAAAATGGAGGGTGAAGGTATTGCGGTGGATGAAGCATTAACTGGATGGTGAATTCTTTGAATGGCTTCTCTTGAACATATTGGTGACACTGAGATGGATTGGTAGCATTAACCCCAAAATATAGGTGGTATGGAGGACCAATGGTGATATGACTGGTGAACGGAATAACCGAACTCGACTCAATCATGGTGATGAAGTGAAAGTGTCATGTTCAAGAGCGACCTGCTACCATAAAATTCTTCAAGTTTTCTTCCCTTTTTCCCCAGTCATTGCTGACCAGTACCTCTTTATTTTTGTCAAGCTTGAAGAGGATAACATATGCTTGTTCTATAATTTTCCCTTTGGGAAAACCTGTCACTATGTTTTGGCGAGTCTAGTGATAGTGAAACTCGTTCTTCCCTGGGTGAACAAGTTTATCGCTATTGTTTTAACGAGTTTAATGACAAAGACAACTCAATCCTTTTCATGTTTAGAGAGTTTGAAAAGGGATGAAAAGAAAACTCCAGTAGCTCTTTTATGTAGCATAATCCCTTAAGTCTGAAAAATTTAAATAATACAAAAGGGATGACTTTTCCGATCATTAGTGAGCCAAAAAGGAAAAGCGCTCGAACTTTTTCATGAGATAATCCCTCAAGTCTAAAAAGTTTAAAATATACAGGAGGGATGGCACTTCTAATCACTTTAACGAGCTGGAGAGGCCAATTGCTTGACAATCTTTTCATATTTAACGAGTCTGAAAAGGGTTTAAAGAGGACTTGTTTTTGAGGAATGAGTGGTATTCGGGGTAGTAACTAGTTCCGGGTAATCTTGGAACTTCTCAAAACATGGTGATGTGAAGAGGGTGGCTAATAAGACCACTCGTCACAGTTATTCCTCAAAAGGGTAAAAAATCAAGTGGAAGCGGATGATCAGCCAAAAGAATGGAGGTGATGGCAGGAACACAACCAAGACTCAAAAGGCTAATGTAATGGCAATCACAAAGGTTATTTACCGAAGGTAGGCTCATGTTTAATGAGCTTGAACTCTGGGGGAACATATGCTCTGTTTGGGTGTGGGTTCATTTTTTAACGAGCTTGAACTCTGGGGGAACATATGCTCTGTTGGTAGGTTTATTTTTTAACGAGCTTGAACCATACGATAACATTGCTCATTTGGCAGGTTCATTTTTTAACGAGCTTGAACCTTGTAGAAACATTTCTCATTGCCTTTTTATGTAGGCTAGAAATGACCAAACTACAAAGCTAAAAAACACTAAAAAGCTAAGGAACTACTGAGGTTAGGTAGGATGGTTTCATTAGTATTTTAGACAAAACCCTTCCTTTGCTTCATCCGCAGAATAGAAGAAGGTGAATGGTGTGTCGAACCAATCACCTAACTTAAGAAGTTAAGAATCTTAAAGAAAAACTAAAAAACTAAAATGCTAAAAAGTTAAAAAAAAAACTAGGAAATGAAATTGTTCGTTTTTAGCTTGCATAAAAAGGTTTGCATGCCCCCAGCATGATGAAAAGGAGAGTCTCCAGTAGCCATATGGAAACTTACCATGGTTATGCTAGATGGTTTTGTCTGTGGAATAGACAAAACACTTCCTGCACTTCGCTCGCAGAATAGACAAAGGTGAAAGGTGTCTTAGACCAATCACATAACCTACAAGGAGACCTATTTCTCAGCTGGGTTCGTCCGCCAAATAGACAAGGGTGCATGCCCCCTAAGCTTCATTACATTCACCAGATTACTCGTGGTAATTAGGTGGATGGAATGAAGGTTGAAGAGACATCGTGGATATAAAAGGACCATTTAGGGATGATGGTTGACTTAGAGCTATGCTTGAACCAGGAAATGAAAGCTGGTCAATGGTGACCATTTTTCCTTCAGGCAAGAAACACATCTTTCAGAAGAGTGTTGAAACAATAGCTTCCATGTTATAAACATAGTCACGTCCAAGGAGTAGATTGTAATCTAACGGCCCTGGGACTACGATCACGTTCAAGTGAATGATTTTCTGTCCTAAAGTAATCAGTAACTTAGGAAGGATCCCTAACGGTCGACTGGTTCCTTTGTTAAATCCTGACAAATTCTGTGTAACAGGCATAAGCAATGGTGAACCAAGTGCTTTTCAAGCAGTTTGAGGAAATGATACTCACTGATGCCCCTTCATCTAGGATAGTGCTAGACACGATCATTTTGTAAACTTGTACTATGATCCGAAATGGTACATTAGAAGGAAGGCGAGATTTTGCTAGTCGATTCCAATCAAAGGAAGTGACTAGACTACTTAGAGAGGGTACCAAATAAACAGTTGAATTGACCCCTTGAGTAGCGGGAACTGGGGGATTCTCTTCCTGTTGTGAAGGAACGGGCGGATTTCCCCCAAGTTCATTGAACTCTGAAGTAACACAACGAATTTGAACAATATCGTTCTTACTCTCTTTGCGAGTGGTATCATCTAAAGGTGGACCTTCTGAAGGAAAAACTGGATCAACTACCATCTCGACCTGTTGACTTTGGTCCGATATGGACTCAGAAGATTCACTTTCAATGACAGGCATTTCGACCAACAGTTCAGTTAAGTCAGTCGGATTGTCAACTAGTAAAGGACTAGGGGAGAGTTTCTTGTATCCAGGTGGAAGTCGCTGCAGTGAAGAAGGATGGTTATGCAAGACTCTTTTGGCCTCATCCAAAAAGGGAGAATGGAGAAGGTGATGGTATCCTTCACATAATCCACATGGAATTTTGACCTTTCCTTTCTGTCCATGAACTTCATTTCACTAGTTGACAGTGTGCTGTCAACATGATCACTAGAGGTTGATGACACCAGATGGTGCGAGTGGGGAGACCATTCTCTCAAGATATGCAGAAGGCAAGGAAAACCTCGATGAAAATGGTTTCCTCTGCAAATTACACAAGGAAATCTGGGAGATTTAGTGTGTGGATTTTCACCAGATGATTCATGGTTGCCCCCTTGCTTAATTGACTTCTTCTTCTTCTTGTCCTTCCCTTTCTTCTTCTTCTCAGCTACTTGGTTACTAGTATCACTATTTTCACCAAGCGAAGAGGAATAAGGGGAGGGAGAAACAAACGAAGAAGAAGGCGAAGGGTCAATTTCAGTATCAACTAGTTGCTGATTCGATTGTTGAGGAATCACAGTATTTTGAATGACAGAGTGTGAGAATAGCCAGACCGGCAGACCAATTGTGATTCTTAGAAGGGGCAATGTGGCCATATACAGAGCACCAATATTTCCCCAAGAAGAAAATGGACTAGGATTCCCCTCAAGAGGGATTCCATGATTGGTGGACTCCATTATCTCAAGCTAAGATCAATGAAGGAACAAGGATGTTATTCCAAATTAATAAATTTTAATGATGCTTTGGCACAACTTTGCTTTTTCAATTTTTAAGAGTCGAGAAAAAGCTAAAGATGACTCTAGTCCCCTTTGATTTTTAATGAGCCTGAAGTGACAAGTGCTCAGATGGACCTTTTCTCTTAAGGAGTCAAAAAGGAACGAAAGTGACTACTCTGGAGATCTAAATAGAGGGATTACCAAACCAATCGAAAAACTGCAAAATACACTTTGGTGATAAATTAAAGAGAAATTACCAAGGACTTATGTATGGCAGTCAATCTTCCCGAATGTTGTGTTCAGTGCATTGTGATCGATAGGGTGGCAGACACGACTTCCTATGGATAAAGGATATAAGCCTATTGTGGTCTCCCAATATATACGCGACGGTACGGGGAGCACAAGTCCATGCTAGCACTTTTCGTATCAAAGAGGAGGAATCACCCAACCTTCGATGAAACTGATAGTTACTAGATTTTACGACGCCGGAACATGTCTCTTTAGGTTCCAAAGCATTGTTAAGTTCATTGAAATTTATTATAGAGTTGATCTTGTTTAGAATTTTGTCTTTCAAGGTTCACCACATTCTGTAGATATAAAATTCCTAAATTTGTGATCTAAAATGATAAACAATCGTTGTTTATTTTTAGCAATGAAAATCCTAGCTACTAAGGAAAGAAGATTACGATTCTTTCAAACAAAGAGAAAATAGCACACACTAAATGCACTTTTCCTAAATCATTTTTCGCACACAGTCTAAATGAAAATGCAAATGCATGTATTTGTTTTTCATTCCCTTAATGTGAAAAAAGGCCAAAAAGAAAACTAATTATAGATCTAAAAAAATTTCTTCAAAGCGACATTTCGACAATTTCTTTTCAAAATAGAAAGGAAGACTTAAATGACACTTTTCAATTTTGAATAGAAAATGCTTTCGACACTTCAGAATATCAAAAAATCAAATCAAATACATGAAAAAAAGTTCAATCGACTATCTAAGGAAGGAAGACTCAACGACACTTCTCTTTTTGATACAAAACGATAGTTATGACACTTTTTTGCACCAAAACGACAGTTTGATTTAAGAAACTTTTCGACAAAGGATTGCAAATGATGGACAAATACATAAAAACATTTGCTAATCCTAATCAATGGAGGCTGTACTATGTAAAGCAATGAGGCTTCAGCAATGAGATACTGTTCATAAGCAGCAAAAAAATTGAACAAAGCTGAAAATAAGGACAAAAAACCCAAATTTCAAGGAGAGAAATAGGATTACTCAGTCATCGCACCTGTGCTTCACAGAAACAGGGATGCATCTCACCTGCTACACTTAGGAAGTGCGATGCATATTGGCTTCCAGTGATAGACAGTGCGATGGGCCGGGGAGTGCAACTGAGGTGGGTTTTGTCTCAAATTTGCAGTTGATTTCAGTGAGTTAAGCTGAGCTATTATGGACAATAAAAAGCAAAGTACAGAGGTATGATCTTGGGAGGTTACTAAGCTACCAAAAGGGCATCTAGAATGTTTTTAAGTCAGATGTTCAGTTCATAAACTAAACTGGAGATAGACTGAAGCAACACTCATCTACTTTGCAATTGCAGAGCAAGAGCAGTTCGAAGGCTATCTGGCTAACTTCAGGCTCCATCTATAGTTTATAAAACAAACAATCAACAACAAATAAACAAACTATTTGTTCCCTAGTGAGGTTTCCATTTTGTTTCCGGGAAAACTAGTGTCTTTTCGATCTGCTAGTCCCACTAGGATTGGTATCTATCCAAGAAACAAACAATCAAAGCAATTTGCGATTTCCTCTATGTATGATAGATAAGAGAGAAGCAAAGGGACCAACCTAGATCTTCCACTTGACTCCTTGCTTGATTTCTCTCTCCCTTGATAGAGCTTGTGCCTCTTCTCCTACTTATCCCACTCAGTGAATACCTGTAGAGATAAAATAACAAAACAACATCAAAGCATCTTGATCTATTATATCATAAACAATGCAGAATCAAGAATACATTGAACATACAATGGCATTCAAAAATAACAACATTCACAAATACATGATTGTATGGAGGAAAACTCAAAGAACTTTATTAATAATAGAAGGGAGAATTACAACCCAGCTGTCTGATCCAGCATCATCCTTCCAACATCAAAGCCCTCCTCACCTCCTGAAAAACAAGATCACCCAACAATATAATGCCCTTTCTCAAAGACAAACTATCAGCACTTCCTTACAAATCACCAAATTCCAGCCTCTAGATCTCTCAGATGAGGGTTCCATTTATAGATGTTTGCAAGGGTGTGAGTCATCTCTACGTTTTTTATTAGTGTCATTCCACTTGTTGTTCTTGGTTCCACTTGGAGATTTTTTGGATCTGTTACTCATCCCTGGGCGAATTCAGAGAGGCAAGTGTCATAGGAGAAGTTTTTGGAAGATTCCATGAGCATCCACATAGCAAACTGTCTCATACATTTGTCCATCCTCGCTCATCACACCCCACAAAAGGCCTCTTCAGTATGCATCACACGTGGCTAGTGTAGAAGTCAGTATGCATCACACCCTGACAGTGGAGCAGTCAGTATGGTCCAGTTTTGGCCAGTTCTGAGTGCTTTTTCAAGTGGAACATTTGGGGAATAATGTAATCAGTTGACCATGATCCTTCAGGGTATGAAACAACACTTTGAGGGGTTAAATAGCCCTTGGTTTATCAACATATAAGATTGGGGTTGCAGTGCCCAAATATGTCTATAGCACCACTAGTACCATGCACATGCATCTAGCCATCCTAGAGAAAGGTGAACCCTTAATCTCGCTGGTGCCTCGCTGGCTTGAGATGGAAGTTGACCCTGGAAACTCTTCTGTGTTGATGTGTAGTAGGTGGATCTTCGCTCCTTTCTATCTGTCATGCGGGGGTTGCTATCCTTGTGGCTAATTCGTTTCCATCTTGTTAGTTGTTTTCTTGCGGGGTGATGTGGGTGATGATATGCTGAAGTGTTAACCAATGGTGTCTTTTTCTTTAATTCACCACCTAATGGAGCCTGATTGGTAGCTGGTACATGTTGTGGTTCCTACTGTTGCTTCTTATCTTCCAATATTACTTTAACCACTGAATCCTCATCTGATGTAACATTTGTTGCTTTAGCCTCCTTGGACTCTCCCTGTTTTTCTGGTACCTGGTTTGATGTTTGTGTTTGGTTATCGACCATCAATGGCTCATCATTTGATATGTCAGTCTCTAGAACATCTTCTGCTTCAGCCTCCATGGACTCTACTTGTTTATTGATGGAAATATCCTGTAATGTAATTTTCTTCTTTTTATACCAGAGCTTCAGGAATTTCTTCTGCAAATTAATATTGATAGTACCCACTAATTCCATCCAAGGGTATCCGAAAACAACATCCACATTAGCCATCTCTGAAGCATAAAAATCAAAATGAAATACATACTTGTCCATAGAATTCTTCAAATCTTTATAAACTTGCACCTCCTCATTATCAACCTGTGTGTTTTCAATGTGTTTTGCTGGAACTTGCAATTTTTTTGCCAAATTAACATCGATAAAATTATGCTGACAACTAGGATTTATAGAAACAATGATCTTCTCCTTCTGAATGAATCCATGAACTTGCAATAAGGATATACCAGTCAAAAATAACCCTTTACATGTGTCATTCTCTTATTTTCTAGCATGAGACCATTTTTCTAAAAGGACTCTTTCAAATTCTTTATCTGACAATTTGGTCAACTGCTTGTGGTCAAGTGAGAACGACCATCTGGCAGCCTCATATTTCATACTAAGCCCTAGGAACTTTTCCAATTTTTTGAAGTAATGAATTTTCTCTTGCTATGAATTCTTCAATAGTAGGGCCATTATATTTTCGTATAAAAAACATTTCGCTAGACGGCACGAAAAAAAAAAAATCACTTGGCAAAAATTTAAAGTGGTCGTAGTTTAGTCAATATTGCTCAGAATCTTTAATATGACCTGTTTTCATAAATTGAATTACCATTATACATCTTCCCATGTGATAGAAATCCCGATATAGGCACTAGAATTTCCAATTCACACTGCAACTGTCCCGCCGTCGCAAAAAATTTCTGAAAAAAAACTCTGATTTTAAATCAGCGATATTTCCCTCATCCAGACTCCGATTCGACTGATTTTTTTTTAAAACTTGGGTATTTTTCCACAAAAAATCCAGATTTGCAATTAGATTCTACAAATTTTGCACCAAAACGTACAATCTACTCCTCAAGCTCGCCACCCCGAAAAATGTCTACAACCCAACTGATTTTTAAATCAACAATATCTCCCTCATCTGAACTTCAATTCGGCCGATTTTTTTTTTGAACTTGAGTATATTTTGACAAAAAATCTAGATATACAATTAGATTTTGCATAATTTGTACAAAAATGTACATATCTAATCTGCAAGCTCACATCCCCAAAAAGTTCCTGCAAAAATATATATATATATATATATATCCACTTTGCCCAAGAAAGTGCTCTGATACCACTTGTTATAGATCTGATATGAAAATATAAGACAATGCAAATAAACCCAAGAATAAAAATATCTAAATATAGATAAATTCTTCTTTATTGATCAAACCCTTAAGGTAGGGCAACACCATACATTCACTCCTTAAGGAAGGAGAACACTCCATAAGCCATATGCCTGTTCATACAATATTCCTTGACATCTCTCAATGGGGAGTCTCTAGCCCCTATATAGGCCTCATACATACAATACCATGGGTCCTTACCATGGTCCCCACAATACCCAATTTAATACCATGGGCTTATTACATTATTGCTAACTACTTGTGGTCCCTTACATGATACGGGTTAACCACCTTATTTATTGCTATGGCCCATCCCATTATTACATTATTCCCTTGGGTACCTCCCTTTATACCCCATATTATCCCCCCTAGGTATACTACAGAATTTTCTCATCACCTTCCCGACCAGTAGCTGGGTGGCTACACGCACCCCTTTGTCTTGAATGCTACTAATTACTTAGCCTCTCTGCTTCTTTTCCAACTTGTATTTCTTCTTCATGGCCTCTGCGAGTGCCAAATCTCTGCTTTTGCCAGTTATTTCTATGGGGTCCCTTCACATACAAAAAAGCCGAGAAATCTTCTGAATAAGCTTCACCATGATGGAAATAGGTTCCTCCAGCCACAAGTACCCATCGTGCACTAGGCAAAGCAGTTGCCTGATGACAAAGATCGTGATCAGTGCTCGATGAAAGTGTGGAATCCATAATAGGTGGAGTAGCCCGGCCTCCTTTCGCGTAGCCATTTCCATGGTTCTAGCATTTTAGCGAACCCCTCCTTGCTCTATTTCATGAGTTTTCTAGTCTCCAAATGTGGGAACTTTTCACTTTCCACAAGGTCCCAATCATCAAATTTCATTGTGGGTACATGGCCCAAAACTGAACCTTCAAATAGAATTCCATCTGGAAGAAGCGAGGTTTAGAGTGCACTCTTAACGACATCCAAATCCTTGGGTACTTTTTCTTTCCCTTTTTATGGGGGGACATACTTGGGCAATTTTGTTGCAACGCGCACCCGATGAATGTCTTCCCCCATTTCTTCATCCACCTCGATCTCTTCTATGAAATCCTGGAGGTACTCCTCCTCATCATCTGTCTCAAGATTAACAATCTTGCCCTTGTCTTCAATAGAAAGTTTACCGAACCGCAGATTTCGTGGAGACATGCAGACTGGTCCTACTGCCTGCAAATCTATTTTGGGCCTCGGTGTCTAGGGTGATTTTGGAATTTCTGGTGCATCCCCCACCTACAGCATAGGGCTCTGCGCGGCTTCCTCAATTGTCGACATCATTCTATTCAAGAATTCCTGCGTCTCCTTCAACAATGTCTCAAACACTGAACTTGCTCTCAAAGCCTTCAAATTCGTAAGGTCCATACCCAATTGATAGCACAACAACTGAATTCTCAAAATGAGAAGGGTTGTTTGTTGGATAGCCACCTGTGATTTATAGGCTTTTTTGAATTCAAATTTGACCATTCCCCCCATATTCGGCCCATTAATTCTAGATTGGTGGCAGATCATCCCAAATCCAGTTCTAACTTTGTGCCTTAATTGCCTAGCGCCCGCTCCTTTTTGCCTTAAATTGGACATCTTGTCATGAACAGTGACACAGATGGTCACCTCCCAGCCTACCTGCGTAGTAGCGCAGCCCCCTCTGCGCGAGCGTGACCCCTGTGACACACTGATCCTGCACGCAACCTCCTTATCGCGCAGCTCCCACACAAACTCTTTTATAGTCCCACTCTCTCTTTCAATTTCTTGGAGTGCTGAGACTGTGCTTCTGACGGCTAGTCAGGTGGTTGCACCACCTGTGCGAGACTTTAATTCACCTACCATCCTAGTTTGTGGACACTCCTCAATTATCCATGCGACAGCCAGCGCCTCATGTTCTTCCTTATGCGGTGTGCTCCCCTGGTTACTTTGTTTGGTAAGGTGAGGCCGTAGCCATGGTAGCAGAGTCACAAATGCTTGGTGATAATCTTCTAATGCAGTGGTATGGTTGCCCATATCTTGTCCTGTCATTCTTAGTTTATCAACACGACATGCTTGTGTGATTTTGTGTTCTAGTCTTTTGATCTCTGCGTCCATTAACATGGTTCTCTTCCTTAGTCGTACCCAATCCTCTTCGAGTTCGCAAAACTTAAGGTTCCCTCGTCGAATGGCTTCCTGAATCCGCATATGTTCGCCCTCGCGTAGCTGCATAATTCCTCTGTTCTGATCCTCGCGTACTGTCCAATGGTGGGAGCTATTGCATGAGGATCCCTTTTATCCAAAATGATTGTCTTGACCTTGCTCCTCTGCTTCAGAATCATCTCCACGCTCAGAATTTTTCACATGGCCCTATAGGCCCATCGAACTACTGGTACGTGTAGTTCCCAATCAGTTCGTCTCACCTGGTGAACTCTATTCAGAATTCTACATACCTTCTTGAATGCTTCTACATGGAATGTTTGTGGTGCGCGTCACCTTTCCTGCTACTGTGTCCTGTTCCAATTTTCAATCCTTAGCTTGGGGTGTGCTTGAGTGGGTTGCACAGCACACATCTGTACCCATCGACACAAGTGGGCGCACAAGTTGCTTCGTCCTTGCTGTCCGACTCTCATTCGAAGCGGGGGGCTTCCAAACCATAGGCGCATCATCCTTCTACATCTTCACCAGTCCTCAAAATTTCCTTGATGTGTACCCCACCATCGTGTGGGTGTTGCCCGCAGTGCCCACTTCAACACATCGAACCGCTATTGTTCCAATACTACGCTTTCAAATTTTCTCAGGAATTCATCCACCATCTTTGATCCATCATATGTCAACAACGTTGTCACTTGGTGCAACCGATTCTACCAATGCTCTACTTCTTCATCTGAATCTAAAGTGCACGAGCTTTGGCGCTCCCATGAGATCCTCCCATCTGCAGTTGGATTCACCCAATCCTTTTCTCGCAGAACTTATCTTGTAAATACAATCAATATCATCATCGCTATCATCGTCACGCACTGGTTCAGTGTAGTGCGCTCCTTCGACTAGGTCCAGTGGGACTACTATGTGTAGTGACTTTTTCTCGAAGATCATTTTGCGCTTCTTCAGATGGATGACTCCATTCATATTGGTGGTCCATTCTATTCCTAACAACATATGATAGAGATTTCTGTCATCAACAATCTCTATTACTTCAAAATCCGCCTGCGCTCTCACGTCTTCAATATCAATTATTACCCCTTGCAACCTTCCCATGGGAAAAATCTTCCAGTGGAGGCCTCCGTGAAGCTCTTCTTAGCTTCCATAAATGTCTATTTTGCACGTTCTAAGTCAAACTTGGGGTCCTTCGCAGGAGCCTCATGAACCCACGTATCTTCCTCAGGCTGCTTCCCCTTATCCTCCCCCATGGTCGCATCGTTTCTGAGCATCATGTTCACATTCGGGTCTTCTTCGCGCGGCTTAGACATCATCATTTGTATATTCTGAGTCGGAGGAGGCTGGAATACCCCTTTTTCATGCATATTTGTGATCAACGTAGGACAATCTATTGTTTCATGATCAAACTGAGCACAATATGAATAGGATATCCTCGTCGGGTTGGTACAATCATAGGCATAGTGCCCTGGTCCTCTGCAATTGTAACAAATTAACTGTCCGTGGCCTCTTCCTAGTCCCATTCCACCTCGTCCTCAACCTCGCCTGTGAAATCCAGCACACGCCATCCCCGAATCTGGGTCGAGGGCTCGTGTTTTGGTCTACATCCTATAGGCTGGGGTCCGATCCATCATTAGATCATAACTTTGGCAGGTGTGCTCATCATGGCCTACCGACCTGCAGAAATTACAAAACAATTGTTGGGGTGTCTGTGTATATTTCTGCAGCAAATGACAATTTTCCGTCATGTGTTTCTCTCCTATCTAACAGATTGCGCACCATAAAGTGGGTGTTGCACTCAGCCCTGCCTGCACCTCTGGTCTTAGCGGCATTGACCCTCCTCCCACCAAGTAGTTCGTGAAAATTGGGCAATGATCCTTGTCATGGCCCCGGCCTTTGCATTTTATGCACCATACTTCCTCGTGCACCTCTAGCCGTGGTGCCCTATCCTGCTTCAAGCTTTGCATTTCCGAACATAGATTCTGTAGTTGCGTGTGGATTTGTTGAACTCCCAAACCAGGGTCCTATATCGCGGTCTCATGTAATCTCATCGCCATCTCCAACGCTTCGGCCTAGGTAGAAAGTTTCTGCTGTGATAACACCATCCTTAAGTGTGGTGTCAGAGATGCTACAAACCATGCGCGATGCTATGCATTTTTGAATGTCGTATTGGCTTCGTGGATCGTACTTTTCAGCCGTTGATCCAGATCCCAGGGAGTCTCACCCGGGAGCATCATGATCTCTTTAAACCTGATGATTGATTGTGTTTCTGACTTTGGTCTACTAAATTCCCTGTTCAGTGCATTCTAGATGTTTGCTATCCCTGTGTTTGGGTGGTCGTTAGAATGCTTGATATACCATGTTAATGCGTGATCCTGCAGCATGCTCACCAATGTAGCCTTCTTAATCTTTTCATTCATGACACCTTGTGCTTCCCATACTACTCTTACCAGGAACCAGAATTGGTCTGGGTCCTCATTCCTTACTCCTCTGAATACTGGTAGTTTGATCGCACTCACCAGACTGAACCATGGAGGTGGTGGAGGTGGAATGGGTGGAGATGGAGGTGAGGGAGGTGAAGCGGGTGGCGATGTGGGTGGAGGGGGTAACCATGAAATCTACTGCCTTATCAAACTGACTGTGCTTCTCGGAGAAAATTTTGTGAGTTTGTCCTAGCTCTCCCGCGAGGGTGAAATTAAAGGACTGTTTTCCAATTCTTCGTTACTTCCGCTTCTATAGCTCCTTCCACTCCGCGTGGACCCAAACATTAATTTATTCACATAACCCGCTTTTCACATAACAACATCTTAATCCAAGTATTCAAAGATTTAATATGCTTACCTTGCGGTCCCTTGAGAAAAAATCACTCTGCCTCGATGTAACTGATAGTCATGTCCACTGCAAACTCAATGATAAATCCTCCTATTATTCGATCGAGCCAGTGGTCCACAACTCGCGCTATCTTATCCTCTAAGGCTTCTAGTCTGTGCACTAGTTTCGGAGTCCACATTATTGGTTTATCAAGCCTACACCTTCCTAGGCTGTCTGCTAGCTTCGCGATCCACTCATACAGCTCATAAGGAAAGGATGTAAATAAAATCTCATGGATTTTCATATACATGTAGCGCTCCAACCACTTTTTCTCAGATACTTGTGGAGTTATGTTTTCCTGTGTCGCGAACTCGTGAATATTATTGTCCAACAACTCTTCAATTTCCTTCTTTTTTGGGTTCCAGTGGCACGACATCAGACATCCCTTATGCATATCCTGATCCTGACAACGAAACCATTTGTTGGCTTAGTGGGGCCTGACCCAGGTTCGAAAGTGATTTAGTCAAGCAAATCTCAGTACTACTGGCCCTTTCAGCAACAATCCGTGGAGTGCGAACTGAGGTCTCACATGAAATAGTATGGGCTCAGGGTGCTAGAACCAGGTTTCCACACCCTGGGGATGTCTAATATGAGGTGATTGGAACGCAGTCCAACCTTTGCACTTACTGTGCTACACGCACCTACGGGTACCCCGTGCCCTATGATACTGTCTTCGCGTAGTTCTAGCCGCTGCGCAACTCATGTTATTTACCCAAGTATTCCTTAACTAGTCTTTGTTAGCTGATTACTTAGATTAAATTCACATATAAGCATTCATACGAATATTCATCAAGTGCGCATAGTAAATAAACAGAGTAAAAGTAATGAATAACATCAACATAGAGATTCCAAAACAGATGCACATAATAAACTTCTCTTTATTATCTTTTAATCCCAAGTACAGACCCGACTCTGCCCCGTGCAGTCAGCTACAGGGGTTTGTGCACTCCGCTGCAGACTCTACTAGGCCTTTGCGCACTCAGCTGCAGAACCTCTTCCTACTACTATGACCCAGTACACTTCAGATTCCACTCTAGGCTCTAACCATGCCTTTGCTATTCCATCTATCCTCTACTTCTAAGTTTTTCTATCTTTACACTTAGAGCCTCGCTCTATTTATACAATCCCATGGTCCACGGATCATGGGTAGGCCGAAACAACTCTACATTAAATCATAATTCTTAGGGTAGACAACCCTATGACTCGATTATACAATTTGTGCTCCGTGCCCATAATTCGTGGAGTTATTGATCCAGGTGGATGTTGGTGGCCACCCACCTATCCCATTTGGACCCCCACAACTGTCTCTTTCAGTCTTTTCATTTTCCTAAATTGTAGCACAGTTTACTATTTTTAGCAGTTTTTCGGGTCCTAAACTTCCAGAGCCGTTTTGAGGCCCTAAACAACGTTTTTTGGGAAATATACCGCTAAGTGATTTTTCTATCTAAAAATCATCTTTTTCGTCGTAGTCCTCGGAGAGATCTTTCCAACGGGCTATCATGCGTGTCAAACAGAGATAATACGACCAATTCGCGACCCCGGGAAGTTGATGTACCAACTTACCCAAAAAACGGGGCCCATAATTTGGCGTTTCATCTTCTAGGGTTAGGTTTTGGAATGTGAAGGGTTTTCCATTGTTTCTCAACAATAAATAGGCCTTCGAGCCTCATTGTAACATAGTAAAAATGCATGTAGCCACCACATCTCTTCTCAAAGATAAGCTACCATCGCCCTAGCTGGTTTATTTCCATTTCTGCTTGTAAGCATATTTCAGTATTTTACAGTAATGAAATGAAGTATTGTTTCCGCTGCATATCTGTCTTTATGATTATCTCTGTATTTTATTGCGTTCCTTTTTAAATCCGGATCATGCAGACTCTATGGATTACAACATCATTGAGGACATGAAGAAAACGAGAGCAAATATCACTATATTTGAGCTTAGTAAGCTCAAACATCAACAAAAATTGATGATCAAAGAATTAAATGTAGTACCATCTTATCCTCTTCCAAATGTTGTATTGTCCAAAGCTGCTAATGAGACAGGTAAGCCACCCGCTGGTAGAGTAGAAGCTACTGATGCGGTTCTAATCAGAGATATATCAAATTCCCATACTCCTCCTTTTCTCTTGACCTACGAGATGTATAATAGAAATCTACACAATTGCTTGATAGACTCAAGGGATTCATTGAATATAATGCCAGCTTCGGTTTGTTCTAAACTGAATATTGAACCCCAAAATTCTGCAGTGCATATTGTCCAGTTGGATAGAACTAAGGTCCAAGTATTGGGAGAAATCAACTCAGTTACCATTAGGTTATCAGCTGATCCAAGAGTAGTTTAGAGAATTGATATATTAATTGTTGATATTCCTGAGTTTTATGGTTTGATTTTAAGCAGAGATTGGCCTGAGAAACTTCATGATTACATTTCTACCGATTGGTCTCACATGTGGCTTCCCTATAAATGGAAGCCAAATCAAATCAAGATCGATCGGGAGAAGCATATGACTCATACTGTAGCAGAGTTTGAAAAAGAAAACCAGCCTATAGCATTCAACAATAATATTCTGGGTAACTACTCATCTAAATCATTCTTTGGTAATTTTAGTGCTCAATCATCACCTTTCTTAGTTAATAGTTTCACATCTCAAATTGAAAATTTTTCCAAAACAGATACATCAATATGTATTAAAATTGCCGAGGAAATTGTAAATAAAATTGTAGATAAACCTTTATTTTGGTCATTATATTTGGATGGGTCTAAATCTAATGATGGTGCAGGAGCGGGATGTACTTTAGTTAGTCCTGAAGGAGAAGAGACTATGCTATCATGTAGATTAGAATTTGAGTGCACAAATAATACTGCTAAATATGAAGCCTTGATTCAAGGACTTTTCAAAACAATAGGTTTTGAGGTGCAATATTTGAAAGTGTTCAGTAACTATGAAATTGTTATAAAGCAAGTCAAAAATACTATACATTGCCTTTCTAGTCACCTTAAACATTATCAATCCTTGGTACAAGACCTTGTATCTCATTTTCTAGCATTTAATATTTCTCCCATTCCTAGATCTTAGAATGCAGCAATAGATTTACTAGCTAATGTTGCTTCTAAGCTCCTTCCATTTGAAGATTACAGTCCCGATATATTTTCTATAAAATTAATTTTCAGACCATCGGTTCCCAATAATGTCACTAACTAACAAGTGTTCAATCATGACGGCGACATTTTAAATTTCTTAAGTTCTGATAAGTCCTATGACAATCAAATTATTGATGAAAGTGAGCATGATCTTCAAATAAATAAAAAAATTGAATAAAATTCAATACCTAAACTAGTGGTCAAACTTGAAGACCTCTATGACATCAAAGATAGGTTTGAATAGGTTACTAATTCAAAACATCAAATTTCTACTTTAATATTTTAATTAGTAAATCTTGGCACAGAGGCCAAGCCACAAAATATCAATCTGGGATTAGGACTTACTTCAGAAGAAAGATTTGCATTTATCAGATTATTGAATAAATGTAAAAATGTCTTCGCTTGGAATTATGATGACTTGAAAACATATGATACTTCTATCATACAACATACAATTCCAATGATATCTGAAGAGAAACCAGTACATCATAAATTAAGGAAAATTCATTCGAACCTTGAAAGTCAGATAAAACTGGAGTTAAACAAACTCTTAAAAGCAAAGATATTTTTTCCTGTTATACATTCAAAGTGGGTGTCCAACTTGGTGCCTGTGAGAGAGAAGAATGGTGGCATTAGAATTTGCATTGATTTCAGAAATCTTAATAAGGCTAGTCAAAAGGATAACTTCCCACTACCAACAATGGAGCAAACTCTGCATTTAGTAGTTGATTCTGAATTAATGTCTTTTTTAGATGGTTTTTCAGGGTATAACCAAATCTTGGTGCACCTCGATGACAGACTCAAGACTACTTTCAGAACTAAGTGGAGAACTTATGCCTATCAAAAAATTCCTTTCGGTTTAATTAATGCTGGAGCTACTTTCCAAAGAGCAATGGATATAGCATTCAAAGGCCTGATTAATAAATCAATAGTTTTCTACTTGGATGACATCATTGTCTTCTCTAAGAAATGAGAAAATCATTTACATGATTTGAGACAAATCTTTGAACGTTGTAAAAGGTACGAGATTTCTCTGAATCCTAAGAAGTCATTTTTTCTCTTGACCAAGGTGAACTCTTGGGGTTCATTGTTTCAAAAGATGGTATTTATATCAATCTAGATAGAATCAAAGAGATTTCTGATATTCCATTTCCACATAATAAAAAATCGATGCAATCATTTTTAGGTCAAATAAATTTTGTAAAAAGATTTGTTCTAGATTTTTCACAGATTGTTTTAGCATCACAAACCATGAACAAGAAAAACTCAGTGTTTAAAATGGGGACATATAAAAAAGGAGGCTTTTGTTTCAATCAAGCAAGCAATCATAAATTCTCTTGCATTAAACACTTCCAATTTTTCAAATCATTTTATTTTATATACTCTAGCATCTGATTCTTCCTATGCAGTAGTAATGACACAAATCAATGATCAAAACTTGGAAGAACCAATATCATTTTATAGTTCAAATCTCCAAGGTGCTGAGCTTAATTACTCTAAAGTTGAAAAGCAAGCCTTTGCTATATTCAAAGCCATTATATACTTTAGGCCCTCTCTCTTAAAGACTCACACAAAAGTAATAGTCCCTTTTTCAACAGTAAGACATTTACTAGTGCAAAGGGAATTGGGAGAAAAGAGGGAAAACTGGGTTACATCATTACAAGAATATGATTTGGACATTAGACCAACAAAGATTGTTAAATGCCAAAGTTTTTGCAGGTTGCTAGTAGGATCTTCTAATATTCAAGAACATTAAGGTACCAACAATATTGAAGAAATCAATGAGATAAGTACCATCAACCCTGAATCCCAATATGCGGATTTGATATTTTATTTGAAAAATGGATATGCTCCTTCTAATATTTCCTATAAAAATAAACATGACATAATACTGAAAGAAAAAAACTTTATGATTGTTGATGATGTGTTTTTTAGAAGGAATTATGATTCGATTTTGTTAAGATGCTTGGAAAAAAATGAAGCGCAAAAGGTCTTGCAGGAATTACATGATGGTCCAGCAGGAGGACATTTCGGAACTGATACAACAACTCACAAAATTATTCATGTTGGGTATTATTGGCCCACCTTATTTAAAGATACTCATGAATATGTAAGGAAATGCAGAACATGTCAAACTACCAGTGGAAGACAAAGAAAGCCATCTTTTCCTTTGCAACCAGTCAACATTGAGAAGTCCTTTAAACATTGAGGATTGGATATCATTGGAGAAATTATTCCACATTCATCCAAACAGCAAAGGTACATCCTTACAGACACGCATTACTTTATAAAGTGCGTAGAAGCAATTCATTTGAAGACAGCAAAATCTGAAGCAATCATTGAATTCATAGACCAGTTCATCATTACCAGGTTTGGTGTACCAAATTCTCTTATTTTTTATAATGCATCTTATTTCTCTGGTAATTCCATACTTGAATTTGCTATCAAAAGAGGATTTAAATTGAAATATTTTGCCAACTACTACCCTCAGGGTAATGGTTTAGCAGAATCCACCAATAAAAATCTTATCGAAATCATTAAGAGAACTATTGATCAGAATCATAAGAATTGGCATAAGTCTTTTATATTTGCATTATGGGCAGAACGCATAACATATAAGGCCTCAATAGGCACTTCTTCATTTAATCTGGCATATGGAAAGGAAGCTATCATACCAACAAACTTAGTACTTCCATCACTAGCCTTAGTGCAGTTTATTGAAGAAAATCCCTCATCTTCTATTCAATTGAGACATAATCAGATCCTGAAATTAGAAGAAGAGAGAAAGCCCAAATTACACATGTGAAGCATCAACAAATTATTAAGTCTTCTTTCAATACAACTTTCACTAGCCCAAAACTTTTACAAGTTGGTGATCTTGTTTTGAAATGGGACAAAGGACACGAGGATAAAGGAAAACACACTAAATTTCAAAAAATGTGGCTTAGACCATTTCAAATCATCGAAAAGATAGGCCCATCGACATTCATATTGCAAGATCTATCAGGAAAGAGAGATTATCTTCCTGTCAATGGGCTTATTTTGAAAAAATTCTTCACTTGAGGAGGTAACCCCTTCTTACTTTGTAAATATTCAATTTTCAACTATATTTGTGAATAACTAGTTTAGTTTATTTCTTGGAAAATAAAGTTGTAAGTAGCCCTCTATTGGTTTTTACTATTTTGAAAAGGTTACTTAAAAGAAAAATGGTGTTAATATTTACTTTTGATAGATGAAAACCTTGAAGAAAAAGAAGAAAGTTCTAGGAAATTAAGTATAATTAAACTCTGAAAACCCTTTTATTTTTGTAAAATCTTCTCAAAACTTGAAAATACTGTAAATCATTCTAAGTTTTAAAAGCCTAAAAAAGGTTATCAATAGGAAGCAAAGACTAATCCAATATTAGCATCTTCAACTCTTAAAATTGTCATCCATATTCTCTTAAGGAGTAAATTATTTACCCCATCCACCAAAGTTTATGATTTTCAGAGTGTAATTCTAAAATATATTTGATATAAGAGATAAGAGGTTTCATCATGAGCCTGCTTACCACGATCATAGGGGACTAGTTCAACTGACATTACCAATACTGCATACCAAAACAGGGTAATGGCTTATAATTATAAGACAAAGGGTCTCATCACGAGCCAGCTTGTTCAGTTAAATTACAACCAGTGAATGGCATTGTCAATAGCTGGCCACCAAACCAGGACAATGGCCTTTTATCTTACAAAATAAAGAAATAAGGAAAAGGAAAATGCAATACAAAATATGTAGAAACATATATTTTGGATTCATTCTTTGAAATTATACTTTGAAATGGATGGGACAATAAATGATTGAACGGTTAAAAGGTAACCCTGTCGAGACTATAAACGTTTGTTGGCAGTAGTGGCTCTACCTGTGACAAGGGAGCCATTATATAAGCTAAGTTGGAGAAATATCTTGTTTTATCATTATCAACCAATAAATGTTTACTTAAACTTAGAATGTATTTAATTTTAAGATGAGATAGAGATAGCAAAAATAGTTTTCATTATATTCAGAGTTTATGATTACCTAGTTATATTAGATTTTCTCTAACCACTAAGGTTTTTAGATTAAGAGGGTTAAAATATTGCATTACTTTCTCAGAGATAATTGTTTCTTCCAGTGAATCGCCAATTGTTGTGTTGTACAACAACCCCCCATTTCTAAAAACTTTCACACAAAATTTTTAATAAGAAATGGGTCCCTTTTTAAATAAACTTAGTGAGATTTGTGATTTAATAAATATGCCTGGTATTGACCTCATTACAAGAAAAACCTTTATCAAAAGACCTGATGTAATTGATTCATTGTGTAAAGCCTTTTGAATAAAGTATAAAGTGTTCCTTTGAAAAACATTATAAATAATTCTACATTGCGATAAAGCGATCAGAGATCGCGTATCGCAATGATATAGGGATACACATAAAAAGGTCCTCATCAAATCCTTTGATCCAATAAAGGTAATCACAATCGGAAATTGGAGGTATCATATGACAAATAACTAAATCACATGCCGAAACCTCGATTATGATTAATAAATAAGGCGCACATCTCAAGAATAAATCATTCGCAAAGATGGTTTGCATGCATAAATCTTTTGAAAGTAATAAATCAAACCAATTTAATGAAAACATACCCTGCCTTATTATAGTTTCACTTTATCGCAATCGAAATGATTAGGGACTTTTGCAATAAACCTTTCTCGTTGAATTCTCCGATTGTGATCATATAAGAAGGAGCGTGCATTTCAATAAACTCCGTTAAAAGGTATTATTTGCACATATCTTATTATAAGTCACCTTTATTGCAATCGGAGATATTTGTCTCAAGTGCTGAAGCCTTACCCTTTTGAAACTCCTGATTGTGATTTGCGACTTATCACCGATCACTGATCGGGGAAATCCAAAGACACGCTTGAGATAATCATTCAATATATGATCGATGTGATGGGTATTTATGGTATTTATTCATTACGATTGGAGGCTTGAATAGTTATTAATTTCACAGTTAAGATTGAATATTTCCAGGATTTCACTCGTGGTGGTTCTTAATTGCATCTGATTTATCATATGTGAATTGCCTTAATTCCGTTCATTTTCGTATTAGCTTTTAGCAACAATATCCCTATGTTACGGTTTTTAATTGTCCATGCAAAGTTTCTTTGAACTCATGAATCTAGAAAAGATGGGGAATAAATTTAAGAAGGCCAAAGCACCTCCCGTAGTTAAAGAACCAGAGCTGAGCAAGAAGGGGCTAATATCAGATACAACATGCCTCGGTCTAGGAAATGTGAGCTGGGAAAGTATCTACAATTTGATAGAAGCATAAGAGCCCGAAGAACTGGAAGACGAAGCAACAGCCGATTCCACCAGCAAATCAAAAGAAACTCTCAAAGAATTGGCTTGTTCATACCTTCACAAGATAGCATTGTGGGCCAAAATTTTGCCATACACTGATGTGGTTAAATGGGCCATCGATAAAATCCAAACTGCAAACCGAACATTTCCACAGTTGATGGAAGAATATTCAAGTCATTTAAACCTAAAGATCTCAGAAAAATGTACCAACTACCTCCGCCCGAGAATCACTATAACAAGGCATTTCTGGAAGCATTTGCAAAAGAAAATGACTTGGAACCAGACCCGATCAGACACTGGAGGCATTTCCTGAATAAACATAAGCACGAGTTATTGGGTAAGTATTTTGTTGACTCATTAGCCTCTCCTTATTGCTATGTTGGCGCTATGATGTGTAGACTATGGGGACAACATGATTCTGCAAAATTTACTATATACATGGTCCCGTTAATGGAAGCTGCAATTCAGGTTTATGTTATGGATTGGACAAATATTCTATCTGATAGAATAGCCACTGAGATACAAGAATTCAGAAGGAAAACGTATGCAACTTCCACATTCCTCCTTTTTACTACAGTGCATATACTCTTGATATCATTTGTTTTAATTTTGAATACCCTGTTCTCAGGTGGAAGTGGACTTCCCAAGATCCTAATCCTATTCATATCTATCACAAATAGTTGTGGAAGGCCCACTATAAGAATAACTTGTACAAAATTTGAAATGGTTTTGTCCTACCTATATATTATTCTATCTTCAATAAGCTTGCCCGTAGAATATCTCAAGAAGTAGCAATTGACCTAACATTAGTGGGTATCTAGTTCGGAGAGGAGAAATTCACTTACGTAAGTCTTTTTGGTAGCCTTACCAAACCTCATGTTCTTTCTCTATATGTTCCTGATAAATTGTTAGCCTGAGAGTTAGCATATCAGAGAATGATTGAAGGAATGTCAAAAACCCTTAGGGATTCCAAGAAACATATGTGGCCTACATTCCCCCTTCGGTGTGGTGTTTTTACCTTAAATGATTATAAACATGCAGAGAAAGAGGTAGAGAAGATTCATATGCTAAATCTTACAACTATTCCAAATAGGCAATATGACCCAAGGAAGGTTGCCTATAATGTTACTTAAGCTAAACTCACTAGATTTGATCATGAAGAAGATGACTTTGATGATTTGTTTTCTTCAGCTGAACTATTTTACCAGGTTAAAGGATTGGCTATTACCAAATATGGAGAAGAGGGACTAGAAAAATTCAATAGGTTTAGAGCCCAAAGATTGCAAACTCTACCTTTGGATTTATTAGCTACAACCCCAACAGTTCAGCCATAGATTCAAAGTAAACAGAAAGGTGTCGATAATACTCCTGTAGTGGAGAAGGTTCCCAAAAATTAAAAGTTGCCAGAGCAGGAGCAGAGACAAGAAACAAATAGCGGACCCCTTGATTCAAACATTTATTTTGAACCTAAACTAATCAAGGAATGGCAGGAATTTAATTCCATCATTAGTAATACTGAGAGCATTCAAGGATCCAGTACACTGGAGGTGACCACTGGTCAGAAATCGGTAATCAACACAGTTCCGATTAAAGGAACAAGCGTCCCACCCATGATCCATAAGGACTTAGAAATAATGCCTGAAAATCCCTCCGATGAGATTGTTTGACACATAGAAGAGATACCACCATTATATGTCTTCTATAGCCCTAAACATAGGGCTATAAGCAAAAGACAAAGGAAAAAGAGGAAAATTGATCACTCTCCTCTTTTGACTTCACAAATGGAGATGATGAATGTGGTATGGAGAGAGGAAGTTAATCCTTCTGAAGATCTAACCAGACTTTCTCAGTATGCTGGAGCATACCCAGCGGCCACAATGGATAAAGTATCGAAGGTCAGTAATTTACTAAAAGAAAAAGACCAAACAATCAATTTGCTAGAAGCACAGGCACATGAGAAACAACAGAAGATAGAACATCTGGAACAACAATTAGCAGTTTAGAAGCAACTAAATGACTAGTTGAATGAGCAATTCCTCAAAGAAAAGCAAAGGATTGATGAGAAAGAAATTCATAAGAAACAGGAGTTATCCCAAGCATTGAGTAAGTTGTAGTTATTAAATCAACAGCTGAGTAAATTGAAGGAAGAATAAATCTCTCAACTGACAAGTTAGATAGAACAATTCAAAGAATATCCCCAAGTGGGAGAATTCAGATCTAAGGCTCTAGAAATTACCAGGGCATTGTCTAGGCAGTTGAGCCTACTATGTCATAATATCTCACTAATTCTTCCTCTATGTGAAATTTCATCATCCATGGTTGAAAAATCAGTAGATGCGAGACTGGACTTGGAAAGAGCAGATGAAATATTAACAAATTTTCTCTCTTAGCAAGAATATAAAGAGCGAAAAGCTGCTAATCTACCACATATCCAAGAATCGCATAAAGAAATTCTATTTACTGAATGGGAATCTCAGCTAATGAAGGCTGAAAGAGAAACATCAAGATGCAGATCGGCAACAAGCAACATGGTTGAATTAATTAATAACAGTCTTTATTTATCAAATTTAATAATAGAGTGTTCTCCAGGAAAACTCCCACCAATAAAAGCATTAGAACAGATGTGGAAAAAGGAGCTGGAGCAGAGGGAAAAATTGATCGCAGGTATTCAAAGTTTAACATGGGAAATATTTTGGTTTTTCCTTCTCAAACCATATAGTCAGCGGACAACAATGAAATTCCTTACCGATGCGATTAGCCACATGATTCTCGAGCTTAATGATGCCACATAAACCACTCAGTTACACTCACGCATGAGCCATCCACCAGAACTCCAGTCGATGCTCGCCATTTGTCAGCTCCAATCATAAGATGATCAGCCAATACAGTGAACCATTTTTGACCAATCGTGGCATGCTTATTTCAAGATTATTTTCACATTTTTGTGATTTGGTTATACCAGTGCATAGCATATTTCTTTCATAGTTTGTTATTTTAAGTAGTATTTATAGACCCTTTCATGTTTTTAGAAAGGGTCCTCAAATTTTTGTATTAAGACTTGAATCGGAGGTTGCACTACTATGCTTCCAATATATTTATTTTTATAAAAACTAGACCTGAATTCTGAGTTTTGATAAAGAATGCTTTTATGTGACATGCAATATTGCTTCTAGAGAAAGTATTCCCAAGTTAAAAGGCAGGATTTGAATGTGATTCATATCGGAGGAGACTCAAATGCATACAGTACTACTATCTGTGTTTTTTCTTCATGCTTCTATGTGAATCAACATTTATTTATTTTTCTATTATTGATATATGTATATGTTCTTACAACAATTCTTTGACTTATCACTATTGAATATTTGAGGGTTGTTATCTTTCATATATATGTGTGTCAGTAATATATAACGATTAGTGTGATAACGTTTTAATTATTACTTTGTTCAATTACTTGAACAAAGTAATTATCATATGAATGAACATTTTTATTAATGAGTAAGTCATTTATATGTTTACTTGTCAATAAGAACCCTCAAGAATCGCACTAGGAGAAAGACTTCTTGGGATAGATTAGTTACTTTTATATTGTTGCATTTTAGAATAGATCATTTATCATTCCCATTAGATACTATAAATCAATCACTTATCCATCCCACTTGTATATCATTCGGACACTGGTCCCATTATATCCAGTTAGAGCCACCACACCAAATGGAAAAGGAGCTTCTTTAAGGTCAGAATCGGGTGGTTTTCCCCGATGTTGATGCAGCAATTTTCGAGGAATCAACAGATAGTAATAGCTTTGGCATTGATTTCATATTGCTTTCTACATGTCATATCTGTAGGAATTGCTGATGGAAATGTATATCCTCCTTCCACGATTTCCCAAATATCTGTTCCAAGAAATTGTAGATAGGCTTTGTTTCTTATCTTCCAGTAAACAAAATTGCTCCCATCGAAGATTGGTTGTTTGATGGATCCCTCTCTTTCTTGAATACTCATGATGATGGATCTTCCTTCAAGTGATCAAGCCTCTTCTAAAGGACCTGCTCCTATACCAATTGTTGGAAAGGGTGAATTAGTATTAGCAAATCAATAACTTTTTCATTTCCATAATCAGATTCATATACGCTACTTCAATTAAGGGAAATCTCGTGTACACGTAACTGTGTTTAATGCAACTAGCGTATATACAGCAAACTTATGTTTCAGTTAATTCCTCATATGTTGATCTTTAATCAGTGCATCAGAACATCATTAACCATATAAACAGTAACCAGGTGCAATAAAAACAGAAAAGATCATCACACATAAGAGACACACATGAACACCATGATATAAGGTGGAAACCCAATGCGGGACAAAAACCACCTACTGTTGTTTTATTTAAGATAATAAAAACCTATTTACAATCTTGTACTGGTGCAAATTCATACCAGTACGCAGGCACCCACCTGTAGAAGGCTACAACCTTCTCTCATTCTCCAGCTTCTACTGGAAGGGAGCTACAACCCCCTAGCTCTTGTACTAGCTGATATATTTACTAGTACATAGGCGTCAGCCTACAAAAGGCTATGACCTTCTCTTTTCTTTTAGGGACCACGATTCATAAATTTTTAGATTGGATCCATCAATACAAAATCAATCACCACTAAAATACAACCATCAACTATATCTGCATCATCAATCTCTGAATCACCCAAAAACTAAATCACTGAAACCCTATCGTCAAAACAAAGTCACGAGAACATAGAGAAAAACCTAGAACTCTGCAACAACCACTAGAACCAACAACAACCTCAAATATCAAATCTCATAATGTATATGCTACTTGCCTGTGTCTAACCAGCATGTATACACCCTTTCACCAAAGGGAACCATCATACAAACATGAAAATAATTACTTATACCTTCGCTGCAATTTTCTACTTCAGATATACCCAGATCATTAGATATAAAGGATAAGACATGCATCAGTATTCAAATCTGAACTATTCATGATCATACCATATAATGATAATGCATTTTAGTCTTCATGATCTCGGTCCATCAACCTTCATTCGCCACATAGGTGCATCCTTAGCAAAGCATCACATAGTACCCACAACCTGCATACTAGATCTCACACTTCATCAGATATTCATCAATTGCACGCTTACACTCTGGCCTAATGATATTCTTCTCCTTATATAGGTTTAGGCCTCTCTCAATCCCATGGTCCAAAACCACATAGGACCGACACCTTGGACCTAATAACTGGGGTCAATACCTCGGACCAAATACCATGGATCAATACCAAAATACCATGGACCAAAACTTAGTTTTCCAACATGTATGCGCCTTTCCTTCTGTGAAAGTGCGTGTGTACGTTATATGCGCCTTTGTATATAGTGAACCTATGTGTATATGCGATTTGCTATATAGTGAACCTGCGTATACCTTTCTTTCTTCATTCTTGCTATTTACCTGCTATACTGTGATCATTCATCTGAGAGAGTTGCCCTCAAGGATAACACTTGTGTCATACTTATATCATAATGCCAATAGGGACAACATTAAATCCAAAACCTCCTAGTCTAATATGATGCATTTTTTTCCATGTACTGGGACCAAGAAAGATGACAGACTGGGAAGAGGGCCTAGTAATTGCGTACTGTGCAGTTCTAGGTGACAAGGAGGGAGACTGGTCATTGAAACTAAGTGGAGTGTAGCTTAGGCTTGGATGAGGAACTCTAGGTCATAGTATTCAATGTTGGGGAAAAATGTGCAGATGCCACTGGGAGGTAGGATTGCGTAGTTGAGGACACCAGCAGTATCTGCAAGGTGGGACCTTGAGGGACACCTCTGCGTAGTTTCCCGAGGGAAGACAAGGCAGGACAATAGAGGGACCAAAGGACAGTTCTGCGCATTTTTTTAGAGCAGTGAGCCTTGACTAAAGGAGGTCACTATTGGTAGGTCAAAATGATCTATTTTTACCCCCTTCCTTTTACAAAACCACAATCCTTAACCTCTATTTATCTCCATAAACCTCCTCATTCCTGCACTAGTCCAAGAATACTCTCTATTCCTACATAAACTTCATATTTCATGTTTAAGGTTTATTAGGTGCTTAATTAATCATTTTAAATAGATTTCATGCCTTTAATATTTCTTGTAACTTATATTTACTTTCCTAAAGTATTTGATAAGCTAAAGTATTCATCATTTTCTTAGCTTGATCTAGTGTAGTTAGATTCCTACACAACTAGCAACTATTCATTCTGCAATCTTCACAACAACTCTATCACTTCATGCGGGCATCTTGTTCCACATCGTCTAGTTTGGTTGTGGTCATCCAGAGTTGAAATCAAGTGGAGGATAGTCAGGGTAATGGCCGAGGATAAGATCTACAGCCGACGATTAGCTCACATCTTATTATAGCCACTGGATTATTTTTGTAATTTTGTTTTTTATTTTGTTTCAACTAAAAGGCTCGATTTGGAATGATTGTTTAATTTTCGATTATGGCCATAGGCCAAAGGGTTGTATAAACTATAGCTCTCAAATAGAACTAGGTTAGTGATAGCAGTGCAATTGTAATTTTTGGTTAATTTGTAATCTCGTTGTCGCCCTAGTTCTGGGCTAGACTTGAAATCATAATGTATATTTTCTAATCATAATTAATACAAGGAGTTGCATCATGATTTTCTCACTCTATGTTTTAATCTTTCATTGATGCATTATTAACGTGCTGAAGATTTTTGTTTCCTAAAATGGGAGACGAGCTAGTTGGCTAGGGCCCAGCCAACCCAACTCATTTACCCTCTTGCTTTCGTCATCTTAAAGGTGTGTGTTAACTTTGTTTATTTGCAGAAGCGTGGTTTAAATCTTAATTTCGTTCTTGCTTAAGAATTCTGATTTATTTCGTTAAATAGTCAAAGTGTGAATGGATCCATTGTGTGAAAGTTAAATTGAATTACTTTACGTTCTGTAATTTATTTTTTGGTTTTCTTTCACTTGGATCGTGCAGATAAGATTATTCCTGCACTAGTGCATGTAGGATTTTTCACTCTGGTTTGCTAGTTCATTTACAGCAAGTGTTTTATTCTTTTTCCTTTATATGATTTAATCTATCATGCAAAGTAAGTGTTCATCATCAGAAGGAAGCATTTCTAATACTAAAAGTTAAACTTCTAAATATTAAATATGACTTCATGAAATAGAAAAGAGTGTTGTTGCAATATCTTAATTTATGTTTGCACCTCACGATTTAAGGAAAAGGATTAAAAGTAATCTGAAATATTATAGTGAACCTGTTTCAAGTTAGATTTGATTGCATGCAAAACCCTTTGACTGAAGAAGGTCTTCTTTAACTTTTGAAGATTGTTTTCATCTTAAAAGTTTATTTCTATTTGCGAGATTTAGTTGATTGAAGCATTCTTTTTCGTGTGCAAGTTATTTCAGATTCTGCTCGCATTTGCAATTCTTTTTATAGTTAACACGCCCTTTTATTTTTCCCAAAAGTAAATTGGAATACTTGGTGTAGGAAGCTTTATTCTGGTACAAGAACCAGTGTCTTGTTACAGGAACAAAGTGCTCCAAGCCTTGAGGCTTAGAGCCCCTACATGAAAACATAAGTCTTCAGTATAAGTGTAAAATATACTTCTCACATAAGTTTTGTACCTGTACTAGTGCAAGCAGATTGCAAGAGTACAGGAACGACCACTTAGTGTGAGAAGGAAAATCATTTAGAAGGCAGATCTTTTCAAGGGCCTACTTGTTAAATTGCCACCACCTATACTAGGGGTAAACATAAAGTTTTACTTCAACAGTTAAGATTGTTTACAACAGTGTGAAATTTCCTTTATTTGATTTCTTCGCAAATGCATTCTTTTACATTCCAGCACTAGAATTACTTTGATGTCAGTTGCCCTTTGTGATTTTTCTGTTTGATTCTGCAAGATTTCAATTGAGAAGTAGGAATAGAAATAGGAAAGGTTCATACCACTTCTAGAATTACCTGTGCTTCGTCTCTAAGTTTACGAAACCCCCATGTTAAAAATTAAGTGTTGAAGGAGCTTGCTTAAGTGAAATTCTAGCACCCAACAATCACTGGGCAGACGCCTCCGTGCATTTTCTAGGAGCAGTGCAAGCTTATTTCTTTGCATAATGAGGGCTTCTAGCAAATAGGAAGAAGACTTGATCACTGATCTTGTAAAGTGCGCACTTCAGGTCGGGCCTTGAGGCAATTTATGCGTAGTTTTGGGAATGAAGATAGGTTTCTCACCTCTAGGATTGTGTAGTACGACTGACCCAGAGGACAACCTCAAGCACTGTGCGTTACCAGGAAAATAAAAAACACCACTGAGGGCTGAGACTGTGCAATGCAACTCAGTTGGGTTCCGATGAAGTGGGGTTGTTCAGTCGGAGATATTTTTAGGAAAATGGCTAAGTGTGAGAGGCAAGTGAACTTGTGAGGACTCAACATTGAGATCACACACTTAGCATACTTCGAGAGCATGGCAACATTGATCACCGAGAAAACATCACAAAGCATAACACTTTGTGGTATTGTCTAGAGCTGAAAGCGACAAGTGCACCATTTGGGATAGACCTTTAGATGACCATGATGACACTTCCATGACAGTGCTTACAACTTTCTGTATGAGTGTGATAGGTGTTCAAATGGATAAGAAAACTTGTATACGTAAATACCAACCTTCATGGTCACCAGAACGGTTCAAAAACATGACATAACAACCAACACATGTCAAAAGACAACAATTGATCCAACAAGCAAACGGGAGCAAGACAGGTAGCGGAAACACATGGACTGACTTTTAGTGCTCGCAACTATGCATGCCATTGAAGATAGAATGATATGACAATGATAAGTAGTCCTTCAAGCTACACTATGAGGTGTATTTCTTTAGATGTTCTTTGCTTTCCATACCTACCCTCCAAAGGGTTATGCGTCAAGTGGAGTCTTCATGCGGTCCTGGTCTTTTATCATACCTCGGGTAGCTGAGGGACAAAACTACGCATTTTCTAGAGATAGTGGGTTCTAGCTAAAGGAAGGACATTAGGGGAAACCCACTGCGCAATTTAGAATGCTAAGGGAGGCTGGGATTTTTGCACATTGTGAAATTAGTTTCTGAGATGAGTGTGAAACATGTCTATGTCGTGAGGACAACCCATTCTCACAAAGCTTTCCCCTTGAAGCAAAACAAACTTCCCTTTACATGACAAGTGATAATCCCCTACCCAAAGATGACACATACTATATAGAGATGAAAGCATGAGTGACTCTTAAGATCGAAGAGGGAAGCTTGAGATCATCATCTTACCAAATAAGTGACTAAGTAACGATCAATCAAAGGATCCACAGTAGGCTCCGAAATTTGAGTACAGGCCAAAATTTTGGAGGGTGTTGCAGCCGCTACAACAGAACCATAGTCCCATCAATTTCAAAAGGGATTTCCAAACTTTTCTTGTAATAGAACCACAAGGTCTAAGTGCAAAACATAAATCTTAAATGAAGAATTTTACAAAATTATAGAGAAAAATCACGTCTTATTTTGTTTTCAATTGGGTATATTTGGCTAAATTACTATTTATTTTGAATGATTTTAACATACATGAAGCCTTGTATAGTAAATTAAGACTTTGGCCAAATATAACGTTTTCTTGGTTTGTTTTTATTGAAAATGCCAATTTATAGGTAAGAATCATGTGACAAATGACCAAAGCATGTGTAATATGAAATTGAGACATCATAGAGGAGATCACCAACTAACAATCCTAACCTTCTCTAATTCCATGATGGAGTTATGGTTGTACATCTCTTCCCTAATAGTACCAGAATTTATAATGGTTTAACATAAAGTGTATACTATAACATGCATCCACACTAGTAGGAATGGAAATTTATATAATTTTTATGTTCATTTAAAGTTTGTTCAGATTTTGTTTACTAATTAATAGGATGGACACTTTTACCCATGTTAGCATGTTTTTGTTCAACTTACCTTTAAGTAAGTTTAGTGGCTAAAAATGATTTTCTTAAATTTCGAAATAAAGAAAAGTGATTTTAAGCTTTAGGGTTATCATCATGGAGAAATAAATCTAAATCTTAGTAAATTAAGTGCCACACTAACAGAATTTCAATTTGATAAAAAATTTAATTGTAACATCAAAGGGAAAAAGGTAAGAACCAAGACTAAATTTCAATAAGATGGAAATGAAAAGTACCTACTACATAATATCAAATCCATCATTTTAGTATGCAAATGGGAAGTATAATTTCCATTTAATTTCTAAATAAAAATGACATTTTCTTTTTGAACATTAAAACATCAACTTTTGAGAAAATCAATATAATAAAATAATTTTTAAAAATGTAATAATGATAATGTAACATACATAACCTAAATCATCTAAATTGTTTTTCTTATATTGGAAATAAATATGAAATAGAAAAAAGAAAAAAGGAAAGAAAAGAATAAGGAGGAGGAGGAGGAAAGAAAGAAAGAAGTGAAGTGAAGAATTAAAAATGTTGCAGTCTCTCACCATCAATTGGTCTTGTAAATCATTGTAAATCATCTTCAGATCCACAAATTTCTTTGTTTCAAACTAATTTTAGCTATATAATAGTGTTTTCTCTTTCAAAGTGAAGACTACTCCATGCTTCACCGTGATAGATAACTTAAAAGATGGAAAAAATTACTTTATTCTCTTCCCTTTACCTTGTGCCATGGACAACAAAGAAAGACACAAAATTTCTAGATAGTTCTATTCTTTCTTATTTATTTTTATTACTATTTATAATCTTTAGCGATTAACATGTGGTTAACCTTCCTTTCATGTTATTTTAAGTAATATTTTAAATTTTTACCAAATTATTACTTTAATATGAAAATTATGATTTATTGGTTGAAAGGTTTGATAATGCATTAGTGCATAGATATGTAATTCTTTTTGTTTTCAATATAAAGTTAACAGGTGATCTTTAAAAATATTAATAACAAAATAATATTTTAATGTGAATTAAAATAAAATATTTCAATGTATTATTCCTTTTGTATTGAAAATGAACTTGGCTCTTGACATTTAAAAAAAATAATTAAAAATAATTAATATTAGTTAGAAATAAAATATTTCAATGTCCTCTTTAATGTTCCCTTTAAGTAAAGATTTCTATGTCAATTCATTGTTCTCCTCGCCACTGTGGTTCATGTGACTGCTCAACTTACAATAAGTGTGTCTTGTAATGGCTTCAAGTCTTGTTATCTAAGCAATCCATCTAAGAATTTACATATTGCTCATATAGAATATAAATATATTTTTTATGAGAAATATATATATGAAGCAATGTAGCTCCATCTTAATTTTAAATCTATGATGCATAAAGAGGGAACAAATCCCTCAATGTACCCATACCTCATACATATACTAATAATACTATTAGCACTAAGCATAAAAAAAATCATTCATCATCATGTGAAGTCTTAAAAGGGTTGAAGATGAAAAGCACATTCTCTTAAATTGTCCAACTTATACTCACAACTCATACATATACTAATAATATTTATTATCATTAAGCATAAAAAACAATCATTCATAATCATGTGAAGTCTTAAAAGGGTTGAAGATGAAATGCGAATTCTCTTAAATTGTCCAACTTATACTCACACACTTTCTAATTTTTAATATATGGCTCATAGTACCAACCTTCTCTTACATCTTTTTGAGCATAGAAATAAAATACTAAAGAATTTTGACTAATTTCTTACCTTTTTAAGGTCTAGTAAACCATATAGTTTATAGTAGATGTAAATCATCATCAATATCATTTGCTAAAATATTTTATTTATAATTAAATTAATTTAATAATAATTTTATTTATTTATTTACTTATTTTTAATTATTTCTCAAGAAAATATGTGGGTAAATCCACTCAAAGGGATTACTTACTGCCACCTTATTATCAGAGCCTAATCCAGAAGGTGTCAAGGAGAATTGACTGCGTGACCTCCTATTAACAAAGTACTTTTAGTGAGGGAAAATCGACCAATATCAATATATCTCTCATAGAACCAACCTTCTTTTACTTCTTTTAGAGCATAGGAATAAAATGCTAAAGAATTTTGATTAATTTCTTACCTTTTTAAGGTCTAGTAAAGCATACCCATTTTAGTAGATGTAAATCATCATCAAGATCATTTGTTAAAATATGTTATTTATAAATTAATTAATTTAATAATAATTTTATTTATTTATTTATTTTGGAAAAAATATCTAGACAAATCCACTTGAAGGGATCACTTTCTGCCACCTTATTATCACCTAAAGGATCTCTTCCCTTCACCTTATTATTATTACTACCTAACCCAAAGGGCTTTTAAGAGAATTGACCCCATGACCTCCTATTAACAAGGTGCTTTTAGCCAGGGAAACACTACCAATAAAAATAACCCACAAAGTTAATTATTATTATTATTATTATTATTATAAATGTAAATTTAATTTAATTATTTAAATGAATCTAATATTTTTTTAAATACAAACTTGAGTAACTATTTTTGAAATTTATTTAATTTCTATTAGTTTTATGTTTAACAAGGGCTACATAGTAGCTAGTACCTGCAACTTACTTTAAATATAGCTTAATTAAAATAAAAAACAATAAAGACATATTTATCTATGTAAAATTTTGTTATTATTAATATAAAATCTTGGGCTAATTTATAATAATAATAATAATAATAATAAAAGATATAAATATTTCATCAGAAAAATAAAACAACTGATAAAACATTGTATTGATGAATGCCACCAAAAATTAAGAAATATGATTAACTAATATTATTTATATTAACAAATATACACTTTAATATATATTTATGTGTTTTATATATATATATATATATATATATATATATATATATATATATTAAGTCAAATTGAAAATTTAGAGAAAAACACTAAAAGTCGTGAAAATGAAAAAAAATAAAAATAAATAAATAAATAAATTTAGATATAAATGAAATAAAACTAAAAACTAAAAATTAATATTTATTATAAATGGAAGTTACTAAACAACCCAAAATAAAACCTCAACCAATTATTACAGATAAAAAAATTTAAATAATAATAATTAAAAAAATGAATTCTCAATATTAAACTATAGATAAGCGACATAATTTTTTCATCAAAAGCATACTACCAAACAATCAAAACAAAACTGAATGCTTCATGCCGGGACATAAACTTATTAGTTAGATTTTTAAAAATATCATAAACTTATGAATTAGATTTTAAAAAAAAAAACACCTTATTTACCAATATAATTAATTACAATCTAATTAAAATAACATTTTATAAATAATCTAATATCTCAAAAGAAAAATATAATCGTGAAAAGATTTAAAAAATAAATCATTGACATTCGTTCCTTTGCCCTGCCATAACTTAAACTTGAATAGAATTTACAAACTCATATCACATGCTCATTTAAAATTAAACAAAATATGTGTATATAAAATCCTTATACTAAAGAATAATGAAGCAATACATGTCTAAACATGTGGATCTGATATTCGTTAAGACATTTAATGTCTCCGTCACGTGGATGATAGAGGTCTAACCTTCATCCCTCGTGTCGTTATCTCCCAGGCCAATGACTTCATTGAGGTCTCATTATCGAATCTTGTAAAGTAGAAACTACCATGAAGGCGCATGTCGAATCCGATTCAATGCATGTCAGGGGAATAAGGAAAAAAACTCAATACGTGTTTTCCTTGACAGACGACGAAAGGGCGGAGGCAACCCTCCCTTATAAAACACCTTTGGTGTCATTAACAACATAGCCACTCCCGTGGCGGTAGTTCCTGTCGGGGTTTGCCACAACAATAATACAAATGCTCGAGAATAAGCAAGACAGGTAGAAAAGAAGCTTAGAAGCAACAAGACAGGTAGAAAAGAAGCCTAGAAGCAGCAGTTTCAGAACAAGCCAGCCGTTGTTTCACCTTTCTTAACTGTTTCTCGAAGGTAAGGATGCATTAGGACTACAACATTAGAAAAAACAACTTGAGAACCATCAATAATGGCATAACCTAGAACTAGTATGCTATCATTCCCCATCAGTTCCTGCCAAAAAAAGACTAATGAAAACAGAAAACAAGTTTCTTTCAGCGTAAGTTCAGTTTTGTATTATTTCTAAATACAATAACTTAGATGTAGACTTCAAGTGAAGATGATTGTTTCGAACAAAATATATATATTAAAACAATATGCTCTTGCAATATACAGGAATATTAATATTGCCACGAAACTAGAATGCGGATTCAATTAAAGAAGGTGTGGTTCTGAAGATCCCACACCAGTTGGTCCAACCTGTCTAACTGACATAGCTAAAGTAGGCACATGATAAGTTGAAGAAGAGAAGGTTCCTCTGGCATATTCAACTGAAGATTAGGTGAGTTGCCCAAGAAGTGAAGATATGAAGAGCCCCACGCTCTACCTGTACATCAGCATTGTAAAAGTAGCCATGTTACAGCTAAAGCTTATTACATCCATACAAATTTGAGCTTATAAGCTAAAATAAATTTGGTATTAAATTTATGAAGACGATTCTGGATGGCAGCATACGCTATACACAGGTATTAAAGACATCAGTGCTATACACAGGTATTAAAGGCATGGATGGCAGCATACGCTATACACAGGTATTAAAAGCATCAGTGCTATACACAGGTATTAAAGGCATTGGTGCTGACGGTTGCAAAGTTCATGCCTAAATGAAGTATAACATAGTGACTAAAAATAAAAATAAAAAGAGGCTGAAACCTCTGTATTGAAACCCTTGAGTTTGGAGTGCCACCATTGAGTAGCTACTTGTCAATGGAGCTATGTCAAGAAGTTAACCAACCAACAAGAGCATCCATAGCAATTAAAACAGTATCTCTAGATTAGAGCGTTGTTACCTTCATAAAATTCAGAGCACCATAACGTTTCTTCAAAGCTTATTTCAGGGCAAAGATCAGAAATTTAAACCAAAAGAAAGAGAGTACCCATAGCATTTAAAACAGTGTATATAAATTTGAGCGCTGCTATCTTCACAAAATTCAGAGCGCCGTAACCAAAAGAAAGCGATTATTTGACTCTTAATAAATATCATTAGTAAAGAATTTGCATACCTGAGCTAACCTCAGTAGCTTAGGCATAGCTTTTAGAGCCCCTGTATCTACTAGAGGTTTGCCTTCAACTTCTTGCCTTCAACTTCTTTCATCTTTATGGAATTACCAAGGGATGCAACTGGCCTGCGCCCCAGTGGCAGAGAACAATGCTGGACGTGGTAATAAACATGCTAGCAGGTGGTAATAAAAAGAAATAGCGAATAATTAGAAGTTATATTAAAAATTATTAAATAAAATAATATGACAATTAGAATATATAAATATATAAAAGTTCATGCAGCTGGACTTCATGCTACCGCATGAATACCAAGTGTCACCTTACATGCGCCATGATCGATCTGCCTCGTCACGCGCTCATGGATTCAGTCACTTACAACAAGGTGGTGGAGAATTATGATAACAAAACCCACAAAGATGGCAAATACGGTGATGCCCAGATGGCAGCCATGCTTTTAACTGGTGAAAGTCTTCAGAAAAAGGTTTGTTTACTGCCCCCTTCTTTGATGGTCTGCAACATATTTTGTAGTAATATTTTGTAATGGTGCATTTCTCTATAGACATCTCATGTAGCCATTTAGACGTCTGTGGAAGAGAAGAGTACAGTATGAATTGCAGTGTAGAACAGTCAAGCAAGCAACCCTATCACATATTCCATCATAAGAATTTAATGTATATGAGCTTTTAAACCATTGAAGAAAGATAAGGAGAGTTTCCCTGAATTTCTTTCATGAGCTTATGAATTGATTATTTTTGCACGCTGGATTATTCTTTATAACTGCAGGGTTCGGTCATGGAAAAGGAGATGAACTTGGTGGTCGGAGATATGAGTACAATGGAGGTGAATAAGGGCTACCTGCAACATTGATAACTCCAAGATGCGAGAGCTTATCTTACTCTGGTACTAGAGAATCACAAAATGTGTCAAAAGAGGGCATTCTAGATCTTTTCTATTCGCATGCTTTCTTTCAGCCACATCAACCACCAAATGGAAGATGACAGATCCTACCGCAAAGAAAAACTAAATGGACCTCAAACGCTACCTCTTGAAATACAGGTGAGACTTTAGATTCAATTTAGTTTGTTTCCTCGATGGAGCCACTGAACCCACCTCCGATTCATTATTGGAAAGAAAGGGGAATAAGCTTACCATAATGGAGGGCTACTACGAAGACCCGAACACGTAGCAGCAAGGAGATCTTGGTGAGCCAACAGTAGAATAAAAGTAAGTAGCAGAGGAGACCCATAGCTTCTAGACCCATATTGAGATCCAGTTCGAGGTCCATAAGCAGTCGATCCAATACCAGTAGATCCAATAGCATCAGTAGTTTCATAACCTGAGTCCCTATATTGCTTGCTCTATCAGAAGGCAATTCGATCCAAGTCACAGTCTTGAAATTCATGGAAGATGTCTTAGCTATCTCGTACCTTATTTCTGGCAGTGTGAAGAAGAATTGGTCGAACAGGAAGCGGAACTTGAATTAGAGAACAGTGAGCAGAACCTAAATTAGAGTCCATTGGTGAGACCCGAAGGTCCAATAGACAGCCGGCTTGAAGCGCCCCTGCCAACTCAGTGCCCACCGGCATACCCGAGGTCTCTACCAGAATGAAGTCCAACTCTAACTATGATCTTAATTTGTTCCGTAGACACCACAGCAAAAGCATGCAGAACATCTGTTCCATAGAGCACCATTGTTCTTTGCAGTAGCAGGTGGCTTTGCGGTGCCAACCAAAGATGGCAGATGGCAGGTCGCTAGACTTTGGTTAAAACTTTTGTTAGTCCCTAGAACCAATAACATGGCAAATGCAAACTTTGCCTCCACCAGCCTACTTTGGATAAGATGATATTGCTTCAATCTTTTTGCATCGGACAACGGAAGGGTATAATAAGAGATCAATTTTGTTCCGAAACAAAAACTTTACTTAAAATTTTGTTGAATAAAATTAGGAACATTAAACTTAGGTTAAAATGTAAAAAAACTGAAAAAAATCGATCAAACTATAAACTAATGGTTGGTCAACGATTGAGCGATCCCTAGGGACTAATAATGAGTGTTTTTTATGAACTGATTTGCTTTGCACACGATGAAATTTAACATTAACAAATAAGTATTATAATGAAAATACCAGAAAAAGTTTCCAAAACTCGAAAAAATATTTCAAGAATTCAATTTATTTTGCTGTATTTTTTTTTATTGAAATCACGATTTATGTTTTCATATAATAAATATACTGCAAAGGGGAAGCACCCCGGATGGGGGATTGCGGACAGCCCTCACGCTCAGCTCTCGGCTCTCACCTCCGAAGATATTAACAAGGTAGAACTCTTTATATTTTACTGTCGTAGAATTTACTCTGTTATTTCCCCTTAGTTCATGCCGTCGTTTTGCTTCTATTCGGTCTTTGAGGTGAAAGCGTCGATATGTTTTAAGCTGTTGAATATCGCTAAGGCTTTGTTAAAGATTGCGGATATCGAAGTTAATGATCTTAGAATTTATCTTATTAGCTTGGAAGACTATTTTGAACGATCCTTTTTTGTTGCAGTTTTTCTTTATGGTTTTCTCAGTAGCTCGACTTACTTGTGAAAGAATGTGTGGTCATGACATTTGAGTTGAACCTTTTTCCCTCTTTTCACTTCATTTCTTTTTTAGGATGAAGTTTCCTGCTTCAAAGAACTTCGCTGTATGAAGATTTATGTTCTCGTTTGGCAGCGGTTGAACGCTCGGCTGCAGGTTGCGAAGCTTTAGAAAATTATGTCTTCAAATTCATAATTCTTTATGTCAACGTAAATTCTTTCTTCGCCTTCCACCTTATTCTGATGTTTTCGATTCTCAGATTCCCGGTCATATTTATTCCTGCTGAGATTTCCTTGTGAAATGTGAAATATTTTTACTTCTGAGGTAAGGAAGTACGGAAATGCCGCATGTGGAGTTAGCTTAAAGATAGAGAGTGAGTTAATTGAGTAGTTGAGTGTTGCGTAAGTTTAGTTAAGAAATAGAAGATTTTGAGTGTGTAATTGCATGTGATTGCAGCCAAGCACATCTTCACATTTATCACTTTACACTTTTCACTTTAAGCATATATTTATATACTTTCTACTTTACCAAAATATTTTAAGCAATTAGTTAATTAAAAAAGAATAAATACCATTCACTGAATTCAGTGTAAGTATCATATCTTATGTGATCAATAGAAAACAACAGGTCTATTTTATATGAATTCATGCTGTCTCTTCCACTTTTCTTACAAATTAGTATCAGAGCCAAAGTCACATACCTGAGCTAGAAAATCTAAAAGCCAGAAATGGAAAACCTGCAGCCGCAACATGCAGAGTCATCTTGGGCGAGCGATAATTAACGAAAAGAATCCAAGATTTATTTTCAAGGTGCTGTAGCCACCGCCGTGAGCCCAGCTGCTTTCGCGGTCTACAAACTGCTAACACCGCCGAAGAGACCGTCATAAGGCTCTGGCAGAGCCTCCATAAGCGGTAGCGGAAGTCAAAACTGTGCTGTAGCTGTAACGGAAGTCAAAACTGCGTGCGAAGGGAAACCCACCATAAGCCGTAGCCGTTAATCTGTCCATGGGCAAGTTTAGAAACGACAAATTTTGAGTCTTTTTTAAAGGCTTTAAAGTTAGTTTAAAGTTATTTGAAAAGTTGAAGATTGTGGAGCTTTGAACAAGTTTTTTTTTAATTAAAAAAAAGGTGCATTATGGTAGGCTTATTTGAAAACCGGGTGATTTAAAAAGACAAGTTTTGGTTATATGATTGTGAAAGGTTTAAGTCCAGATTTTTGTTAAAGTTTTTTTTTATTAAAAAAAACAAAAACTAAAAGTTTATTAAGAGAAAGGATTGTTAACTTTTATGATAAGGCAAAAGATGCATTTGCTTTGAGTTTCATTAAGTAAGTAAGGGGCAAAATGATTTTGTGCAAGGTAGCACAAACTACAATTTCCGAAGAAACATGGAACATTTTGGAAGAAGAATTTGGCACAAAGGTGAGTGACATGCAGCAGTAGGTTATGTCACAAGCAGAGAAGTCAGCCGGCATAGATGAGCAAGACTTTGATAGGACAATAGAGCTTGGAGAATCCCACTCAAAAGTGGATGATGGTTGTCAAGACTATAAAATCGAAACCCATTATGCAAGCATGCATATGGATGAAGAAGATGCAGCAAAGATTGCAGAGAGAGAAATTGAAGCCTCTATTTGTGAAGCAGAGCAAGAGCATATTAATGCTCAAGGAATCCATTGTAACATGGATGTAGATGATGGTGAATCCCATTGTGACGAAACATGTGTGGATGATTACTGCAAAGTGATATGTCAATTGGTAAATCCAGTCACAGCTGATGGATTTGGTGAAGTTGAAATTGTCAATGAATTTGACAATGAGCACATGCATGCTCGGATATCCCACCATAATGTGGATGAACATTATGTTAATGATATGTGTGGTTTCCTTTTTGAAATAGGGATTGATTGTGGAAATACGATAAGCGCCATGAAGGTGCCACTATAGCATCAAAATCTCATGGACTAGTGTATGATTTAGCAGTAACTGATGATCAAGAACAAGATAAAGTGATTGAAGAGTTTTTTATGAGAATATCCACTAACAACATAATAGTGGAAGACAACCTCCATGCAATTGAAAAGAAAGCAGATGTAGAGGAGGAAGCTCTCACTGAAGAGAGTCATATTAAAGATGTTTTTAACATTGTTTTTGAATATGCAGTTATTCAAAATAGCATGGGAGCAAAAGTTGAAAGCAAGGTTGTTAATAAATTTGATGCAGATTACAGGAAAAAGCAGTAGTACTTGATGATGAAAGTAAAAATAATGATATGGATGTTTCTAAATACAAAGATGAATGCAGTGAAACCATTTTTTAGCAATGGAGTCAAGAAGAAATAAGATTCTACTATCAAGAAATATGGCAGAAAGAAAGTCAGGAATATGAAGCGCAAGAAGCAAAGCAAAGAACACAGTTTGAAGATGCAATGTTATGGCATCAGTCCATAGTTGAATGAATATTTGAAGAGGCAGGTGTAGAAGACATGATCCAATTGTTTTTCAGAACAAGTTCAAAACAAGTCAAAGAAAAATTGCAACAGCAAGTGAATAAAGCCTACAACAAAAAAGTTCAACAGAGAGTGAAGCAATTTCGAGGATATAGAATCTGGAAGCAAAAAAAAAAAATGCAAAACTGTAAAATTCTTGAGTCATTATAAGCCTAGCATAGACATAGACCAACAGACATGTTTGAGTGATAATTGAATCATGTTGAGTCATACGTTCCTAATTAAGGGGGAGTGTTAGAAATAATAATTACTCCTACATGTGGAGTTAGCTAAAACATAGAGAGTGAGTTAAGATTGAGCGGTTGAGTGTTTGAGTATTGAGTCAAGTCGAATTAAATAATTGAGTGGTTGAGTGTTTGAGTGTTGAGTCAAGTCAAAGTTAAGTAATAGACGACTTTGAGTGTGTGATTGCATGTGGTTGCATGATATTTTAGGCAATTAGGTAGTTAGAAAAGGATAAATACCTTTAGCCAGATTCATTGTAAATATCATATATTGTGTGATCAATAGAAAAGCAGCGGCTTGTGTTTTGTTTGAATTCATACTTTGTCTCTTCTACCTTTCCTATAAGAAATTAACAAAAACTCACATTTTTCTTGGATCTTTGTAATGGCCTTGTCGAGCCAAGGTTAGAAGTTAAGAGGACATTTGAGTAACTTTTATGCAAGATTGTGGATATTGCAGTGAACAGGGTTAGAATTTTTCCTTATTACCTTGTTCTGAAGTTTTCGATTATCAAGAGCACTTTTCCGATCACATTCACTCCTGCCTATATTTCCTTGTTGAATATTTTATTTCTAGTCAATTAAGCACGAAAAATGTCGAGAAAATAACTTGCGTTTCAAATGTCTAATATTTTGCATCTTTGTACTGGACTTATCGCGTCGAGGCTTACATGTTACATGTTTAAGAAGACTTTTAGTTACTTGGCTGCAAGATTGTGGATATTGCAATGAGCAGTATATATTTTTCCTTATTAGCTTCGAGGACGATCTTCTACCGTCCTTTTGCCATTTTCGTATGTGGTTTTACTGGCTACCTTCTAAATTATCCATTCCATCCATCTTCAGGTTAATTTAGTTTTACAAGGCATGTGGCCATAACTTTTGAGTTGATTTTTATTATTATTATTATTATGATTTTTCAGTTTTTAGCTGAAGCTTCCTTCTCAGAAGAACTTATCTCCGTGGAACGTTTCGAAGTTCTTGCTGGGAAGCTTTAAAACGTTCCTTATTTTAGACACACTCAGATAAATTTAATCGACGTTTCAAGTAACTAAAACCTTAAGTAACCAAAATCTTTGAAATTCCTAAATGTTAACATTTTAAATATAAAATCTTGAATTTTTTTCCAAAACAGAAAAACGCTTTAAGATTAAAAAGAAATTAGAAAGTACAATAAAACGGGGAATTAGGATTCTAGTGGTTTTTCCTCTGTAGAAACAATTTTAAATTTGATTAAACTCTGTTCCAGAAACCAGTTTTTATGATGATTAATCATTGCTTTAACATGCAGTGTTGGATCATTTCTATTACACATTCTTCCAGCAGATCTTAAATCATTTGCAGGTGCATTCAATTTCTTAAATTATTTGCAAGTGTGTTCACTTAAATCAGAATTTGTCCGGATCTAAGAAATGAACCATAGGCAAAATATTTGAAGACCTTGTTTGGATCTGAGCTGGGCTGCATCCTTCCTTTGAGAGGCGATTTGCTTCTCCATTATGTCTCCCATAGATGTGAGTGAGGGAGACAGAGTGGAAAGTCTGGAGCAGGATTTTTAATTTGACATTTTCATTTATCTCGGTTTGATGAATTCAATGTGTCTCTATTATTTGCCAATTTATAATGGATTTGGAGTCCAAAAACAATGAGAGTTGAGATTTCAGCTAAAATGCACGAAAAAACCCAAAGAAAAAAGAATTATGCTCGTGAATTAGATCCAAAACCGCAGTGCCAGTGGAACCTGTTATTGATCTCATAAATCTTACACTAAATAAAGCATCCCATTCCATTTAGTATGTCGGCAGCAATTATCAATTTTTCCAATTTTTCTTTTCTAAATCTTTAGGCCATTCGATTTATTTTTTAGATTCTTTAGGCGCAATGCTTTTCACTTTCATAGGCTTGTGCGGGAATAATTCGGTAGTCTGAACGTTTTAGGTTTGTTGTTTCGAAATTCCAGCATGACGCATAAAATTACGGTCCCCATTCTTTAGTCCCTATGAGATTGTGTGATAGTCCGACGATATGCATTGACATAATTATACTGATTAGATATTCGCTGAGATTGGTGGATACCGTAAAAGATCCGTCGAATTATTTCAGTTGATGTTTAAATGAGTTGGGAGTTGGCAATTATTTTCCGGAATAAAGTCCATATGCCTTCGGACAATGATATGTCCTCACCCAAATTTACATGTCGTTGCCTTGCTTTCATGTTTGTATCTGGATTAATCGAGGACCAGTCTAAGCTGCCCGCTAATTTGGCTGAAACTTGTAATGAAACGGATGGTTAGGTCCATTCTCATTGAAATAATTCTATATTGCAATTTTTATTTGTAATTTTTACAATTTATCGAAAATTCTACTGAATTTGTAAATAGATTCGCCCTAGACAATAGAATCCTTTTGCACCACAAACAGGAAAATGCATTCCAGCAAATAGTGCTCTGCATAAAGTTCCTGTAGTGCGAGTACTCAAGAACCAATTAGCTGGTGGTATCACCTATAAAGGTGGAAAATACGTTCAGCCTGGCTTAGCTTTAAGTATTTTCAGAAAATGCTGTTGTTAATAGGTCTCAGACCTGTTTTCTGCCCTGAACCTAAAAAATGTGGAAGATTTCAGAAGAAGCAACATACGAGTGGGTAACATATTTTCCTTTAAAGCAGGTTAATCAGTGCTCTATAGTGGGCATGAGGGCCTACTAAAGCGCTCAGCACGGAGGAGGGACTAATAACTCAGTGCTCTATATTGTACACGTACTAATAATAAATCATGCAGACGTGTTGGATGTTCGTTGTAGCCAACTATCATTAGGTTGATAGTAATATTTATTTTTAAATATTATTTTTAAGTAATAGTTATAAATTAATTAAATATGTGAGATTTATGGAGAGGAGTACATGTGGTAGACCCTAGTAATTATTTATTAGACTGGCTGCTGGGTTTTTGCTGGATAATAGTTTTTACTGAAAAAATTGTAATATGAATCTGAATTATAGGTTTTGTTAGAGACAGGTTGTATTAGTAAATCATAGTATTGGACAATGATATTAGAACAAAGCTTTATTATAAGTTAGAATCTCCCAAATAAAATTGAGTTGAATCTTCATTATTAAAATTTTTGTAATTTATGTATTAATTATTTTTATAATTAATAATAATAATTGTCACTAAATTTATAGTTTAATTAATTTTCCTATTATTTTAAATTTTGATAATATGCAATATATATAGCCATTTTTTTCACCAACTATTTAATTTATATAATTATAATAATTTATAGCTCTTATTACCAAATTACCATTCAAAATATAGTTTTTAATAATATTTAAACTCAAAAAATAATATAACTTATAGAGTTAATTTAAAATCTACTTATAAAATAAAAATGAAAAGAATCATATAACTTAACTAAATTATTACTTTTGTTTTACTTATTATTAATGTTTAATTATAAAAAGAAATAATATATAAGTGAAACATATATATAATTAAAAAATATTGAAAATGATTCTTAATCATGAAGATTTTTAATCTATAAATAGACTTTGTTCAAATACCATAGACCTCTACCATGACTTATCAATACTACATACTCAAAAAGCTATAATTCACTTTGTGACGCTTGTTCATATGTTTGCTTTAATTAATCGATATTAATATGAAAATAAAAAAAGCTTAAATATTTTGAAGATAAATCTCAACCTTTGCTCCATGGGTTCGTTTTGGATAGACGTGATCGAGTGTTCCCTAAAAACACTCCTTGATGTGAAATCATCAGATCAATTCTATAAAACTTACAAAAAAAATCTCAAACTTTCATGTGTAAATATTATTAAGAATATTTTAAAATATTATGTGGAAATTAAATCTTTACCTTCAATTTATCATTATTATAATTAAATTAGACTTTTCCAAATCTTATTTTAAAATATACATACAATTTAAGGTTAAAAAAATATTTCACAATTAATATATCTTACTGAAGTATTAAGAAATGTGGATTATAAAGGTTCCAATAACTCGACTATCATACGTAAATATATAAAATTAAAATTTATGAAATAATATAAAATTAAATTAAATATGATTAATAAGGAGTTTAAAATTTTAATGGTGAGTTTCGGTGGTAGTGGTGGATTAAATTAAATATAATTAATAATAGTCTAAATTTTTTATTTTCAATTTTCAATAAATTTATTAATGTTAATGTTAACGTAATTTAATTTTAAATGAAAGTGTTTAAGTTAAGGCTGACATATACTCAAACGTACGTATGGATGCCTTAAAAAATGACCCGGAATTTTTTTGGAAAAAATATATTAGTAAAAAAATCTCGATGTTTGGAAAAAATATATTAGTAAAAAAATCTCGATGGTTAATTTCATTTTTTTAAATAATATTTTTATGATAATTTTGTAATAATTTGATTTAAAAGTTTAGGATGAAATTCTTATTTCATTTTTTAAAGTTGTTTTATTATTATTATTATGATGGTGGATAAATTTTAAAGATATAGCTAATTCAATCATTAAATTGGTGTAAAATATTTTTTTCTTTTTGTGGGATAAAGGATTTATTTTTACATATTTATTTAATTGTTAAAGTCCAAGGAGGTGTACATACTCTATCCCACTTTGGATTTGAACATTTGATTTTATATGAGGGAACTCATGTTTCTAATCATTAGGCCGGCTCAAGCTATACATAACCATAACATGTATAATTAATTTCTTTAAATTATTAGGGAAAATAATCAACTTTAAACAATAAAAACAACAACAAAAACATAAATAACTTTTATGTATCTTACTTAACAAGATGACATTCAACCATCTAAATCAGGGATATTTTTTTATGACACCATAAAGACACTTTCTGACACTTTCTATCCCAATTAGTGAAATTACCACAAAATAAGTGATGAACCTCTTTGTAAAACCACAACTCAATGACAATATGTAATGGTTTACTTAGACTTAACTCAACAAAAAAACTTTACACTGAGATCAAAAAAATATATGCATAATATCCAACTGACCACAAGATATTATGTGATGACAAATCCTCTAGCATATACAATATCTTATGATAGGGATCTTATACGGACTAAGTCTACTTTCTTTGGCATCAATACCAAAGTACATCTCACAATAGAGCTCTTCCAAAGTAGGCTAAGTATATGCCACACACTTAAATAAATAAAAACCTCCTCTTAAGAGTAGTTTAATAGTAGTTTATTTTCCTTTAATAACTAGAAACGACTTATTTTCTTTCACATGAGTGAGTAAAAATAATAATTTATTTTCCTTACTAAAAAATAGTACTTTCACCTCTTCGTTTTTAGCATGAGTATCTATAACTATAAATAATTAAAGATAATTAGAGACCATAAATGAAATAGGGTGAAATTAAATTCTCATAAAAATGACTATATATCATTAAAGATAATTAGAGACCATAAATAAAATTAGAATGAAGCTAAAGCTAAGGTAACTTCTGCCTAAGTACTAGAACAATTAGGTTATCATCTTTGAGTTGGAGTGCTTATTTAGAGTATGTTTTTACCATGCTATTAATATTCATTTGATATATTCTAGACATTTGATTTAAGTTAGCATGTCTCTTAATAACGATATTTTTATAATTGAAAGCTTCCAAAGAACACCATTAACTTCATAAAATCCATGTAAATGATGATGATACACTTTGCATTTCCATAAATAAGCATTACCATAGCATATAACCGTATTGAATCTACCCATTACAACATGTATTAACATGATCTATAAGTAAATAAGATACTGATGAGATGCTGTCAATTAAAGACATATTGACAATTTTTGAATGTAACATAGAAACATCACAATAATAAAAACTTATAATGTTTTGTTATTAACAAATGAATCAACAAAATTTGATAGTAGGGTAACACTCCAATTTTGACCATTGAAATGTGGTGTAATGAATATATGTATGAATTATGCTATGATCTAAATATTATGTCCATGGCCACGTAATGTAAATGATGCACACACAATTGTTAATGAAAATACGTCATTGTGTTGAGAAAAATGGGACTAAAACTACAAGTGGGATATGACTCCATGAGAAAGTAATGAGAGGCAGCTAAGGTTATCCAAAAGTGTCAAAGCCATGAAATATTTATATTTTACTATTGGACACAGTACTTTAATATAAAAAGGAAAAATAAATAATAAACTCGACAAAAATACTATTGTCATTTTTGGTTAGTTTATATGCAATTCAATGGTATATTTGTTAGTTTTCGAATAGATTAAATTAAATCTAGGTATATTTAACATTTGTATTTCTTGTACAGGTTTGAGGGAATTTGTAGAACCAATTACTAAGGAATTAGAAGAACACCATAGATGATAAGTGGCAATATGCGTGGTTGGGCTTCTCTCTTAGTTTTCCTTCAAACTTGGGAATATGAGAAGGTAATTTGGTAGGCATTGGAGGCCACCTAGGATCATGGAATATGAGTTCATTGGTTATCTTATAAAACTCAATAAAAAGAGGGGATGCTAGAAATGGAAGCTGATTTTGGTTGAACTGGTCTAAAGTTTGAGAAAAACCGTTACACAAACCTTTGTGACCCCCCTATAAAAAAGTTTCGAGAAGACAAAATTTTACCAAAGGATTGACTAGTGCTAGAGTACTAAGGCCCTAGACCAACCATCGTGGTGAAAGGATGATTACCCTTAGAGGGGTTACCACAAAAGATAAAGCAACTCCCTAAGGCATGATTGAAAATGGGATTATACCTGGAACTAGAAGGTAGAACTTCTAGTGCAAAACCATTGTCATAAGCATGAAAACTCGTTTGAATAGTGGTGTGATTAGGGATATTTCCCGCAAGTAAACTATCCCCTCTAATGGTTTTAAACCCTCTAAAGAATGACATCCCTCCAAACATATGTATACTTGAAGGATTATAGGTTCCTCCAAAAGAAGTATTACATCCTAGATGGATAAGGGACAAATGTAGATCGCCTTAATAAGCTTGCCAAAGATAATATATCATACAAGAGATTGTGACCATAGTGATAAATAAACTAGGTGGAAACCACCTAGCTCCCATGGGTTGACTTAAGTTGGCACATGTTCCAAACATGAAGCTTGATGGAGGAAGTGACACATAAAATCTTGGAAAACTTGTTGGGGTTATAGTAGCAACTATCGGGATGCCCCATTGTGAATGCGTATGGATAGTCAAACTCGAGGTAATTGGCCCTATCACATTGATTAGTGGTAAATAATAAATGACATTGATTAGTGGTAAATAATAAATGACAGACGACACTCCCAATGTGGATGGAAAGGAGGGACCCTCTCAGAATCCTAATTTTCTTTTTTTTTTCCCCTTATAACATCCTATTTTGACCCCCTTTCCTTACCAATTTTCTCCTTTTACCTTGCACATCCTTGTAATTTTGACACAACAATGAAGGATTGGGTCTAATATCTACTTTGTTGAAAAGTACGAATGTAAACTTTGTTTCTTAATCAAATTCCATCATTTATTTATGTTTTCCAAGGTTTATGTGTATTATAAGTCACCAATACAAGTCTATGTAGTTCCTACATTGCCCATATAGATCCTGCACCAAAAGAGGAACACATATTTTATGGTCAACAAGATAGGTCACAAGGGTCAATGATTGATTAGTTGGTGCATATGTGTGAGAGACTTTTGTGGAGCTAAGGTCAAGTTAAAGCATACTTGCTATCACTATCATTAATCTCCTAGCCAAAAGAAAGGAATACTCTCCAAGTCTCCAACACATCGTATATGTAAAATCCTTGTTTAGATTGAGATTGTATCATATTTTCCACTAGTTACAAGTTGTTAGGATCTATAATATTTTTCCTTGTAATGGATTGGCTCGTCATGACCATGATGTATTGTATGATTTATAACAGCCAGACTGTGGCTTCATGCCAAGTTAGTGATATCCTAGTAACTAGATGCCATTGGTTTAACAAACAATGTTGCTCCTTCAATCACTTGGTTTTGAGACTGTAGCCATGTATTGAAGGATTGGGTTACATATTTAATATAAACAACTTGATTCTAGGTTCTCTCTAAATTTTTTGTGTATTTAATGGTTATTTGCATCATTTTATTTAAATATTTCGTTGAGGGTGAGAGGTGGTTGGTTAGGGCACAACCAATCCACTTGTCACCACTCGTGTACATTATTTTTTAGATTGGTTACTAATATAATAAGGTGTGAGTGTGTTTCTTATGCCACGTGTGTTGACTATTTGAATTTTCTTTCAAATCTAATAGATCTATGTGTGTAATTTATAGTTTGTGTCTTCCATGATCTACACAACTCGTTAGTCTATTCCTTGTTCACATTGAGATCTGGAAGTAGTGTGAACATTTGTGTGGTGAATATTGGTGGAAACATGATCTGTGTGTTCTTGGTATGAATATATATTATAACCTGGGATCCTAAATATTTATACGCTCTGGGGATATTCATTTATTTAATACTTTGTTATAATCTTCTATTACTAGTTTGTAATGGTTCAATAGGATTTTGGTATAGAGATATTTAAAATGAATAATGGATCTACAAATCTTGATAAAAGAGATGGAAATCCATTCAGATCTATAACTCTTTGTCATTGTAAAAATAATAAATAAATTTCGAACTCTTTTGTTACTTGGATCCAAACGCCAATGCATGATCTTAATTTATGGTTGAAATTAAATGTTTAGATAAGATATTGGGTTTGGGAAATATATAATCTTGATTTGTATTCATGATCCAAGTTACACTATTATGGGACCATTTGGGGAGAACTTTAATACAAACTTTGTCATTGCTTGATCTATTTTTTCACTGATAAGAAAAGAGTCTGTAGACTTAGAAGCTTTCATATTCTGGTATTATTGTTATTTAGTCCACAAAGATAATACCAACAGTTATGAGATGTGAATCACATCCATGATACACACTTGAAATATTTGATAAGTATTGAACACTAAGGAGGATTATTGTGTATGAGAAACTTTATTATTCAAGTTACATATTGAAAGTTGCTTTGACAAGGTTGCCTATAGTTCGATTTGTATCTTTATCACTATGTACCCTTTTCAAGTAATGATCTACCCGATTGTTATTCATCCTACTCTTGTAGTATGTAAAAACACTTGTTTGAAGAGTGGTGAGTTGTATCGTTATAATTTATGCATATAACTTTTCAGAGTATTTGATTTTAGGATTTTAGTTCACATTTTCTGAACTGTAGAGTGCTTTACTCTCAGTATCCTTTTTGCATTAGATTGGTCAACACAATATTTCCAGGTGTGATATCTTTTTAATGAAGTGATATATTGGTTGATTTCATATGGGATTGTGTTGATTGATTACGTTAGAGAAATATATCATTTTTATATATAAGAAGTCTTTTATAGTTGATGCAATTTTTTGATTTGGTAACACCTTAAGTTGAGTTTTCATCCATTCCTTTAATTGCTTGGTTGTACACATGACTACTAGAGGAAAGAACATGAGTGTAGGATAAAGTATTGTGTCGATTATCTAGAATTTATACTGTGGTGTTGTTTCTTTTTTAGAGGCAATTTCCATGCATGATTTTCTTAGTAAATTAAGAGGCTAGGATTAGATTTATATTGATTGTTTCTAATAAACTGGTCGAGTGTTTGCAAGAATTAGAATAGGACCATAATTTTTTATTGTAGGAACCTAGAAGAATGCTAAACAAATTGGTTAGGGTAAGGATTAGTTTTGCAATATTTCTAGGGTCTTTTCAGGCATTTCCAGCATTGCTTTTCTAAGCTTACAAGCTCACAGTTGAAAATAAATGTTGGGTCACTGATATACTAATACTACAACCAACAAACCCATCTCCCCATGGTAGAAGCACCACTCTCACTACACATTGGATGAGAGAACAAGGAAAAAGGCTCTATGAAATAGGAACTCAACTATAAAAGTACAAGATTAATAGGTTTAGTTAAAGGTGGGTTGACATGTGGTGGTATAATTTCATCTACAACTTCAAAATGACCAAGTCTTCCCATCCAAAATCGAGGTTATTACCCCAACTCGAGTTTGATCTACGTCCTTTGATACTAGAGCTATCCTACATCTTCAAGATGGTGGACCCTCCTCTTCAAGAGAAAGCTTTAGTATTCTTTATGAACAATTGATATATGGTCAACCATAGTGAATATATGTTTAGCCAAGGACAATATACGAGGGTCAAGGCCAAACCTCGATAGATCCTTTTTTTGTGGAGTTTTTCATGGTGTGTTGTTCATCTTCTTTTTTTGGTGCATGATCTATCTTTGTGCATACATTTACTTTTACAATGGCTATGTTGGAAAATTTATTTTCTAAGTCTTACAAACTTGAAGGCTCAAATAATTACAAGACATGGAAAAAGCACATAGAAAGCACTTTGATTTATAATGAACTTTGGCAAGATTGATGTGATGGTGATGTTAAACCGAACAAACCTACAGATGCAAACACACTAGATAAATTGGGTGATTAAGAATGCCAAAACATTAGCTTTAATTAAATTTTGAGTTAATGATGAAATGTATGTTGACATTGAAAATGCTTCTGATGCATAGTCTTCCTGGAAAACATCTAAAGATTTATTTGATATAGAACCAGAATCTAAGAGATTTGACCTTCAATTGAAGTTTCTTAAACATAAATTCACAAAAGGGGGAGATGTATTTGAGTACATTTATAGACTTAAGAACATTAAATAGTAAATAGTAAAGGTTGGATTTCAAGGAGTGGATGATAGTTTCATGACTACTATTTTCATTGTTGGTTTGCCTTCTTCATATACACATTTCTTGGAAACTTTACAAGTAACTGGAAAGCTAGAGAAGTTAAAATTTGATGAATTAAGTGAAATTATAGCTCAACATGACAAAACTTTTGGAAAGAAAAAACAAGTTGGAGAAGATGTCTTCTTTACAGAAGATAGCACTAGTAAATCTTCAACTGAAAGTTTCAAAGGTAGAGGAAGAGGGCACAACAATCAAAATCAAGGAGAATATAGAGGACAAGGTCATGGTAGAAGTCAAGGTAGAGGGAACAACTTTAGCAGAAGAAACAATTCTGGCAGAGGAAACACTCAAGACAGAGGAAACAATCAAGGAAGAGGACAAAATCAAGGCAGAGGGAAAATTCAAGGTAGAGGAAAAATTAGAGGCAAAGGAAAGAGTCAAGGCATAGGAAAATATTTCAATCAAGTTGTTTATAAAGTATGTAACAAAGTTGGTAATTATGCTGAAGATTGTCGAAATTCTAATGAAAAAATTTCAAAGTTTTAGCAACATTTGGCACAATTTTCTAATGATCAAGAAGAAGATGGCTTAGAATATTTATTCACCACACTTCAATGTTTAGAATCAATGACATTACAGGTCTCCACATTTCTTAAAAGTGATTATAAAGCTGCTTGGATCTTAGATACAGGGGAAACACAACATATGAATTTTCAACATGACTTCTTTTGGACTTTTCAACAGTGCCAACTCATTTCAATCTTTCTTGTAGATGATACAAGACACACTGCTTGTGGAAAAGGTGTAGTAAAAATTTCTCTTCCTCGTGTTGGAGAAAAACCAATTTCAAATGTTTGGTATGTACCAACTTTCAAGAAGATTTTTTTTTTCATTAGTCACAATTCAACAAACACGACATCAAGTTGTTATGAAGGATGTATTAGTAAAAATCAACTCCATCAAACTGAATATGAAAATAGTCCTGACAATGTATGAAGATGGAAAACTTATAAGGATGAAAGGAAAAATCATTCTATATAAGTCTAATTTTGTAGGAGCAACAAGTACATATATTTCACCAATAAGGTGTTGGCATGTTAGATATGGGAATTTAAACTTTGAATGTCTCTCTCAACTTCAAAATATGGGAATGGTTAAAGGACATCCAACTTTTAAGAAAGAAAATACAATATGTGAAGCTTACATTTACGGGAAACAAATTCGAGAGACTTTTCCAACAAGCTCATAGCATGCAAACATGAATTTTCAATTGGTGCACAGTGACATTTGTGGACCTCTACAAACTTATCTAGTAGGTTGTTGATACTTTTTAGTCTTCTTGGATGAATTTAGTATAATGACTTTAGTTTATTTCTTGAAACAAAAGTCAGAAATATTCAAAAAGTTTTATACTTTTCGCCAACTAGTTGAGAATGAAGTTAAATAGAAAAATGGCACTCTCAGGACAGACAATGGAGGGAAATTCACTTCGAATGTATTCCAAAATTAATGTAGGGACAATGGTATCAAAATACAACTTACAAATGTATACACTCCACAACAAATGGAGTAGTAGAGAGAATGAACCACACCTTGTTAGTGATGGCAAGATCCATGCCAACTTTAAAAAAGGTAAGTCATTCATATTGGGAAAAAATAATACATGCAACAATCTACTTAAGGAACAAGTCTCTTACTGCTCCATTGGATGGAATTGCACCATATGAGTCATGGTTTGGTTTCAAAACTCAGTTCAAACATCTTAGAGTTTTTAGTTCACTGTGTTATGCCTTAGTTAAATAATAAAGACAAATGATATTCATGGAATAGAGGATGATTATATAGCTGCTATGTTATGAACCTTGTAAACTGATACCGAAATTGTAGTTATGAAGGTCAAAAAGGGAGAAATGGAGTGAAAAAGAGTTGTCAAAAAGACGAAATTCTGGGGTTCAACAGTTTCACTTTTGGAAAAGCTTATATTGCAATTCTGGAAAAGTTTGGTTGTGATGGTTGGAAGCTGGAAGCGAAAAACTCAACTCAGAACCTAGCTCATGCACTACGCAAATAATTACGTCCTCCCACCTCTTCCACATGGTGCTCGTTGATAGTTCATGGTGAAAAATGTAAAAATATTAGTCTAAAGTATTAAAAAACCAAAGCTTAAAAAGACTAAAAAACACATCCAGATCTTTTGCACTTAACTAGATGAAGAGAATGGGAGGAAAGAGCATAAAGACTTCATAGAAATAGTAAATAAAGAAGGATACACATAGAATTCATCGTAGAGATGGGAAAAAAGCCGCTAGAGAGATATAATAATGACGAGTAATAGGAAAGGGAAGCCAATCATCAATTCCCCCTTGAATGTGAAGCAAGATCTTCCCGTGTGGCCAAATAACTTATGTCTCTGAAAGTTTTTTGTGGACACACATGGAGTGATATTCGTTGAGGTTTCTTGACCGCATTTACTTTCTTGTGGCCAACAATCCTACCTGTCCACATCCATTCCTTCATTAATCACCTGATTGGTGATATTTTAATGATAATAATTATTCATAATTTTTTTTGTTTTAATATTAACTTTAGTATTGAGAGTTTTTAAATTAAAAAAAATGATACTTTTGTTAACTTCTTTAATAATAATAACTAACATACCCTCGAAGCAGGGGAAGGAGACACCGAAGAGAATATATGGTGGATATATTGTAAAAGGAGAGTAGAGTGTAGTTTTTAGGATAACGGTCAATGTGTCCAATGGACAATATAAAGTTTGTCAAAGACAATAACAAATATACTTATGTAAAATTAATAGCGGGACAACAATTCTAAGAAATATGGCTAAATACATCTTATCATGTCCACAAAAATGTGAAACTCACAAGTGATAGGTGCTTCCAAATTATAACACATTAACACTTGCCAACTTTCTTGTCCTTTGAATATACCAAAGGATCACATTATCTAATAGTCAAAAGGGCTATACTCGGGTGCGCCAATTTTTTTCCTATTACAAGAATTACATCGATGGTCAAATGGAGATGAAAATAGGCCAGTGCATGAAAACCAATCTTAATTATAAAAAAGCACATGTTTTTGAGAAGAAATATATGGATGCCCACATGCTAGTAGAGTTGAAAGTAGTCACAGTAGGAATTATTATCACCTACTTTCTTCACTCTCTATTTCCTTACGAATTTATAATACTACATGGGGAGGAGAAATGCATTGAATTCAAATTATTGAAATGAAAATGGTTGGTTCTATCATGTTGCAAGTAACATATTGTCATACTCGAAATACAAATTCTAAAAGAGAATAGAATTTGTGTAGACTCCATATGCTTAAGTAAAATATTATCACATCACTAATGTCAAAACCATGATGCTTATATAAAAATTTTGCACGCCACCAATGTCAGCCCTAAAATAACATATTATTTGTGTAGATACCATAATATTCCTCAAAGAACCATAGTCCCATGGGTTTCAAAAGGGATTTCCAAAATTTTCTTGTAATAGAACCACAAGTTCTAAGTGCAAACACAAATCTTAAATGAAGATTTTAAAAACATTATAGAGAAAAATCACAAGTCTTATTTTGTTTTCAATTGGGTATATTTGGCTAAATTACTTTTTATTTTGAATAATTTTAAGTTACATGAAGTCTTGTATAGGAAATTAAGACTTTGGCCATATATAATGTTGTTTGGTTTATTTTTGTTGAAATATCAATTTATAGGTAAGAAACATGTGACAAATGACCAAAGCATGTGTCACATGAAGTTGAGACATCATAGGGGAGATCACCAACTAACAATCCTAACCTTCTCTAATTCCATGATGCAGTTGTGGTTGTTCATCTCTTCCCTAATAGTCCCATACATTTATAATGGTTTAGCATAAAGTGTATACTATAACATGCATCCACATTAGCATGAATGAAAATTTGAATAGTTTTTTTTCATTTAAAATTTGTTCGGATTTTGTTTACTAATTAATAGGTTGGACACTTTTACCCATGTTAGCATGTTTTTGTTCAACTTAGCTTTAAATAAGCTTAGTGGCTAAAAATGATTTGCTTAAATTCCGAAATAAAGAAAAGTGATGTTAAGCTTTAGGTTTACCATCATGGAGAAATAAATCTAAATGTTAGTAAATGAAGTGCCACACTAACAAATTTCAATTTGATAAAAAATTTAATTGTAACATCAAAGGGAAAAAGGTAGGAACCAAGACTAAATTTCAATAAGATGGAAATGAAATGTACCTACTATGTAATATCAAATGCATCATTTTAGTATGAAAATGGGAAGTATAATTTCCATTTAATTTTTAAATGAAAATGATATTTTCTTTTTGAACATTAAAACATCAACTTTTGAGAAGATCAATATAATAAAATAATTTTTAAAAATGTAATAATGATAATGTAACATACATAACCTAAATCATCTACATTGTTTTCTTATATTGGAAATAAATATGAAAAAAAAAGGAGGAGGAGGAGGAAAGAAAGAAGGAAGAAGTAAAGTGAAGAATTAAAAATGTTGTAGTCTCTCACCATCAATTAGTGTTGTAAATCATCTTGAGATCCACAACTTTCTTTGTTTAAAACTAATTTTAGCTATGTAATAGTGTTTTCTCTTTCAAAGTGGACACTAATCCATGCTTCACCATGATAGATAACTTAAAAGGTGGACAAAATTAGTTTATTCTCTTCCCTTTACCTTCTTCCATGGACATCAAAGAAAGACACAAAATTTCAAGATAATTGTGTTCTTTCTTATATATATATATATATATATATATATATATATATATATATATATATATATATATGTATGTATATATATATATATTTGTTATATTTATAATCTTTAGCAATTAACATGTTGTTAACCTTATTTTCATGTTATTTTAATTAATATTTTAAATTTTTACCAAATTATTACTTTAATATGAAAATTATGATTTATTGGTTGAAGGTTTGGTAATGCATTAGTCCATAGATATGTAATTTTATTTTTTTTCAATATAGAGTTAATACATGATCTTTAAAAATATTAATAACAAAATATATATTTAAATGTAGATTATAGATAAAATATTTCAATATCAATTTTATATATAAAAAATTAATAGATAGAATGTAGGAAAAATATTAATAACAAAAAAATATTTTAATGTGAATTATAAATAAAATATTTCAATGTATAATTCCTTTTGTATTGAAAATGAACTTGGCTCTTGACATTTAAAATATATTAATTTAAAAAAATTAATATTAGTTAGAAATAAAATATTTCAATGTCGTCTTTAATGTTCCCTTTAAGTAAATATTTCTATATCAATTCATTGTTCTCCTCTCTACCCTGGTTCATGTAACTTGCTCAACTTATAATAAGTGTGTTTTGTAATGGCTTTAAGTCTTGTTATGTAAACAATCCCTCTAAGAATTTACATATTCCTCCTATAGAATATAAATATATTTGTTATGAGAAATATAAGCAAAGTAGCTCCATCTTAATTTTAGATCTATGATGCATAAAGAAGGATCAAATCCCTCAATGTATCCATACCTCATACATATACTAATAATACTTATTAGCATTAAGCATAAGAAACAATCATTCATCATCATATGAAGTCTTAAAAGGGTTGAAGATGAAAAAGACATTCTCTTAAATTGTCCAACTTATACTCACACACTTTCTATTTTTTAATATATCTCTCATATTACCAACCTTCTCTTTCTTCTTTTTGAGCATAAAAATAAAATGCTAAAGAATTTTGACTAATCTCCTACTTTTTTAAGGTCTAGTAAACCATGTAGTTTTTATTAGATGTAAATCATCATCAATATAATTTGTTAAAATATTTTATTTATAAATTAAATAATTTTATTTATTTATTTACTTATTTTAAATTATTTCTCGTGAAAATATGTGGGTAAATCCACTCAAAGGGATCACTACTTGCCACCTTATTATCATAGCCTAATCCAGAGGGCGTCAACTCCCATTAACAAGGTGCTTTTAGCTAGACAAATATCAATATATTTCTCATAGAACCAACCTTCTTTTTAACTAGACAAATATCAATATATTTCTCATAGAACCAACCTTCTTTTACTTCTTTTTCAGCATAGAAATAAAATGCTAACGAATTTTGATTAATTTCTTACTTTTTTAGGGTCTAGTAAAGCATACCTATTTAGGTGATTCAAATCATTATCAACATCATTTGTTAAAATAGTTTATTTATAAATTAATTAAGTTAAAAATAATTTTATTTATTTATTTACTTATTTTTAATTTTATTTTCCGAGAAAATATTTGGACAAATCCACTCGAAGAGATCACTTCCCGCTACCCTATTATCACTTATTATCATTGCCTAAACCAGAGAACTTCTTGAAAAATTGACTTCGTAACCTTGCATTAACAAAATGATTTTAGAAAAAGAAACACTACCAATAAAACTAACTCACAAAATTAATTATTATTATTATATAATAAATATAAATTTTATTTTATTATTTAAATAAATCTAATATCTTTTTAAAATTTATTTAATTTCTATTGGTTTTATGTTTAATAAATATTAATTAAACTTAAAAATATCCCAAACTTATTATTTAGATTTAAAGAAAACTTTATTTATCAATATCGTTAATTACAATCTAGTTAAAATAAGATTCTATAAATAATTTAATATTTCAAAAAAAAATTACAATGATCGAAAGATTTAAAATATACACCATTGATATTCATTTCGTTTGTCACGCCATAGCCTAACTTGAATAGCATTTACAAACTCACATCACATGTTCATTTCAAGTTAAACAAAATATGTGTATTGAATTTAGGCTTCTGTGATCTATATCAATTTTGAGAAGAATCTTCCGCGAAAATCACATAGAGATATTTTTGTGACGCAACCAACCAGTGTGGTTCATAATCCGGACAAGTTGAATGAGCAGATCTTGCTATGCAATATAAATAGATCGGGCACAATATCCAATCTGGATGTTGTTGAATGATCAGATCTTGCTATGCAATATAAATAGATCGGGAACAATATCCAATCTGGAAATTGTGCCCGATCTATTTATATTTATATTGCATAGCAAGATCTACTCATTCAACTTCTCTTGACGATAAAAAACTGATTGGTTTGAAACCCGTCACAAAAATATCTCTATATGATTTTCGCTGAAAATTCTTCTCAAAATATATTTATATAAAATCCTTATACAAACAAATAATGAAGCAATACATGTGTAAACATGTGGATAGCCTATTGGTTAAGACATTTAATCTCTCCGTCACGTGGATGATAGACGTCTAACCTTCATCTCTCGTGTCTTTATCTCGCAGGCCACTTCATTGATGGAATCTTGTAAAGTCCAAAACTACCACGAAGGCGCATGTCGAATCGGATTCAATGCATGTCAGGGGAATAAGAAAAAAAACTAAATACATGTGTTTCCTGACCCTCCCTTGTAAAACACCTTTGGTGTCGTTAATGAGTGTTTTTTATAAAGTGATTTGTGCAACACACGTTGAAATTTAACCGTAACCAATAAATATTAAAATGTAAATTCCAGAAGAAGTTTTCAAAACTCCATGAATTTTTTTGGAAGTATTTTTTTGAATTTTTTTTAAAATATTGTAGAAATCACAAGTTTAATAGGTAAATTCTGCACAATAGAAATATATTAAATAATTTTAGGAATTTAATCTATATAAAATCAAAAAAATAATTTAAATAACACAAACTAAATTGAACCCCAAAATTCCAAAAAATCACTAGAAACAACTCGAAACCATGCTTTATATTTTCATATAATAAATATACTGCAAAGTGGAAGCACTACGAAGCACTGCGGATGGGGAATTGCGGACAGCCCTCACGCTCAGCACTCGGCCCTCACCTCCGAAGATATTAATAAGGTAGAACTCTTTATATTTTACTGTCGTAGAATTCACTCTGTTATTTCCCCTTATTTCATGTTTTATGCCGTCTTTTGCTTCTATTCAGTCTTTGAGGTGAAAGCGTCAATATGTTTTAAGCTGTTGAATATGGCTAAAGCTTTCTTAAAGATTGCGGATATCGAAGTTAATGATCTTAGAATTTATCTTATTATCTGGGAGGACTATTTTGAACGATCCCTTTGCACTTTTTCTTTATGGTTTTCTCAGCAGCTTGACTTACTTGTCAAAGAATTTGTCGTTATGGCTTTTGAGTTGAACCTTTTTCCCTCTTTTCACTGCATTTCTGCATTTCTGTTCGTAGGATGAAGTTTCCTGCTTCAAAGAACTTCGCTGTATGAAGATTTATGTTCTTGTTTCGCAGCTGTTGAACGCTCGGCTCCAGGTTCCGAAGCTTTAGAAAATTGTCTTGAAATTCATAATTGTTTATGTCAACGTAAATTCTTTCTTTGCTTTTATATTCTTGGAATTCCTTTGATGGAATTCCAGCTTATTCTGATATTTTTCGATTCTCAAGAGCAGTTTCCCGGTCATATTTATTCCGGCTGAGATTTCCTTGTGAAATATTTTTACTTTAAGTCAAGGAAGTACGGAAACTATCAAGAACTCGCATTTTTCCTGGATCTATGTAATGGCCTTGTCGTGTCGGGCTTAGAGGTTAAGAGTACATTTGAGTAATTTTTCTGCAAGATTGTGGATATTGCAGTGAACAGGGTTAGATTTTTCGTTATTACCTTCTTCTGAAGTTTTTCGATTATCAAGAGCACTTTTCCGATCACATTCACTCCTGCTGATATTTCCTTGTTGAATATTTTATTTCTAGTCAATTAAGTACGAAAAATGTCGAGAAAATAACTTGCGTTTCAAATGTCTAATGCTTTGCATCATTGTACTGGCCTTATCGCGTGGAGGCTTACATGTTTAAGAAGACTTTTAGTAACTTTGCTGCAAGATTGTGGATATTGCAATGAGCAGGCATATATTTTTGCTTATTAGCTTCGACGACGATTTTCTACCGTCCTTTTGCCATTTTCGTCTATGGTTTTACTGGCTACTCTCTAAATTATCCATTCCATCCTCAGGTTGACTTAGTTTTACAAGACTTGTGGCCATAACTTTTGAGTTGATTTTATTATTATTATTATGCTTTTTTCAGTTTTTATTTGCTGAATTCAGCTTCCTGCTCTGAAGAACTTATCTCCCTGGAACGTTTCGCAGTTTTTGCTGGGAAGCTTTAAAACGTTCATTATTTTAGACACTTTGAGATAAAAGTTAACGGACGTTTCAAGTAACTAAAATGTTTGAAATTCCTAAACGTTAACCTTTTAAATATAAAATCTTGATTTTTTTTTTTTCAGAACAGAAAAACGCTTTCAGATTAATAAGAAATTAGAAAGTAAAACGGGGAATTAGTTGTTTCAGACACTTTGAGATAAAGTTAATCGACGTTTCAAGTAACTAAAACTTTAAGTAACTAAAATCTTTGAAATTCCTACAAGTTAATATTTTAAATATAAAATCTTGAATATTTTTCCCAAATAGAAAAACGCTTTCAGATTAATAAGAAATTAGAAAGTACAATATAACAGGGAATTAATTAGGATCCTAGTGGTTTTAGACACTTTGAGATAAAGTTAATCGACGTTTCAAGTAACTAAAACCTTTAGTAACTAAAATCTTTAAAAATCCTAAAGGTTGTTGGGTATTTTTAAATGGAGAAATACCAAAACCAGAATAAAATTCACCACAGAGACAATGCTCTGTTTACTCTGTCCAGGATCTTTTGCAGACAACCTCTTAAAATCAAAATGACTCAGAAGACACCATTACACAGTCACAAAACATTTCTATTAATTAAAAAAAAAACTGATACATATTTCATCCTCTGTGCAGAGAGGAATTTACAAAACAAACTCTGTTGCAGACACAAATTTTCACTGCTGTGAATATTACATAAACCAACTCACTGTTCTTAAAAAAAAACTAAATCAAAACATTACATTGCCATTTCTTTATCGCACTGCTGTGCATTTTCAAAATAAGAATCGCACTCTCTCGTGCCTAACAACCCCACTCACAACATAAAAGAAAACTACAACACATGGACTTTTTTTTATGACAACGTATATGGAAAATATATATGAAACAACATAAAAAAAACATAAATCAAATCGTGCCCATAACTATATTAAATATATGGGACGTATGCCCATAACCAATATTAAAGCCTCCACCAAAACTACGACCAACCAATAAAATTCATTAACTCCACTACGGCGGTCAACGGATAAGTTTTTACTCCACGTAAAAATTGATTTGTCGTGGGCGGAAGGCAACTTTGGAAAGTCAACGGCTGAGATTACGCGATCAAATCGCTGAGCCAATCCAACGTGGTTCGCACGCCAACCTCCAGCAAAACAAACGACTTTTACCGTCCGGGGAAAGTGGTTTTGGGGTGTTCGTACATGGGACGCGTGGCGGAGAGTGAAGGTGTTCGGAGCCTCCTCCTGCTCGTACAGTCTTGGAGAATGGCGGTGCGGGGAGACCGGCCTGGTTTTCAAAAACCACCGCCGCGCTGTTCAAATTAACAATTTAACACTCCCCTTTAATTTTAACAGCCGCGCCTTCAGTCATTCCCAAGCATTTTCTCAAAAATTCGAAACTCTTCTGAACCAGTGGCTTTGTCAAGATGTCTGCAACCTGTTCCTGGGTCCTGCAATGTTCGAGGACAATTTCTCCATTGTTCACTAATTCTCTGATGTAGTGAAATCTTGTATCAATGTGTTTCGTTCTCTTATGAAACACTGAATTCTTTGACAAAGCAATAGCAGAGCTATTGTCACAAAAGACCACTGTTGCTTTTGCCTGCTCTTGGCCTAAGCTTCTCAACATCCTCCTCATCCATACGGCTTGACATGCTGCTGCTGTCGCTGCCACATATTCAGCCTCTGCTGTAGATAATGCTACAATGGACTGCTTCTTAGAAGCCCATGAAATGGCTCCTGAACCCATGTTAAAAACATAACCGGAAGTGCTCTTCCGATCATCTACACTTCCAGCCCAATCGCTATCAGTGTATCCAACCAAATCTGAATGTTCTGAGGCATGATATAAAATTCCAAACATTTTAGTGCCTTTGACATACCTCAAAATTCTCTTTGCTGCCTGCCAATGTGCCTCCTTCGGTCTCTCCATAAATCTGGAAATCAAACTAACAACATACATTAAATCAGGCCTAGTTGCTGTTAAATACATAAGGCTGCCCACAATGCTTTTGTACAGGCTAGGATCAAAATCCTTGCTGCTGTCCTCTCTGCTGAGTTTTAATCCCATCACTGTGGGAGTGATTGCTGCCTTGCACTCTTGCATGTTAAATCTGCCCAAAACTTGATTTACATATCTTGCTTGAGATATAAAAATTCCTTTTTCATTTTGATCTACTTCTATGCCTAAGAAGTATCTCAACAAACCCATGTCAGTGATTTCAAATTCATTCTTCATGACTGATTTAAAGTTCTCAATAAGATAAATATCATTTCCAGTGAAAATAACATCATCTACATACAAGACAACAATTAAAATTTTACCATCCTTTTCCTTGATGTAGACTGTGGGTTCTCCTTCACATTTGTCAAATTCATTATCCAATAGATATGAGTCTATCCTGCTGTACCATGCTCTTGGCGCTTGCTTCAGCCCATAAAGAGCTTTCTTCAATTTGTACACTTTGTGCTCTTCTCCTTTCTTCTCATATCCGAGAGGTTGTTCCACATAGACCTCTTCCATTAACACTCCATTTAGGAATGCTGATTTCACATCCATTTGGTAGACTTTCCATTTGTTTTGAGCTGCTATGGACAACACTGCTCTCACGGTTTCCATTCTTGCAACCGGGGCGAAAGTCTCCTCATAATCTCTCCCATACTGCTGCTTGTAGCCTTTGACAACCAGCCTTGCTTTATGCCTTTCAATCTTGCCTTCAGCATTGCTCTTGGTCTTGTAGACCCATTTCACACCAATGATTTCTTTGCCTTTCGGTAGCTCAACCAAATCCCATGTTTTGTTTCTCTCTATGGCATTCATCTCTTCATCCATAGCTTCTATCCATTTCCTATCTTTAATAGCTTCTTCAAAATGAATAGGATCATCAACATGACAATACAAGGCAAATAAGGAATTCATTCCTTCATCATAAATGTCACTTAGATTTCTAAACTTCTTACCTCTTTCACTTGGTGTGCAAGTGCTTGAAGATGCACTTGAATTTCCTCCTTGTGGTGTGCTTGGAGAAGCATCTCATTGATCCTCAATGGTGTCCCTTGCTGTCCTTGTGTTGGTGCTGCTGTTTGGGGATTCATTTCAGCCACCTCCTCTTCATCTTCATCATGAGGCAAACAGCTTTTAATGTTCACTGTTTTCTCTATGCTTCCATCCCAAGCTTCCTCTTCAATGAATTGAACATCCCTGCTTACAAAGAACTTCTTGGTAGATGGAATGTACAGCCTGTAGGCTTTGGATTCATCACTGTATCCAATGAAGATGCATTTCTCCCCTTTGCTGTCCAACTTCCTCCTTAGTTTATCTGGAATGTGTGCATAGGCCACACACCCAAAAACTCTCATGTGGGTGACTCCTTGCTTTCTCCCACTCCATGCCTCTTCTGGCACTTTGTTCATGACTGCTTTTGTAGGACACCTGTTCAAAATATAAACTGCACAATGTACAGCGTCAGCCCAATACTCATTTGGCAAATGCTTTGCCTTCAACATGCTCCTTGCCATCTCCATGATGGTTCTGTTCTTCCTTTCAGCAACTCCATTTTGCTGTGGGGTGTACCGAGTTGTGAACTGTTTATGTATTCCATTTTCTCTACGAAACTTTAGGAATTCATTTGAGATATACTCACCTCCTCTATCAGTTCTCAATACTTTTATGTGCAGCCCGCTTTGGTTCTCCACAAGTGCTTTGAAGTTTTGGAATTTCTCAAAGACTTCACTTTTGTTCTTGAGGAAATATATCCAAGTCTTTCTTGTAAAATCATCAATGAATGTCAAGAAATATAGGCTGCCAGCTAAAGATGGAGCTTGCATTGGTCCACACAAATCTGAGTGGATAATCTCTAAGGGTGCCTTTGCCCTTATGCTTTTCCCTGATGGAAAACTTTCTCTATGTTGTTTGCCCAATATACAACCTTCACAAAGGCTGTCCGGCTTCTCTATCAATGGTAATCCCTTTACCATTCCTTTTCTGCTCAATAAGTTTAGACCTCCAAAATTTAGATGCCCGAATCTCAAGTGCCATAACCAGTTCTCATCCTTTGGCACGCTTTGGAAGGCCTCTTGGGTGACTGCTGCCATTTCCTTCTTGTTCTTCAAGTCTGCCCGGATCCGGAGAGGGAACATCCTGTTCCTTGTCATCTTCACTTCAGCAATGCATCTTTTGCTGGGTGGTATGTCCATGATGGTGCACACATCATTTACAAAGTAAACATTGTAACCCTTTTGGATAAGCTGTCCAACACTCAATAGGTTACATCTCATTCCGGGGACATAGTAGACATCTGCTATGGTTTTCCTTTCTCCTTGTTTTGAAAATATTTTTACCTCCCCTTTTCCCATAACAGACACTTTACTATCAGTTCCTAGTGTGACCTCTGATTTCAAATTCTGATTTAAGGCTGAAAAGAGGGCTATATTCCCTGTCATATGGTTGCTGCAACCTGAGTCTAAAAACCATATGTCCTCACTATGTGTTTCAGCCATGTTACAAGCTAACAAGACATTTTCTTGACTGCTGTTTTCTCTTGTAACATTTGCATTTTGTCTGTTGTTCATATCATGTTGTTTCTTTCTACAATCACTAGCATAATGTCCATACTTTTTGCAATAATAGCATTGAACATTAGATTTATCATACCTTTGTCCTTGAGCATGATACTGATCTCTTTGTTGGTTGTTGCCTTGGCCTTGGTTCTGATTTGTATTGCTGCCTCTTCCTTGTGCATTTGCTGGGCTGTTCCTTCCACCTCTGTTCTGGCTTCTGCCTCTTCCTCTTCTGTTTCCTCTTCCTTGACCTCTTCCTCTTCCAAAGGACATCTGGGTCTTGAAGGCTTGCTCAAGGGATGAGTTTTCATTCCTACTCAACCTCTGCTCATGTGTTATCAGTGATGCATGTAGCTCATCAACTGAATATTTTGAGAGATCCTTTGTCTCTTCAATGGTGGTGACTATGGCATCAAACCTTGAGGGTAAGACCCTCAATATTTTCTCCACTATTCTTCTATCTTCAATTGTTTCTCCATGAGTTCTCATTTGTGTGATTACACCAATCACATGAGTGAAGAATGATTCAATGTTGTCTGACTCCTTCATGTTCAAGTTTTCAAAATCCTTTCTCAGCATTTGCAATTTTGCTGTCTTCACTCTCTCCATGCCTTGATAGGCTGTCTTGAGAGTTTGCCATGCTTCATGTGATGTTGTAGCTGCTGCTATCCTTGGGAATATACTCTGGTCCACTGCTTGATACAACAAGACAATGGCCTTTGCATCCTTCTTCCTGTTGAGCTTCAGCTGATCCTTCTCTCCCTGAGTTAATGCATTGAACTCAGTTTCATCTGCTGGTTCCTCAAACCCATATTCTACTAGTTCCCATATATCTTGAGCGATGAACAAAGCTCTCATGGTTATAGACCAGTAGTCATAGTTCTTCCCATTAAAGTGTGGGAGCTGGGTGTTGAACATACCCATGCTTGTGCTTGCCATTCCTTGCATCTTGAACTATGGTTTTAAATCCTTGACTGTGATTTTTTAAAAACTGACTGTCTTCTGCAATAACAAGAGAAATGCTTTTGGGGAATACCTGAATCCTTCGCTGTCTGAGTCTTCTGTCTGCCTGAGAAGTTTTGCTGCAGCAACAACCTTCTCCCTTCAGCTTCTTTGTCTCCTACAAAGAGCCTAAGCCTTGCTCCGATACCACTGTTGGGTATTTTTAAATGGAGAAATACCAAAACCAGAATAAAATTCACCACAGAGACAATGCTCTGTTTACTCTGTCCAGGATCTTTTGCAGACAACCTCTTAAAATCAAAATGACTCAGAAGACACCATTACACAGTCACAAAACATTTCTATTAATTAAAAAAAAACTGATACATATTTCATCCTCTGTGCAGAGAGGAATTTACAAAACAAACTCTGTTGCAGACACAAATTTTCACTGCTGTGAATATTACATAAACCAACTCACTGTTCTTCAAAAAAAACTAAATCAAAACATTACATTGCCATTTCTTTATCGCACTGCTGTGCATTTTTCAAAATAAGAATCGCACTCTCTCGTGCCTAACAACCCCACTCACAACATAAAAGAAAACTACAACACATGGACTTTTTTTTATGACAACGTATATGGAAAATATATATGAAACAACATAAAAAAAACATAAATCAAATCGTGCCCATAACTATATTAAACATATGGGACGTATGCCCATAACCAATATTAAAGCCTCCACCAAAACTACGACCAACCAATAAAATTCATTAACTCCACTACGGCGGTCAACGGATAAGTTTTTACTCCATGTAAAAATTGATTTGTCGTGGGCGGAAGGCAACTTTGGAAAATCAACGACTGAGATTACGCGATCAAATCGCTGAGCCAATCCAACGTGGTTCGCACGCCAACCTCCAGCAAAACAAACGACTTTTACCGTCCGGGGAAAGTGGTTTTGGGGTGTTCGTACATGGGACGCGTGGCGGAGAGTGAAGGTGTTCGGAGCCTCCTCCTGCTCGTACAGTATTGGAGAATGGCGGTGCGGGGAGACCGGCCTGGTTTTCAAAAACCACCGCCGCGCTGTTCAAATTAACAATTTAACAAAGGTTAACATTTGAAATATATAAAAAATTAGAAAGTACAATAAAACAGGGAATTAGGATCCTAGTGGTTTTTCTTTTGTATAGAAACAATTTTATACTTTATTAAACTCTGTTCTAGAAATCAGTTTTTATGATGATTGATCATTGTTTTAACATGCAGTGTTGGATCATTTCTATTACACATTCTTCTAGCAGATCTTAAATAATTTGCAGGTACATTCAGTTTCTTAAATTATTTGGAGATGTGTTCGCTTAAATCAGAATTTGTCCAGATCTAAGAAATGAACTATAAGCAAAATATTTGAAGATCTTGTTAGGATCTGAGCTGGACTGCATCCTTCCTTTGAGAGGCGATCTGCTTCTCCATTTGTCTCCCATAAATGTGAATGATGGAGACAGTTGAAAGTAGGGAGCAAGACTTTAATTGGTATTTCCATATATCTAGGTTTAATAAATTCAATGTGCTTCTATTATTTCCCAATCTATAATGGATTTGCAGTCCCAAAAACAGTGAGAGTTGAGATTTCAACCAAAAATGCACGAAAAAAACCCAAAAGACAAAGAGAACAAAGAATTCTGCTCGTGAATTAGATCTGAATTAATCCAAAACCGCAGTGCCAGTGGAACCTGTTATTGATCTCATAAATCTTACACTAAATAAAGCATCCCATTCCATATAGTATGTCGGCAACAATTATTAATTTTCCCAATTTTTCTTTTCTAAATCTTTAGGCGATTCGATTTATTTTTTAGATTCTTTAGGCTCAACGCTTTTCACTTTCATAGGCCTTGTACGGGAATAATTTGGTAGTCTGAACGTTTTAGGTTTGTTGTTTCGAAATTCCAGCATCCCGCATAAAATTACGGTCCCCATTCTTTAGTCCTTAGGAGATTGGGTGGGAGTCCGACGATATGCATTGACATAATTAAAAGATCCGTCGAATTATTTCAGTTGGTGTTTAAATGAGTTGGGAGTTGGCAATTATTTTCTGGAATGAAGTCTGTGTGCCTTCGAACAATGATATGTCCTCACCCACATTTACATGTCGTTGTCTTTCTTTCATGTTTGTATCTGGATTAATGGAGGAACAGTCTACACTGGCCACTAATTTGGCTGAAACTTGTAATGAAACGGATGGTTAGGTCCATGCAATTTTTATTTGTAATTTCTACAATTTATCGAAAATTCTACTGAATTTGTAAACGGATTCGCCCTAAAGGAATCCTTTTGCACCACAAACAGGAAAATGCATTCCAGCAAATAGTGCTCTGCAAAAAGTTCCTGTAGTGCGAGTACGCAAGAACCAATTAGCTGGTGGTATCACCTATAAAGGTGGAAAATACGTTCAGCCTGGCTTAGCTTTAAGTATTTTCAGAAAATGCTGTAGTTAATAGGTCTCAGACCTGTTCATTGCCCTGAACCTTAAAAATGTGGAAGATTTCAGAAGAAGCAACATACGAGTGGGTAACATATTTTCCTTTAAAGCAGGTTAATACAATGCTCTCTAGTGGGCAGGAGGGCCTACTAAAGCGCGAGGGACTAATAACTCACAGTGCTCCACGTTGTGCAGGGACTAATAATCAATCATGCAGACGAGTTGGATGTTCGTTGTAGCCAATTATTATTAGGTTGATAGTAATATTTATTTTAAAATATTATCTTTAAGTAATAGTTATAAATTAATTAAAGATGTGAGATTTATGGAGAGGAGTACATGCGGTAGACCGCAAAACTTTACTAGTAGCTATTTATTAGACTGGCTGCTGGGTTTTTGTTGGATAATTTTACTTTTAGTTAAATTTATTCACCGAAAAAATTGTAATATGAATATGAACTATAAGTTTTTTTAGAGACATGTAGTATTAGTAAACTATAGTATTGGACAACGATATTAGAGCAAAGCCTTTTTAAAAGTTCGATTTTCCAAAATAAAATTGAGTTGAATCTCTATACTTCAAAATTTTGTACTTATGTATTACTTATTTTTATAATTAATAATAATAATTGCCATTAAATTTATATTTATAGTTTAATTAATTTTTCTATTATTTTAAATTTTGATAATAGGTAGTATATATAAAGTCGTTTTTTGACCAACTATTTAATTTATATAAATATAATAATTTATAAATCTTATTACCAAATTACTATTCAAAATATAGTTTTTAATAATATTTAAATATTTTTTCAAAAAATAATATAACTTATAGAGTTAATTTAAAATCTACTTATAAATTAAAAGAATCATAAAACGTCACTAAATTATTACTTTTGTTTAACTTATTATTAATATTTAATTATAAAATGAGATGAGCGATGACATCGTGAGCTATTAGGGTTTCTATGGATCCAGTCTCACAAACCTGCATACACACTAGACAGAGAAGGGATTGTCATAGTGGAACCGCTGACAGCAACCATGAGTGGCACGACTGGGGGGAGAGATCCCCTCCTACCAGAATATTGTTGCAGGATAATCTAGCCAGCGCAGAGCAGCCGACAGCAGTGGAGGCCGCGGAAAAGGAACATCGATCTTGGGAGCTAAATGGTAAGTGGGTTTGGGAGGCAAATGTTTGTCGAGGGCAACCAAGAAACCAATATTTGTCATTCCAAATAATAAGCTAGAAGAATATCGAAAATATTGTTAGCTCTGCTATATAATTCAACATTTGAGGGTCAAAGACAACTTGGCCGTGTTGTTTTGTGCTTGAAGAAAGCTCGCATCAGTCCATTCCTCGCTTCCCCTTCATTCTCCTTACTCTCCCTTAACCCTGTCATCTCTGCTTTTCCTCCCAAAACTCAACATGAGCCCCGTTTCATTAAGCCCCAAAGAGCTAAGCCTGAAGCCCCATAGCCCCGTCACCATATGACCCTGCGCCTTCATAGCCATAGCTGCCTTTTGATCACAGCCGTTGATTGCTGCATCACGATCTAACGGTCCCCGCCGCATTCAACGAACCACCCGCACGTTTATTTCATCCATCGTCGATTGCATCCACCGTGAGATCCAACGGTGATCGCACGTCCTACACCCATAACTTAACCACATGATAACGCGCGGGGAAAACGGTTTCCCTCCCGTCACGTCCGCCACGTGTCGCGCGTTGAATGGGATCGCACGGGTTTGTATGAATATTGCTAGCCTCCCTAAAGCGGTGCGATGCATACCGCTTACCGCCCTTGTCCTCTCTCTTGCGGTTATCTCCCATGCTTCTTTCACGCCCAATCGCTGTCGAATCTGTCCGCTCGCGATCCGACAGCCCACGTTGGTTTGATCCTGTTTGTTCCTGCTTCTCTCCCGCCGATGGATCTCCGCCATCCATCCATGTGATCTAACGACTAATATCTGTTTCCATCTTGCTCCTTCGTCTGCCATGAAGTCTCCATGTTCTCGACCTGTAACATGCACCCGAAGGACAGAAGCGACCATCTATCAGTGTCTGGTGCATTACTACTTCAACTACTGCATTCAACACATTGTGTACCCGAGAGGGAGAAGGACGAGCATAACCAGTTCCTGGTACTGTTTGCAGCAAATCCTCAACCACCGCATTCAAGAGCGGCATGGCCGAGGAAGACAAGTATAGAGCTCGAGCATATAAACGCATTTATCAGTTATGGAGCTTGTTTCATATTACACTCCACCTGTTTAGGAAGGACGACCGAGCAACAGAAAGATCGAATCCATTCATTAAAGTAGGCAGATTGTAGCAGAGACTCCATCAGGGATTTAAGGTGGTTGGTGGTCCATTATGACCCCTCCACGCATAGCACAGCAGCAAATCTTTGTAATCAAACTCTATATATACCCAAAACACAGATGTAATCAGGGTTGATGGTTGTTGTTTTGATGTAAGGTTCAACTTTTGGAGACTATAACTACTATGATACTTGCAGCGTCTGGTCTTCATTTTTAGCTAATACAAGCTCACTTTCTATTTCTGCTCTGTTCTAGGCTGTGCTCGTTATGTATTTTTCATGTGCTCTTGATGTTTAGCATTAGAGGGGTTTTCATCCAACCTCTATGTTAGAATCTAGTATGTATCATTGAATGTGCTATGTAGGTTTCTGTTTACTTAGTGCCAGAGAGCTGTCATCTTTTTTGTGCATTAGGAAATAGATTCACAGACCTCTTTACTAGTTGCAGCCGACCATCACATGGTCTTGTGCATCTGCTGGTGTGGTCAGTATTCTCCATGTTCACCTAATCCTCAAACTGTGAGTAATTGGTGGTCTAAAGACTTGTAGTCTGGGGTGTTCACCCATGTCTGGAGTTAAGCATAGTAGAAGTGGTTATCTGGCTTGAATATGCATCATGCCTTCCATTCATCCATTCCCAACATTTTTTTGAGTTTGTAATGTTCCCGAGCATCTTTGAGATACAACCTAGGAGAGTTTCTTGGGGTGATAACATAAATTGGCACCGTTGCCGGGGAGAGGAGATTGAAGCTCAGCTTCCCTGGGAGATGACACAGTTCCAGATTTTGATGATAGATAAGATCTTGGCACATTTCTGGTTGTAATCATCTATCTGGCGACTCCACTGGAGGAAGACAAACCTTTGGCGACTCAAAAATCATGCTCGGAGAAATCCTCAAAAATCACCAGCTGACCAGTGCCTGATCCTAAGAAGATCGTTAAGCAGAAGAAAACTTTGCAGAAAGGAGCATGAGGATCAGGTAAGCCTTAAAAGTCCCATGTATCTCTGCTAGTGAAGAAATCACCTTCAGATATTCATAAAGCTCCTCGTTCATTCATTTCCTTTCGGATCTCAGTCCAAGGAAAGCATCCCATGCTGTCCATCATGTTCCTTTGTCTCTGCTATCCATTTCATTGATCCATACTTCTCAGTCTACCAGTATCCTTTCATATACCCCAGTCATGGCAGGTCAACAAGCCCTTACAAAGTTAGAAAGAATCGTAGCTGCTAGGTATAGACCCTTGGTCTTGCCTATCCCTTTGAATGCCATGCCCACAGGAGATTATTAGGAATATATGCCTAAGTTTACTGGTACAGAGGGAGTAATAGCTGAAGAGAATCTACAGTCTTTTTATTGTTATGCTGATAACTTGGATATCTATGAAGAGGATGTGTGGATGAGGGTTTTTGTCCAAAGCCTAGACCGGGAAGCTAGAAAATGGTTCAGAGAATTACCCCCTAGGTCTATTACAGACATTGAGGCTTTAGATGATGTGTTTCTAAAGCATTGGGGGCATAAGAGAGATCTGCTCTATTATCATACTGAATTTGGGAACTCGCAGAGGGAGAATGGTGAGCTGTTGTCTAATTTCAACAAGAGATTCAACCATATGTACAGTAGAATACCATATGAAGTGAAACCCACCCCTACTTCTGCTACGATCACTTATGCCCACACCTTCGATTCTCAGTTCTACCTATTGTTAAGAGAAAGAAGATGTGCTTCTTTGGCTGATATGCAAACTGCAGCCTTTGAAGTAGAAGCAAACATCATTGTTGTAGAAAGACTCGAAGGTGATGCTGAAAGAAGAAGACAAGGGGGTGAGTCCTCATTATCCTCAGATCCTGAGATCGATAAATTGGCCAGGATGATAGAGTTATTGGCCTCTGAAGTTTCCAAATTGGAGGCTGAGCAGTATTCTTAAGAAGCAGGAGCTCCTGGTGCCTTTTCTCTTCCAAATCCAAATCGATATAGAGGAGCACAGGAGTAGTTGCAGATTTTGCAGAAAAGAAAAGATGCAAACAAAGGCCAAAGGGTGAAAACCCTTTTCCAGAGTATAACCATGGAGGAAGAGTAGTATGAAGAAGAGGAGGAGGTCCATGGTTTGGAAGATAAGGGCAGTGCCCCTTTCTTAACCAGAGCTCCCTATGAAGAATCATTATCCAAAGGCACTGCTCGTGAGTTTGTTGTACCTGCAAAACAACAAGTTTGTCAGCAAAAGCGACCAGCAGCAGGTCCCACTATCCTCGAAGACCCTGAGCTTGAAACCAGCCCATCTTCCCATGACTATGCAGATCTGCAAATTCACCAGCTTGCTGTTATCCGCAGCCCAATGATCAAAAAGGGAGAAGAAAGCTCTCCATCATCTTGTGCTTCTCTATCTATTCAAGTGACAATCCCTCTTAGTTGCCTCCTAGGCTCTGAGGCAGGCCATGATTCAAAGCCCAAAGATGACACTACTCATCTCAGTCTTGATATTATGATGCCTACTCAGGTGGCCTCCACACAGATTGAAAAGGAAGCTTGTCAGATGACAGAGGAAGAGGGTGCACAGTTTTGGGACTCCTCCTTAGATGAAGACTGTTCTAAGCAAGATACAGGAGCAGATGATGTCTTTGTATCCTCCACACATGAACACATTGGTACACCATTTATATTAGTTGTGCAGGCCACAATGACAAAGAGAGGTACACATCATTCATTGTTATCCAGAAGCTATACAAAGGCTCCCATGAAGAACATCCGAGGATGAGAGCTCACAGAGAGGGGATGAAATTTGAATCATTTATATCTGATAAGGCCAAATGCCCTAAACCTTTTTAGGTAGATGATCAAATAAATCTAGTTTTGCAGCTCTTTGATAAACTGACTGAGAGGAAGGGAAATAGTTTTGATGGCCCCGCAGATGGCCCGTTTTTGAAGATTTATGTTGTTTCCGAGTCTTAATGATTGTAAGCATGTTCTTTTATAGGTTTTAGCGTAGACTTAATTAGAATCCATGCCCAATGGATACTAAGCAATGTTTTTAAGATTGTTTTATATGAAAGCATTGGTCTACAGTTCATGAGGCCTCACAGGGAGGATCTCATCCCCAAAAGGTGCCAGTGTTAGCTCTGCTATATAATTCAACAAATGAGGGTCAAAGATAGCTTGGCTGTGTTGTTTTGTGCTTGAAGAAAGCTTGCCTCAGTCCATTCCTCGCTTCCCCTTCATTCTCCTTACTCTCCCTTAACCCTGTCATCTCTGCTTTTCCTCCCAAAACTCAACATGATCCCCGTTTCATTAAGTCCCAAAGAGCTAAGCCTGAAGCCCCATAGCCCTGTCACCATTTGACCCTGCGCCTTCATCACCATAGTCATCTTTTGATCACAACCGTTGATTGCCACATCGCGATCTAACAGTCCCCACCGCATTCAATGAACCACCCGCATGTTTATTTCATCCACCATCTATCGCATCCATCGTGAGATCCAACGGTGATCGCACGTCCTGTGCCCATAACTTAACCACATGATAATGCGCGGGGAAAGCAGTTTCCCTCCCGTCACGTCCGCCACGTGTCGTGCATTGAATGGGATTGCACAGGTTTGTATGAATACCGCTAGCCTCCCTAAAGCAGTGTGATGCATACCGCTTACCACCCTTGTCCTCTCTCCTGCGCGTTATCTCCCATGCTTCTTTTGCGCCCAATTGTCGTCGGATCTGTCCGCTCATGATCTGATGGCCCACGTTGGTTTGATCTTGTTTGTTCCCGCTTCTCTCCCGCCGATGGATCTCCGCCATCCATCCATGTGATCTAATGGCTGATATATGTTTCCATCTTGCTCCTTCGTCCACCATGAAGTCTCCATGTTCTCAACCTATAACATGCACCCGAAGGATATAAGCGTCATCTATCAGTTTCTGGTGCATTACTACTTCAACTACTGCATTCAACACATTTTGTACCCGAGAGGGAGAAGGACGAGCATAACCAAGTTCCCGGTACCATTTGCAGAAAATCCTCAACCACCGCATTCAAGAGCAGCATGGCCGAGGAAAAAAAGTATAGAGCTCGAGCAGATAAATGCATTTATCAGTTATGGAGCTTTTTTCATATTACACTCCACCTGTTTAGGAAGGACGGCTGAGCAACAGAAAGATCAAATCCATTCATTAAAGTAGGCAGATTGTAACAGAGACTCCATCAGAGATTTAAGGTGGTTGGTGGTCCATTATGACCCCTCCACGCATAGCACAGCAACATATCTTTGTAATCAAACTCTATATATACCCAGAACACAGATGTAATCAGGGTTGATGGTTGTTGTTTTGCTGTAAGGTTCAACTTCTGGAGACTGTAACTACTGTGATACTTGCAGCTTCTGGTCTTCATTTTCAGCTAATACAAGCTTCTTTTGTTGTTAATTGCTCGCTTTCCATTTCTTCTCTATTCTAGGCTATGCCTGTTATGTATTTTTCATGTGCTCTTGATGTTTATCATTAGAGGGGATGTCATCCCACCTCTGTGTTAGAATCTAGTATGTATCATTAAATGTGCTATGTAGGTTTCAATAGATTTGCAGACCTCTTTACTGGTTGCAGTCAGCCATCACATGGTCTTGTGCATTTGCTGATGTGGTCATTATTCTCCATGTTCACCTAATTGTCAAACAGTGAGTAATTGGTGGTCTAATGCCTTGTAGTCTGGGGGTGGTTACCCATGTCTGGAGTTAAGCATAGTAGAAGTGGTTATCTGGCTTGAATATGCATCATGCCTTCCATTCATCCATTTCCAAAATTTTTTTGAGTTTGTAATGTTCCCGAGCATCTTTGAGATACAACCTAGGGGAGTTTCTTGGGGTGATAACAGATCCGTGAAGGAACATGCCCTTATATGCAAATTTATTGGGACTTGGCCAATAGAGAATGAACTAATTAAATCAATCCAGCGACGATGGAAACTAAAATGGCACATTGATCTCAATCTAGGGGCAAAAGGGTTCTTCTCAGTAATCTTCTCTAACCTCAAAGAAACAGAGAAGGTATTTGAGGATGGGCCTTATTTCTCTAACAATGTAGGCCTCTTCATTAGACATTGGGAGGAATGTTATAACCCAGATCAGGAAAAGATTTTGGCAGCCCCAATCTGGGTTCAACTTTTTGGCCTACCAATGGATTTCTGGGATCCAGAATTCTTGGAAGGGATTGGTAATTCTATTATAACCTTCGTCAAAGTTGCAGAATCTACTCGAAAAGGTAGGTACACCTCTTATGCCAGAATCTGTGTATACAGGAATATCACTGAGCCATTACCAGACTACATAGAACTGGAATACCATGATGAGATCTGGCAACAATCCCTAGACTACAAGCATATCCATTTTAGATGTCATTGTTGCCATGAATATGGCCATTTGTACCGAGTTTTCCAACTAAATAATAATGAGAACCCCATGAGGGAGAAAAGGGCGGGAGAAACAATGGCAAGAGAAGATGAGAAAGGCTTTCAGGAGGTGCATAGGGGAAGAAGGAACCAAAGGCCAACAGGAAACCATAGAGCAATCCAAAATGAGAAAGAGTAGCATGCTCCTAACTAGTTTGTTGTTCTTCAGGAGGACAAAATGGGGGAGGTAACCCCTAACAATACCATGGAGACGGAAAGCCTGTAAAAGAAGGATCCAGAAGGAAATAAGTCGAAGAGTAAGGAGGCAATAGAAAACCCATGAAAGGAGATCACAATGAAAATGATAGAGAAAAACCCAATGGAGATCGATAACCCAAAAGAAGATCTTAGTGTGGAAGAACAAGTGATGAAACATTTACTACAAGCATGGAGACACTTGGATGAATGCTTCATCCTAGAAGATCAGAAGCAACTCTACAAGGAAACTTTTCAACAATATAAAGCCAAATAAGGCTCAGCTATCATAGCCCAACCAGATCACCTAGGGTCTCAAGTTAGCCAAGGACAAGAAACAGGAACCCTAGGAAAAGGGGGAAAGAAGCGGGGAAGAAGAACATTGAACGAATCCATCCAGATGATTGGGGAGCTACTAGTAAACTCTGGAAGAGTAGTTCCATTATCAGAGGTCTTTCAACAACCCCCAAAATTGTTGAAATTATTATTACATCATGGAACATAAGAGGCCTCAATAGCAGAGGAAAACAGAGGTACCTCAAGGAGAGATTGAAGATAGATAAACCAATCATCATGATAATACAAGAAACTAAAATCAACAAAAGAAAACTGAAAGGGATTATGGAAAATTTTAAACCCCTGTACCATGTCAGGGCCCAGGATGCAAATGACAGTGCTGGAGGGTTGGCGATCATTTGAAATCTTAGAGAGGTTTGGTTTGAAGACTGGGTCAGCCTCCCAAGAATACTATCAGGCAAATTTTGTATCATAGGATCCAAAGAATGAGTGTTGATTACAGGAGTTTATGGACCTCATATTATGGGGGAAAGAGCATTTATTCAGAATATGGAAAACATGAGAAATCTATACCTGGAAGACCTTTGGGTAGTAGGAGGGGACTTTAATATGATTACCTCTCTAGTAGAGAAGAAGGGAGGAATGAGAAGAATGGATGTGGACATGGAAATCTTTGGATATATCATTTCAGAATTGCACTTAGTTGACCTCCCAACAATCAATGGAGTACATGGAATAATAGACGAGGAGGGATCCATAAAATTGCCTTACTATTGGATAGATTTCTAATCTCAGAACAAGTCATAAGCAGAGATATATTCATGGAAGCCTCGACCCTCCCAGTTATCGGATCAAACCATTGGATGATAAGATTAGAAGTGGATCTGAAAGCGATCCCTAAGAACCAACCTTTCCGGTTTTAAGCCTTTTGGCTAAGAGATCTGGGCCTCCTGAAAAGAATAGAGGAATGGAGGAAAAAGACTGAATAGTAAGGGAGAAATTGCATGCATACTTTCAAACTAAAACATAAGGATCTAAAGAAGAAACTCAAGAAATGTAATAAAGAAGAATTTGGACATATTATGAATGAACAAAACCAGATCAACAAGTGAATGATGGAGGTGCAACAACAAATCATATAGGAAGGGAGATCTGAAGAGCTTGTCAAAGAAGAAGGACAACTAATAAACTAGCTGGAAGAAAGAAGAAAACATGAAGATATCCTTTGGAAACAGAAATCCAGGGTGAATTGGTTATGGGAAGGTGAATGAAATACTCAATTTTTTCATAAGGCCATGGTCCAACACAAACAACACAACAAAATCTACTCCTAGAAAGATGAGGAGGGGAATCACAGAGTCCAACACGAAGAAATGGAGGAACTTCTGGTAAACCATTTTAGAGACCTTCTTTCAAAGCCACAAGAAAATTGAACAGTTTCAATACAAAGAATGTCGTAGCATATCCCCTATCTGCTAACTAAGGATCAGAACCTAGCCCTGATGAGAGCTACTACATCAGAAGAGGTGGAAGATATTCTCAATGGCATGTAGAAAAATAAGGCCCAAGGCCCGGATGGGTTCGCAATGGAATTGTACCAAGCCACTTAGAGATTCATGGGATGAGATATTATAGAGGTCGTAGAGGAATCCCTCTGCAATCAAAAGGTATGCCCCAGCCTAAACTCCTCTTTTATTGCTCTTATTCCTAAAACTTCAAAATCTAAAGATCCGCAAGGATTTCATCCTATTGCCTCATGTAATGTTATTTATAAATTCATTGCTACTCTCATTGTAAAACGGCTAAAACCCCTCTTGCCAAATATCATATCTCCACAGTAGACGGGAATTGTAGAGGGAAGGAAAATCCTAGACGAGCTCGTAACCTCTCAATAAGTAGTACACTCTCTCAAGGACAAAAATCTCACAGGTATGATGATTAAGATGAACCTTTCCAAGGCTTATGACCAATTAAGTTGGGTTTATCTAAGTAGTATCCTCAAAGCCTATGGTTTCGCCCAAAGATGGATAAATTGGATCCTTGCCATGATCTCCTCCCTTGTCATATCAATTTTGTTGAATGGGACTCCTAACCCCACTTTTAATCCAACCCGGGGCCTAAGACAGGGAGATCCATTATCTCCTTTTCTGTTCATTATTGTTGCAGAAGGGCTGGGACGTTTTATCAAAAATGAAGTCAGAGAATCTAGGATTAGGGGCCTGAGGATTTGGGGTAATGATTTATCCATCACCCACCAACAATTTGTGGATGATATCATGCTCTTCTTCTAGGTCTCCCTTAGGGAAGCTCGAAGAATAAAAGAGATTCTTAATACCTTTATGGAGGCCTCTGGGACTAAGATAAATAATGACAAATTTTGTATCTTCTTTTTTAACACTCAGGGAATGTCAACGCCTATGTTGCCAAGATCTTGGGGTTTAATACTGAAAACGTCCTCCCTAAATGCCTGGGTGTGCCCCTATCAGAAAATTCCCTAAAATTATCCTACTTGCAGTAAATCCTTCAAAAGTTGCAAGGAAAACTAAGTTGTTGGGCCTTTATATTCCTTAACCTGGCAGGCAGGACTATCCTTCTTAAAGAAGTGCTGCAAGCAATACCCATCTATCAACTCTCAGGTATGGAAGCCCCTAAAGGGGTGTGCTCCAAATGGTTGACGTTTTCAAAAACCTTATGTGGGGAGGGGCTCAACAGGTTAGAAAATGGGCATTGATATCTTGGTAGGGGCTGGTGAAAAGAAAAATGGAAGGAGGGATAGGCCTCAGAGACCCTTATATATTAAATCAAGTAATGGGCACAAAAATATGTTGGATATGGTTAGGAGGTGGAAGAGATCTATGGAAGAGAATATGTACAAGGAAATATAATATGCCTAAGAGAACCGAGGATATTCTGCGATATAGAGATGCTCCCAAAAGATCAACAGTGTGGAACTTGGTAGCCCAAAACGGGAACCTCATAAACTAGCATGCCTTTTGGGAAATCTGCAATGGAAAAACAATAATATTTTGGTAGGACCCTTGGAAAAAGGGAGAGCGAATGGTAGAAAAACATGATCTCAGGGACATATATCAATTTACCAGAGATAGGAATATACACCAGGTAGAGAAATTCTAGAAAGAGGACCAAGGAACAGAAACTGGAGGAGAAGGAAAAAGAAGGAAGATTCATGCTAGGCTATAGAGACCGAGCAACTGACAGAGCTTGAAAAAGAGGTGAGATTGAGACAACTAATGATCCAAAATGATCCTGATATCCTGAGATGGGGGCACACCACAAAAGGAACCTTTACCATAAAAGAAGCATATGACCTCCAAGCAAGACAAGTCCAAGATGGGCAAGGCATCATATGGAAAAAAATATGGAAGGGAGGATGGTGGCCTGAGGTATCTCACTTCCTTTGGCTGGTCTGGAAAGGACCGATCCTAACCTAGGATCAACTATAGAAAAGGGGCTTCCAGGGCCCATCCTTATGATGGATCTTCCATCAGAACCGAGAAGATATCGAGCATATTCTTAACATATGCTCATTTGTTGAACAACAATGGAGGCAACTGCAAGGAGTATTTGAAAGGATGGATCGTGATCACCACAACATTAAGGAAAAAATCCTCCTTTGGCGGAGAAACATATTCTCAAGCATGATAGTAAATTGTGCATGGGGACTGGCCTTAGGATTAAATTTATGGGCCATATAGAAAGAGAGGAACCGCAAAGTCTTTAAAAATAAAGATTCATCTCAAGAATAGGTGTGGGAAGGAATAATTCATAATATTAGGGAAACAATATTAGCATAATAGTGACACCAAGAAGATTAGCAAGCCCCACCCCCAAGAAGCTCGAATTTTACAAAAACTCAATCTATCACCGTAAATTATTTCTCACACTGCTTGGAAACAAAATAGGATAAGCTTGATCTCCCTAGCTCACTTTACCATCCTGGGAGAAGGATTCATAAAACTCAATTTCGACGGGGTGTTAAAAGGGAATCCAGGAGTGGTAGGCCTAGGTGGTCTCTTCCGAGACACCCAAGCCAAGACTCGGCTAATATATGTTGACTCTTGTGGGATAGCAGGTAACAATGAGGCAGAGTTTGTTGCAGTAAGACAAGGACTTCTAATAGCTGTTAGAATGGGGTATTGAAATGTAGTGGTGGAAGGAGACTCAAGTCTGGTCATAAACACTCTAGCAAAGCTGAACAATGGCACCAAATGGGACAAGCTCATCCAAAGTTGGAGGACAGCTCAACTCATCCAAGAGATAGGGGAATTAATTTAGAAATTTGATTATATTATGGTCAAGCATGTTAGACAAGAATGGAATAAAGGGGCAGATTTCTTGCTAACTGGGGATGCAATCAACAAAATTCCCTGATGGAAAAATTATGACCGGTCTAACCCTGGGATGAGATATTCAAAACCCTAGTGGAAATACTAGATCAGGATCACAGGAAAACCCAGGAAACGACCTTTCAGAAACACAAGACCCTGATCGGGGTGTGTGTCGGTGGATAGAAATGTCTGCGGAAAGTAATGAGGTGTACATATGATTTACGTACCATCGCCCCCCACATGCTCAAAGCAATGGGTGTGGTGGCCCTTGACATGAGTGCACGCAACAGTGGTGGGAAAGGTGGCAGAGACGATGGTGGAGGTGTAGGGTTTATAGATGCAAGGGGTAGACATGTGGGTAAGGTTGGTGAGTTTGCGTACAAGCGAAGGAGCCGGAGCAAGGTAAAGGGATATGTTTCTAGGCTCTTCACCTCCTTTGCAATGACTACTTGGTTGGGTTTCTACTGGGGGGAGAGGAGGATAAATGAGAGTGGTAATTGGGGGAAATTCTGGGGGAAATGGAGGAGGCAAGTCACTGCAATTGTTTGGCTATCTGTCTATGCATTGTGTTTTTTGGGTATCGACTCTACCTCTGGCTGTAGCAACCTTGCATTTTTTGGTAATGCAAACCTGGGTACAGGACACCGAGGGTTGAGTGGGGCTAGTCGATGGGGTTTGGTAGGCAGAGGCTACAAGTCTAATGCTGAGAGAAGTGAGGGTCATTTAATATGTTTTATAGGAGTTTGGCCCTGCTGCTGAAACCACTACAATTGCTGGGATATCGTGAGAAATTCTTGTGTTAAGAGAACTGCCAGGGCCATTAAGGGGGACATTTGGTACGAAAATGACAGTGGTATTGCTCTATTTTACCAGGAAGAGGGGAAAGGGGCTACAATTCATGGATGACAACCTCTAGGTTTGAGGCTCAGCTCACTGGCGTGGCCTTGGCCAGGGATTGCCAACCTTACGTCATATGAGAGGCATTGTAGGTGGAGGTGTGAGATGAAAAAAAGGATTTGGAGACCAGCCCTTTCTAAGGACTGACTCTCCGCCCATTATGGCTCTGGTACTGATAGTAAAAGGAAAAGGGAGAAGCATGGGGAGGCTAACGACATCGATAATTCAATTCAGGGAAGAAAATAGTGCCATAGAATGTCAAATTTATTTTGGTTAACAAACTCTTGTTGTGAATAGGTTTCAGGCATCGTTAACATGGCTCGGCCTACGAGAGGTCGTAGACATGGAAGAGGGGGTCGGGAGCCCAGAAAGGATAAGGACCTGAGCACGTCGGAGCCCCACAGAGGGAGGAAATTGGTAGAGCATCTTATCAGTGAAGCTATTAAGGCATATCGGGAGGGCACGAATGAAGGAATCTAGAATCCGTTAGAGGAAATTAAGAAGTCTAGTGAGACGGAGGAGGATATGGAAAATTGGAGGACACTCATCCTGGATCCTGGGAACAACAGAGGCGGGATAAAGCAATTTAAGCAGATATTGTACCTCTACTCGCTAATGAAAATCTTGTTGGGTAAGGCCATGGAACAGATCTTAGTGGGTATGGTGTTCTCTCTCCCAGGTATGTTGAGCTACAAAAAAGATCTGTAGAAAATTAAATTCCAACTTCATAAGAAGGATATTAGGTTGGACAAAATCAGAAAACACATTCCATGCATCCTGGAACTGTCGAAGATGCCTGGAGAAATTGTTAAGTATCCCACGCCAATGGAATCGACCTCGGAGGAGCAGAAGGGATAGTCTGTTTGTCATGTTTATTTATTTTTATATATGCTGTTAGCATTGACTTTTTGTCATGCAAGGATATGCACAGATAGAAATATAGAGTCCAATCATGAAATAGAGACATATATAGCTTGGCTAGAGAGATTGAAATTTAATTGTTTTTGAAAGGCTTACAATGAGGATAGGTGGCCAACAGAGTTGGTTTCCCATTGGGAAAGTTGAGGCCACCTAACCACTCTATGTGGTGTAAATTTGCCTATTATGAATAGAAAATGAAAGGTCCTCCCAAGCTTAACAAAAAAACAAAATTAGTTATAAAAATAATTAATATATAAGTGAAACATATATATAATTAAAAAAGATTGAAAATAATTCTTAATCAGGAAGATTTTTAATCTACAAATAGACTTTGTTACAATACCATAGACCCGTACCATGGCTTATCAATACCACATACCCAAAAAACTATAACTCACTTTATGACACTTGTTCATATATATATTTTTAATTAATTAATCTGATTAAAATGAAAAAAAAGAATCTTAAATACTTTGAAGATAAATCTCAACCTTTGGTCCACGGGGTCTTGGATAGATGTGATGAAGTGCTCTGTTAAAACACTCCTCGATGTGAAATCACTGGATCAATCCTGTCAAGCTTACATAAAAAATCTCAACCTTTAATTTGTGTGTAATATTAAGAGTATTTTAAAATATTATGTGGAGATTAAAACCTTACCATTCACTTTATCATTGTTATAATTAAATTAGACTTTTAGAAATCTTATTCCAAAACAGACATGCTATTCAACATAAAATAAAAAAATGTTTCACAATTAATATGCTAATTTTTCGTTATCATTATATTTTTAGTTGGTTCGAAATGTCAACCAAATCCTAATGATGTGATTAATCCAAAAGACTTATATCGACATATATGTTCCTATGATATTAAGAAATGTGAATTATGAAAGTTCAATTAACTCAATTATCATAGGTAAATATATAAAATTAATTTTCATGAAATATATAAAATTAAATTAAATATGATTAATAAGGAGTTTAAAATTTTTATTGTCAATTTCGATGATAGTGGTGGATTAAATTAAATATAATTAATAACAATCTAAAATTTTTATTTTCAATTTCCAATAAATTTATTATTTATCTTAATCTTAATCTTAATTTAATTTTAAATGAAAGTGTTTAAGATAAGTCTCACATATGTTCAAACATGTGGATGCCTTAAAATATGACGTGGGAATTTTTTTTGAAAAAAAATATAGTAGTAAAAAAATCTGAATTGTTAACTTAATTTTTTAAAATAGTATTTTTAGGATAATCTCGTAATAAAAGGGGAATTTTTATTTCAAATTTTGTTATTATTATTATTATTATTATGGATAAATTTTAAGGCTAGAGTCAATTCAAGTACTAAATTGGTGTATGATATCTTTTTCTTTTTGGGATGAGGGATTTATTTCTACACAACTATTTAATTGTTGAATCCATGGAGGTGTACATAATCTACCCCATTTTGGTTTTGAACATTTGACTTCATATGAGGAAACTCTTATTCCTAATCATTAGGTCCGCTCAAGCTATACATAACCATAACATGTATAATTAATTTCTTTAATGTTATTAGGGAAAACAATCAACTTTAAACAATGAAAACAACAACAAAAACATAAATAACTTGTATGCATCTTACTCAACAAGATGCCATTCAACCACCTAATACAACTTCGTCTCTAGGTCAAGGATATTTTTTTATGACACCACAAAGACACTTTCTATCCCAATTAGTGAAGTTACCTAAAAATAGGTGACGAACCCTTTTGTAAATCCACAACTCAATGGAAATTTGTAATGGTTTACTTAAACTTAACTCAACAAGAAACTTTGCAATAAGATCAAAGAAATATATGCATAATATCCAACTGACCACGAGATATTATGTGGCGACAAATCCTCTAGCATATGTGATATCTTATGATAGAGATCTGATATACAATAAGTCTACTTGCTTTGGAATCAATACCAAAGTACCTCTCACAATAGAGTTCTTCCAAAGTAGGCTAAGTACATGCCACACACTTAAATAAATAAAAACCTCTTAACAGTAGTTTATTTTCCTTTAATAACTAGAAATGACTTATTTTCTTTGACATGAGTGACTAAAGATAATAATTTATTTTCCTTACTAACAAAAAAAAATACTTTCATCTCTTAGTTCATAGACATAACCTTAAAAATTGTCATAAAATGATTATTTATCACTAAAATTAATTAAAGATAACTAGAGACCATAAATAAAATTGGAGTGAAACTAAAGCTAAGGAAATTTCTACATAAGTACTAGAACAATTAGGTTAGGTTATCATCTTTGAGTTGGAGTGCTTACTTAGAGTATGTTTTTACCATGCTATTAATATTCATTTGATACATTAGATTTAAGTTAACGTGTCTCTTAATAAAAATATTCCTACAACTGAAAGCTTCCAAAGAACATCATTAAATCCATAAAATCCATAACTGAAAGCTTCCAAAGAACATCATTAACTCCATAAAATCCATGTAAATGATGATGATACACTTTGCATTTCCATAAATAAGCATGACCATAGCATATAACCGTATTGAATCTAACCATAACAACATATCTTAACATGATCCATAAGTAAATAAGATAGTGATGAGATATTGTCAATTAAAGACATATTGACAATTTTTAAATGTAACATAGAAACATCACAATAATAAAAACTTCTAATGTTTTGTTGTTAACAAATGAATCAACAAAATTTGATAGTAAGGTAACACCCCAATTTTGACCATTGAAATGTGGTGTAGTGAATATATGTATGAATTATGCTATGATCTAAATAGTATGTCCGTGGGCCACGTAATATAAATGATGCACACAAAATTATTAATGAAAATACATCATTGGGTTGAAAAAAATGGGACCAAAACTACAAGCGGGATATGACTCCATGAGAAAATAACGGGAGGTAGCCAAGGTTACCCAAAAGGGCCAAAGCCATGAAATATTGATATTTTATTATTGGAAAAGGTAATTTAACTTAGATTCTATACAAAGGAGAAATTAACAATCAACTCTCGAAAATACTATTGTCATTTTTGTTTAGTTTATATGCAATTCAATGGTATATTTGTTAGCTTTTGAATAGATTAAATTAAATCTATGTGTATTTAACATTTTTATTTCTTGTACAGTTTTGAGGGCATTTCTAGAACCAATTACTAAGGAATTAGAAGAACACCATAGATGATAAGTGGAATTATGCATGGTCAGGGTCCTCTCTTAGCTTTCCTTCAAGCTTGGGAATATGAGAAGGTAATTTGGTAGGCATTGGAGGCCACCTAGGATCATGGAATATGTGTTCATTAGTAAACTTATCAAAATAAATAAAATGAAGAGATGTTAGAATGGAAGCTGATTTTGGTTGAGCAGGTCTAAATTTTGAGAAAAATCCTTAGACATACCTTGTGAACCCCCTATAAAAAAGTTTAGAGAAGACAAAATTTTAGCAAAGGATTGACTAGTGCAAGAGTATTATGGCCCTATACCAACCATCATGGTGAGAGAATGATTACCCTTAGGGGGATTACGCCCAAAGACAAAGGAAATCCCTAAGGCATGATTGAAAATGGGATTATACCCGGAACTAGAAGGTAGAACTATAGAAATTCTCACTTTAGATCACCTGATAATGCAATATACTAAAGAAAAATACTTGATCTACTTCTACAAAAAATCTTGTGGAAGCTTAATCGATTTTGAGAAAGATAAAATAGAACACATATAACAGATGAAGAAGAAATCAATCACACATGAACACAGAATAATACTATGGGGAAAGCCTCAGCTGAAAACCCCGTATCTGTATTATTATACAAGTGGAAATATCTCAGGATTACACAAAGCTTTAGCTCACAAGCTATCCATCTCTCAATACAATACCTCATTGTTGCTCATAAACAGAATAGGCAACACATATGCCTTCCTTCAGTCCTCCAAGCCTCCTATCACCTTGAGCAATTTCTCCTAGGTCCTCACACTGCCACCTGTGTGTAATTACCTCACACACTGCTCACTAACCTCTGAAATAACCGTGCAATCCTCAAGTAAAGAATTCCTTCTTCATGTAAGAGATATCCTCATGGGAATATTCCTGTAACTGATAGTACACTGTCCCATCCTTTGATCTCAACTGGGTCTCTGTCTAAACTGACATGCATGAGTTATTTATGAGAGAATATTCAGTTATATGAAGTACATTAGTTGCATGCATGCATGCATTGACTAACTGAGCTCACAATCAGTTCCACAAACTGTTGGAACTAATCGAACTGGACTTAACTCAGTTAACTGAGCTAACTAATTACAACTCAAATTACAACTCATCCTGATCTCCTTAGTTAAGGGATAACTTCCTCAATCAAAGGGATAATTGTTGCATGTCTTCACATAGACTTCATGTTTGATTTTATCCAACTAATTAACTCAATATGAATTAATTAATTATTTTACAAATGGCTGCTGAGCTCAAATTCAAATTTTAATTCTCAATTTTAATTTAAGGACTAATTAAAGTAGGAATGTATCCTTAAATGCTATCTATAGCAATGCTATTTTTAGCATTTCTTGTTGCTGTTTTCAACACTCCCTCTAAACAAGAAATGGATTATCTGTCACTCTAATCCTGTCTCCGTGGAACTCGAATTTTCAATTTGACAATTCCTTAGTCAAAATATCTTCATCCTACTCCTTGGTCGAAACATATCGCAACAACATGATCCTCTTTACCACACAATCTTGAAGATGATGATACCAGATATCGATGTGCTTGGACATGTCATGAAATAATGGATCTCAAAGAGTTTGATACAACTATTATTATTGCAGTAAATCACAGTTGGATCCATGCTCTGATCAAACAACCCAACTAGAATTTTCTGCATCTAAATGGCCTCACATGCTACCTGGCTTGTAGCCATGTATTCAGCCTCTGCTGAGCTAAGTGCAATTGACCCATGTTTCTTGCTGAACCAAGAAACTGCATATGAACCAAGGTTGAAAATTCCTCCTAAAGTGCTCTTCTGATCTGATGGACTCCTTGCCCAATCTGCATCTGTGAAGCCCTGAAGCTTCACTCCCTCTATCTGTTTGTACCATAATCCATACTGAGATGTTCCTCTAAGGTATCTTAGCACATGCTTAGCTGCCTTCCAAAACAGCTTGGTAGGCTGAACCATAGCTTGACTCAGCTGGTTCACCACAAAGCAAAAATTTGGTCATGTGTTCACTAAATACATCAATGAACCCACAAGTTGCCGATACACAGTAGCAGCTACTAGCTCTCTTGAAGTAGCATCCTCCTTCCTCTAGTTACCTGGTAGAGGAGTCTGCATGGGCTTGCACTTGTCCATGTGGAATCTTCTGAGTATCTCATTGGCATACTTTCCTTGAGACACAACACTTCCCCATCTTTTTGCCACACTTCCACGCCTAGAAAGTTGTGCATGAGACCCATTTCTTTCATCTCAAACTCTCTTGCAAGGTCCTCCTTGCAATACATGATCAACTGATCATCACCTGTCAATATCAGATCATCAACATAATGAACAATGATCAATGGATTACCTTCTACCATGATGTGGTATAGGTTCACATTTGCTTCACTCTTTGTGAAGCCCAACCCAGTGAAGTAGTTTTCGATCCTGGTGTACCAAGCACGAGGTACTTGCTTCAGCCCGTACAAAGCTCTCTTAAGTTGGCATAGATGTGACTCACAATCAAAGGTCTCAAATCCTTCCGACTGCTCTATGTACACCTCTTCCTCAATCTTTCCATTGAGGAATGCAGTCTTCACATCCATCTGATGGATCTTCCAACCCATTTGTGTTGATAGCGCAAACATCGATATGATAGATGAGTACCTTGCTACAGGAGAAAAAGTCTCATCATAGTCTATCCCCTCGACCTGTGAGAAACCACAAGAAACAAACCTTTCCTTATGTTTCTCCACACTACCATTAGCTACTTGCTTTACATTGTAAAGCCAACGGGAACTCACCACTGACTTGTTCTCTGGTCTTGGAGCAACATCCCAAATACTGTTCTAAACTATGGGGTCATACTCCTCCACCATAGCATCAACACAGACTAGCTGTTGCACTACTTCCTCGAAAGAAGATGGTTCGGTCTCTATACAGTCCCCAACAAGGGCCATGTAACCAGTGTGCCGCTTAGGTGACCTCCTCTATCTACACTAAGAAGATGGCTCTCCCACATTCTCTCTCACATCCATCAACAATCTATCAACTTCCCTTGAGTGTTTCTGCCCATCTCTGGAAGACTCTACATGAGTGGATGTCTCGACTCCTGGATCCTTTGCATGTAGCTACTCCGCATCAGTCTAAGGCTCCTCCTCCTTAGGAACCAAAAGTTCCTCCTCTGCATGCAACTTGAGATCACTCTTAAGGGAAACTCACATGGCCTTTAGCTCATCGAACTTAAGATCTCTACGAACCACTGTCCTCTGACTGGTAGGCAAATACACTTGATCGTTGTGGGGAGTATCAGTGTACCCTACATGTATCCCCAACTCTATTGTTTGCTCTATCTTCTTCTGGGCATCCTTGGTCACATGTCAATAAACCGATGATCCAAAGATCCTGAAGTGACGCACATTTTGTCTCTTCCCAGAGAAGGCCTCCTCTGGTGTCTTCATCCCAAGTATGCGATGCGGGCTTCTATTTTGCAAGTATACCGCTGTATTGCATGCCTCAGCCCACAAATGAAGTGGTAGGCCTTGGTCATGCAACATCACCCAAGCTGATCCCACAATCATTTTGTTCTTCCTTTCAGCCACCCTATTCTGCTGTGGGTTATAGGGTTCCATCAACTCCCATTTAATTCCTTATGCTGCACAAAATTCCTTAAACTCTTGAGAGACATACTCTCCACCATTGTTGCTTCGCAAGACCCTGATCTTCTTCCCTGATTCTTTCTCAACCAAGGCTTTGAACTCACAAGACCTTGAGAAGGTTTGATCCTTATTCTGCATGAAATAGATCCAACATCTGCGAGAAAAATAATCAATGAAAATAACACGGTACCTTTGTTTAGTGGTGGAGGTTGTCGAGAATGGTCCACACACATCTGTATGAACTCGCTCCAAGATTGCTTCAGCTTGACTGTCTCGATCCTGAAAGGAAGATTTTGCATGCTTATGTAAGGTACAACATTTGCATGTATCCACTTGCTCAAGTTTACCCTTGGGAAGTCCAGTAGAAATCTGTTGCATGATATTCAAGGCCCCATGGTGCAAGTGGACCAATCTTCTATGCCATAGCTCGCCAATATCTTGGATTTGCACCAACTCTGCTTCAGAACTCAATGTAGCATAGTCATCTACCTCCAGCTTGTAGAGATTATTTACTTGAATCCCAATTGTCTTGGTTTGAACCATGGCGATGTGTCTCAAGAATGCCTTTCCTTTACTGAAGACTACATCATAGCCTTTTTCTTCCAACATTATGATGTATACCAGGTTCTTCTTCAATCTAGGCACATATTTTACATCAATCAGGGTGAGAGGAGCTCCATGCTCCCTCTGAGTTTATTTAGTACCTTGGAGGATAGCCTTGGAGGATAGCCATGCTATGCAATTCGAGCTGCCATCCAGGGCATACTCTAGTCTCAAGCCATTGAATGCCATTGGTGAACTTTTAGATGTGATAAGAAATAGATTTTGTACCTATAATAAAGAACTTCAAACTTCGAACTTCTCCCTTATTTGTATACTTTTCTCCGCACTGATCACCTTTTCTTTGATACCATGTAGAAATTCTCACTGTAGATCACCTAATAATGAAATATACTAAAGCAAAGTACTTGATCTACTTTTACAAACAAACTTGCAGAAGCTTAATCGATTTTTGAGCAAGATCAAATAGAACCCATATAACAGATGAAGAAGAAATCAATCACACATGAACACAAAAGAATACTCTGGGGAAAGCCTCAACTAAAAAACCCGCTGTCTGTATTATCATACAAGTGGAAATATCTTAGGATTACACAAAGCTTTAGCTCACAAGCTATCCAACTCTCATTACAATCCCTCACTGCTGCTCATAGACAGAATAGACAACACATATGCCTTCCTTCAGTCCTCCAAGCCTCCTATTTCCTTGCACAGTTTCTCTGAGGTCCTCAAGCTACCACCTGTGTGTAATTACCTCACACACTACTCACTAACCTATGAAATAACTGCGCAATCCTCAAGGAAAGAATTCCTTCTGCATGCAAGAGATATCCTCATGGGAATATTCCTGCAATTGATAGTACACTGTCCCATCCTTTGATCTCAACTAGGTCTCTGTCTGAATTGACATGCATGAGTTATTTATGAGAGAATATTCAGTTATCTGAAGTACACTAGTTGCATGCATGCATGCATTGACTAATTGAACTCACAATCAGTTCCACAAACTATTGGAACTAATCTAATGGGACTTAACTCAGTTAACTGAGCTAACTAATTACAACTCAATGTACAACTCATCCTGATATCGTTAATTGAGGGATAAATTCCTCAATCAAAGGGATAACTATTGCATGTCTTCACATAGACTTCATGTTTGATTTTCTCCAACTAATTAACTCGAGATGAATTAATTAATTATTTTACAAATAGTTACTAAGCTCAAATTCGAATTTTAATTCTCAATTTTAATTTAGGGACTAATTAAGATTGGAATGTATCCTGAAATGCTATCTATAGCAATGCTATTTTTATCATTTCTTGTTGCTATTTTCAACAAGAACTTATAGTGAAAAACCATTGACATAAGCATGAAAACTCGTTTGAATAGTGGTGTGAGTGGGGATATTTCCCCCAAGTAAACTATCCTCTCTAGAGGTTTGAAACCCTTTAAAGAATGACATCCCTCCAAACATATTTATACTTGAAGGATTAAAGGTTCCTCCAAAAGAAGTATTACATCCTAGATGGATAAGGGACAAATCTGTATTGCATCAACAAGCTTACCAAAGATAATATACTCATATAAGAGATTGCGACCATAATGATAAATAAACTAGGTGAAAACCACCTAGCTCCCGTGGGTTGACTTAACTTGGCACATGTTCCAAACATGAAGCTTGATGGAGGAAGGGACACATAAAAGCTTGGAAAACTTGTTGGGGTTACAGTAGCAACTATTGGGATGCTCCATTGTGAATACATATGGATAGTCAAAATCGAGGTAATTGGCCCTATCACACTAATTAGTGGTAAAGAATAAATGACAAATGACACTCCCAATGTGGATGGAAACGAGGAACCCTCTCAGACTCCTAGTTTGCTCTATTTTTTCCCCTATACCATCCTATTTTGACCCCCTTGCCTTACCAATTTTTCCCCTTTTACCTTGCACTTCCTCGTCATTTTGACACAACAATGAAGGATTGGGTCTAATGTGTATTTTGTTTAAAAGTAGGTAGAATTTTTTTCTTATTCAAATTCATCATTTATTTATGTTTTCCAAGGCTTATGTGTATTATAAGTCACCAATAAAAGTCTATGTTGTTCCTACATTTCCCATATACATCCTGCACCAATAGAGGAACACATATTTTATGGTCAACAAGATAGGTCACAAGGGCCAATGATTGATTAGTTGGTGCATATGTGCCAGATACTTTTGTGGAGCTAAGGTCAAGTCAAAGCATAGCTACTATCACTATTATTAAGCTCCTAGCCAAAAGAAAGGAACTACTCACCAAGTCTCCAACACACTCTATATGCAAAATCCTTGTTTAGATTGAGATTGTACCTTATTTTCCACTAATTACAAGTTTTTAGGATCTATAATATTTTTCCTTGTAATGGATTGGCTTGTCATGACCATGATGTACTGTAAGATTTATAAAATCCAGATTGTGGCTTCGTTCCAAGTTAGTGATATCCTAGTAACTAGATGCTATTGGTTTAACAAACAATGTTGCTCCTTCAATCACTTGGTTCTGTGATTGTAGCCATGTATTGAAGGATCGGGTTACATATGTAATATAAACGACTTGATTCTAGGTTCTGACTAAAATTTTTGTGTATTTAATGGTTATTTGAATCATTTTATTTAAATATTTCGTTGAGGGTGAGAGCTGGTTGGTTAGGGCCCAACTAATCCAGCTTGTCACCACTCGTGTAAATTATTTTTTGGATTGGTTACTGATATAATAAGGTGTGAGTGTGTTTCTTATGTTAGGGTGTGTTGACTATTTTAATTTGCTTCATACCTAATAGATCTATGTGTGTGATTTATACTTTTTCTGTTCCATGATCTGCACAACTCGTTAGTCTATTCCTGGTTCGGATTGAGATATGGAAGTAGTGTGAACATTTGTGTAGTGAATATTGGTGGAAAACGTGATCTGTGTGTTCTTGGTATGAATATAGATTATAACTTGGGATCCTACGTATTTATACGCTCTGGGGATATTCATTTCTTTAATAATTTGTTATAATCTTCAATTACTAGTTTGTAATGGTTCAATACGGTTTTGGTATAGAGTTATTTTAAAATGAATAATGGATCTAAAACTCTTGATATAAGAGATGGAAACCCATATCTATAAATCTCTGTCATTGTAAAAATATTAATTAAATTTCGAACTCTTTTTTTACTCGGATCTAATTGCCAATACATGATCTTAATCTATGGTTGATATTGAATGCTTTGTTAACATATTAGGGTTTGGGAAATACATAAGCTTGATTTTTATTCATGATCCAAGTTACACTATTTTTGGACAATTTGGGGAGAACTTTAATACAAAATTTGTCATTTCTTGATATATTTTTTCACTAATAAGAAAAGAGTTTGTAGACTTAGAAGCTTGCATATTCTAGTATTATTGTTATTTAGTCCAGAAAGATAATACCAACATTTATGAGATGTGATCGAAATCCATGATACACACTTGAAATATTTGATAAATATTGAACATTAAGGAGGATTATTGTGTATGAGAAACTTTATTGTTCAAGTTACATATGCAAAGTTGCTTTGACAAGGTTGCCTACATTTTGATTTGTATCTTCGTCACTATGGACCTGTTTCAAGTAATGATCTACCCGATTTTTATTCATCCTACTCTTGTAGTATGTCAAAATGCTTGTTTGAAGAGTGGTGAGTTGTATCGTTATAGTTTATGCATATAACTTTTCAGAGTATTTCATTTTAGGATTTTAGTTCACATTTCTGACTTGTAGAGTGCTTTACTCTCAATATCCTTCTTGCACTAGATTAGGCAACACAATATTTCCTGGTGTGATAATTTTTTTAATGACGTGAGATATTGGTTGAATGCATATGGGATTGTGTTGATTGATTACATTAGAGAAATATATCATTTATATATATATGAAGTCTTTTATAGTTGATGCAATTTTTTGATTTGGTAACACCTTAAGTTGAATATGCATCCATTCCTTTAATTGCTTGGTTGTACAAAGGATTACTAGAGGAAAGAACAGGAGTGCAGGATATCCATTAGAGTTTTTATTAGTTAGTGTGTTCTCTGTTTGGCATAAGTATTGTGTCGATTATCTAGAATTTATACTGTGGTGTTGTTTCTTTTCTAGAGACAATTTCCATGCTTGATTTTCTCAATAAATTAAGAGGTTAGGATTAGATTTATAGTGATTGTTTCTAATAAACTTCTTGAGTGTTTGAAATAATTATATTAGGAGCATAATATTTGATTGCAGGAACCTAGAGGAGTGCTAAACGAATTGGTTAGGGTAAGGATTGGTTTTGCAAGATTTCTAGGGTCTTTTCAGGCATTTCCAATGTTTCTTCTCTGATATTACAAACTCCGAGTTGAAAATAAATGTTGGGTCATTGATACACTAATACTACAACCAATAGAACCATCTCCCCCATGGTAGAAACACCACTCTCACTACAAATTGCATGAGAGAACAAGGAAAAAGGCTCTATGAAATAGGAACTCAACTATAAAAGTACAATATTAACATGGTTAGTTAAAGGTGGGTTGACATGTGGTGGTAGACTTTCATCTATAACTTCAATAATGACCAGGTCTTCCCCTCCAAAATCAAGGTTATCACCCCCAATTCGAGTTTGGTCTACGTCCTTTGATACTGTATCTATAAAGGACTTCCAACTTTTAAGAAAGAAAATACAAGATGTGAAGATTACATTTACGGGAAACGCATTCAAGAGACTTTTTCAAAAATTTCATGGCATGCAAATAGGCGTTTGCAATTGATGCACAGTGAAATTTGTGGACCTATACAGACTCATCTAGTAGGTTGTCAATAATTTTTAGTATTCATTGATGAATTTAGTAGAATGACTTGGGTTTATTTCTTGAAACAAATGTCAGAAACATTCGAAAAATTTAATACTTTTTTCAACCTGGTTGAGAATGAAGTTAAAAAGAAAAATGACACTCTCAGGAAAGAGAATGGAGGGAAATGCACTTCCAATGTATTCCAAACTTATTGTAGGGACAATGGTATCAAAAGAAAACTTACAAATGTCTACACTCCATAGCAAAATGGAGTAGTAGAGAGAATTAATCACACCTTGTTAGTGATGGAAAGATCCATGCTAACTCTAAAAAAGATAAGCCCCTCATATTGGGCAAAAGAAATACATACAAAAATCTACTTAAGGAACAAGTCTCTTACAGCTTCATTGGATGGAATTACACCATATGGATCATGGTTTGGTTTCAAACCTTGATTTAAACATCTTATAGTTTTTAGTTCACTGTGTTATGCCTTAGTTGAAAAAGAAAAGCATAATAAGCTTGATTCATAAACTTTGAAGTGTACTTTGATTGGGTATTCCGATGAGAAGAAGGGATGTCATTTTTTACCCAATGGAATGTTTATTGTCAATAGGGATGTTATACTTTATGAAATAGAAAGCAGGAGTGCCACAAAGATAGGAAGTCTTCTAGAGAAATCTAAAACTAAGGGAGACAAAAAGAAAAGAAAAATGAAAAATCAACCAAGTACACAACATTTATAATATTGAATTTCCTTCATCAGAAAATGGTTCATCTAGCTCACCTAATTCATCTGGACCATCTGGATCTTCTAGAAGTTCAACTAAATCTTCTAGAAGCATTTCATCCGATAGTGACTCTCCACCCCCTGAACCTTCATATGATCGAAGAACATTTGTTTATATCAGTCCACTTTATAATGATGGTGATTATTATTATCCAAAAACAAGTCGACATCTGCTTCCTAAATGGTATGTTAAACTTTTGAAGGATGTTAGGCCAGATGAACAGAAATAAAACAAGAACTTGAAGTTCAAAAATAAATGAAGAAATTTTTTCCTTAATAAAAAATGATTTACTAAGCCCTGAACATACAAACATGCAGTAAAAAACGTAGAATGGAAAAAGGAAATGGTTGAAGAATACAAGGCAGTGATGGAAAATATCACTTGGAAACTTTTTTATTGTCCTAAAAATGTGCAACCCATAGGATGCAAATGGGTTTACATAATTAAGTGTAAGCCATATGAGGATATTGACAAGTTCAAGGAAATGTTTGTTGCTAAGGGTTTTTCACAGTAAGAAGGAATCAACTATGACGAAAAATTGGAACCTATAGAAAAATGGAACACCATCATATTAACACTTTCATTAGCAGCTCAAAAAGGATGGAACGTACATCAGATGGATGTTAAAAGTGCCTTCCCAAATGGAGACTTGCAGGAAGAAGTATATATGAATCAACCTGTAGGTTTTGAGATTGAAGGGCAGGAACACAAAGTATGCAAATTCATGAAGGATTTATATAGATTGAAACAAGCTCCACAAGCATGGTATGAAAAAATGGACGAGTACATTCACAAGGTTTGATTTAAGTGAAGCGAATCTGATGATACCTTATATGTGCACCAACGGGGTAAAAATATGGTGATTCTAATTATGTATTTGGATTAGTTGATCATTACTAGGATCAATAATGATCATATTATGTAGGTAAAGAAGGAGTTGCAGGTTGGATTTAAGATGAATGATTTGGGATTACTTCACTACTATATGAGAGTTGAAGTATTCCAACATCCAAACAATATTGTCATTAGTCAAAGAAAGTATGCATATGAACTACTTAAAAGATTTGGAATGCAATATTACAAGCCTTTTCTCACCCCAATGGAAGAAAACTTAAAATTTTCAAAATTTGAAGGGGGGGAATTGGTAAATAGTACTACTTATAGATAGTGGATTGGTAGCTTGATCTATCTAACAACCACTCATCCAGACATATCTTATGTAGTCAGTATTCTCTCATGATTTATTCATGAACCAAGGGAAAGCCACTGGAATGTAGCAAAAAGGGTCCTTAGATATATCCAAGACACGAAATATTTAGGTCTTCTTTATAAAAAGACTAAGAACTTTGTACTTGGTGGATATTCAGATGCAAATTTTGCTAGAAGTATTGATGATTGGGCATCAACATCAGGTTATTTGATGAACATGGGGCCAAGTGCAGTTTCTTAGAGTTGCAAGAAGAAAGTTACAATGGCCACTTCTTCGGTAGAAGCAGAATATATATCAGCATGGGAAGAAACATGTGAGATTGTTTGGTTACACAGAGTTTCGCAGGATTTAGGCATTCCTCAAGTATAAGCCACATATTTATTCATCGATAGTCAGTGAACCATAAAACTTGCCAAAAATATAGTTTTCCATTCCAAAACAAAGCATGTGGACATAAAGTATCATTACATAATAACATTCATTGCAAAGGATGTCATCAAGCCGATATATTATCCTTCAGAAGATCATATTTCAGACATCTTCACAAAACCACTTGGCAAGATCAAATTTACTAAGATGAAGGTGAGCTTGGTATCTGTTGTAATGTACCTTGGGATCAAAGGGGGGAATGTTAGATGTATTATCCAAAGTACGTAAATTAATATTTATATTTTTATATTTTTCTTAGATTAATTATTCATAGTTTTAGAGTCTTCTTAGAATATCTATTTATTATAAAACAGATGACATCTAGAAAGGTTTCGTTTCTTGGGAACTAATTTAAGAAAATAGTTAGGAGTGTTTTTACAAGTTCATTAAATGTAGATGGACGCTTGTAAATGAATGAGTGATCCATAAAAAAATTATTCTAGGACACTATCTTATTTAAAGCTTGTTTCTCTCCAATTGCAAGAGTGTTGAGTGATCGCGTGTAAGATCTTGCAAATTTTATGTAATTTTTATTTTCCTTATTAATAATTTTATGTGTCCAAGAACACTTCTACTATTAAATAAGGGTAGGCATGATCAATGTTGGAGAGACATGTCCTTCAAGATTGGAGACAAAATATGGTTATAGTTCAACAAGGAGTGGGTATAGGGTCCTAGTAAGAAAATCAAGGCTCTATGATATGGTCCCTTTGAGACATTAAAAAAGGTGGGAGTAAGACTTATTCTATACCCATACATGAAAATATACTTAGTGGTGAATGTATAGAATTTGAAACTCTATGAGCCTTACATGCTAGATCGGGAAGATGAACATGCCCTACCTTTTGTAGGGGATTTTCCACCAAATCGACTGGTAGAGTTGAAAGAAGATAAGATTTTGTAGAAGAGACCTAGAGCTACAAGACATGGGTAGTATGAACTTAGCAAATTGTGTTGAAAGGAAAACTTCTAGACAAGGATAAATGGTACACTGGAGAAAATTTCGAGCAAAACCTTCCTCACCTCATCTAGTAGAATATTTTGGGGACTAATAATATCCCAAAATGGTGAGGTGTCATTTAGATTGGATCATTACTTTTTTTTCATCCATATAATTATTTTTAGAGTGGAAAAAGTGTAGGAATATGCTCATAGGACCAATTTTACTAGATGGACCCGGTTTGACAAATTTGGGTTTGAAACCTTCTAAGAGTAGCTTGAGGCATCAAATGTAAATTTGTCAGGGTAGAATTTTTCTACTTAAGTGAAGCACCATTTTATTCTATTATACACATATATATATTTCCAACAACTTAAGAATCACTTCAATCATATTCCATATGAAAAATTTATGCCATTCAGAAGCTGACCTTCTTGTTTTGACAGCCATAATTTGATAGGACGCCAAGTCAACCCCCATTATTCATGGAAAATGGTTTAAACACATGATCATGATGAAAATTACTTTAGAAGATCCCATATTGGAAATAATTTAAGAGTTGAAGGATACAACCTTAACCACTAGTAGGCTATCGAGTTGAGTTATAACTAGGCCACGAGAAGGAAAATGGGTTCCATTCTATTTGAGTGCGTTTTGTTCCATAGATGGGGAGAGTAACTCAAAGTAGATAAGGAGAGAAAAAAGAAGAGAATTTGTGAATTATAGCATCCCATGGGCCATAGGTTGTGATGCAGGTAAGTTCCCTTTGTGGATAGAGGCAACCCCTCTAGCCCTAGAGTGGGTCTAGTCACAGCAAAGACAATACCAGAGAAAATTTCCTTAGAATGTTGATGCCATGAAGGCTTACCTTCAGATTGTCGTTCAATGAAGTCCCGGTTGTGTTTCTCTAGCTCTCGTTCTTCTAATCACTTGTACCTAAAAACAACATATAGAGCGCAAGAACAAACATAATAGAGTACGACAAAAAATATATACTTAAAGAGTCAAGGAGCTTCAAGCTATCATTACACAATTCAAAATAAGATATAGGAAATAAGCTATTGATTTATATTAATGAAAATTAAAGTAGAACTTACAACCAAGCCTTGATGTCATAAGCCTCCTTGAAGGGTCTTATCATCATGTCTCTGCAAGCATTCGCTCATGAAATATCTCCCAAAAAGACAAATAACTCTCTCTCCTACCCAAAAGGTTAATGCTAGAACATTCTTATAATCATGTTAACTCCACTAAAAACCATCCCAAGCTAAGTTATATGAGAGGCTACTTTCACACTCTAGAAAAACTCTCTAATTTTACTACTGAATTCTTGAACTCTGAAGCTAGCTGATCTCAGTCATGGAGGAAGTATTTATAGGAGGAGGAGTGTTACACGATAATTTTTCACTAGCCTCATCTCAGTCCCTGAGCGACATCTCCATTGTGTCATACATTAAATAAACATGTCCATATTTCCCACTCATGCAAGAAGATTAAAAAAGTGCTCTCTATTACTGAAGATTGACTCTTTCTGCCTAAGTTTCTACATCGTCGCAAGTAAACCCTTAACATGTGCGACGATTCCCTATCATGAATTATATCATTGAGACATTGTCGTAGGTGTACATGTGTTTCCCACAATGGTCGAATATTAGGGCTCAGCACAAATCCTCGAGTTATTTATTGCGACGATTGGTCCAAACGCATTGCTCCTTTGTGATGTCATCGCTAAGCCCTAGTTTATGACCTGTGACGATCCATATTTGGTGAATTAGTTCAAACAATTGGCCTTTTGGGTGATTCTAGAACTAGTTGTTGGGTTAGATTGGTTCGCCTTTCCTCCTCTGGGATGGTAGTTCCACCTTTTGTGAAACCTTCCTTAAGGATAAGCTCACTTTCCCTCATTTCATGGAGGATCCTCCTCCTAGAAAAGCACTCCCCATTGCTATGATCAGCTAGATCCTCGTTGCTAGTTCCTAGTTCTTGGTTTTTGGATTGAGGCAGATTAGATAGCTTTTGTGTGAGTGTGACAAGTTTGCTATGTGGAATTGCTGATAGTTTGGTAAGAGGTTGTGGAGTGCCTTAGCCTTGTATTAGAGCTTGTGAGTGAGAGAGAGATATTGTCCATTTGGGAGACCCATTCTTGAGAGTGAATGCTTGAAGGAACACACCGGCTAGACCCTTCGAGAAGGCTTGCGACATCAAGGATTGGTTATAATCTTTGCTCTTGATTTATTTTAATACAATCAATAATGATTTCCTATATATTGTGTAGAATTTACTTGATAGATTATGACTCCTTGACTTTATAAGTAAATAGATCATTGTTGTTCTCGGTTATGTGCTCTATTGTTTTCTTGTGGTGTTTCAAGTCAATTTCTCATTAAGGAGAAGGAAACAGAAGCTGGAGCAGCGCAAAAAAAGCTTCACTGAACACTGGTTTTGAGGTAGGCCTCCAATGATGACTATTTAAGGAAATCGATTATTGTTTTGTTTTGCTGTGACTAGACCCACTCTAGGGCTAGAGGGGTTGCCTCTGTCTGCAGAGGGAACACTTTCCCACTTCACAAGTTGGCGACTCCACTGGGGAGTCCTTTATATGTTTTTTTCTCTTGTTTTCTTTTTTTTAGTTCTGATATAATGTCTCTTGATATTGGGGTTAAACCATCAGTTTTATGGGTTACCTGGGTCAATCTGGGAGTCCTTCTAACTATTTGGAAGATCAATCTAGTGTCATTTAGGTGATTTTACTTTATCTTTTGCTTTAAGTAAGATCGTCGCTTAAGATAGCCTAACAGCTGTGACGATGTCGCTGATGTTCTAGCTTTGTGCCTACGACGATTTGGCTTTCATTTCAAGTCTCTAGTTTAATCCCTGCGATGATTCCTGAAATTAGACCATCTCTAGAAACAGGTGTATTCTTGCGACGACGTCTCTGAAAATAGGTGTACTCTTGTGACTAGTCTCAGGTTTTCAGTGTAAAACCCGCGACGATTCCTGTAAAGTTTTTTTTACAACTTTACCTCCTGAATCCATCAGTCTTGTTTATCCCCTGCTATTTCTTATCTCTCATTAGCTTGTTTTGATTGCTTTTGGTTAAGGTACTATCTCTTTGGTTTCATTGAGTGAGTCTTGAGTTTCTAGACCATGTGACCTTGATCTTTAAAGGTTTTGTCATGAAGTTTTTTGTTTGGGTTACTTGTCTTTTCAAGATTCATCCACGACCATCTGATTGATTTGCTTGAGGTTGTTTTATTGCTTTTTATCTTTCTGATTGATTTTAGTGTTGGTTGTTGAACCAGTTTCTCACATTGATTCGATTTCCACATTATCAAACATAGATCGCAATTGTTTGGATTAGTCATGTTTACACTTGCTTGTTTGTCATTCAAATTCCAAAAATCAAAATATTGCATTCATTTAGTATACGAAAGTGAAAGTACATTTGCATTACGAATTTTCATGTTTGAGAAATTGGAAAGCGACCTTTAAATATTTCATTAGTAGTATTGATGCATTGTGAGATTAGTGTATTGATGCATTGTGTTTCTTAGCGCTTGCATTTGCTTGCCTTGGTTTTCTATTTACTTGGGAATGAACTCTTTACCCTTCTTTAAATAGGTGTTCATCGAAACGATTGATGCTTTACTCATTGTATCTGCATCCTAGGAATTGTGAAAATACATTCGGTAGGGCCTGAAAACCGAAACCTAATTCAAGATCAACTCTAAAATTAATTGAATGAACCTAACAACGCATTGGAACTTAACGCACATTATCTAGAGGTCTAGGCTAGAGACGTGCTCTGACATCATTAAGCCTAGTCACTATTGTTTCCGCTTAAGGTTGGGTGATTCTTCCTTCTGTGACTCAATAGCTTCTAGTACGGATTCGTGCTCCCCGTACCGTTGAGTATATATAAGGAGACCCCACTAGGTTATCATCATACATCCATAGGAAGCCATGTTTACTGCCTTACGAACCATAATGCACCAAACACAACATTGAGAATATTGACTGTCGTACAGAAAGTCCTTGGTCATTTCTCTTTCATTTGATCACTAAGGTGTATATGTAGTTTTGTGGTTTGTCTAGTAAACCTCTTGTCTAGTTCTTCAGAGTAGTCACTTTGGTTCCTTTTCGAATCCTTAAAAGAAAAGGATCATCTGAGCACTTGTCTTTTCAGGCTCATTAGACCTCGAAAGAGATAGAGTCACCTTTTCCTCCTTTTCTCGACTCTTAAAAAATGAAAAAGGTCAAGTTTTGTTCCTGTGTCATAAAATTTACTGCCCACGAAATATCCCTCGTAACAGTTCGAGTTCTTTATTTCAGTGCAAGTTTTTTTCAGGCTCATTCTTGATGGAAACCTTCCCCGAGTCTACCAGCAAAGGTCTTCCCCTGGATGGGAATCCTGGTCCATTTCCTCCTTTTGGAAATGCTGGTGCTCCGCATATGGCAACATTGTCTTTGCCTGGGTTAACCATCAGTTTGCCTATTTGGTTGTTTTCAACCTCGGTGGTCCCAAGTGTCATGACCCCTGTTCCATTGTCTCCTTCATTTGAATCACGGCAAGATTATTCTTGGGTTGAACCTTCACCTTCTTCCCCTATTTCTTCATCCTCCTCTCCTACTTCACTTGGTGAAAGTTCCACATCCAGTAACTAGATGGCTAAGAAGAAGAAGAGGAAGATGAAGAAGAAGAAGTTGCATAAGCATCAGGCCACCCATGCAGCTCATGTTTCGAGTACATCGCAGGTCGTGCCACCTTCTGATCCTCCGCGGAAGGTTAAGTTTCCTTGTAAATTGTGCAAGGGCGACCATCTTCTTCATGATTGTCCTGGTATTCCTAGGATCTTAGAAGTGTGGTCTCACGACCCGGCTCGTCCCTCATCATCCTCTGAACCCCGTGACTATATTACATCCTAAACTAGAGATGGTATGAAGAAAGGGAAGATTAGATTTCCTTGTAGGTTATCTAAAGGCAATCATCCCCTTCACCTTTGTTCGCTCATGGATAAATCTTCCACTGTTTTGGCAAGCCTTAAAAACTGTTCGCCTCCCCTTCTGGTTGGTTATCAGGGTCTCTCTTCTGACCCTCTCCCTGTTGACAATGAGATTGATATGGATTCTTCTCTTGTCCATCCTGCTCTTCCCGTGCCTAGTTGTGCTAAGCGTGTTCCAGACCACCCATTGGTCAGAAAGAGTATTGACTTGGTTTCACCACTCGTTGTTCACTCTATTCTTGAAGAGCATCATGATCGCACACTCATATTCTTCTCATATCATCAGATTCTCCTGAGTCCGAGAACGACCCTCCTATCCTCGCTGATCAAGAGAGTCCTTCTTCGGTTCCTATAGAGAAAGGAGGCAATCATATGATACCCCCGCCAAGTAGTTCGGTTGTTTCTTTTGACTAGAGTCATTTGATTGCTTTCTGCCTTTCATCCTACGTGCCTTTCTAGATTACAGTACATGCCTATGCTAAGGCAGTACCTGGAACTCTCATGGATGAAGGTGCGTCAGTTAGTCTCATGCCTTCCACTACTTGGCAAGCTTTGGGTTCCCCACAGCTTGTGCTTGTTACACGGAATCTGTTAGCATTTGACGAAGGAACTCGCCAACATTTCGGGATCCTTCCAAAGTTCCCTATGACTTTGGGAGGAAAAACCGTCTATATAGACGTGATGGTTGTCCAAGGCACTTTAGACTTCAATCTTCTCCTTGGCTGAGACTATATTTATGCCATGGGGGTTCTTGTTTCTTCGCTTTTCTATGTGGTTTTTTTTTTTTCGCACGATGGAAGAATGGTGACAATAGATCAATTGCCGTTCTTTAGTCACCCGGTGCCTCCTGTACAACCATCATCCCCTATCAACTCTTGCTTGAACGTAGTGCCTTCCTAGCCATAGGTCAATTATGTGGGCACCCTTTCTGTCTCTACGTGTGTTAATGATCATGCAGATGGCCTCGTACATCATGTACTGGGGGCATTGGAACCCGATCTGTCATTTGTGTCTAATGACATGTGTTCCTCCACGAGTGTGTTTCTTCCATCCAGTGAAGACCTCTTGGGAGTCATGTTCTCGTATGGCCCATGAGCAAGAGTCCGAGGATAGTTTTTTCCTATGTCAACCTCGTTAAAAAAATGAAATCAGGCCTGATGAGCATAGTTCCCGATCTTGTGTCAAGCTCATTAAAAAATGAATCAAGGGTTATGAGGATATTTCTTTTACTATGTCAACCTCATTAAAAAATGAAACAACTCCCTTTTCCAAATCGAGTCTTTGATTAAGATCTTGTAAAATCTGAGTCGAGTATTTCCACGATCTCGAGAGTGAACCTTCATTCCATCCACCTCATTGAATGAAATGAAGCTTGGGGGGCATGCACCTCGATTTGCATCATTATATTGGGGGCATGCAAACTTATAACAAGCATAGTTTTTTGTTTCAATCTTGTGTAAACATGAAACCGAATCCAAGTAGAGTTCTCCATGGTTCACGCTTGTGTAAACATGAACCTATACCTAATTTAAACCTTGTGATTGCCTTTTTTATCCGCTAAATTCTGCTAGATGAGCCTTGGTTGTTTCGTTCCATCATCGCCATCTCTTTGGCTGATCATATGCTTTCACTTGGTTGTTTTTCCTTTCCTAAGGGACCGCAACAATGAGTGGTTTTATTAGCCAGCCTCTTGACCATTATATGTTTGAGCAGTTCCACCATTGCTGGAACCAATTGCTACCCTTTACACCACTCGTTCCTCTAGGATGAGTCACCTTTAAGGTCTTTTTTGATTCGTAAAAGATGAAAATATTGCCGAGTATTTTTCCCTTTTAGACTCGTTAAAGAGAATAAAATGGAGGTCTGCTTTCAGCTCTTTTCCAACCGTATAAAAGACAAAAAGATTGCTGAGTTTTTCCATTTTTTAGCTCATTAAAGAGAATAAAAATGGCGGTCTTCTTTCAACTCTTTTTTGACTGTTTAAACACGAAAAGATGGTTGGGATTTTTTCATTTCAAGCTCGTTTTTGGTTATGAAACATTGTGTCTCCGTTCACTTTTTTACTTTTTTGGATCGGGAACACTAATTACAAAAAGTACTCCTTGATTGTAATGGTCAAGCGGTTCTCTCGAGTATTGTTTTTTACTTTTTCAGACTCGAGGGACACAAATTTGCGAAAAAGGACCCCCCTGGAGTTTTCTTTTCTGTGTATTTTTCAAATTCTCTAAACTTGAAAAAGACTCCGAGTTTTACCTATGTCGGACTCATTAAACACTGACGACATTGGACTCGTCGCCATGAAGAGATTTCAGATTCTCCTCCCTAGGGCTCATTAAACTATCACTAGGTTGGATTCGTCCAAAGGTAGAACGTATATCACAAGCATATGTTATCCCATTCAAGCTTGTTTTTCAAAAATAATTGGGGTACTCACCATAAATGGTGGGGGGAAATTTTGGAAGTTGTCATTGGTTACCTACGACAGCTAGTCACTCTTGAACATCGACACTTTTGTTTCTCGTCGGGTTGGGATATCCTCACATCATCATTGTCCTTCTGGGGTTTTGGGTTTGCCATTTTGCCTCTTTCCATCTGATCCATGTTGTCTCCATCAGAATACCAATCCCTTGGTACCAAAATGTTGCCGCATTCTGGAGTCGTGTCACCGATATGTTCAAGAGTATAATCCTTCTACAGTTCACACCCTTACCACCTCCTTTAATGCTCTATTTCACCATCTACCACTTGTTCCTTGTCTCACATCGTTGATGAAGGAAACATTATGGCCGTCCTGCAATGGATCGCCTCCTGTTGACACCAGCTCATTATCCAGGAGGATGATCTAGAGATCCCTTTTGGTACCTTAGAGCTTGCATTCCTTAATGGCAAGTTCTTCGCACCTGACAACAGACTTTCATCATTGGTCTTTGATTGGGTGATTCCACGAGTGTTCGACTCCAGGCCATTTTTTCACTCTTTGTGGATTGTATTGGTAGTACCTTGAGAACCATTGGCATTATTGGTGGTCTCTCTCGCGCTTGTTCATGATTTACATCATTGGCTAGTAATCAAGTGATTTTCTATCATGCTTAACTTCAACACATTTGTTCACATGCTAGAAATTGTACTATGATCAGTTAGGGTTTCAAGACCCCGAACTAAGATTACATATGTTTGGGCTACGTAGATTGGTTCGTGATTCTATGCATGAATCTTTGATTGGATGGCTGTGACCATACCTGAGTCTTTATGGATGGCTACGACCATACCTTTATCATTATATATGGTCTTATCTACTGGGTGGTTGCGTCCATACCACAGACCACATTTCATATGTCTTTTGGATGGTTGTGCCCATGCCTAAACTACATGTATTTCACTATCAGAGATATCAGTTGTACTTGCGCCTACAGGTTCTTCATGGTGGTGTTCCAGTTCGGTTATGATTTCATAAAGCATTTCACCCCTCCCACTCTCTTGGGCTTCATGCTTTAGGGGGCATCTGTTACATAGTGATTTGTCACCGACCTCATCTCAGTCCCTGAGTGACATCTCCACTGTGTCATACATTAAATAAACATGTCCATATCTTCCCACTCATGCAATAAGATTAAAAAAGTGCTCTCTATTACTGAAGATTTACCCTTTTTGCCTAAGTTTCTGCATCGTTGCAAGTAAACCGTTAACATGTGCGATGATTCCTTGTCATGAATTGTATCGTTGAGACGTCGTTTCAGATGTACACGTGTTTTCCGCGACAGTCGAATATTAGGGCTTGACATAAGTCCTCGAGTTATTTATTGAGACGATTGGTCCAAATTCATTGCTCCCTTGCGACGTCATCACTAAGCCCTAGTTTATGACCTGTGATGATCCAGATTTGGTGAATTAGTTCAAACAGTCGGCCTTTTGGGTGATTCTAGAATTGGTTGTTGGTTCAGATTAGTTTGCCTTTCCTCCTCTGGGATGGTAGTTCCACCTTTTGTGAAACCTCCCTTGAGGATAAGCTCCCTCTCCCTCATTTCATGGAGGCTCCTCGTCCTATAAAAGCACTCCCCATCGTTATGATCAGCTAGTTCCTAGTTCTTAGTTTTTGGATTGAAGCAGATTAGATAGCTTTGGTGTGAGTGTGACAAGTTTTCTATGTGGAATTGCTGATAGTTTGGTAAGAGGTTGTGGAGTGTCTTAGCCTTGTATTAGAGCTTGTGAGTGAGAAAAGGATATTGTCCATTTGGGAGACCCATTTTTGAGAGTGAATGCTTGAAGGAACATACTGGTTGGACCCTCTGAGAAGGCTTTCAACGTCAAGGTTTGGTTGTAAGCTTTGCTCTTGATTTACTTTAATACAATAAATAATGATTTCCTATATCTTGTGTACAATTTACTTGATAGCTTATGACTCCTTGACTTTATAAGTAAATAGATCATTGTTGTTCTCAGTTACGTGCTCTATTGTTTCCTTGTGGTGTTTCAAGTTGATTTCTCATTAAGGAGAAGGAAACGGAAGTTGGAACAGTGCAACGAAAACTTCACTGGACACTGGTTTTGAGGTAGGCCTCCAATGATGACTATTGAAGGAAATCGATTGTTGTTTTGTTTTGCTGTGACTAGACCCACTCTAGGGCTAGAGGGGTTGCCTCTGTCTACAGAGGGAACACTTTCCTACTTCACAAGGAGCTTCCATAAAATATGGGAGAAAGAGCTTATCCCTTTGAGAGGTTGCAAAAAAGGTGGAACAACTACCCCAAAGGAGAAATGCAAGCTCATCTAATCCAGCAACCAACCCTAGGACCGCCCATGAAGTTGTTACACTTCGAATCTTCGACGAGTTGTTTAAAAAACTTACCAAAAGTAGCTCGTCGTGAGTGCAATACCGAGACATAGCAAAGACTTCACTAGGGCTAGTGAAATCTTGTCCATCTTTGCGGGTGGAACAATTGTTGTCCCACGAAGACCCAAAAACATAGGTAAAAAGGGGTTTGCTCTAGGACAAATAAACTGAGGTATTCTTCCTGAGATGACAAGGAATATATTGACACATAATTTGCAACATGACACAAGGCAGATGTCAATAACACAAACCGGTAGTTTCTGGAATCAGGGAATACGGGGTCAGTGACAAATTACTGTGTAACAGATGCCCCCTAAAGCATGAAGCCCGAGAGAATGGGAGGGGTGAAATGATTTACAAATCCATAAGTGAAACAAAACAGCATCGTGGAGAACCTAAAAATGCAAATACAACTGATATCTCTGGTACATGAGTACATAGTGAAAGGAAGTGCATGTGCATAGGGCATGGGTGTAGCCATCCATAAGATAAACATAAATGATCTGTGGTATGGATGCAGCCATCCAATCAAAAGATTCATGTATTCAATCATGAACCAATCCACGCAACTTGGACTTTGTGTAATCTGAGCCCAGGGTCTTGAACCCAACCCGATCATGGTACAAATTCTAATACGTGAATAGATGTGATGAAGTTGAGCATACTAGAAAATAACTTGATTACTGGTCAATGATGTAAATCTTTAAGAAGTGTGAGAGATGACACTAGTAATGTCAATGGTTCTCAAGGTACCGCTAGTAAAATTCACAAAGCGTGAAGAATGATCTGAAGTTGAACACCCATGAAATCAACTGATTGAAGGCCAATGATGAAAGCCTGTCTTCGAATATGAAGAACTTGCCTTTAAGGCATGCAAGCTCCAAGCTACCAGAAAGGAGTCTCTAGATCAATTTCCGAGATAATGAGCTGAAGTCGACAAGAAGTGATTGGTCGAAGGAGGGCCATAATGTTTCCACATCATCGATGCAAGACAAAGGAGCAATATGAATGTGGATGAGACAAAGAATCTATGGAAGGTGTGTAAGGATACAAACTGCAGAAGGATTAAGCTCTTGAACATATCAACAACACGACTTCGGAGTTTAGCAGCATTTTGGTACAAAGGGATCAAAGGTCATGATGATGCAGCAAGGATCAGATGGAATGAGGCAAAATGGCTAACCCAAACCTAGATGGCCAATGATAAAGTGAGAACATCCTAACCCGACATGAAGCAGAAAGAGTGTCGATGTTCAAGAGCAACAAGCTGCCGTAATAATTAATACAATCAATAGAATACTTCCAAATTTCCCCCACCATTTCTGGTGAGTACCCCAATTACTTTTGAAACACAAGCTTGAAGGGGATAGCATATGCTTGTAATATAAGTTTGTCCTTCGGAAAAATCTGACCTAGTAAGTTTTATTGAGCCCTAGGAAGGAGAAGCTCAGTCTCATCATGATGACATGTCCAATGTCATTAGGGTTTAACGAGTCCAACACAGGTAAAGCTCGGAGTCTTTTTCATATTTAGAGAGTTTGGAAAAGACATGGAAAAGAAAACTCCAAAGGTCCCTTTTTGTAAATTTGACCCTCGAATACGAAAAGGTAGAAAACAATACCCAAGAGAACCTATTAACCGTGATAGATCAATGTATACCTTTTTCGTAAGTAATCTATCCCAGTTCATAAAAGGGGTAAACTTATACTGGGTAAATGACGCTTCACAGCCATTAACGAGTTCAAAGCGGCAAGAGCTTGATGATATTTTCATGTTTTGAGATTCATAAAAGAGCGTAAATATGACTCCAAAAGGGACTTTTTTGTGTTTTTACTGAGTCCAAAAAAGTATAAAATACAACTCGTAAATCATCACCAGAGTACTTGGAACTTGTCGCTGCACAAAAACAAGTGTAAGATCTGTTTTCGATGTAAATATGCATAAAATAGACTGAAAACCCTAACCTAAAACCCTAATTTTCCAAAAAGAGCTTATAAAAGGACCATTGGGTAAAAAACAATTCACTTTTTACTTTTTACCTTGGAGTGGAAAAATTTACCCTTGTGCATTTGCGATTTTGGCGATCGATTGGAGGAGTTTCAGAAGTTTGTTTGCGAATCTGTCTGGTCCAGGTAGGCACCACACCTTTTTCCTGCATTTTTAGACAGAATGTATCTTGTTTTTGAAGTTTTTAGCCATGATTTAGAGGAGGTTTGCAGACGGGAGTGTCTGCAGCGGTCGGCACGGGTTCCCAGCTTGGGACCATGAAGATCCGGATTTTCCAATAGAGGGAAAATGAACTCTTCACGACTATACACCAAACAATCGTGAAGAGCCCTAATTTTCCAAACTGCGAATTCCAGCTTGGTGCACCTTTTTGAAAAATAGGTGCGACAAGCATCGAGAACCAAAATTCCTCAAAATTTAAGCAATTTCATGGGGTTTTTAGCACAGTTACAACATTTACAATTGATTGTTTGGGTGTTTGCAGGGAGAAAATCATGGTGATCAAATGGAAAGAGCGGGAACATAGCAATGATGATGTGTTGGCCATGCAGGATCCAAATTGCTTGGACATGCTCAGGAATTGTGGGATCTTGAAGTTCTTCATGGTGCCATGCCTAAGAGCACAACCCAATCTACTTCAGTAATTGTTTGGAGCATGGGATCCAAATGAAGGGAGATTCAATATTCGGGGGTAGGAAATAGAAATCCATGCCACTGACATCTATTTCCTGACAGGGTTATCACTGTTCTAGGCAAATTTAGTTTCTTTTCGAATGACTAACCCCTAGACCTAGTAGCAAGTCTAGAACAACAGTTAAGGTAATTCCATTGCTTTTCCTATAGCTAACAGATAAAAACAATGTAAACTTTGAAACGGGAACTATAAACTCAAAACGGGAACTCTGGCCAAAAAACCCCAAAAAAACATCAAAAACAGTGCTCAAAACGAAAAGTGTGTATACTGGAACGATGTTTTTATTTTTTAGGCGTCAATTTTGAACATGTTTTAAAATTGGCAGTGACTACAAAATTTACTATGAAATTTTCGTGCAAAATATAGCTTCAAAATGAAACTGATGACACTGGAACAATGATTTTTTTTTAGGGTCAATTTTCAATATTTAAAAAAAATGCTAATAAAACCAAATTTCTATGTGTCAAACAAAGTTGTTTATGCGGGAAAAAACAAACTAATGTTTTTGGTAGAATATCATTTTTCTTTCCTAAGTATAAATTTAACATGTTTTCAACCATAACATGCTAGATACAAAAAAAATTGAAATTTTTTCAACTATAAAATAAAAAAAAACCATGACATTATGAACAAATTACATCACTAAATGCATTCAAAAGTCATTATTTGTATATTGAATAAAACATATTTTATATCTCTAATTTAATATTGCATTGTAGATCTTTTAGCCAAAAAATATAGCCATAATTACCTCGGAGAATAGGCGAGGATGAGGGTTTCGGGAGCAGGAGCGGATTCGATCGAGGGCAGAAGGTAGGGTTTCAAAGGAGCAGGATTTCAGCGGAGCAGTAGCAGACCGCGGCGGAAGAAGGAGACCAGGCGACCGCAGAGATCGCGGCCGGGTAGGAGCGGAGCTTTAAGGAAAGAAAGAAGAAGAATAGAAGGGGGAGACGGACTGAGAGAAGTAATGGGAGAACGGCAGGGGAGGGGAGAGATCCCCTCCTACAGGAATGTGATATTAGGAAATACAGGGAATGAAGTTGGGCAAGGGAGGGAGCGGGAAATAAACAGGGAGACACCAGTCCTGGGAAACAAATGGCAAGCAAGGATGATAAACAGATGTCTTCCTAGGGCACAGAAGAAGCCAAGGTATGTGATCCCAAGCAATAAACTGGAGAATTATCGCTGCTACATGAGAGATCACGCTTTAATTTGTAAGTTTATAGGATACTGGCCATCTGAAAAGGACCTCACGAGATGGATTCAGCAGAGATGGAGGCCAAGAGGGCATATAGACCTCAAACTGGGGGCCAAGGGATTCTTTACAGTCATTTTTGCAAATCTCGAGGATAAGGAAAGAGTTTTTGAGGAGGGACCACACTTCATGAACAATGCGGGACTGTTCATACGATATTGGGAAGACAGATACAACCCTGATGAGGAGAAAATAATGGCAGCCCCGATATGGGTCAGATTGTTTGGGTTACCGGTAGAATTTTGGGATCCAGAGATATTGGAAGGGATCGGAAATTCGATCGGTACTTTTGTGAAGGTGGCAGAGTCGACGAAAAGAGGAAAATACACTTCTTATGCAAGGATCTGCGTATACATGAACATTGCAGACCCTTTACCGGAGTCCATTGAGGTTGAATATCAGGACGAAATATGGCAGCAGCCCATAGATTACGAGCATATACCTTTCAGATGCCGGAGATGCCACGAATATGGGCATCTAGCAAGGGAGTGCCCACAAAATCGAACAGTGGAGTCAGAGAAGACTAATAGGGAGGAGCTAAGGAAAGGAGAAGGATCTGGAAGTGAAGAAAATGAATTCAGGGAGGTACAGAGGAGGAGGAAGCCAAATCTGGGGGCAACAAAAACACAATCAAAAGAAACAAACTCACCAATTGGAAGCCAAAATAAGTTCAAGATCCTACAGGAGGAGGAAGAGGAGAACGAGGGAGAAAAACAGGAAGAAGAGGTCAACGAGATAACTCCAATGGAAATCATAAAGGAAGGGAAAAGAAAAAGCATGAGCCCAAGCAAAGAAACAGAAGGGGAAGCGGGAGGAAGACAGGAGAATATGGCTGAACAATCAATGACAGGTCCGGATAATATAAAAGAAACGGGCACAGAGGAAGAGAAGATAATGAAGAAATTACTCAATGAATGGAAAAAATTGGACGAAAGATTCATTCCGGAAAAAGAGAAACAACTGTATAAAGAAACTTTTCAAAGATACAAGGAAAAGAAGGGAGGATCCATAGAAAATAGATCAGATCAAGCAGGAAACCAGGAATCCCAAAGTTTAGAAGGGGACGGTAATGGCAAGGGTGGAAGAAAAAAAGGGAGACGAACGATAAGTGAATCGATCCAAGCAGTGGGAGAGATTCTAGTAAATTCAGGGAGGGTGATACCTCTGTCAGAGGTATTTCAACAAACTTCTAAAAGTTTCAAATGATTGTTACAAGCTGGAATATTAGGGGACTAAATAGTAAAGGGAAACATAGATATTTGAAAGAAAGGGTGAAGAAAGATAAACCCAGCATCATGATAATTCAGGAAACGAAAATGGAATGGCAGCAACTGGCAGAAATTATAAAGAAATTGAAATTAGGATACGAGGTTATGGCCCTGGATGCAGTAGCAACAGCCGGGGGTTTGGCTATTTTGTGGAACCCGGAGGAGGTAATTTTTGAAAACTGGTTTAGTCTTCCTAGAATCCTATCAGGTCTATTTAGATTAGTGGGGATGGGGGAAAGAATCCTTATCTCAGGAGTGTATGGGCCTCATATATATAGAGAACGGAAAGAATTCCTGAAGAATATTCAAACTATGAGAAGCTTAATCCCGGAAACCCCTTGGATAATAGGAGGGGATTTCAATATGATCCGGGATCTAGGAGAAAAGAGAGGAGGAATAAGGAAAGAGGATCAGAACATGGAGGAGTTCAATGACCTGATTAGGGACCAGAGGTTAGTAGATATCCCTACAACTAATGGAATCCATACATGGAATAATAGAAGAGGAGGACAGAATCAAATCGCATCTAGACTGGATAGGTTCCTGCTATCAGAGCAAATTTTGAATCGCGATGTGTTTATTGAAGCAAAAATCCTTCCTAGCCTTGGTTCAGATCACTGGCCTATAAGATTAGATATTGATATTAAGAAGGTTAAGGGGAAGAAGCCCTTCAGGTTCGAATCTTTCTGGCTTAGAGACCCCCAATTCATAAAGAAGCTGGAAGAATGGTGGAATCAGAGTACTATCAGAGGCAAGGGGAAAATGCATACCATACAATTGAAGCTCAAAGAGATTAAAAAGAGAATAAAAAAATGGAATAGGGAAGAATTTGGGAACATTATGGAAGCAAAACAGAAATTAGAAGGAGAAATGGAAGAAATCCAGCAAAAAATAATCCTGGAGGGAAGGGATGAAGAGAAGAGTACGAAGGAAGGAAGAATAATAAGCCAGTTGGAAGAGAGAAGGAAACAGGAGGAGATACTGTGGAGACAAAAATCAAGGATAAAATGGTTAAGGGAAGGAGAAAGGAATACAAAATTCTTTCATCAAGCTATGATCCAGAACAGACAGAGGAATAGGATTTTTTCTATCAAAAATGCAGAAGGAGAAAGAGTAATAGAACAGGAGGAGATAGAAAAGACTCTAGTTGATTACTATAAAGGGATCCTTACAGAAAACCAGAGGGATAGAGGAGAAGCAATAGACAATATATGCAAGGAGATACCAAGATTAGTAACAGAGGAGCAAAACAAAGCGTTAATGCGGGCAGTAACCATGGAAGAGTTAAAAGAGGTAGTGATGAATATGAGCAGGAACAAGGCACCAGGACCGGATGGGTATACAGTGGAATTCTTCCAGGCTAGTTGGCATTTTATAGGAAAGGAGATATTGGAGGCAGTTGAAGAATCAAGAATGAAACAGCGAATATGGCCTGGAATAAACTCGACTTTTCTGACCCTGATCCCCAAAAGTAACAGTTCGGAGGAGCCACAGGGCTTTAGACCTATAGCCCTGTGCAATGTCATCTATAAGATTATATCCACTCTGATAGCGAAAAGGTTGAAACCTCTCCTTCCCAACATAATTGCTCCTGAGCAGACTGGCTTTGTGGAGGGCCGGCAAATTTTGGATGGTATAGTGGTATCTCAGGAGGTGATTCATTCCCTAAAGATGAAAAAACAGAAAGGGATGCTAATGAAGCTGGATTTATCTAAGGCCTATGATCGACTGAACTGGGACTACCTCAGAGCGATTCTGGGAGCTTATGGTTTTGAGAACAGGTGGATTGAATGGATATTCAGCATGATCTCTACCCCAAATTTCTCAATTTTGGTCAATGGTATACCTACAGGTACGTTTAATGCTACCAGGGGAATTAGGCAGGGGGACCCAATCTCCCCGTTTTTATTCATCTTGGCTGTGGAAGGCTTAAGTAGAAAACTCAAAAAGGAAGTAAGAGAAAAGAAAATCAAAGGAATCAGGTTGTGGGGGAACAATCTGACCATCACACATCAACAGTTTGTTGATGATGTGATGCTATTTGGAGAAGCGTCGCTCAAGGAGGTGAGAAATTTCAAGAGGGTCTTAGATGTCTTTATGAGGGCATCAGGCATGGAGATAAACAAAGATAAATCCTGTACATTCATATTTAATTCGCCAGATTCTATTAAAGCTCATTTAACTAGAATACTAGGTTTTAGACAGGGAGAGTTACCTACTAAATATTTGGGTATCCAACTGGATATAAATCCTAATCGGATGAAAAATTGGCAGAGTATGTTGGAAAAAATCAAGAAAAGATTAGCCAGTTGGTCTTTCAGATCGATGAATATCGCAAGCAGAATTGTCTTATTAAAATCGGTCTTATTATCTATACCTATATACCCCTTGTCTATTATGGCCGCCCCCAAAGGAGTTTTCTCCAAAATGAGGGAGATTTTGGGGAAATTTTTATGGGGGGGTCCCAAGCAACAGAGGAAATGGACTCTGGTCTCATGGAAGAATGTAATCAAGAGGAAAGAGGAAGGAGGCCTGGGAGTGAGAGATCCGGAAATTTTGAATAAGGTTCTAGGGGCGAAGCTATGGTGGAGATGGGTCCAGGGGGGAAACGATGTGTGGAAAAAAATATGGAATCAAAAATATGACATGCCTGATACAACTGAAGGGCGTTTAAGAGTAGAGGAAACCCCAAGAGGATCGCAAATTTGGGAACTAGCAATCAGAAATAGGGATATAGTTAAGAACCTTGCTTTTTGGGAAATCCGAGAGGGAAGCTCAGCAAGATTTTGGGAGGAAGGATGGCAACAGCGTGACAAACTGGAAAGAATCCAAATTCTTCATGAAGTTCAAGAAAAAGCGAAAAGGGCAGGATTGGAATATGTGAGGGACTACTGGAAAAGAGAAGAATTAAATGACATATGGAGAGCCTGGAGAAGGCCAGAAGAATGGGATGAGAATATAAATCAGGAGGCAGAGCAACTGTATACCAAAGAAATAGAATCGAGAAAAATCAAAATCAGAGTGGGTAAGGATATTCTTAGATGGGGTAAAGCGATGAAAGGCATTTTCACGGTGAAAGAAGCATACTACTGGGCAACGAAAGAGGAAAGAGAGGAGGGATCAATGGAGTGGAAAAAGATTTGGGAAGGAAAATGGTGGCCAAAAATAACTTTTTTTGCATGGTTGGTGAGCAGAGGAAGGATCCTGACATGGGATAATATTCAGAAAAGAGGAATGAATGGACCCTCAAGATGTAGTCTCTGCAGCAAGGAAATAGAAACTCAGGAGCACTTATTGAACAAATGTTCATATGCTCAGAGCTTGTGGGAGGAAATTAGGGTGCTCTTTGGTATGACAAAAAGGGATCCAGACAGCATCAGGAATACTCTGATACAATGGGGAAAGGGGAATTTCCAAAGCAAAGTTGTAAGAAGAATATGGAACTTGGCGGTAGGTTTCGTAATATGGTCGATTTGGAAAGAGCGAAATCGAAGAGTCTTTAGGGATAAAAGCTGTCAAGAATCGAGAATTTGGGATGAAATATGCAGGTCAATTAAAGAAACTGTTCTGTCAGAAGTATGGGAGGAAGAAGATTGGAAGTTGAATCCGGAAGAGCAGAGAATAGTCTCAAAACTGAGCATGGAATTTAGGATGGTCTACCCCAATACAGAGAGGAGGAACAGAACTGGCATGCAGAGCCCCAACTATTTCAGACTTCCTGGGGATCAACGGATTAAATTAAACTTCGACGGGGCCTCAAAGGGTAACCCGGGACAAGCAGGTCTGGGAGGCATCTTCAGAGATAGCAGAGGCAATACAAGGTGGGTGTTTGCCGAATGGGGAGGGGAAATGACGAATAACGAAGCGGAGTTGTGGGCGGTACATCAAGGTCTCCGGATAGCAGTTAGAAACGGTTACATGAACCTTGAAATCGAAGGAGATTCCCAAATTACGATAGAAATGTTAAGGAAATTAAGGGATGGTAGAAGATGGGATCAGGTAACGAACAGCTGGAGGACAGCAGGGATAATCCAGGATATTGAGGGGCTGCTGAGTAGGATCGAATACACAATAATTAACCACGTATTGAGAACGGGGAACCGCGCAGCAGATCTATTGGCCAATTGGGGAAGTGGAGGATCGAACAGGACAGTGGATGGCAGCTGGACATCATTAAAGGATGAGCCAAGCTGGAGCGAGTTAAATAATATACTAAATCAGGACTATAATGAAGCGATCGCACAGGAAAGAAGCAATTAGCCGCCTCCAGGTTATGGGAAGGAGGAGAAACGACAGGTTAATCAATGCTCGGACAGAGCGTATGCAGGAACAAGCATACGAAGATCAAGTCATAAAGGTCGGGATCAATCAAACCATGGGAAAGGTGAGCACCCCTAGGAGAGAGGTGGGAAAGGTACCGAGAAGGGGAGGTGGACCTGTCAGAGAGACAGAGATCGCTAGCCCTCATGATAAGGAAAAGAGGACAGCTGGAAGAACAAATGAAAAGAGTATTGATGAGGAGAATAGGCAGCAACGAGGCTTTAAGAAGAAAAGGTGGCAAAGCAGGGGTAGTAAAGGAGCAGCATGCAATAGGACGACGCAAAGAGTGAAATTAAGAGCGAGCCAAGGCCAAGTGAGGTGGAGAATTGGGAATTTGCAGCAGACGAAGGACAGCCGGAGAAAACAAAAGAGGGAAAGGATAATGGCAGAGAACCAAGAAAGGAGAGCAGGAAGGTGGACGAGAAGTAAGGCGGTAGCTCCAGAAGAGAAAGGAAAAAGTATAGCAGAGGAAGCTCCGCAGAAGGTCTTTCTAACAATCCCGGACGAGTCGGAGGAAGAATTTGATATTCGGAATTACATTATAGAAGAAGGGCCAGGACGTGCGACGGCTGGAAAGGAAAGTAAGACGGAGGGGAACCAGACTAGGACGAGAAGCCGAGAAGACGAGGAAGATGACCAGGAAGAAGGAGAAGGAGAGGAGTGTGGTAGAAGAGCAGGGAGCAGAGTAACGCGAGGACGGGGAAAACAAATAGGAAGAGGGGGGACTGGAGGACGAGGCGGACGAGGGAGTAGGGGCGGAAGAAGGGGATCAGACGAGGGAGAAGCCAGTGAGGCGAGAGGCAGGAAAAGAGGTAAGAAGGATATTAGAAAGAAGCTACAGGAAGCAGAGGAGGCCTATTACCACGATACTAACCCGAATATCAGAAGGATAATTGATCACTTAGAGGAGGAAGCCCTGCAGGAGCCTTCAGATCCCGAGATGGAAGATTGGGAGAGGCTACTCCCGGATCCGGGGCATACGAGGGGGAGAATGTCCCTTTACAAACAATCTCTACATGTTTACTGGGGAATGAAACGGTTACTGGCCAAAGCAATGGAGCAGGTGGCCATGGAAATGGCCGAACTGTCCCAAGGAATCCCCACCCTGAAAAAAGAACTGAAGAATATTCAGGTCACCCTACTCATGCAGGACAGGAAAATGGATGAGATTCAGCAGATGCTTCAAGCGGGCGGATTGGGAGTCAAGCTAGAGAAGGAGCCAGAGCCTGGCACAATGAACCAGTAGAAGAAGGGGTCGCTGTAAGGAGGTTTTTATAAAAATCTCCATTCTGATTTTTGTATGTTTAGATGTTATTTCTGCAGAGAAAAAACAGTTTGATTAGAGGTAGAATAGAGGTGTATTTAGCTTGGGTAGACAGACTGATAATATACTTTTTTTGGTTGGCTTTTAAAAACTTCAGATGGTCAAGAGACCCGGTTTCCCTTAAGGGCGGGTTGAGACCCGCATATCTATGTACTGTTTTTAATTTTTGATAATGGAAAAAAAAGAGTACCGCCTCAGCTTACAAAAAAAATATTGCATTGTAGATATTTTAAACAATAAAATTTATCATAACTAAGACATATAATCCAACAACATAAAAATGCCTCATAACTTCTCATTTAACACCATATGGAAAACATTAATTTTATTTGAAGATACGATGCATACATCAGTTATATAAACTGTCTTAAACAACTATTCAAAATCACTCATGTTTTCTGGCACACCATCAGAATTCACATCTTCAGATGAGTGACTGGATGCTGACAAAGATGTTCCATATTCTTCTCTTTCATCAACTAGTGCCCTATCTGAGTCCACATGCATGCCCAACATTTCAGGTTTCAAAATGCTTCTAGATCTACGACTCGTTTCAGGTGACTCCCATGTCAACACTGTTCCTTCTGGTGACAACCTTTTCAGAATCTCTATCGTCTTGAAGCGAAGAGTTCCTCTCTTTGTTAAATTGAAGTCATAAACAAGTATGTCTACATCCTCCAATTTTAATATGTCTGTGCGGCGGCGATTTACATTTGTACCCTTTCTTTTTCTTTTTCCGCCATTTTTTTTTGTCAACTACCATCTCTGGCTTATACACACCATTGAATGGGTGTGTATTTGTGGCATACCAATGTACTTCAACACTTGTAACATCCTCATTTTCTGTAAAGACCTTTATAACTTTAGCAACCCAAAATGGATAGCCATTGGGATCTCCATCTGCTAGCACTGCAATCATGCAACCCTCCTTAATATCCTGTACTGAACCCCTATAAAGGTCTTCCATGGCTTCACGTTGTGCACGAGATCTTCTGGAACCAATATACATCTCTCTTTCCTCTGCCTGTGAAGAATTAATAATACCTATAGATTGTTGCTGTTCAACAATGTTTACTTCCTCATGTTCATTCGACACATTATGTGGCCAAATAAATGGATTTTTCAAAGGTATATCTTCATTTATTGTTGTCGAAATGATATCACTTTGATTATTGAAAAACGACTCCCACCAAACTGAATCAGCAATGTCAAAGTACTCATATGTATATCTAATACATTTTTTAATTTCTTCCAGGCAATCAGAATAATTTATAGCCCTGTTCTGTCTACGTGCATTCTGAACTTCACCAACTGATTGTAATAACAATATTTTTGATGCAAATATTGGATGATCTGGAATGAACTTTAAAAATTGCAATCCTGATGACGGTGCCCATTCTGTAGTAGTTGAATACTTCTTGCCCCATATTAGTGTTTTTCCATCAATTTTTTTGATACGAAATTGATGTTGGAAGCTAATGTCATTAAGTTGTTCAATGCATTCCCCCTCACCATATGATCCCAGAATAAACCTTCGCATGTCAATAGTTTCTTCCAACACATCAAAAGTAGGCTCTGGCATGTATGATTTCTTAATACATTCAATTAGTGATGGCAAGCTACCAACTTCCTTCCTCCTCAATGTGACTGAAAAACGGCTGAACATCTGATCAATATGGTCATGAGTGTGCCCAAAAAGAAGGAAACCAACCTTTACCTTCTGAAAAATTCCCAATTCAACAAGCATGTTTAGATATCCAAAAACAACCTGATTTTTGTTTTCACGGCAAGTGTTGTCCAATTGTAGATACAAAACTTCAGGAAGATTACCAGACCAATGAGAAATCACATCATGAATTATAGTTATGGTTATATTTGCATCATTATGAATATTTGGAGCTGTGAAGTACACCCTTGGCAACATTTTCCCATTGAAGACCATACAACCGACCAAGTGAAATTGAATAAAGTTTTCCTCCTGTAAATTTTTGGGTGTGTGAACAAAATGTGGTAAAAGTGTTTTCTTCTGGTCCATACCATCAATTATCAAACCCAAATATTTATTCAAATTACCATAGCACTTTTTTCGATGCTTGTACAACTTCTTCCTTTCGTTTGTTTGTTGTTCGCGATGCTCCTGATGTTGTTTGACAATTAAATCTACACAACATAAAAGAGATTCATTAAGAAATATGTTTTCATAGTTGATGACTATACAATTTTAAAAGTTAAAGTTATAAACGCTTACCTCTTTCTGAGCCTTCACTTTTGTCCCTTTTTGATTTAAGAGAAGCACATGTACTGCAAATCCCCATCCTTGTCTTCTTAGGAATACGGACATTGTTGAATTCTTTCTTCCATACCTTCACAAAATATTGATATGTAATAAACTGGCCATGTCCCTCAGCACCTTCTGCATATTCTTTGTATAAGTTGTAGATTTCTCGTCTTGAAAAATTATCTGGAATATGTATTGTCTCCCCATTTGGCATACACTCTCCATGCTTTGAAAAGAAATCTTTCATCCATGACATTGCAGTATTTGATAATGGACCAAACTGTCTTTTATGACGTACTTCTGAATAAAATGTGGGATCCTTTTCCAAATTTTCTTGAATTCTCGAGAGACGAAAATTCCCATTCAAATGAAACATTTTGAAACCTTTTCTACAGATAAAAAAAGTCCCAATATGTTAATCATAACCTGACAATGTAGATTGCATGCACCCAACTAAATATGAATTTTGCATGCTTTTATTCATTGACAAATATCTCTTCCTGCTTTCTAATGCAAATTTGAAATCCATATGTTTCAAGCAATCTTTTTGGAAACATTCACTTGAAATGAGAGCACTGATAGAACTTCTTCTCGTCAGATACTCTGCTCTACCCCTTGTATAACTAGAACAACTTGCATTGATACGAAAAGGTCTGCTCCTACTCCTTGATACAATGTTTCTTGGCAACATCTCCATCATTTGATCATCATTTGTATAAGGCTTTTCATCATCATTAAGAGGAATGTTATCCACACTATGATCATCTCTGCTTTTCAAATATTGACTTGGAGGATATTCTTCATCTTCTGCTTCTTCAGTGCTACTGTCGTAGTCCTTAGAATTCAGACTGAATGGAAAATCTGACTCGATGTTTAATGGATATTCTTCCTCATATGCATTGCCAGTGCTACTCTCATAGTCCATAGAATTAGGACTACGTTGAAAATGTGACTGTTTACTTATTCAAGATGCTACATCCTATCCTTTGTCACTTCTACCTTTATACTCATTAGAATTAGGACTAAGTGCATCATCCTGTCCTTCATCACTGCTGCTCTCATAGTCCGCAAAATTAGGACTAAGAGGACACAGTGACACTCTATTATTTTGAAATTCATCATCACACTCTTCATAACTATTGCTCTCATAGTCCGCAGAATTAGGACTAAGTGGACACTGTGGTACTCCAATCTTTTGAATTTCATCATCCCACTCTTCATCACTGCTGCTCTCATAGTCCTTAGAATTTGGACTAACTGAACACCGTGACACTCCATACTTTTGAAAATCAACATCATGCTTTTCATCACTACTGCTCTCATAGTCCTTAGAATTAGGACTAAGTGGACACTTTGACACTCCATACTTTTGAAAATCAACATCATGCTTTTCATCACTGCTGCTCTCATAGTCTTCAGAATTAGGACTAAGTGGACACCGTGACACTCCATTCTTTAGAAATTTGCCATCATGCGCTTCAAAACTGCTACTCTCATAGTCCTCAGAATTAGGACTAAGTGGACACCGTGACACTCCCTTCTTTTGAACTTCACCATTATGCTTTTCAAAACTGCTGCTCTCATAGTCCTCAGAATTAGGACTAAGTGGACACCGTGACACTCCCTTCTTTTGAACTTCACCATTATGCTCTTCAAAGCTGCTGCTCTCATAGTCCTCAGAATTAGGACTAAGTGGACACCGTGACACTCCATTCTTTTGAACTTCACCATCATGCTCGTCAAAACTGCTGCTCTCATAGTCCTCAGAATTAGGACTAAGTGGACACCGTGACCCTCCATTCTTTTGAACTTCACCATCATGCTCTTCAAAACTGCTGCTCTCATAGTCCTCAGAATTAGGACTAAGTGGACATCGTGACACTCTGTTCTTTTGAACTTCACCATCATGCTCTTCATCAATGCGGCTTTCATAGTCCTTAGAAGTAGGACTAAGTGGAATCTGCGACTCTTTATTTATTTGAAATTCTCCATCCCCTCTTTCATCAGTGCTGCTCTCATAGTCCTTAGAATCAGGACTAAGTGGAAGAAGTGACTTTCTATTCATAGTGGAAGAATTCCCGCTATGTTCATCAATATGAATAGAGTTGTTACGCAATGAAGAAGTTGATGGTGTATAAATCGAAACTTCACTATCAGAACAATCCATCCCTTTCAAATAGAAGATGTTGAATGATACAAATGGAGAGTCTCCAAAAGATATTATATAGCTTAAAGAATGAAATTTTCCCTCCAAAAAATTTCGCGAAAATATTTCCCTCCAAAAAGTTTCGCGAAAATATTTCCCTCCAAAAAATCTGTTAAATTTATTTACCTTTATTACTTTGTTCTACAATTTATTGGAAAATGTAAACTAATATTTTTTATGAAATCATAATTAAAATTGTACACTACAACTTCTACAATTATTATAATAGTTAAACCATATAATATTCGCTTTCCAATACTACAATATTCACTTTAAAATATTTTAAAACAAATTATCCCACATTCAACCCGTTGTAAAACAAATCAATAATATTCACTTTATAATATTGTAAAACAAATTATCCCGTATTAACCGTACAGGAAAACATCCTTGTAACTTCACTTACATATTAAAATTTCATTATCACTATTACTAACATCACATCCGGCTTTCTGAAAATCGTTGAAAGAGGTCGTGAATTTGTGGAGCAGCTAAATCGCTATCAACAACATAATCAACGAAGAATTCTCGCAATTAAAAGGTAAGTTAAATTTTTTTCTTGAAAAATTTCATATTAAATTAGTTTCATGAAAAATCGTGAGCATGGTGGGCCCGGTCAACCTCATTTTCTTAACACCAGTGGGTGCTCCACACCCCCCCTCACCCGCCCGCCCGCCCGGCCCCTCCAGGCGCCTTAACAGCGACCTCCCTCACCCGCTTGCCCGGCCCCTCCGGGCACCCTGACAGCCCCCCGTCACCCGCCTGCCCGGCCCCGGCCCCCTCACCCGCCCGGCCCACACACCTCGTCCCCCCTCACCCGCCTGCCCGGCTCGGCCCGGGCACCCTAACCCGCCTGCCCCACCCCTCCGGTCGAACCACCCACGCCGGAATCGCCCTGCCTGCTGGGCGAGGGCGCGGGCGGCTCGGGTGGCGCATGCACGAGGGGGGGCGCCCTCATGCAGGCGCCACCCGGGCCGCCCGCGCCCTCGCCCTGCAGAATTGCCCTGCCTGCCGGGCAAGGGCGCGGGCGGCCCGGGTGGCGCCCCCATGAGGGCGCGGACGGCCCGGGTGGCGTCTGCACGAGGGGCGCCCTCGTGCAGGCACCACCCGGGCCGCCCGCGCCCTCGCCCGGCAGGCAGGGCGATTCCCGGAATCGCCCTGCTTGCCGGGCGAGGGCCGGAATCGCCCTGCCTGCTAGGCGAGGGCGCGGGCGGCCCGGGTGGCGCCTGTACGAGGGGGGGCACCCTCATGCAGGCGCCACCCGGGCTGCCCACGCCCTCGCCCGGCAGGCAGGGCGATTCCGAGAATCGCCCTGCCTGCCGGGCGAGGGCGCGGGCGGCCCGGGTGACGCCTGCACGAGGGCGCCCGGGCGGAGGGCGGTTTGGGTGAAGCGGCCGGGTGGGTGAGGGCGCTGGGTGGGGGGGCGGGTGAGGGCATCAGGCCGGGGTCGGGTGAAGGCGCCCGAAGGTGTGGGGCGGACGGGCGGGCGAGGGCGCCTAAAGGGGCGGGGCGGGCGGGTTGGAGCGGGCGGGTGAGGGGGTGCGGGGTGTGCTGGTGAAGGGGTGCGATGTGAGGGGGTGCGGTAGGGAGCCCGGGCGGAGGGGGGTTTGGGTGAGGCAGGCGGGTGGGTGAGGGCGCCGGGCGGGGGGGCGGGCGAGGGCGCCGGGAGGGGTTGAGCGGGTGGGTGAGGGGTGCATGATGGGGTGCGGGGTGGGCGGGTTGGGGGAGAGGTAGGGAGCCCGGGCGGAGGGGGGTTCGGTTGAGGCATGCGGGTGGGTGAGGGCACCGGGTGGACGGGCGGGCGAGGGCGCCGGGAGGGTTGGAGCGGGTGCGTGAGGTGGTGCGGGGTGGGCGGGTGTGGGAAGAGGTAGGGAGCCCGGGCGGAGGGGGGTTCGGGTGAGGCGGGCGGGTGGGTGAGGGTGCCGGGCGGGGGGCTGGGTGAGGGCACCCGGAGGGGTGGGGCGAGCGGGTGGGCGAGGGCGCCCGGAGGGGTGGGGTGCCGGGAGGGTTGGAGCGGGCGGGCGAGGGGGTGCGGGGCGCGCGGGTTGGGGGAGAGGTAGGGAGGGCGCCCAGAGGGGTGGGTGAGGGCACCTGGGTCGGTCGGTCGGGCGGGCGGAGTAGGGAGAGAGTTGGGGTGGGCGGGCGGGTGAGGGCGCCCGGGCTGGAGAGGGTTGTGGGGGTTGGGCCGGGGTGCCCGGGCCGCCGGGGTGGGGGCGTTGGGATGCTTGGGGGGGGTGGGTGGGTGAGGGCTCCCATGCCATGCGGGGGGGGGGGGGGGGGGGTGGTGGGTCGGTGAGGGCGCCCCAGCAAAATGTTTTATTCATGATTTACTTTTTTACACTGGAATGCTAATGCATGTCCTTTTGGAATATGAGGGGTGGTGGGTGGGGCGATTGTTGATTAAAATTTATGATATGTTTTCATTGTTACTTTAAGTTAATATGTTTTTATTATTTACTGATTTATGTGTTTCTATTTTTCAGGAAAATGGCATCAAAGAGAATTTCAGTGAATCTTTTTGGACCAAAGACTCATAAAGGTGCATCTAAAAGAAACATTGGTGAACGAACTCCACCTAAGCTCATGACTACAAATCTTTCAAGTGCCTCAATTGATAAGAAGATTATTTCAGACTGGAAGAATTCGAAAGAGGTGAAATTTCCATCAAGAATGTGGTATGTGAAAGAAAGAGAAAGCGCAAATGTGAATATATATCTATATATCGATATACTGAATGATAATGGAATTTTTGAGGTGATGGGAAGAGTCGTAGATATGTGTTCGGTACCGGACACTGAATTTGTTTACGTACTTACAAAAGCTCCCAAGTCACATGAAAGGGTTAAATACCAACTATCATATTCATTGTATGACACGAGAGAGGTATCTACAAAGTTGTGTAGTCAAATCGTAAATGAGATGACACAAAACATCGTAAGTATTATTATTTATATTTGTATTTTGCATTTTTTAAAGTGTCTCACTATATTTTTTAACTTTGTTTTTTATTGACATATGATATTTTGTTTGGCAAAATTTCGTTGAAAGTTGTTCAATTAGGTTGGGAGGCATTCATTTCATTGAGAATGATATCATGAAAGTTGTCAGCAGTTTTTACTCAGTGTCAGAAGAAAATATGGAAAAAAGGCAAAATGAAGTAATTGATAATGCTACAAAACTACATCCAAAGAATCAGAAAAAAAGGTCTCTGGTGGATAAATCTAGCAAGGGTAAACAAGTTACTTTTGAGAATGATGAAGTTGAAATTGATGATGAAACATATGTTGTAATTAATGAAGATGACATTGGAACTGAGAAGAGCCATAAAATTCCAAAAGTAACAATGCCCAAGAATAACTCTGGTGGGAATGTTATGACCAAGAAAAGTAGAGTTGATGATTTTGAAGCAGTCATTACCAGCAGTCAAGAACCTAGTGAAACTTCAAAAGAAAGCAGAGAAATCATTACACCAGGAGCTGATTTAAAAGATGGCATTATCAAAACAAAACAAAATGTCATTCGAGAGAATTTGACAAAGAGAAACTTAATTGATGGTGGTCGCACATTTCAGCTTAATGTCAGGCAAAACTATAAAGCAAGTGAAGGACAATGTCAATATCAAGTTAGAAAGCCACATCATCTGCATGTTCACAACTTGAAGACATTGATGAGGTACAATCCATATGCTCATGTGGTTAGTTATGTGCTTCTTGTTGATCCACTTCAAGTTCCCAACAAAGAAGCATTTGATAAGTCAAAATGTTTTGAATACAATTATTATGTGCTTGGGGGGAACCATTCTGTAGAAGCTCAAAGACAATTGATGGAGGAATATCCTAATAACCCACGTTTTGAAACAATGAAATGTATCATTTATGCTGGTTTATCTGATACAGAAGCAAAGTTAGTGGCATGGGATCATAATTCAGATAATGAATATAGGATGTCTATGACTTTCATCCAAAGGGTTAGATTTATTCATAGTGAATTTGAAGAAAAATGTGGTGGGGATAGGACAAAAGTTACTGCAGAGTTCTGAAAGGAATGTTGTATGGAAATAGGATATCAAATTGAAGAGAAAACCAATTCAAAAGGTGGAAAGGGCAGCAAACATAATGATTTATTCAGAGGTGTTGATAACATTTTCCAATTGACATTTAGAACTGGAGATGTTTGGAGGTTGATTAACGAGATTTTTGGCATGTGGGAAGACATTGCCATTAAAAACCAGAAGGTCAAAAAGTCTAAGCCATTCATATGTGGCAACAGTAAATTAGCTCCTGAAATGAAGCATCTTCCAGACGATATGACTATCACACCTTGGAGGGTGATGCAAGGAGTGAAAGATGAGAAAATTGTCAAAACAATATTATCTCGTGTGAGGTCAGGGGAATTTTCATTGGAGGAAATGTTTGAATAATTTCAAAAGTAAGTTTCTTGAAATATTTTTATTTATTTCTAGATTATAATTATATTTTAAATAAAACATGCTGTTCTTGGTAGTATTTGTTATACATATCATTATATTAAATTTTTGTTACTTTATCTATGCAGTCACAAAGTTTACATGAAAATTCAAGAACAAATGGTTAGATTGTTGAATGAAGATAGTTGGGATGATTTCGTACGCAACTATCCAGATTCAAGTTCTACATCAACATTAAAATCTTTTTATCTTGCATTTAAAAAGGTATCTTGATTTATACATTCATTTTTATTCACCTGTGTACTATTTTTAATTTATAACTTACACATATATTTGTTTATTTTATAAAAGATGAGGAAGGATGATAATGGAGTGCCAGATAGTTTCAAAACCTTTATCGAAAAGATAAAGATCGAAAGACTGAGGAAGCAACGTATTAAGGATATTCAACTTGATCCAACTCTTAATAATTTCATTTGGAATGGGCTAGACACTATTCAATATCAAGTAATACAAGGCAACTGTGAAGACATTGCTAAACTCATACCTAAAATGGATTATGCCCTAGTCATTGCAGATATTCCCCATGGTTTCAATATTCCAAACATTGACTATGATAGTGACCCTTATACTTATCAAGCTTTTAGTAAAGTGGTTGCGGGATTTGTAGAAGTCACGTCATCACCATTATGGAGATTTGTGACATTTCATTCAAACACACAATTGGCAATGATATTGTCAAGCTTCAAGGGGAAAACAAATTCAAGGATGCAGCTTACATGGTAAGACGTTTAAAATGTATATTTGATTAATGTTGAAGAATTTATTTATGTACAAGTTAATTTAACTTTTACTATTTCATGTTACAGGGAAAAGTCAAATCTTCTTCACAATGAAGATCAACAATTTATAAATGATTGTGAGTTCATTCATATTGATAGTTGGGCAAAAGATGATAGCCATATGTCTATGATTTTTAATCGGGTAGACAGAAAGAGTCATAGCCAAATACTGAGTTATGATGCTGTTGTGAGAAAACTAACATATGAAGACAAAGAAGCAAAAGGAGAGATAGTTAACATTTATCAAAAACCACAGTTATTGATTAACTATCTTATAGACATTTGTTCAAATGAAGGAGATTGGGTTTTGGATTTATTTTCTGGCTCAGGTAAGTTTTATTATATGGAATTGAATTTCAATATGTTATTTTTTTAATTAATATGTCATTGTACTAATTTAGTTCATTATTTCTTTTGTGCTTGAAAATTAGGTACAACACTAGCATGTTGCCTTCAAAAAGGAAGAAATTGCATTGCAATAGAAAAAGATCCAGTACAGTGCAATTTCATTCAACAAAGAATTAATGCTCTTCAATTTCTTCCAGATGCAATGCAAGAAATTGGGTTGAAGAAAGGGGACTTTAGTGAATCACGTGTGGCAAAAAAGGCAAAGGAACCCCAACCACCATTACATGGAATGTTTGGAAAGACATACATTGGGAGTTTCGCAGACATCAAAGACCCATTAGAAGAGGAAAATGAGCAAAATGAAACAGAAAATATTGTGTAAGAGGACAATGATGAAACTCTAGAGGACGAAGAGTTTGGATTACGTGACATTGTTGATTAAATTTAAGTTATGCTTGTAAATCAAGCTTTGCAATGTTTTGACTTTGACATTTTATGAGAAGAATAAACACTCAATTAGGGTTGTTATACGTTCAATATTGGTAATATGTGCTTTTTGCATTGATTTTTAAGTTAATCATTATTTTTTGAATAAAAAAGTGATTTTTATTATTTTTTTGACATGAAATTCATAGAAAAAGCTATTATTTAACCATTTTTAGTTAAAATTATCGTATAAAAATTGTGATTTTGACATGTCAATTCTAACAAAAAATTATCAAAACGTGTAGTTTTTTAGTTATATTTATGTTAAAAATTGTTATTTTTATGTCCATTGTTAAAAAATATTGTTTTTTAGAAACAATTATTTCATGTCTGTTGGCTAGTTGAATTGTTTATGAATTAAACATTCAAGTACCACATTAATTGTCGACCAGGGAAAGTCTTTTTATTTCAAAGGCACTGCGTACTGTATGTACTCAAAGTCTAAAAGCATCGAAAGCTGTAGTATACGTAATTCTTACGCTATGTCATTACAGTACTTGTTAAAATAAAAGCAATTAATTAAAGCTACGAATCTGGAAAGCAAAATAATGGACGCTCTATTGGCAGAGGATCAGGACCCTATCCTCCAGATGGGGACGTTCAGCACCTGCCCCTGTAATCAGAATTACTGATGCACACTACACTCTCATTCACCGGTGAGAAACAAACTCAAAGATCAATGAAACAGAGTACTAGTAAAACAAAGAATACCAGAGGTAATGCTATCAAATCCAAACAGAGTACCAAAAAGAAATTACAGCACACTTACACACTTGACAGGAAAGTAAATGGGTGAATCTTGTGAGGAAGGTGGGCCCAGTCCCTCTCACAAGATTCCCCAGGAAAACAAAGACGGAATTAAGTGCTCAAAACAGTTTTATATTCATCTGCCAAAAAGATTAAATACAAATAGAGTTCAGACTTGCTGATGTTCTCAGAATCTCGATTACAGACCGACCATAGACACCGACTAACTCCCGTTTCATGTAGATGTCTCCTCTTTATAGAGGAGACATCTATTACAATAGAATATTACAGCCTGTTCAGTTAACCCATTTTGTCAAAAATAAGCAATTCAGAGTGCTGTTACAACAGTGTGATAATACATTCTTTTCTTGAGCTTTAGCTGTTACACGGCGGGTAACTGACTTTGACTGTCTCCTCGGGATCTTCATATTCCTTCGCCATTTCCCCATGCTGTTCCTGCTGACTGTGTTCTTCTTTCTTTAGACTTCTGCTTGATTATGCCACGTCACGATTCTCTAGATAGCTGCCATCTGTTGTTCGTGGTTGTTACAAAATAGCTTGCTTTAGGTAATTGCTGTTGCTGGTGTTGCAGCAACTGCGTAGTTGCTGTTTCTGGTGTTGCAGCAACTGCGTAGTTGCTGTTTCTGGTGTTGCAGCAACTGCGTAGTTGTTGTTTTTAGTGTTACAGCAACTATTCATTATAACTCCTGCAAGCTTAAGACAATTATTTGACAATTTAGTCAGCGTTTCCAAGGATAAGTATAAAGATATTCACGAATACGAAATAAGAAATTAAACATAGACATGCGGAAGGTTACTTCATACCTTGGGGTTAATATGTCATTATAAAATAAAAAGCTTTCACTTATGACTGCAAAAGGGTAATTATATGGCAAAAGATAAGGTCAAAAATAGGTCAATTGTGAGTCCCAACATCCCCCCCAACTGAAGAGATTGCATGTCCCCATGCAATGTCTACTCTGAGTCTGAGTCGGAAAACTGGGACGAACAATGAAGATTACTAAGACAATAGCTGTAGGGAGTAACATCAAACTTGTCTCTGAAACCACAAACAGTTCGCATCTGTTTCCATACTGCTGCCTCTTCTCTGTTAGAAAGTCCAAACTGACCCTTATACTGATCACCCGGCAACCATAAAAGTGGGAACTTGAATTTGTAACCTATCCAGTTCTCTGCACAAATTTGCATGCTTTCAACATACCGAGGTACCCTTGATAATGCTACTTGCAGATTTGATGGGTTATACGGGTGATATTCTTTCCTTTCTGCGGGGCAGTTATCCCAAAATAGTTTATTTGCTTTCACAGCCAATGATGCTTTGGTTTTTATATACTGTTGAAAATCTGTTAGGACCTCTGTTCGCAGTCTCATAACATGATCCTTCATCTTATCATTTTCTATCATTTTTAAATGTTGCAAAATGAAAGTGGCAGCGTTCTGTGGTTCAGCCCGAATCCACAAAAGGCAATTCTGTTCGTTCTGGACACCTGAGACATAGGCATTTTTCCAGGTGAGCTGATTCGCCAAAAAGGAAATGAAAGCTCTCAATTGTATATCACCTGCTACAGGTGTCATATTCATGTTTCTTTCTTCAGATACAGCCTCATTATGGAGGTATAATTCACATAGCAGGTTTTGGTCACTTTTGGGTGCTTCTGCAAAAGTTTTCATAAACTGATCTGTTGTGACCACTTGATAAGGCCTCCCCTCCTTGATGGCCTTCAGCTGAATAAATGCAAGCCTTTCCCTTAAGAATGTGGCATAGTTGAAGGAGGGTTTCCTTGCGGCGAGCATCCTTTGGCATAACTCAAACATCAGGGACATCCTGTGTTTCGGTTCCTTAATTTCTTTATACTGGGCCCTGCACTGTTCCAGTGCTTCCCAGTTCCTATAGGCATGATCAAACCAGGTCCCTTTCTGTTGTTCAAATGCTTTCCCTTGAGATTGATGATATTCTCTCCACCATATGCGTTTCAGTTCCAGAAAACTTTCTGTTTCTACACATGCATCTTTAATAGTGGGAGGCTCTGTTTGCATACAGGCATCAACCGAAATCGTCTGTTCTGTTGAAGTGGGCTGGGATGATCCAGCATCTTTTTCTTCATCTTCCACCAGAACTTCTTCCTCCTGCTGGGGTAATTCATTGTTCTCCAGATTGATTTTGGTGGTCCAGGGTGAATCTGTCTCTTTTTCTTCTTCTGCTCCTTGCTTCAATTCTTCCTTGTTTTCTTCTGAGACTGTTTGCTCTTTTTCCATAGTAGTCTGGGTAGGCTGGGGTGAATCTGTATCTTCTTCCTTTTCCTCATGCATAGCATCGGGAAGCTCCTTTGTTTGTTCTTGTGCAGCCTTTGAGGAACTTACCGGTTCTTGTGTGTCAGTAAGTTCTTGATCTTGTACAGCTTCAGGTGGACTTACTGGTTCTTGTGTATCAGTAAGTTCCTGTTCTTGGTCTTGCATGTTTTCTGGATGACCTGTTGGTTCTTATGTATCAACAGGTCTCGCCGACTGCATTTCCTCTAAGGATCCTGTTGGTTCTTGTGTAACAACAGGGTTCTCTTCCTGCACTTCCTCTGAAACTGGTTCTTCTATCTGCACTTCCTCTGAAACTCCTGTTGGTTCTTGTGTGTCAACAGGGTTCTCTTTCTGCACTTCCTCTGAAACTGGTTCTTCTATCTGCACTTCCTCTGAAACAGGTTCTTGCACTAACCTATACCCTGCCTGAGCATATATCTCACCACAACTTGTACACAGATATTCGATATCTTTGCTTTTCTCTGCTGCGGAGGCTGCTCTTGCTAAAACATGCAGACTGAATTCTTCTTGATATGCTTCCTTGATTCTTATTATCTCTTCCTGGTAATCCTGAATCTGAGCTTTCAAAAACTCGATTTCCTCTTGCAGGGCGGGTATAGTAGGCTGATCCTTTGAGACAGTAGATTCCAGTGGAGGTAGAGGTTCTGCTGCGTCAATTTGGTCAATATTTCCCACAGGTGGTTCTTGTGTGTCACCTGGGGTAGTGGCTGGTTCTTGTGTTGCAGCCACTTGCTCACTATCATTCTGGGTGTCGGCAGCTGGTTCTTGTGTATCAGCTGTCTTAAGATATGATGCCACGAAGCTATGAACGCTCTGCATCTCAGCCTCTGTGGGTGAGGGAGAAGGGTTTCGGGAAGTGGCCGGAGTACGGGTTTTTAAAACAATGGATGGTGGGCTGGAGGGATCAGGGGATCCAACTACTGCCGATTTTCGTTTTGGTAAAAAGGCAGGGAATTGAGGTGTTTTTCTCTTCCTGCTGGCTCTTGTGACCGGAACAGTAGTCGGGGTGGTGGGTGCTTTGGTTGAAACCCTCGTTCTTCTTCTTTTTACTGGGGTTTTCTTTGCCTGCTGCATTTTTCGTTTAAGCTGCGTAATTGGGATATTATCTTCAGAATCATCAGTGGAGATACTGAGTATGGGGGCGGGAGAATTGGTTGTTTTGGGCGACACAGTTAATTCCACTGCTTCTTGTTCATTTTCTGTAACATGCAGAGGTATTTGCTGGGGTTGTTTCGGGATATGCTCTGTCTGCGGAGGGTTTTCCGAAGGGGTTTGCTCAGGGGTGTCGTCTGTTTGTTGAGGAGGCTCCTGGTCTTGCTGAGGTATATCCTCAGCTTGACGAGGAGTTTCCTCTTCTTGATGAGGACTACCCTGCACAGGCTATGGACTTCTTTCCACCGGATGGGGATTAATGGGGGGTGGAGGGATGTTCAGAGGAAGAGCTCTGTTAATCAGCAGTTGAACTAGGCGATGGTGTTTTAGGGAGAGGGCTGGATTCTTCGCTTTCATAGCATATCGTGCCATATTTTTAAGACAGCCCAGCAAATAATATGGCATGTTCAATAATTGACCATTTCTTAAGTGATTTAACAGAACGAAGTCGTGCTGGTAGATTACCTGGTAACGACCTTCGCATGTTAAATACTGCTTGACGAATTCGGCGACTCTTGGCCATGGTTGAGGTAGCGACCGCAATGCTACACCTCTGCCCTTGGTTTCTACTTCCTCGCCCGGATGGAGAAAGTCTTGCTGCGCGTTCAGAATCAAGTGCTTCCTGCTGAACCATCTCGTACCAGTGGTTGGGAGTCCGGTGACTTCGGCTATGAATTCTTCCGTAACCGGAACTTGAATTCCTTGGACAACAGAGAATCCTTCTGTCAAATTGCATGTGAATTCCAGGACTTGCTGCTCGTCAAAGTCCGGAAGTCGCCTGAAATATTCTATCCACCCAGCTTGCAGGAAAATTTGGTAAATTTCCGGAAAAAGCTCCAGAACTGCTGTCGTGCCTGGTTCATGAGTGATAAGGGTTCCTCCCATGGCTATTGTTTCGGTAAATCTTCAGAATTCAGAGCCGAGCTACCGATTTTAACTCAGAGTATACATCACAATTGGTAACATGCTGTAGTTTTTACATACAACCGGGAGAATTAAGGGTGGCAGTGGTTGGCGTGGTTATTCATTATGGAAATTGCTTTGGTAACCCCCCCCCCTTTTCTACGTGTGAATGATATGATTGGGGAATGCAATCATTTGATGGTCCTATCACCCTTTTTCCGCTTATCTATTATTTAATGCTTACTCATAAATGTGCGTACCTTCATCCTTTACCTTTTTGGATCGCTGCGTCAAAAGGTCTTTTCTCGTCTGCTGTCAAATTATAATCATTACCGCGGATCTTGAAAGCACGAGAATATGATAATGACGGGAAGTGACGGTGAGGTTCTGTAATCATCACGAACGGTGATATATTTCGTGTGGAAAGGATATTTCGGATCAGGAAGCACTGTCGTGGCACCGAGCTTGGTGTTGCAGCCACAGAGAATTACCGTTGGGCAACCGGGATTAGGGGGAAACGTTTGTAAGACGGGGAATGTGCTGGAATAATAGAACTAGTGTTACAGCAACAGGAATAATATTGGGACAACGGGAAGTGGTGTTGCAGCAACGGGAAGTGGTGTTGCAGCAACAGAAGATGGTGTTGCAGCAACATGAAATGGTGTTGCAGCAACAGGAAATGGTGTTGCAGCAACAGGAATTCGGAGTCCGCCCTGTAGTTTCTTTTGAAGCCTTGCTCTCAGCTACTTCCCACGTTCCATCTGCAAAATCTGGAAATATAATATTGCAATCCTTGGCAGGAATTATTAGTTCCTAAAAATGTCTAATCCTAATAATTACATAAATAATAGAAATTCAAGTGTTCTGAGGGACGGCAAGTTCCCCTGGAAAAGAATACTGTTTTATTGCCATGCAAGTAGCTTTAATGTCCTCTTTGGAAACCGGCCGCTGATACAACCGAAGTCGGTAGCCATTCACCAACAGTGGTGTTCTGCTTCCATCGATTGTTACTAGTCTAACTGTTCCATTTGGGAAAACAGTATCCACTTCATACGGTCCCAGCCATCTTGTTCTCAGCTTCCCTTGAAAGTTCTCGAAACGTGAGTCGTAAAGAAGAGCCCAGTCACCTTTCTGGAACTGCTTTTGCTTAATGGTTCTGTCATGCCATCTGCTCCTTTGTTGTTGTATCATAGTTGTTTGGTGGACGACATCCAGTCTTTTCTCGTCCAGTTCCTGCAACTGCTGCAACCTGGCTGTCTGTGCATCAGTTAAATCAAGGTTAACAGCTAAGGCAGTTCTTAAGGTTTTAATTTCAAATTCTACAGGAAAAATAGCATTCTTTCCATAAACCAATTCATAGGGTGAAAATCCTGTTGTGTTTCTCCACGTGGTTCTGTAGGCCCAAAGAGCTTCGGGCAACCGCTGAAACCAGTCCCTTCTATTCTCCTTTATTGTTTTTGTTAGGATAGCTTCTATGACCTTGTTTGTGCTTTCCACCTACCCATTTGCTTGGGGGTGGTAAGGTGTGGTCATCTTATGTTTGATATGATATTTCTGAAGCGTATCTTTGAAACCGTGGGAATTAAAAGGAGGTCCTCCATCAGTGACTAATTCTCTGGGTAGTCCAAATCTAACGAAGATTTCTTCAAATAGGAATGTTAATACTGCTTCTTCATTAGCTTTGATGTGTGCTTTGGCTTCTACCCATTTAGTCATGTAATTTGTGCATACTAAAATGTAAACTCTTTGATTGGATGGAGGGTTAATGGGACCTACAAAATCTAATGCCCATTTCTCAAAGGGTTCGAGAGTTACCTGAGGGTTGAGTGGCATTTCATCCCTATGGTTGGGCTGGCCCATTCTTTGGTAGCTGTCACAAGCCTTCACATATTTTTTTGCATCTTTAAAAAGTGATGGCCAGTAATATCCCATTCTAAGTACCTTGTGAGCTGTTCTTTTATCTGCAAAATGTCCTCCACAAGGACCATCGTGACAAGCTTTCAATATGTCATAAATCTCATCTTCCCCAATGCATCTCCTGATTTCTTGATCTATCCCTGTGTGGAAGAGACACCCGCTTATCCAGCTGTACCTAGCACTTTGCTGGATGATTTTTCTTCTTTCTCTGTGTGGTAGGTGTGATGGCAATTTTCCTGCAACTAAATAATTGGCAATGTCTGCATACCAAGGTGAGTGAGCAGATACTGCAAATAGATACTCATCAGGAAAAGAATCATCTACTGGAACATTTTCATTGCTTTTTAACCGAGAAAGAAAATCAGCAACTACATTTTCTTTTCCTGGCCTATCTACTATTGTGATATCAAATTCCTGTAATAGTAATAACCACCTGGTGACTCGAGCATTAGTAATTGATTTATTCATTAAATACTTGATGGCCGAGTGGTCTGTATGCACAAAGGTAGTATAGCCAGTGATATAATGCCGAAATTTATTAATAGCATAAATAACTGCTAAAAATTCTTTCTCAGTTACTGTATAATTTAACTCAGCTGGTGTCATGTTTTTGCTAATGAAATAGATAGCATAGGGGAGATTGTTTTCTTCCTGACCCAGGACAGCTCCAATTGCCGTGTCTGAGGCATCAGAGGAAATGTGAAAGGGCAGTGCCCAATCAGGTCCTCTCAAAATAGGAGCTGTGGACAACTGATGCTTAAGTTTATTGAATGCAGTCTCACAGTCATCAGTCCACTTGAATTCAGCATTTTTCATTAATAACACAAACAAAGGAGAGGCTATTTTAGAGAAATCTTTAATAAATCTTCTGTAATAACCGGCATGTCCTAAAAAACTTCTCACCTCTGTTTGTGTTTTGGGGATAGGAAGGTTCTGAATCACCTGAATCTTAGCTGGGTCGACTTGGATTCCTAAAAATGAAATGAAATGACCTAATACAATGCCCTGGTTCATCATCATGTGACACTTTTCAGTGCTCAAAGCGAGGTGTGCTTCAATACACCTCTTGAGTACTTTTTCAAGGTTTTGGAGGGCATCTTCAAAGGTCACTCCATAAGGAGTAAAGTCGTCCATGAATATTTCTAATGAATCGTTTAACATATCAGAAAAGATTCCTATCACTGCTCTCTGAAATGTCGCTGGAGCATTACACAACCCAAATGGCAGTACTCTATAGGCAAAGGTTCCCCATGGGCTGGTAAATGTGGTTTTGTCCTGATCCTGGGGTGCAATCCTGATTTGGTTGTAACCACTAAACCCATCCAAGAACGAGAAGAATTTCTTACCTGCTAAATTATCCAATACTTGATCAATAAAAGGTAAAGGGAAATGATCTTTTTGCGTTGCTTTATTTAATGATCTATAGTCTACACATACTCGCCATTTCCCATTCTTTTTTGGTACAATTACGAGTGGAGAAACCCACTCGCTATCAGATATTGGGTATATGAATCCTGCATTTAGGAGTTTTTGGAGTTCTTCCTTCACAATTTCTCTGAGGTTAGGGTTCATTCTTCGTTGGGGTTGGCAGACTGGTCGGGATCCCTCCTTAATGTATATACGATAAGTACATAATTCAGGGGAGATTCCTTTCATGTCTGTGTAGTCCCATGCGAATGCCTCTTTGTTTGCTTGGAGTAACTTTATTACTTTCTGTTTTTCATCCTCAGTCAAATCAGGATTTATATTCAGCGTTTTACCAGGCTCGATTTCAACTGTTGTGCTCTTGGAAGAGTTACCTAGTGCTGTTTGGCATAAGTTTTCATCATTCATATTCTGCTGGGATTCCGGTTCTAGGATTGCAGCAAAGTGATTAGATGTTTCTGGGTTAACCGAAGAGGGTTCAGAAATAAAACTACTAATTAGCTCATCTTCGGTGGAGTCTTTAAAGGTCAAAGCTTGTCCAATAGCTAATATTGGTTGGGTTTCCTCATCCTCATAGTCTACCCATATAGAATTATCACTGTTAATCATGGGAGTGGCATGGGGATAGAGAGTCAGCTGTTTAGTTTCTTGTCCATCGGAGATGGTCATTGATCCAGATCTACAGCTGATGAAAGCATCTGCTGTAGCCAACCAAGGTCTCCCTAGAATCAACGGATGACCCCCCAAATTTGTTTTGGTTTGTAAGACCACAAAGTCAACCGGGTAGTTCCATGATTCTACAGAGATTATAAGGTCTTCAATGACCCCTTCAGGTTTGATCGTAGAACGGTCAGCTAGTTCTAAGATAGTAGGAGTTTCCCTGATAAAATTTTTCAGTTGGAGCAATTGAGCTGTTTCGAGAGTCATGATGTTTATTGCAGCTCCTAAGTCTACTAAGACTTTAGAGATAAAGGTTTTTCTGACCTGGACTGTTACTGTAGGGTGACCAGGGTCACCGTACTTGACAGGATAATCTTTTTCAGTCATTAAGGCAGTTAATTCCCCCATCACATGAACTGTGAGGGGGTCTTTAGCCTTCCTTCCAGGTTTCTTTACACAGATGTCTCTAATAGTTCTAGCATATATAGGAACATCCCTTAGTGCCTGCAATAATGGGATTTTGACATACAAGTTCTGTAACTCTCCTAACAGATTGAAGGTAGGCTGTTCGGGTACTTTAGTGAGAGTTAGTCTTTCAGGGAATGGTGGGTCTACCGTTTGGTCATTATTGTTAGGTGCTGTTTCTACTGTTTCAGTATTATGGTTAGATGATTTCTCTTTTCTAGTCTCTTCTTTGTCAGAGTCCGTGATATCATCTATAATAGGTTCCACTATTCTCCCTGAGCGGAGATGGATGTCATTACATTGCAGGGGAGGAATAGACTGACTCTGAATGTCGATAACTTGCAAGGCTTTATTATTCGGGTTAGGGTTAGGTTGTACAGGCAGCTGTGGTCTCATTGCCTGATTATTCGGAGGATTATTAGGTGGTAAGGAAAGAGATTGTTGTTGTTGAGGAAAAGGTATTTGCTGGGCTGCCCAGTTTGGGTTCCATTGATTAAAGTATGGTTGCTGGGGAGCCCAAGGATTCCACATAGTAGGGTCAGGAAAAGGTTGCTGCATAAGTGGAAAGTTCATTGTGTTGAAGGGTGGGTATTGCATTTGATTCATGGGTGGGTAAAAAGGAGAACTATTATTCCAACGATTGAATGTTGTATTAGAGCTCGTACCTTGTCTTTGCGGCCATTGCCTCCTCTGAGTCATTAGATACACCGCTTCAGCTTCTTCTTCAGTTGTTTGCAGTGCTGCTTTGATTCCAGGCAGAGAGGGGCATTGCTGTGTTTCATGATCCTTTTCGCAGATTGTGCATATAGGCATCCTATCCAGTGGGCATTCTCTAAGTGGATGTTTCTCTCTGCATTTTGAACAGAAAATCGCCAGAGCAGCTTCTACTTCTGCCTGTTTCTTCTTGACCTGCAGAGCGTCAATCTGTGAAGCAAAAGAACTTAGCATTTCAGTTTTAAATTCTTCTAATAAGTTACCTATCTCTGCTCTTGTTGCTCCTCCACTGGCTGACTTTTGAACCCTTGAATACACATTATCTCTGCCTTTCGATCTGCCTGCCGCTCCCCTTGAACACCGCATACAGAGCTTAATAATTTCATCAAAGCGTTCTTTAGAAATATCCCCTTTTCCAAGCATGTTCAGCATGTCCAAGCAATCATCTCTTACCCCTTTTAGCAGTATGGTCTTCAAAATATCTTTGCTCATATTAGGATGATCAGACCGCTGCAGATTATACTGTAACCTTTCCACGAAATCTTCTAAATTCTCATCCTCTTTCTGGACCATTTTAAACAATTCTTCCTTTCTTTCTCTTGTCCGACAGTAGTCTTGATACTTAGCCAGAAATCCCTCTTTCATTTGGTCCTAGGTGGTGATTGCCTGAGCTCCCAAGCTCATAAACCACCTCAATGCGTTCCCTTTTAGTGTTGCTGGAAACAATTTCAGCTTCTGATTAGGACTTATGTAATCATAGCTTCTACACAGTATGTCGAATTCGAAGAGGAATTCGTCCGGATCTTCGGAGGACAACCCATGGAAATTGGGTAATGCCGAGAGTGGAATATTTTTCATGGGGGTCGTTCCTCTCGGAAGTTCCCCAATAGGGAATTCCAGGGTAGAGAGCGAGTTTTCCCCCCTCCCTTCTGTTCTGTTATCCTCCATCGGGATTTTCCCTGAATCACTTGCCTTGTCTTCTGTGTCTTCTGTTTCTTCAGGCTCCTCTTCCAGTTCCTCGGTGTACTTTGGTGCTTCCAGCTTCCTCTCAGGTCCTATCACTTCCTCCGTCTGCTGGTCTGTTTGTGAGGAGTATTGGATCTGGGGTCTCCGGGAACTCGTCCTCTGTGATGCTTCGGCCTTAGAGATGATTTCGTCGATGTAAGTCTTCCTTCCTCCTTTGCCGCCTGTAAAATTAGGTTTCTTGCGTCCTCTCATACACCTGTTATTTTCACAAAGAAACCATTAATGCTTTTAGAGTTCTTTAGTTGCCTTCCCCGGCAACGGCGCCAAAATGTTGGCTAGTTGAATTGTTTATGAATTAAACATTCAAGTACCACATTAATTGTCGACCAGGGAAAGTCTTTTTATTTCAAAGGCACTGCGTACTGTATGTACTTAAAGTCTAAAAGCATCGAAAGCTGTAGTATACGTAATTCTTACGCTATGTCATTACAGTACTTGTTAAAATAAAAGCAATTAATTAAAGCTACGAATCTGGAAAGCAAAATAATGGACGCTCTGTTGGCAGAGGATCAGGACCCTATCCTCCAGATGGGGACGTTCAGCACCTGCCCCTGTAATCAGAATTACTGATGCACACTGCACTCTCATTCACCGGTGAGAAACAAACTCAAAGATCAATGAAACAGAGTACTAGTAAAACAAAGAATACCAGAGGTAATGCTATCAAATCCAAACAGAGTACCAAAAAGAAATTATTGCACACTTACACACTTGACAGAAAAGTAAATGGGTGAATCTTATGAGGAAGGTGGGCCCAGTCCCTCTCACAAGATTCCCCAGGAAAACGAAGACGGAATTAAGTGCTCAAAACAGTTTTATATTCATCTGCCAAAAAGATTAAATACAAATAGAGTTCAGACTTGCTGATGTTCTTAGAATCTCGATTACAGACCGACCATAGACACCGACTAACTCCCGTTTCATGTAGATGTCTCCTCTTTATAGAGGAGACATCTATTACAATAGAATATTACAGCCTGTTCAGTTAACCCATTTTGTCAAAAATAAGCAATTCAGAGTGCTGTTACAACAGTGTGATAATACATTCTTTTCTTGAGCTTTAGCTGTTACACGGCGGGTAACTGACTTTGACTGTCTCCTCGGGATCTTCATATTCCTTCCCCATTTCCCCATGCTGTTCCTGTTGACTGTGTTCTTCTTTCTTTAGACTTCCGCTTGATTATGCCACGTCACGATTCTCTAGATAGCTGCCATCTGTTGTTCGTGGTTGTTACAAAATAGCTTGCTTTAGGTAATTGCTGTTGCAGCAACTGCGTAGTTGCTGTTTCTGGTGTTGCAGCAACTGCGTAGTTGCTGTTTCTGGTGTTGCAGCAACTGCGTAGTTGCTGTTTTTAGTGTTACAGCAACTATTCATTATAACTCCTGCAAGCTTAAGACAATTATTTGACAATTTAGTCAGCGTTTCCAAGGATAAGTATAAAGATATTCACGAATACGAAATAAGCAATTAAACATAGACATGCGGAAGGTTACTTCATACCTTGGGGTTAATATGTCATTATAAAATAAAAAGCTTTCACTTATGACTGCAAAAGGGTAATTATACGGCAAAAGATAAGGTCAAAAATAGGTCAATTGTGAGTCCCAACAATGTCGATTGAAAAATTAATTAAGGATGTATAAATATGTAGAATATCGAAAAGTCTAAATATTGACCTTCTAATTTAAAAATGCAAAACAGTAAAAACCTCACGAAAAAAAAATTAAAATTATAATAAAAAACAAGAAAATGTGAAGAAAACGACCACTTCAAAAATTATCAAATTTACTAAATAATTATTTACATTTTATACATTAAAAAATTTAAAGCCAAAAAATAGGGCTTTTGAAAAAGGAGTGTGATGCAGAATGCTCACTTTTTAAAATCAGCATGAAAATCACTACCATTCTAAAACGTGATGTACATAAAAAAAACTAAAGTGCCAAAAACTATGCTCTAGAAAAAACATGTGCTTTCTGCATCAGCCACTTTCAAAATCAGGTCACTTTTTAGCTATCTCTACGAAACGGGTAACAGTATCAGTTCCCGTTTCAAAGTTTACATTGTTTAAAAGAAAGAGGAGAAAAATTGTACCAACCTGTATCTCTCGCTCGATCCCTCTTCCATTTGACCACTTTCGCCACTCCCTTCCGTACTTAACTCACTTGGAAGGTACCTACACACAAGCAAAGACAACAAACCATCAAAGCATACATATCGATCTGTTAACCAAACACATTATAGAATCGAAAATACAATGTGCATCACATAACACATGAATGGGAAAAAGCATATAACTCTTTATTCATAGAAAGGAAGATTACAACCCATATAGATGCATGTTCGATTCAGTATCATCCTCCCAGATTCAAACCCTTCTCTCCTCATGGAATCAATAATTCAACATGATAACATTACTTTCTCTACTAATCTCATCCAAGCAGCATTTCCTTATCTCAAGAACTTTCAACCCAGACCTACCTTTGAGAGCTTGGTCCTTTTATAGCTGAAAAGAGGAGGTTAGGCCATTAATGGCCCTCATGAATGCTTTGCCATATTTTGGAAGTGGTTCCATGGAGAAAGGGATAATGGATTAAGATTCATTCATCTCCTTCCTCATCCAAAAGCGAGTCCAATCCCTCTGGAAACCTCCAGAAGAATCCATTGGATGAGGAATCCAATGAATTTATTTGAAAATTTTGATAGATCTCACCCATCGCAGGCGATACCAAGGCCAGGTGCTATGCATAGCACCTTGACAATGTAGTGTCTGCCATTCATTGTAGCTAGATAGAAGGCCACATGCGATGATCTCCTTAGGGACATTTTTTGGATGAATGGTGTCATGAAACGTTTTGGGAGGAAAGCATCATGTAGGTTAGCTTCATTAGGGAATGAAAACAACTGAATTAGGGGTTGATGGACCCTAATAATACGGATCTGGAAGTTGGGGTTGGTCTGCCCAAATTTTCCTATAACAGTTACCCCCTAAAGCATGAAGTTGAAAATAACAATGTCGAGTGAGATTCTTTACCCCTTGGAGAGAAGGTTTCGAATCGGAAGGTGACCTGCATTAGTTACAATACATAATCATGACACTTTGATTTTCTCTCATAATCTAGCTGAGGGAAGGCATACCCATGCTCAGCTTATAAAATTTCATTACATGTAAAAATATAGTCGTCTACAGATGTAGACCCATGAGTGGATGACCATGAATGTAAGGCCATTGTACATTTGATATAGTACTCCTGAAAATATATTGCAGCCTAGATGGATGGAACTAGATCCCGGGTCTTCAATCTCATCCAATATTTCACTCAAGTACAAGTCTAACCATGTGAATAGATGATTCGAAGTCGAACATGGAGAGACATCATCCGATTAATAGATGTGAGAGGAATCACCAATAATGATAATGACCCTCAAGGTACTGCAGTACATTCTACATGGTGTGAATAAATGATTCGATGTCAAACATCATACGAAGTCTTTTGGTCAAAGGCCAGTGATGTCAACCTATTGCCGGAAGCGAGAAACCTGCTATTAATCTATGCAAGTCTCAAGGTACTGAAGGGGTGTTTCTAAGTCAACTTCTTGGATGATGTGTTGATGTTGACAAGAAGTTACTTGTCGTAGGAGGGCCTTTATGTATCCCACATAAATGACACGAAACGAGGTAAATATTTTGGAGATGAAACATTGACTAATGACACAAGGTTTAGGAATGGTGGGCAAGAAAATGAAGGTTTAATGTATTGTAAAGGATGAAGTTTTGAACTGAATGACTTCTCTTGAACATATCGGTGACACTGAAGTGAATTGGTAGCATTGACCCAAAACAAAGTGATGTATGGTATGATATACCAATGGTGTGATAACCATCAAGTTGAATGACCCAACCCACATAGTCACAGTGATGAAGTGAAAGTGTCATGTTCAAGAGTGACCTGCTACCATAAAGTGTTCCTAGCTTTTTCCATTTTCCCTAGTCATTTCTGACCAGTACCTCTTTATTTTTTATCAAGCTTGAGGAGGATAACATATGATTGTTGTATAATTTCACCCTTCGGGTGAATCCATCACTATTTGATGTTTTAATGAGTCTAGCGAAGGTGAAACTCGGTCTTGTCTAGATGGATAAGTTTGTCGCTATTAGATGTTTTTAATGAGTTTAATGACAAAGATAACTCGGTCCTTTTCATATTTAGAGAGTCTGAAAAGGTACTAAAACAAAACTCCAAAAGTTCTTTTTCGTACATTTGTCTCTCAAGCCCGAAAAAGCATAAAACAATACAAGGGAGAACCTATTGATCATTGAGCAATGAGTACCTTTTTTGTAGTTAATCTATCTCAGCTTGAAGAAGGGGTAAAACTATACTAAGTAGATATCGATTCTAATCCATTAACGAGCTAGAAATGACAAGTTCTTGACAATCTTTTCATGTTTAGAGAGTTTGAAAAGAGCTTAAAGAGGACTCCATTTTGAGGAAGGAGTGGTGCCTAGGGTAGTAACTGGTTCTGGTGATGTTGGAACTTCTCAAAACATGTTGATTTATGTGAAGAGGCTAGCTAATAAGACCACTCATTGCAATTTTCCCTCAAAAAGGGTAAAACAACCAAGTGAAAGCGTATGATCGACCAAAGAGATGGTGGTGATGGAATGAAACAACCAAGGCTCATCTGATGAAAAGGCCGATATAATGGCAATCACAAGGGATAAACTGGAAATGGGTTCATTTTTAGACAAGCTTGAACCATAGGGAACTATGCTTGGATTCAGTTTCATGTTTACACAAGCTCGAAATGAAAAACTATGCTTGGATTTAGTTTCATTTTTACGCAAACTTAAAACGAAAAACTATGCTTGAATTGGTTTACATGCCCCCAGCATGATGAAAGGAAGAGTCTCCTATAACCAGATGGAAGTCACTATGGTGAAGTAGGATGGTTATCCAACACCTTTTTGGCTTCATCCAGATAGACAAGGGTGAATGGGGTGATTCCCTTCACATAACCTACAGGGAAACTTAACTTTACCACTAGGTGCATGCCCCCAAGCTTCATTAAATTCACCTAAGTAGACTGCTCTTGGCTATCAGGTGGATGGAATGAAGGTTTTCTTACGAGATCAAGTGAAAGACTCGATTGGGATTTTGTGAGATCTAATCAAAGACTCGACTTGGAACTTTGCTCCAAGGGACCTTGTTTCATTTTAAAAAGAGCTTGTCACAAGACAAGGAACTCTACTTTGTTTCCTTGTTTCATTTTTTAACGAGCTTGACACAAGACAAGGAACTATGCTCATGGGGCCTGTTTCATTTTTTTAACGAGGTTGACATATTTAAAGAACTATCCTCATACCCTTGGTTTCATTTTTTAACGAGGTTGACAAAAGACCACGAACTATCCTCAGACCCTTGTTTCATTTTTAAATGAGGTTGACACAAGACAATGAACTATCCTCGAACCCTTGTTTCATTTTTTAACAGGGTTGACACAAGACAATGAACTATCCTTGGATTCCTTATTCGTTTTTTTAACAAGTTTGACACAAGACAACGAACTATCCTCGGAGAACTGTTTCATTTTTTAACAAGGTTGACACAGTAAAAGAACTATCCTCGAAGACCCTTGTTTCATTTTTTAACGAGGTTGACACAAGACAACGAACCATCCTCGGACCCTTGCTTCATTTTTTAACAAGGTTGACACAAGACAATGAACTATCCTCGGTTCTGGGATCACAACTCATAAGTGGTCATGAAGGAAAGATATGGTTCTAATGCCCCTAGTACATGATGTACAACATCACTGAATCGATCGTCAGTTGATGTAGGTATGGAACATGTTTCCACATAATTAACCTATGGCAGGGATGATACCATTGGTATAAAAGTACAAATTAGGGAATATGGTTGACTAGGAGCTATATTTGAACCGGGAAATGAAAGCTAGTCAACGGTGACAATTTTGCCTTCATGCGGGAAACAAATCACTCGAAAGAGTGTTGAAACAATAGCTCTCATTCCATAAACATAGTCACGCCCTAGAAGTAAATTATAATCTGAAGGGCCTGGGACTACCATCACATTTAGATAAATGGTTTTCCTCCCAAAGTAATGGGTAACCGAGGAAGGATCCTTAATGGTTGACTGGTTCCTCTGTTAAAGCCCAACAAATTCTGTGTAACAGGCACAAGCGGTGGTGAACCAAGTAGTTGAGGAAAGGATACTCACTGATGCACCTTCATCTATAATAGTGCCAGGTACAATCATATTACAAACTTGTACTATGATCTAGAAAGGCACATAAGAAGGAAGGTGATATCCTGCTAGTCAATTCTAATCAAAGGAAGTAACCAGACTGCTTGGAGGGGGTACTGTAGAACCGAGAGGATTAACCCCTTGAGTTACGGGAGTAGAAGGATTTTCCTTTTGTCTTGATGGAATAGGAGAATTTCCCCCAAGCTCATTAGAATCTAAATAAACAAAAAGAACTTGAGTGGTATCATTTTCACTCTCTTCGAGAAAGGTATGATTTACTGAAGGTGAAATAGGGTCAACTGTTACCTTGACCTATTCATTTGGGTTGGGTATAGACTCATTGGATTCACTTTCAGAGAGAGTGGTTTCGACTAATGGTTCATTTTGTTCAATCAATTAATCAACTGGTGAAGGATTTAGGGACAGTTTCCTGTAACCAGATGGAAGTCGTTGTGGTGAAGCAAGACGGTTATCCAACACTTTTTTGATTTCATCCAGATAGGGACAAATGTGAATGGGGTGATTCCCTTCACATAACCTACATGGAAACTTGATTCCCTCCTTTCCATGAACTTTACTATCACTATTTGATGGTAGGTCACCAACATCATCTCTAGAGGCTGATGACACGGGATGATGTGAACAGGAAGGCCATTCTTCTAAGATCCGAGGAATATCATGACAATTTCGAAGAAGATGGTCTCCCGCACAAAGTTTGCATGGATATCAAACTTTGTGAGGCTTAATGGACGGGTTCTCATTAGATTTTGCATTCAAAGCAATGGTTGCTTGGGTGCCCCTCTGCTAAATTTTCTTCTTCTTCTTCTTCTTCCCTTTCTTCTTCTTCTTAGCCACCTGGTTACTAGTACCAATACTTTCACCATGCGAAGAGGAAGAAGGGAGGAAGAAACGACCGAGGAAGAAGGCAAAGGGTCAACTTTAGGATCAACTGGAGATTGATATTGTCCAGTTGGAGGTGTACTTGATTGTGGAGAAATCACGACATTTTGAACCAAGGAGGTTGAAAACAACCATACTGGCAAGCTAATGGTAAATCCCGGAAGGGACAATGTAGCCATATATGGAGCACCAATATTTCCAAACGGAGGTAGAGGACTAGGATTCCCATCAAAAGGAATTCCTTGATTGGTGGACTCCGGTTTTGTCACCATATGTTTCAACCTAATATCAACTAAAAAACAAGTGTGGAGGATGTTATCCACAGTCAATTAAATTTTACGACACTAGAACTTAACTTTGCTTTTTCATTTTATAATAGTCGAGAAAAAGCAAAAGATGACTCTAGTCGCTTTTGTTGTTTAATGAGCTTGAAAGGACAAGTGCTCAAATGGACCTTTTCTTTTAAGGAGTTGAAAAGGAACAAAAGGGACTACTCTGAAGATACTAAGCAAGAGGTTTTACCAAACTAATCACAAAACTGCAATATACACCTCGGTGGTAAATTAAGGAGAAATTACCAAGGATTTACCGTACGACAGTCAGTCTTCCCGAATGCTGTGTTTGGTGCATTGTGATCGGTAAGGCGACAGACTCAGCTTCCTAGGGATAAAGGATTTAAACCTATTGGGGTCTCCCACTATATACACGACGGTACATGGAGCACAAGTCCGTACTAGTACTTACTGAATCAAAGAGGAGGAATCACCCAACCTCAATGAAAATGACAACTGCAAGGTTTTAAGATGCCGGAACACGTCTCTAGCCTAGACACCTCTAGATGTTTGTGTTAAATTCCAATACATTATTAGGTTAATTGAAGTTAATTTTAGGTTGATCTTGCTTAAATTTTTCCTTTGGTTTCACCATGTGATGTTTTCCAAGATTCCTAAAAATGTAGCTAAATGAGAAGCACTCTTTCCATTTTTCTTTCAACAATGAAAATCCTAGCTAATAAGGGATAGAGAAAACAAGTAATTTTTGGATCAGAAAAAAAAGAGCACTCACTTATGCATTTCCCTAACCATTCCTTTTGAGCACACACATTCAATCTCCTAAAATGCAATTTCATGTATTTCTTTTTCTTTTCAGTTCTCCTTAATGTGAATTATGCACTAAGAAAAACAAATGCACAATGATTCAAAAGCTCTTTTCACAAAAATGTTGATTTATGAGAATTTCACTTAAAGATAAAGGAAGACTAAACAACACTTTCAACTTTAAGGAAACAAAGATTTTCGACATATAAACGGAAATATGAATCAGTTGCACGAAATAGACCAATCGATTATTCAATGAAGGAAGAATTTATGACACTTCATTTTGAACAAAACAATTGAGTAAAACTACTTTCAACAATGGACTGCAAATGATAAAACAAATACATAAAAAAAAATTTAACAATCCACTCTAAATCAGGTTGAAACAAGGAAATAAAGACTGTTTTCAGAGACAAGAACTCATCTAGATCCAACAAGCAATTCAAACAACTAAAAATTGACTTAAGGTTTCAGCTCCTAGATGGGAAAACTGATCCTAAAGGAATCAACGTAGGTCAAACTAACGGACAGTGTGATGCATAGCATTGTCTCTGTGCAGAGGGTGCAATGCATGGCACCCTGTCAGTTACAGAGCTATGATGATTACAGAATGACAATTTTATGCTCAAAATTGACTCAAATTTAAGTGAATTAAAATTAAATTCGATGAGAAACATAGGGTAAAGTATGTAAAAGTGTTCTAAGAGATTGATTAGCTACTATAAGGGATAAAATAGATCCCCAATGGAGTCCCCATTTTGTTATCGGCAAATTTAGTGTCTTTTCGAACAACTAACCCCTAGACCTAGTAGCAAGTCTAGAACAACAGTTAAAGTAATTCCATTTCTTTTCCTATAGCTAACAGATAAAAGAAAGAGGAGAAAAAGTGTAACAACCTGTATGTCTCGCTCGATCCCTCTTCCCTTTGACCGCTTTTGCCACTCCCTTCCATAATTAACTCGCTTGGAAGGTACCTGCACACAAGCAAAGACAACAAACCAACAAAGCATACATATCTATTAACCAAACACATTATAGAATCGAAAATACAATGTACATCACATAACATATGAATGGGAAAAATCATATAACTCTTTATTCATAGAAAGGAAGATTACAACCCATGTAGAAGCATGTTTGATTCAGCATCATCCTCCCAGCTTCAAGCCCTTCTCTCCTCATGGAATAAAAAATTTGACATGATAACATTACTTTCTTTACTAATCTCTTCCAAGTAGCATTTCCTTAGCTCAAGAAGTTTCAACCCAGACCAGCCTTTGAGAGATTGGTCCTTTTATAGCTGAAAAGAGGAGGTTAGGCCATTAATGGCCCTCATGAATGCTTTGCCATATTTGGTAAGTGGTTCCATGGAGGAAGGGATAATGGATTAAGGTTCATTCATCTCCTTCCTCATCCAAAAGTGAGCCCAATCCCTCTAGAAACCTCTAGAAGCATTCATTGGATGAGGAATCCAATGAATTTATTTGCGAAATTTGATGGATCTCGCCCATCGCAGGTGATACAAAGGCCAAGTGCTATGCATAGCACCCTGATAGTGTAGTGCCTGCCATTCATTGTAGCTAGATAGAAGGCCACCTGCGATGATCTCCTTAGTGACATTTTTTGGATGAATGGTGTCATGAAACTTTTTGGGAGATAAGCATGATGCAAGTTAACTTCATTAGGGAATGAAAACAACTAAATCAGGGGTTGATGGACCCTAATAATACGGATCTGGAAGCTGGGTTTGATATGCCCAAATTTTCCTGTAACAATCACGGAGTGGAGAAAGGCCCTGAATGACAAGTACCCAGATCACAAGAGAGATGATGGACATGCTCATTGGAAGGATGTGTCTAGAGGCCCAGAATTCAGACAAGGGAGGCAAAGGGAGGCAAACTGAAGATCACAATAGTATATGACTTGTCATTGAGAGTACCCCTTTCAACCATTACTAGATAAAATGGTTTACAGGCCCTGCGTGAGGCCACCAAGACTCAACTTCGGCTGGCCACTAACTGCCTAAACCCCATTGTGTTCAACTCGGCAAAGGCAGTATCAGACAATCTAAAAAGGAAGTTAACAAAATTTCGGTGAGGTGATACCAAACAGTTTGGGTTTGGCTCAATCCTTGTATCGTTCATCTTGGAATGGCTTCCCATCTTTCAGAGATAGGAATTGGTCATGGCAAGGCCACCACCATGGGGGCCATGGATCACTCGCTGGGCTATACTAATGTCTTGAGGAAGCGGGGGTCAACAGATGTCGTGGAGACCAGAGTTCTTCGAGTGGCTAGATTTCCAGCTCTTCATTGTAGAGGACTGACCATATGTCGGGACTAAATTTAGAGGTGATCCAGACCTAGTACTCCCTTCTGGGGAACACTAGGATGATAGAGGTAACAAACTCATTTTTTGATTTTTTAGAGAGTTTTGTAATTTTTTATGATTTTTTTTTTTATATATGTCTTGATAATTATGTTTCAATCTTGCAGATGTTGGACCAGAAAGACCTGCAGGTTTGTCTCCCATTGCTTGAAGAGTCGAGAGGGAGTTTGAGCGACCTCCTCCTAGCGGAGACGTGGAGGATGAGATTGCCTGAGACCTAGAGGGCTTGATAGAGGGGATCCTGGATTACACGGGATTTGAGGATGTCCCTCGACAGTACCATTTACACACAACAGGGGTGTGGAACAGGATCCGCTGACTGCTTAGATGCGTTGTCCGAGTAGTGGTGTGCTATAGAGAGCATCACACAAATTAGACCCCTTAGGGTTTATTTTCTACAATTTTGAGAGACATCTTGTCTCATGATGTAACCTAAACACATATTTTTTTAGCACTATGATGTGCAACATGCTATATATATATATATATATATATATATAGAGATATATATATATATATACATACCTATATTCTTCTTTATCATCTTATTATGTCTTAATGTTTACTTTTACAAATGTCACAAATGTCTATCTAACACATGATTTTCTAATGCATCTATTAATGTATTTAGTATTTTAGGAATATGTTGATATGTAATGAAATAAAAATTCCTTTCAAGTAAACGAACACGTAAATACAACCTTAAAATCTGAGGGTTTCGGACGGAATAACGCTTGTTGAGCTAGAGAAAAACAAGTTGTGAATCTAGATTTACAATCAAAGCGTGAATATTGAGGGTAACAACCTCAGTCAATAACTCAATACCTACACTATATTCAGCGAGATTTTTCATAGTACATCCCAGACAAACACCTTGAATATTTACCAACTCACCACAAGGATAATAGATAACCCATGATGTGGAGGAAAGATTCTAAGTACTGTGACAGGCACCATCAGCGAAACTGACATAAGGTGCGACATACATCTGCACAAGAAGCAGTAAGAGGACACAAGAAGCGAAAAAAGCTTACACACCAAACCAAACATGTACAAAAATAAAAACAAACTTATGTACAAAGAAATGCATGAAAGACTCAGGCATAATACTTCTTGAGATAAATCTCGTTTTGGGGCTTATCTAAAGGATTGCCTTCATAATTATTCAGCTCATAGGCACCTTTTTGCAAAACACATTTTACAATGTACGACACATGCCACATGGGTTCAAATTTTCCTACCCCCAATTTGTCATGAGCTTGATCATACAATAGGAATAAATCCCCTTCAATGAAGGAACATGGGTTGATTGTCTGACCAAAGTGAGATTTCTCTTGCTTCTTCTATGCTTCAATGACCACTGAAGCAAGTCAACGAGTCTAATCAAGTCATTCTAAATAAAGAAGACGCTCCTCCACTAGAGTGGTATTCGATAGTAATTCAATAGCTAATTTAAGAGAAGGAATTTTACATTCAGTCGGAAGGATAGCCTCCAGACCATAAACAAGCTAAAATGGTGTAAATTCAGTAGCATCCTTAACTGAGGTTTAGTAGGCCCATAGAGCTAAAAATAACATCAGATGCCAATTGGACTTATGCATTCCAATGGTACGCTGAAGCATGGTAACCAACACTTTGTTTACTGCTTCGACTTGGCCATTGGACTGGGGGTAATATGGCATCGAACTGTCATGACGTAAGCCCAACTATGATGTCAACTCAACCATGATATAACTACGGAAATGAGAGCCATGATATGTGATGATGGCTTGAGGGACTCCGAACCTGGCAATCACATGATTGAATAGAAATTGAGCAGCTGTCTTACCATTATTAGTCAATGTAGGCATCGCTTCTGCCCATATCATAAAGTAATCAATGGCAACGATGATCTACCCATTCCCCCCAGCTGAGCGAGGGTTACAGGTCATAAAATCAATGCCTCACTTTGTAAAAGGGCCAACGGAAATGACAGGATGAAAAAGAGAAGGCAGCGCACACATCTTGCGCTGGTAAATTTAACATGCATGACATGAACAGACGGAAAGAATGCAATCCTTGAAAATGGATGGCCAAAAATAACCAGCACAAAAAATCTTCTAAGAAGTGGCATAACCAGACATGTGACCGCCACAGGTGCTAGACTGACATTCATTTAAGAATTTCTCAACTTCCTCAAGGGTTAAACATCAGAAAAGAATAGAATCAACTCCGACACAGTACAACGTGTCTCCAATAATATAATATGGCTAAGAATGATGGTGAATGCATCATCGAGCATCCTTAGAAAAGTCAGAGAAAAATGAAGACATCTGGAGGTAAATAATGATGTCACCATACCAGGGATTGAGGGCACTAATCAAGAAAAGTGTATCATAAAGAATGCAGTCCTCTGTCCGAGAGGGAGTGGAAGAAGACGGTAAGGAGCAAATCAACGTAGCGAAAACCAATGACTTCTTAGATTTGGCAGTAGTGAACTCCAAATCAAACTCCTAGAGGATAACGATCCACTTGGAGTATTTCCCCCCCAGCAATTGACGTGACAGAATATATGTCATCAGGTTGCAATAAAAAATCACGGTCGTGGTATGGAACAAAATGTAATGATGAAAATGTTGAACAGCCTGAACGACTGCCAAGACCAACTTCTCAACATAAGTATAGTGAGTCTCGGTGTCAAGAAGGTTACAGATAAGATAATATATGACATGCTCAGAACCAACATTGTCATCCCATACCAAAACCATGCCAATGGTACTATTAGCGGCAGCCAGATAAAGCAAGTAATCACAGTGATAGTTAGATGGATGCAATAAAGGAGAAAAAACAAGAAGGGTCTTGAGTTGCTCAAATGAATTTTGGGAAATTTCATCCCAAATGAATATGATGTCACGCTTAAGCAAATACGTATAACCTTTATTGACCTTGGCATGGTTATGGATGAAACGACGCAAGAAATTAGCCTTCCCTTGTAGACTCTGCAACTAGTGCAAAGTAGAAGAAGGTGGGAGATTCAAAATAGCTTCGACCTTGAGTGGATTGAGATGAATAATCTCCTTAGAAATGAAAAACCCAAGGAGTCTGCTGGACTCAATGTAGAAGACACATTTGAGCAGATTGAAATGAATATTATAATCTCTAAAACAAAGAAAAAACTAACAGAGGTGGTCTGGATGGTCATCCAGATAAGGCTGAATGAGTAGGAAGATCATCCAGATAAGGTTGAACAATGTATCTAATATCGTGAAAAGCATAGGACATTGCTCTTTGGAAAGTCAAACCGGCATCCTTTAGACCGAAAGGAAGCTTTTAATAAGAAAAAGTACCCCACGGACATATAAAGTTTGTCTTGTGCTGATCAACAGGTAAAATATTGATCTGGTTATAGCCAGAGAAGTCGTCCATAAAAGAGATTCATATTTCACTCCTAGCGCAGTCATCAATAAGTTGGTCAATAAAGGGAGTGGGGTAGTTATCTTTCAAACATGTGCAATTAACATCACGATAATCAACACAAAATCGAATAGTGCCTTGCTTTCTAGTCATAGGGACAATGTTAGAGACCTAGTCTATCAATGGAATAGGGTAAATGAACCTAGCCTTGAGAAGTTTTTCAACCTCTCCTTTAATGGAAACTTCCTTTCTTGGGTGCACGGGACGTAAATGTTGACAAAATGGTTTCGCATTAGGATACATAGGGATCTCATGCACCACAATACTTGGATATATACTAGGAATTTCTTCATATGACTAGGCAAACACATCGTGAAACTCTCGGAAGAGACTAGTGTAAATCTCAATCTCCTCGGGAGAACAAGTTACTCCAATGTGAATATTTTCAACAAACCATAGTTTAACAGAGATGTCGATAGGCATGGTTTGCATGATATTTCCCATATTCCCTTCAGAAAGTACCTCATGAGTTAAGATGGGCATCTAAAGTGGTTGAGACGAAACATGGGAAGAAAAATTATCTAGACAGGCAGTCATTGCCCCAAAGCCAGGAAGAAATGAGGAACGATGATGACTATCATCCCAAGGAGGATCTTCAAAATACAAAGTTTCAAGAATAGCCTCATCATAAGGAAACGTCTCTTGCAAAGGATTAGGAGAAGCAATATCTCCAAGCTAAGGGGATTGCACATATGTGTCAAGGGACCTACTTGAAGGAGTATATTTAGAAGAATGAGTTGAAGCCGACATGATTTCAACATGGTTAAGCTCAGCAGGGCTTAACAACATAACGTCACCCCAAGAATCTACTTGATCGAGGGGAGGAATCACCCAAGGATCAGGGTTAACATAGATCATATTAATGGAGGCAATATTAGGAGGTGGGAGCAGAAAAATGTCCATGAGAGTAGGAGCTTTAAAGAGCTCAACACCCACACTCTCATAAGGAATACTGGTATGCTCCACATATGGAACATTGCCTTTCGAGGAGGAAGCAAAGAAGGACAACTGATTGATCGTAACAATTTTCCCCTGATGAGAAAAATGGAGTACGTGGAACAACAAAGAAAAAATGACATGCGTAGCATACATCCAACTTCGACCCAGTAGAAGGTTGTAAGTAATATTTGTGTCAACAACCTCTACTTCGACGTTGACCATCTTGTATTCCAAGGTAATAGGAAAATGCGGGAGAATACCAAATGGACAAGAATCTCTTCCATCAAATGCCTCCAGGGAATTTAGAGATTGACTCAAAGAGGGAGAACCAATGGCTTTCCAACAAGCAATAGAAATAATGCAAGTCAAGGTTCCTTCATCGATAAGAGTATGATAAATAGTATTTGAGTTAATAACAACCTAGATAAGAAAAGTGATCTGTGAGGCAAACCCGGCACATGATTTTCAAGATCGAAATTAATCAACTCAGAATCATCCAGATCAATTACACTAATGGCGGATAGTAATAAATTCCGTTGGAAAGGACAACTCTGGAGAACCTCCAATGCAGACATAGCCAAAGGAGCTTGTGCTCGATATTCGACAATACTATAGTGTTATGCAACACGAGCATTGTGATTATAGGAATATTTTTGGAGAATTGTTTTAGTAGGTGGTCGAATGACGAAATCATTACTAGGACTTTAAATATGAAGAGGGCCAGAATTGGACGGGGGAACACTAGAAGGGACTTCAGGTTCTTTCCCGACCGGCGAAGTATAATATTTCACTCGAGTAGATATGTGAATAGGAATAGTCCTGACCATAAATACTTAGGAACCAGATGAGGAAGAGGATTGAGGTTGGTCCACCATTTGAGTCTGTTGGGAAGGAAAAGGTTATTTAAGCACAACAGGAATCCCTGAAGTCCCCTTAAGCAAACGACTTACCTTAGACCATCGAGGATAGTCCTTAGTGAAGTGATCCTCATCATAGATAAGATAAGGATACCTAGGTTTGCGTTTAGAACCATCATTGGTATGAGTCTTAGAAGGTTCTTGCTTCGATGTGTTTGGTTTATTTTTACCTTTCCCTTTCTTCTTACCCCTCAAAGTTTTCTCTGCCGTGGTGGAATGGAAGACATTAACTTCTGAGGTTTTCCTAGGATTGGATGGAGACTGAGAAGCAATTTCAGTAGGAGCAATGGATTTCTGCTTCGCAGGAGTCGTGGAAGACTTTCGAGAAGACTGAGCGATGGAACCAATAACACCATCGACAGAAGGTGTCGGTGGGCTTTAGAATTTCTTGGTTGTGGAGCATCGGAAAGACGTCATAAAGCATGCCAGATTTGGAATATACCAAATTAAGATATTGAGCACGTGCGATGGCTTGCTCTTTAGTAATGCATTCCCCCATAGCAATGTCTCTGGCTATTGGACTGACAAAATAGGTAGTGAACCAATCAGTCAATAATTGATCAGGAATCTAGAACTTGATCAAACGGAGATGACTTTTCTATTCATGAATATGATGAGAGATGTGAGTAGCCGTGTCCTGTTTCAAAGAGGTAAGAAGATGTGTTCCTATTTCATAGCGAATTGGTAATTGAAAATGTGTAAGGAACGCCATCGTGAGAGAGTTAAAATCTTGGAAAGTCCCACGAGCAAGTTCAATGTACCAATTTGCAGTGGAACCAGTAAGAGTCCTTTGGAAAAGATGGAGATGAATAGAATCGTCAAGCCAAGAATTGGATTAACACCAAAGGTGATAAGTCATGACATGTGCCCGGGGGTCGTCTTCGGACTTTCCTTCAAACTTAGGATAGTCACTAGGGATCTGTTGAGGGGCCCGAAGTCGGGTCAAAAACAAGGGGGATACCCACCCGGTCCGGAACCTGGTTGGCGGCTCCTTGCCCGTTTGGAGTAGCGGGTCCGACTGGGGGTAATGGGACCAGTTTCCCAATGTGATGGGTGTGTGTGTGTGCGTAGAGTCTGATGATATTAATCTAGAGGTTTTTCTAAACTAGTCTCGATTCTAACTGCTAAACTAACTATATGCTAATGTAATCTAATGGAGAGAAATACATCTGATCTATGCTAACACGGGGTGTTTTTCTTTTGTTTATGCGATCTAGAAAGATTTCTAACAACAGCTGGTAATAAAGATCATTCAACTGTTATCAGAATATAAATCGATAAAGATAAACCATTCTGCATAAGAAGTTAGGCAGAGTAGTTGTGAACAGCATATCGCATAATCAGTTTTCTATATGTCAAGCATAAATAAATGACTCCACCGTACAGAAGTGCCAAATGGTAATGCAGACATTCATACAATAACATATAAAGAACTCAGCTACATATCACTTTAGGGATACTAGCAGAATCTAGTCAAGAGATAAAAGTACCATTTATGACTGATTTCACTAATAAACTTCAAGCAATAATGATTTATTTCTACTTGTTCTAACATCTGCTAAGAGTACAGAAGTGCAACATCAGTAACAGATATTAAAATGCAAACATAAATAAATCTTGATCCATCCATTCATCAAAAACCTCCTCTGAGGGTGCAGAAGTGCATGTTCTGAGGATAAGTTTTTTGACAGATTTCCGGACCCTTCTCCAAAAACCATGAGAAGGGTTAAATACTACTAACTAATCAATCTTAATTACATGAAATTATGGAATCGGCTTCAAGTGACCGCCCTTTTACTAAAAGCAACTTTATTTCTAAACTTAAAATCTAATTTCTGACCGTTTCTGTATATTCTCTTTAGTGCTGTCAACAGTGCAACGTTTTCCTGGGAAGGGTTGGCTGGCCGCTTTCTTTTTTCGCTCTGGAGATAAAAGTGGAAATAAAAGGAGCTGGCACTTCCTTCCGGCAGACCAGAAGATATTTTCGAAAACCTTTCTCTAGCTGGGTGTATTCGCCACGTGTATACTTAGCATAACCCAGGTTCTTCTCGAACTAATTTTGCTGTTGCTGTTTTCGGTTTCCGGTCGTATGAATGACTGAGTGGGTTAGGAGTCGTGCTGTATGGACATCCCCCTGTTTTAAGAATTGTTTCCGTTCTTTGTTCCAGGTTTTCCTGAAGCGTCTTCCTTCTCATGCGCTTCTTTCTCTGCTTTACCAAGTCTGAGCTTCAGGATCTTTTCTGAACACGCTGCTTTTGTGCGCCTTTGACTCTGAGTCCTAGATAGTCTGGAATCCGTGGTTCTACTGCATGTGGCATCCGTTTGCGGAGGCATTATCTCTCTGCTATTTGATTGGTGCTTTCCCCTTTCTCTCAGATGTTTCCTGCATATAAATTTATATCAGTTGCGTGTCTTGCAGTCTACGCAAAGAAGAAGGGAAATGAAAAGATTTGACGTGAAAGTATTAATCTCTAATGAATGCATAACCCTGACATTCATCATGACTTGACTCTTCGATAAATGTAATGCAATCATTCCTAGATACTCAAGCATGCGGTCATTAAATTCCTTCAAGGCGCGCACTTAATCCTGGGTTTATCGTGTGATAAGTCTTTTCAGATCGCAGATCGCAAATCGCTGCCATCGCAGATCGCAAATCGCAGATATCGCAAATTTTGTTTAATGGTTATGCCGTATAGCGCGATGCTTGTGATTTGCGATATCGCATATCGGCGATCGGCATTTCTCGAAGGTCTTCTTTTAAAGGGGCGCGTGTGATGTATGCGACGCAATGAACTTCGCATCGCTCCTTCGCAGTCTTGCTTTTCGCGCTCGAGCAATGCTTCGGCCTTTCTTTGCGATGCAATTTAAGCCTTAGGGAGAGAAATACAAAAACTTTAGAAAAATAATTTTTGGGATTTTTGTTCAGGGTCCCCTCTTTGCTTGATGTTATTGCGAATGTCAAGTGAAGAAGGGGGGTTGTTGGTGACCACAACAATGGCGATTCACTGTGAAGAACCAGTTATCTCTTCTTGTTCTATTGCATTTTCACTTCCAAAACAGAAAAGTTTTCTTATGCCTAAATTTTGTTATGGACAGATAGAGTATTACCTTTTATCCTGTCAATGATGCTTCGTCACAACTTCTTATTTCATTCTGATTGTTTGTTTCCTCTGGGTTATTTCTTGTATTCATACCTAGTCATTACTCAGTCTTTTCAAAGACAAAATAAGGTCTTCTCTGCGTACTGGCTTTGTAAAGTATGCTCCTTTGTCGTAGGTAGAGCCTCTGCTGCCCGCAAGGGTCCATAGCCTCGACAGGGTTACCATGTTATCCAGCAATGATCCTTTTTCCTGCTTGAGGTTATTTACAACATTCCAGAGAAAAATCCTTTTGACACTTTTTCTTTCTTTTTTAATTTTTTATTCTCTAAAGAACAATGTCTTGGTTTGGTGGCTAAATTATGACACAGTCATCCACTTGATTTACACTTTTGCTGAACAAGCTGGCTCGTGATGAGACCCCTTGTCTTTTGATTGCAACAATCTTGAGTCGTTGCCCTGTTTTGATAGACAGTAGTGGCAAAGTCAACAAGTTATAATATCTGTGATCATGATAAGCCGGCTCGCGATGAGACCTCTTATTCTTTGAGATATAGTGTTTTCTTGGATTGTTTCTTTGGATGCTGCGATTCTCCTTAGCAGGGAGGAAGTCATTGTTTTTCCTTAAGAAAGCTCTGGACGACAATAATAGAGTTTAAGAACAGCAGTTTTGCAGAGAATACTTATTTTGCTATCGATGATACTTTTCATTGCATTGGCATAAAACAATTTTTTGCCAAAAGTTACTTTCATCCCAGATTTCTTTGTAAAGTTGAAACTAACATCACATTCAGGCTAAAGTTAACTCTACCTGTCAATAATAAAAGTCAGATTTTTCGAAAAGTTTTGCTATTTATACAAGTGAAATCAAAATCTGATAGAGAAATGGTATGTTTCTTCATGAATACTATTTATGATCGTTCACAACCAACCCTATTTATGAAAGAAAATGGAAAACTAACGTAAAAAAAAAAAAAAAAAAAAAAAAAATAATAATAATAATAATTATCCTACAAAAACAGAAGGATGACCTTCTATGGGAAATACATTTTGAGGATTTGTCCGTTTACAGGCAGAGAATATCTCCTGCCTGTCAAGTCCTGCAACACAAAAGTCGATGGGCCTATGACTTCTACGATTTGAAAAGGACCAAGCCATAGCTTCTGGAATTTCGTATGTTTGCCCTTTTCTTCGTGAGCCTTATCCCACTTCAGAACTAAATCACCCATCTGAAAGTTTTTTCTGGTCATTATGTTCGAATCAAAAGAGGATTTTATCAGCGCTTGGTGGTGAGCATGGGTTTTCTTGGCCTGCTCTCGTCGTTCTTCTAACTTGATTATTTCCATTTGCCTTAGTTGTAAGGGAGAAGTAGGTACTTCATCAATGTATTGCACTAAGGACAAGGAGGGAATGAGTACGTGAGTAGGAAGAACTGCTTCTCCCCCGTAAACCAAATTAAAGGGAGAAGTCCCGATAGAGGCTTTCTTGGTAATTCTGTCTGCCCATAAGGCGTTTACCAGCGCTTTGTGCCAATTCTTTTGGTTTTGGTCGATTGTCTTTTTGATGATCCTGATTAGGTTCTTGTTCGTTGATTCAGCCAACCCATTACCTTGCGGATAGTAGTTGGTGGAATACTTTAGTTTGAACCCTCTTTTGAGTGCGAACTCAGTCATGGTATTTCCAGAAAAATATGAAGCGTTATCAAATCTTAAGGCCGTTGGCAATCCAAACCTAGTAATGATGAACTGATCTATGAATTCAACAATGTTTTCAGAATTAGCTGTCTTGAGAGGAACTGCCTCTACCCATTTAGTAAAATAGTCAGTTGCAGTGAGGATATACCTATGCTGTTTAGAGGAGTGAGGAACGATCTCACCTATTATGTCCAGGCCCCATTGGCTGAACGGTTGTTCGATGTTAACCGGCTGCAGTGGCATGGATGACTTCTTTTGTTTCCCTGCAGCCGTTTGGCAGACTTGGCATTTTCTTACGTGATTGTACGAGTCTTTGAACAGTGTGGACCAGTAGTATCCTGCACGTAAGATTTTGTGTGCGGTGGCTTCTCCAGCATAGTGTCCACCTGCTAGTCCATCGTGGAGTTCCTGCAAAACCTTTTCGGCTTCAGTTTTCTCAAGACATCTAAGAAGCACAGAATCATAGTTTCTTTTAAACAAGACATCATCTACGAGCTGATATTGTTTAGCTTTCAACCTCAGGGCTCTCTTTTTGATGTGATCCAGGTGAAATGGAGCATATCCGTTTTTCAGGAAATAAATGATGTCAGCATAAAATGATTCTGCGTCGTTTAGGCTTACCTCATACGTGTGTACCTCTTCAGGCGATTCTTCGGGGATTTGCGATGCTGCGGCTAACATCTTGCAGAAGCCTTGGCCTCTTACGATGTGTGCCGGCTTGATTTCCAGGTCGTATTCTTGCAAGGCGGTGATCCAATTCGCTCTCTTTTCACCCACGTCTTTTTGAATCAGGAGGTTTCTTACCGCTGGGAATGGTACTATGACCTTGGTATGGGCCTTTAGCAAGAAGGGTCTGAAATATTTGACCGCTTTGAAAACGGCATACGCCTGTTTCTCTACGTCCGAATATTTCAGCTCAACACCTTGTAAGTTTGAGCTAAAGAATGCGATTGGGGCTTCTGCCTTTTCTTGGTTTGCCTGGGTCAAGATCGCAGCATAAGAATTTTCTGAGGCAAACGTGTATAAGATGAATGGTTCTGAAAAATTTGGGGTTGCTAGGGATGGAGCGTTGATGATGGCTTGTTTGATTAAGTTAAACGCTTCATGCTCGTCTAGACCCCATTTAAAGTTTGAATTCTTTTTTATCATTTTTTGTAAAGGAGAAATAATACGTGAAAAATCTGGGACAAATATTTTGACAAAATTGATCTGTCCTAGGAAAGATTGCATGGTCTTTTTGTTATGGGGCATGGATATCTCGGAAATTTCTTTGATTCTGTCAGGTTCAATGTGAATGCCAGATTTGGACACTATGAATCCTAGCAATTTTCCTTCACTCAACGCGAAAAAAGATTTCTTCGGGTTAAGCGAGATCCCATACCTTAAACATCTTTGAAAGGTTTGCTTCAAATCTTTGAGGTGGTCGTTTCGGTTCTTGGAGTACACAGTTATATCATCCAGGTAAATCACTACCGATTTGTTGACTAAACCTTTAAACGCAATGTCCATAGCTCTTTGAAAAGTAGCGCCGGCGTTGATCAGACCGAACGGCATCTTCCGATATGCGTAGGTACCCCATTTAGTTCGGAAGGTGGTTTTTAGCTGATCGTCTGGGTGTACCAACACTTGATTATATCCTGAAAATCCATCTAGGAAAGACATCAATTCTGAGCCTGCTACAGCCTGTAATATTTGCTCCATAGGTGGGAGGGGAAAATTGTCTTTCTGACAGGCTTTGTTGAGATTCTGGAAGTCGATGCAGATTCTAATATCTCCGTTTTTCTTCCTAACAGGTACCATATTGGATACCCATTTGGAATGTCTGACCGGGAAAATTATTCTGGCTCTCAACAACTTATTCAGCTCAGTTTTTATCTGATTTTCCAGGTTGCGGTGGATTTTCCTGAGCTTCTGTTGGACGGGTTTCTCGTTGTCAATCATAGGGATAGTGTGCTGAATGATAGAAGTGTTATAAGTTTTCAGCTCATCGTAGTTCCAGGCAAAGACGTTTTTGTACTGTCGTAGAAGACGGATGTATGCTGACTTTTCTTCAGGAGCCAGGCCTTGGCCTAGATTGACGTTTTGGGGTTTCTCTTCGGTTCCTAAGTTCACTGATTCGTAGTTCAGAGTTGAACTATAAAGTTTGGCGTTAGCTGACCTTTTGAACCGACTTTTTAAGTCATACAAATCTTCTAATTTGACCACTGATTTGGGTATAGCATTATCAGCGCCATTTTGTTGTATTTGGTGGTCATGACAGTCCTCGTCGATTATCTGGTTTGAGTAGGATCCTTCAGAGGTAAGGAAACTTACGATGTCTGGGTCGTCATTGAATACTCTCCAGTTGGTGATGTTGACAGGGATAGACGGTTTAAAAATTAATTCTATGGAAAACCTATCTGGACTAAAGTCTTCGGAGGGGATGAGTCTGGAGGTTACGTTTGCTAGCAGGTCTACGCTTGCATTGTGAAGTCTTGGGATTGATGAAATATTGAATGCTGTAAAATGCGCAGTGAGATCCTGCCCTAAAGATTGATAGTGCTTTAAATGACTAGACAGGCAGTGTATGGTGTTACGTACCTGTTTGACGACGATCTCGGAATCTCCAAAGACTTGAAGATATTTGACGTTGCAGCCGATTGCTTTGTATAGGCCTTGCACCAAGGCTTCGTATTCCGCCATGTTGTTCGTGCAATCGAACTCCAACCTGCATGTGAGCATGGTCTTATTTCTGTCCGGGCTAATCAAGACACATCCTGCTCCCGCTCCGTCATTGGACTTAGAGCCATCAAAATATAATTTCCAAAATAAAGAAGTATTTACAGGGTTATCTAAGAAACTAACACATTTTGAATCATCAGTCTGGGAAAAGTTTTCTACTTGGGACACGACTGAATTTTCTAAATATGGTGATATGTGAGCATTGAAATTTCCAAGGAAAGAGTCTACCGAGTAGTTGCCTATGATGCTGCTGTTGTATGCTATGGCTTCGTTCTCTCCCTCCAAATCCGTCACTATGTACTTTTGGTGCAGTTCTCGTTCAACCTTTATTTGATTTGGCTTCCCGTTGAAGGGTAACCACATGTGTGACCAGTCAGTCGAAAAGTATCCATGGAGCTTCTCGAACCAATCCCTGCTAAGAATTAGACCATAAAATTCAGGGATGTCAGCAACTAGAATATCGATGACCTGGCATACCTTGGGGTTGGACGACAGTCTTATGTTCACTTGATTAAGTTCGCCTATCACTTCGACTTGTGATCGATCAAGTTGAACTATGCGCACTGCGGATTTTTGCGGTTGAACATTAAGTTTGGCACATATTGACTTGGGTAGAATATTGGTTGAAGCACCAGAATCAACCAAGCAGTTATGCACGTTTCTGTTAAAGATCTCATAAGTGAGGAGGAAAGGAGGAGTGTGAGATCTAGACCTCCCTCCAATCAAAGCGATGTCATTTGGATCGATTTTATTGATCGCGTTGATTGGGGGTCTTCCTATATTATGGGAAGCTATAGCTATAGGTAGAGGTGCAGCAGGTACGGCATGTAACTCTTTCATCATGATCTTCTGTTGGTGTTTCAATTTTCTCAACTCGTACAGGGTGATATTAGCCCTAGTCTTCTTCATGTCGTCGATGATGTTATACTCCATTTCATCCGACACTATTAGTGTCTTTGATGGAGGCGATTGCTCTGATTGGACTGGACTAAATGAGGTCGCTTTAGGGGTTGTCTTCTTTGTTGTGACCTTTTCTTTCGCTGGAGGGCTTGTGCCCTTCTATTTTGGGGTAGTCTGGGGAGGATCAAGTTGATTTCTGCTTCGTGTGCTAACCGGAAGTGCTTCTTGATCTTCCTCTTGTGGGAGGATGAAATCCCACATTCCTTGCAGTTCCACCACTTCTTCGTTGTCGGTCTGCGTTTCGATGGTGCTCTCTTCTTTTTCTTCTTCAGATTCCACATTTGAGACCACGTTGGGTGGCTTCGTCTCCATAGGGGGATTTCTTTTGAAATTCCTAAAAGGCTTTCTTGGGGATGATTCTGCTACTTGCTTTCTTATGTCAATCATCTCATTAGACATGGCTTTCAAGACTTTTTGTAATCCTTCCATGTCGAAAGGATCCTTCGTTTGCTTCTTCTTGGTTTCTTCTTTGAAAGAGATTTTCTTAGATTTACGCTCTTCGATTGTAGATCTCTTTTCTAGGGCTACTACGCGTCTTTCGACTACCAATGCCTCAGCCAAGTTTTCGACTAAGGTTGTCTTGCTTGCCCTATCTACGAAGATGGCCAAGTTTGAAGGTAAGGCCATGATGTACCATTCGCATCTTACTTCCTCGCTGGGCTGGGAAACAGCGGGGATTTTATTGAGGATCTTGTTGAACCGTAAGTTAAAATCTTTAATGGGTTCCCTAGCCTCAGCTTTAAGATTGGACAGATCATTGATCAGTGTCACTGTCGATCTATCATCGCCGAATTTGGTGAGAAATTGATTTTGAAAAATATCCCAGCTGGTGATAGATCCGGAGGGTAGCGAAAAGTACCATGACCCGGCTGTCCCTTGCATCGTATAGGGGAAAATTCAGACCACGGCATCTTCGTTGGTGACCCCGTTGAGATTAACAGAAAGCATGAAATTATTGATATGTTCTTCAGCTAGCATTCCAGTTTCTGGATTGAACTTTGGTAACCACTTCTCAGGATGGGCAGGTATTGGACTCAGGGGTGGAGGCATTAAAACCGCCCCAGGGTTGTTCCATGGAGATTGTGCCATCGCTGAGTTGCTGGTTAATAAAAGTGCAGAAGATGATCTTCGAGGTTGAGAAGATAGAGATGTTACGATCTTTGACGATTGTGGAGGAAGGGTTGCGGAAGATGGATGAGTGATTTGAGGTGGAGATGTGGGTGGTTGACTTCGCGGAGAGGGAGTTGAAATGGACGAGGTGGATGAAAGAGTCTCTCTGTCAAACTCTTGAAGTGCTTTCCTTGCTCTTTTCCTAGTGGGGAGAGGGATTTTAGTTGGCTGAATGCCGAATTTTTCACTCTTCAATCGGGTCAGGGGATGAGCAGGGTTGTATTGCGAAGTCAAGCTGCCTTTAGATTTATCAGATTTCTGGTTAAAAATAGAGAATCCCTGGAGTTTACGGATCAAGGTTTGAACTTCAGGGGGATCGACAATAAGTTGTTCTGATGTATCGGGATGTATAGCAGCGGTGGATGTCCGAGCGACTTCCAGTTCCGAGTTTAGTCGTACCGGGGAAGTCGGGGAAGTTGGTGAGGGTGATTTGCTCTTAGAATGGTATTTGAATTTTGAATTATGCGCCATTCATAGCTAGGCCCTCCTTCTAGCGCCAGAAATGTTGAGGGGCCCGAAGTCGGGTCAACAACAAGGGGGATACCCACCCGGTCCGGAACCTGGTTGGCGGCTCCTTGCCCGTTTGGAGTAGCGGGTCCGACTGGGGGTAATGGGACCAGTTTCCCAATGTGATGGGTGTGTGTGTGTGCGTAGAGTCTGATGATATTAATCTAGAGGTTTTTCTAAACTAGTCTCGATTCTAACTGCTAAACTAACTATATGCTAATGTAATCTAATGAAGAGAAATACATCTGATCTATGCTAACCCGGGGTGTTTTTCTTTTGTTTATGCGATCTAGAAAGATTTCTAACAACAGCTGGTAATAAAGATCATTCAACTGTTATCAGAATATAAATCGATAAAGATAAACCATTCTGCATAAGAAGTTAGGCAGAGTAGTTGTGAACAGCATATCGCATAATCAGTTTTCTATATGTCAAGCATAAATAAATGACTCCACCGTACAGAAGTGCCAAATGGTAATGCAGACATTCATACAATAACATATAAAGAACTCAGCTACATATTACTTTAGGGATACTAGCAGAATCTAGTCAAGAGATAAAAGTACCATTTATGACTGATTTCACTAATAAACTTCAAGCAATAATGATTTATTTCTACTTGTTCTAACATCTGCTAAGAGTACAGAAGTGCAACATCAGTAACAGATATTAAAATGCAAACATAAATAAATCTTGATCCATCCATTCATCAAAAACCTCCTCTGAGGGTGCAGAAGTGCATGTTCTGAGGATAAGTTTTTTGACAGATTTCCGGACCCTTCTCCAAAAACCATGAGAAGGGTTAAATACTACTAACTAATCAATCTTAATTACATGAAATTAGGGAATCGGCTTCAATTGACCGCCCTTTTACTAAAAGCAACTTTATTTCTAAACTTAAAATCTAATTTCTGACCGTTTCTGTATATTCTCTTTAGTGCTGTCAACAGTGCAACGTTTTCCTGGGAAGGGTTGGCTGGCCGCTTTCTTTTTTCGCTCTGGAGATAAAAGTGGAAATAACAGGAGCTGGCACTTCCTTCTGGCAGACCAGAAGATATTTTCGAAAACCTTTCTCTAGCTGGGTGTATTCGCCACGTGTATACTTAGCATAACCCAGGTTCTTCTCGAACTGATTTTGCTGTTGCTGTTTTCGGTTTCCGGTCGTATGAATGACTGAGTGGGTTAGGAGTCGTGCTGTATGGACATCCCCCTGTTTTAAGAATTGTTTCCGTTCTTTGTTCCAGGTTTTCCTGAAGCGTCTTCCTTCTCATGCACTTCTTTCTCTGCTTTACCAAGTCTGAGCTTCAGGATCTTTTCTGAACACGCTGCTTTTGTGCGCCTTTGACTCTGAGTCCTAGATAGTCTGGAATCCGCGATTCTGCTGCATGCGGCATCCGTTTGCGGAGGCATTCTCTCTCTGCTATTTGATTGGCGCTTTCCCCTTTCTCTCAGATGTTTCCTGCATATAAATTTATATCAGTTGCGTGTCTTGCAGTCTACGCAAAGAAGAAGGGAAATGAAAAGATTTGACGTGAAAGTATTAATCTCTAATGAATGCATAACCCTGACATTCATCATGACTTGACTCTTCGATAAATGTAATGCAATCATTCCTAGATACTCAAGCATGCGGTCATTAAATTCCTTCAAGGCGCGCACTTAATCCTGGGTTTATCGTGTGATAAGTCTTTTCAGATCGCAGATCGCAAATCGCTGCCATCGCAGATCGCAAATCGCAGATATCGCAAATTTTGTTTAATGGTTATGCCGTATAGCGCGATGCTTGCAATTTGCGATATCGCATATCGGCGATCGGCATTTCTCGAAGGTCTTCTTTTAAAGGGGCGCGTGTGATGTATGCGACGCGATGAACTTCGCATCGCTCCTTCGCAGTCTTGCTTCTCGCGCTCGAGCAATGCTTCGGCCTTTCTTTGCGATGCGATTTAAGCCTTAGCGAGAGAAATACAAAAACTTTAGAAAAATAATTTTTGGGATTTTTGTTCAGGGTCCCCTCTTTGCTTGACGTTATTGCTAATTTCAAGTGAAGAAGGGGGGTTGTTGGTGACCACAACAGGATCTTGGTTGGAATAGGTAGTCAATATGGATTATGAAGTATAGGATGATTGGTCAACTTCGACACATCGGGCAGTTCTAAAGTTGTAAGAAAAGGTAACTTAGGATTGAAAGATATCATGGGTCTTTGATAAGGACTAGCATTAGGGTTCCAACCAGGGCCCTATTTCCCCCATGGATCTCATCCCAGAGGATTTTGTCCATAAGGGTTATAGTTGGGTGGATTGAAACCATACCCTAGTTGTTGACCTAGATTTTGACCTCCAACAAACCATTGATTACCAGCTTGACCAATAGGGGCAACATATGGTTGCTAAAAATTTGGATAAGGATTAACTTGAGGTTGTTGATAGTTCTGATAAGGATTACCCTGAGGTTTCCCTTGGGTTGCTGAGGTACTTGAGGATGGTGCTGAAATTGAGGCCCAAACATTACCCTGAGGTTTCCCTTGGGTTGCTGAGGTACTTGAGGATGGTGCTGAAATTGAGGCCCAAACTGCACCTGGGGCCTAGGTTGTATCTGATAAATAGGTTGAGCTAGGAATCCAAACTGAGCCTGGGGACCCAGTTGAGTTTGGGTACCAGCTTGAGCTTGAGGTCCAGGTTGCATTTGAACACCAGGTTGACTAATAGCTGGATTGACTTGATGAAAAGGTTGTCCTTGCTAAGCAATATGTTGGCCTTGTTGGAACTGGGGTTTACCTAACTCACTAGAAGGTTGTCCTTGTTGAGCAGTAGGTTGGCCTTGTTGGAATTGAGGCTGACCTAATTGACTAGAAGGTTGTTCTTGCTGGGCAGCAGGTTGGCCTTGCTAGAACTGAGGCTAACCTAATTGACTAGAAGGTGGTCTTTGAGATAAAGGAGGTTGTCCTGAATACGAAAAGGATGAACTAGTTTGGGCTATAGGTTATCCGTGAAAGGGTTGTCCTTGTGAGCCCAAAGGTTGTCGTTGCTGACTATAGGACTGCTCTACCAAGGCATAAGGTTATCCCTGAATGGGTTATCCTTGTGAGCCATGGTAAGTAGTATGATTCCAGGGAACCGATGGTGAAATTTGACTGTCAACTGGAGCCATTTGAGGGAGAGATCCAGTATAATAAATATGAGCTCCACGGTGATTGTAATAGTGTGGAGGGTTATGCAGAACAGAGATTTTCTGAGAACGTAGAGGGTTATAAGTCAGATTTTGAAGGGAAAACAGATATTGATCATATGCCCCAGAATGGAATTCGAGGAGATAGGTACACTACCTGTAGGTTGACTGCTCTGAATGCCAGAGGCGAAGGACCACTATCAACGGTCCAGAAAATATCCTAGTAATAGCAGTGACCACCAATGATGTGGTAACTACACTAACAAGAGGAGTTGAAGATGCCACACAAACGGTGGGCACCAATGGAATAGATGTAGCTGATGTAACCTACATCCGAGGAATAGAGTTCGAAGCTGACTCAGTAGACACGGACGACCCTGAAGTTGGGACCGTCGTACGAGACCATACAGAGCTCTGGTGAAGAGATGTAGAACCAAGTATGTCATCCATTGCGCGATAGGGAAGCAATAATGAAACATTCGGAGAGGTGTGGAAAGGGAAACCTTATGGAGCAAACAGATATTCACCAGTCGAGACAAGGCTCTCTTGACTGCTATCAGGACTCGACTCATCCATGTCGGAAGAGATCTGAAGTCCCAGGAGGGGTAGACGGAAGATCCTCGTCTAAAATTCCCAAGCATTTGGAGGAGTCCAATTGATATCAAAAGGTTCCTCACCTGGGGCTTGAGAGGCAAGAGGCTGAACACTTGGAACAATAGCAAGAGAGCCACAAACAGATGATACCTTAGATGGGACAGAGGAAGAAGGATCTTCATCACTTGGTAAAGATGATGGAACATATGAGTTTGCCATGATGGCCTAAACTCAAAAGGCCAGGAAAGAAGATTTAAATAAGAGGAATTTGAATTCTTTTCAAGGGTATTACTCATGATGTGGCCAAAATTAACAGGTAGGATGTTATCATGGGCGAATAAATTTTATGACACTGGAACAAAACTTTTCCTTTTCATGTTTATAGACTCGAGGAAAAAGACAAAAGATGACTCTAGTCTCCTTCAAAGTTTAATGAGCCTGAAAGGAAAAGTACTCAGACGATCCTTTTACTTTTAAAGAGTAGAAAAGGAACGAAAGTGACTACTTTAGAATTCTAGGAAAAAAGGTTTACCAAGCAAGAGTGAACTACAGAATACCTCCTAGCGAACCAAGAAGTACGAGCAGGTTATATCCCCGAATGTTGTGTTTGGTGTTTCACGTATGAAAGGTGACTGACTCTATTTCCTATGGAGAACGAGATTACAACCTAGTGGGGTCTCCCATCATATACACGACAGTACAGGGAGCACAAGTCTGTACTAGTACTTATCGAATTACAAAAGGAGGAATCACCCAACCTTAGTGAAAACAACAGCCACTAGGTTTAGTGACGCCGGAACACGTCTCTAACCTAGACCTCTAGATGTAAGCGTTAAGTTCCAATGCATTTTTAGCTTAATTCAATAAATTTTAGTTTTAAATATTGAATTATATTTCAGTTTCAAGGCCCTACCGAATGTATCTTCAAAAGATTCTGGAATGCAACTAAATGAGTGAAGAAACCATTTCTTTTCAATGAAGAACTAACTAAAGAAAAGTGAGAGGTTCATTTCAAAGCAACCAAAGTGACAAGCAAGCAAATGCAAGAAAATCAACCAAGAAGAAATAGAAATGCTTCTATATTTTACTAACTCACAAGAAATATAATTAAGAAAATGAACAACAAATCCTTTGCTTTTCAATTTCTAAATGGCAAGAATTTACTAATGCAAAAGATCGTTCTTACTTTCTAACACAAGATGAAAGAAAAATTTTGATTTTTCAAATAAATGACAAGTAACAGAATGCAAAACTGAAAACAATACTATTTTTAAGCCCTTTTCGAATGAAATCACTCGATGAATGAAGAGAAACATTCTACTCTAAAATGAATCAAATACTCAAAACCAAGAAGATGTTTCTTTTTGAAAAACTGGATAACCTTCTCATTGATTGGGAAGCAATGTGATATATGCCAAGTGAAGAAAGGAAACCAAACGAACAAGACTTGAAAGTTTTGGTAACCAAATGTCACATACCAATCAAGAAGATTAAAAACAATTAATAAAGAGAAGCCTCAAACAAAGCAAGGGATTGTGCCAAACACAGCCCAAAGATCCAAACAAACAAGAAACCCCAGAAAAGCTAATGTTTCAAGAAACCTTAAGGTACACAGGTCACACAATTCGAAAGGAGAAGTTTCAAGGGAATGAAACCTGGAATCAAATATTCTAGAAATCAATAATTTGACACACAGTAAAGAGGCAGAAGAGAAGCTCAAAAGGATAGGACACACTAGCCAATCAGCAAGCAAAACCTCAAAATTGAAACCTATAAGAATCTTCGTGAGCTTAATACTGACAACTTGCATCGACAATGAAACATCACACCTCCCTAACTAGAAACTTTGCAACGTCATTGTCGAAGTACACCAGTTAATAGTGCTGAGCCGATTTCAGAGCTCTTCGAGATTGTGAGGTGATTTAATTGCGCCAAACAGTAGAAGGCGCAACTAATCAGATAGCGCAAGCGTGACTGTCTTCATGACTATCATAACATAAACTGGGATGACCCTAAAACAAAGGAAAAATTTCAAAATCCAACTGAGGGAAGGCCAAACCTATCACTTATGACAGAGGGAAGACTACCAGGAGTAGTCAAAGAACCCATAACATGAAGAATTCATCCCGAAAGTAAAGGAGACAATAAATAAGTAAAACAAAATCAAATCAAGAGACAAAAGACAACGGTCCCCAGTATGGTCGCCAACTTGTGACACAGGCAAGTTCCCTCTGTGGACAGAGGCAACCCCTCTAGCCCTAGAGTGGGTCTAGTCACAACAAAGACAATACCAAAGAAAATTTCCTTAGAAAGTTGATGCCATGAAGGCTTACCTTCAAACCGTCATTCGATGAAGTCCCTGTTGTGTTTCTCCAGCTCTCGTTCTTCTAATCACTTGTACATAAAAACAACATACAAAGTGCAACCACAAACTTAATACAGTATGATGAAAGCTATCTACTTAAAGAGTCAAGGAGCTTCAAGCTATCAATATGCAATTCGACATAAGATATAGGAAATAAGCTATTGATTTGTATTAATGTAAATTAAAGTAGAACTTACAATCAAGCCTTGACCTCCTAAGCCTCCTTGAAGGGTCCTGTCAGCATGTCTTCGCAAGCATTCACTCATGGACTATCTCCCAAAAAGACAAATAACTCTCTCTCCTACCCAAAAGGCTAATGCTAGAAAATTCTTACAAACAAGTTAACTCCACTCAAAACCATCCCAAGCTAAGTTATATGAGAGGCTACTTTCACACTGTAGCAAAATTCTCTACTTTTATTATTGAATTCTTGAAATTTGAAGCTAGCTGATCTCAGTCATGGAGAATTTATAGGAGGAGGAGATTCCATAAAATATGGGAGAAAGAACTTATCACTTTGAGAGGTTGCACAAAAGGTGGAACAAATACCCCAAAAGAGAGAGGCGAGCTCATATGATCCAACAACCAACCCTAGGACCACCCATGAAGTTGTTACACTTCGAAGCTTCGACGAGTTGTTTAAAAAATTTGCCAAAAGTAGCTCATCGCGAGTGCAACACAGAGATAGAGTGAAGAATTTGCCAGGGCTAGTGCAATCTTGGCTATCTTTGCGGGTGGGACAACTGTTGTCCTGCGATGACCCAAAAACATGGTAAAAAGGGTTTGCTCTAGGAGAAATGAATTGAGGTATTCTTCCTGAGATGACAAGGAAGATATTGACACATAATTTGCAACATGACACAAGGCATATGTGAATAAAATAGACCAACAGTGTCCAGAATCATGGAATGCGAGGTCAGTGACAAATTACTGTGTAGCATAGGTCTCACTTCTTTTTTCTTGCATCAATGTTCTTTTTGGATTCACAATTATGCGGAGAAGGGGGACTAATCAATATAGTGACAAATTTTACTTATTTAAATCTTGTCAAACATCATAAAGAATTAATATCATCAATTGAAAAAGTACCAAAATATATACATAGAAACTTTATGTGAGAAAATGATCCAAGTGGATATTAGTGGCCACCCACCTATTCCACTTAGAGCCCCAACAATGTTTCCTATCAATTTCCTATTTTTCAAAACAATTTCCTATTTCGACAATTTTCTATTTTGTCAGTTTTTGGGTCCTAAAGTTTCATAGTTGTTTTGAGGCCCTAAGTGACATTTTTTTGGGGAAATAGATAAACATAAGTCAAAGACATTTTTTGTAGTCTAAAGTTGTTTTCCTTGGATAAACCTTTCTAATGGGCTATAACGCACACCAAATGGAGATCATATGCCAAATACATGACCTCAGGAAGCTGACATTCTTAATAACCCAATCAAGGCCCATAATATTTTGATGCCTCATGTTGTGGTAGAATTTACCCATAAGGAACCATTTCTTCATAGTCATATGCCCTAATTAGGATCGCTATACTTAAAAACAAAGGGTTAAATCGAGACAATAATGAATCCCCAAATATATGATCAAGAAAGAAGTCGTTCATGCAATTTATAATGTTATAGGGTTTGAGCGAATATCCAACTCCTGAATAGGTAGGTGATGACTCTTGAATCTGATGCAGAATCCTCTCACTCCAAACAAGATATCTCTCTCTTATGCTACCGATCTAGGTCTGCACACAAGAACAATTGAATAGGGACAAAAAATAATCTTCTGTAGAAATCCATCAACTTAAAACATCAAGTAAAACATGAAAATTTCACATAAAACATGAATGTAAAGGAAAGATGAATAAAAAATACATCATATACCTTCAGCTCTGGAGCTCCTCTCCAAGCTCTATTAGGATCTCCTCATTATAGGAAAAATGGCCTCAAATAAAATATGTTACTCTCAAGGACTGAATCAAGATAACATCAACATCTCAGTATAATTATCTCTTTTAATATATTGTAACCTTCTAAGATAGCCCAGTATAAACAGGAAGAAGGAGACCCCCGGGAGGATGAATGTAGACACCTAGGAAAAAGAGAAGTTAAGAATATTCTCCAATAATGTGTCATATCTAGCTCGAATAAGTTAGGTAAGACGATGAGTTGAGCTAAACTCTTAGGAACCATAAGTGTCTACAATAAGCCCCCTCAAAATAGGCACAAAACTGATGAAATTTAGTTATAGCCATATGGAAAATGGGTCCTCTGTGTTGTTGGAAGGTTCCAACCACACTCATAATATTCCCTTTGTGCGGTTGGGAATAAACATGGGAAACAATGTGGCCAAAGGCAAAGGAAAAAGGTAAAAAACATAACAAATCAAAGGTACTAACCCTGGGGGGAAATAGGTTGATAACAAATGCCCCATAATGCATGAAATCAGAAGAGTGAATGATGGATGAAACACATTATAATAATGCTCATAGGTCAAAATGGGAGGAAGGAGACAAAGCTAAGAACTCAGATTAGAAGACACCAAATTTTGAAGTCTCATATTTATTGATAACATCTTTTAGGTAGACATAGCCATGATCAGTCATAAGGAAATACTAAACATGGCCACAAAACACATATTGTGGATCCACTACATGAAATGCTAAAACATGGCCACGAAGAATACAAAGTGGATCTGTGTGACTCATCAAACAAAATATAGCCTCCATCAAATACATTGTGGATCTATGCCATAGTATACATCAATAGGGATATGGATAATGAACAAACAAGAGGTGCCCAAAAATATCCCTCAAAGTACATAAATGATACATAAATCCATCGTATCATGGGGAGGATTCCTGTTGGGAATCGGATCCCCCAAGGACAATTTTGGGGCTAAAAGCCCATGTTTTGGTCAAATTTTTTAATAAACTTGTAAAGACTCCACATTTTGTGGTCGCGGAGCGCGAAGGTGTCATGACTCATAAAGGGTTGTCTGCCCTTAGTTTTTTAAAGTAAAGTCAGTTGTAAAAGATCTACCCATGGCCCGCAGACAATGGGATTGTATAAAAAGAGCTAAGCTCTAAGTAGTTTAGAGTCATGTAATGGAAGAAGCTCTTAGAGAGTCATAGCTCTGAAGTGAGAATTCTAAGTTTCAGGTCGCAATGTAGGTAAACACTCTGCAGCTGAGTGCGCGGACCACTGCAGCAATGTGCGTAGGGTGGGTAGAGTCTGTAATCACTTAAGATATCAATAAAGAGAAGTATTCTACAATTTTTGAGTATTTGTTCTGATTAATGCATATTGTCATTTTATGTATGAACTTCCTTTATAATTCTTATCTGATGCATGAATGAATGCAATTACATTGGAAAACTGAACGCAATTAAGGTATCTATTTACACGGTGCTAACTATAATTGTTTAAAGCGATAAGTAAGACACTTAGACTAGTTTGGGAATCTGCACGGTACATTGCCATAGCATCGTGAAAGTGCTTGAGCCACAGGATAGGGCTGCGCAAAGGTCAATCATACCCTTTTGCAATGGTATTGAAGGACGGAATAAAGGGCTAGTCTGGCAAGCCCTAGAACTAAGTGACCTACGCAAAGGTAGGAATAGAAGGAATAAACTGGCATCACAACCATCTCAGGGTGTGGAAACTTGGTTCCATCATCTCCCCATACTGCTTCTGGTGAGACTTCAGTCCATGCTCTGTGGGCTGATGCCAAAAGGGCCAATAGTGTAGGGATTTGTTTGGCTAATTAATGTTGAACCTGGGTCAGGCCCCCACAAGCCAACAAATGGTACTGTTTCTAGGATCAGAACCTGGATAAAAGATGTGTGATGTCATATCACTATAAACCAACTAAGAAAGAGATTGGAGACTGGTTGGATCTGAAGATCCATGAATTCACGGTGTAGGAGAACAGAAACCCACAACTGACAGAGGAACAGTGGTTGGACAGATACTGTGGTGAAATAAAATTATAAGTGCAGACACAAACGCATTCCTCTAGCTCGATAATGGGGCTAGCCACAACAGATACATTATATGGAAGATTTCCTTAGGTTAGAATCAATCAAGAGGGCCTAACTCTCGGTCGCTTATCCTGCTTGATGATGTCCTCGCTTGCTCGCTCTAGCAATCTCTCGCTTCCTTCTTCAAGCTCCTGAAACAAGTGAACAACAACAACACACAAACATAATAATAGACAAATTGAAATTCAACATACTTAACGAGTCAAGAAGCATTAAGACATGGATATGTAATATTACGAAGCATGTAGGAAATCAATCGATAGTTGCATATATTAATATCAAAGATATATTACAACCATTCATCTTGACGTTGTAGTCTTCCTCTGAGAAGACCAAGTTCCCACATACTTCTGCTAGCATTCCATGATGGCTTCAAACAACAATAGTTTAAAGGATCTTCCCTTTAGGCTTCACTCCCGAAACACACTTCTCCCTCAACATAACTAGATAGCTACAACTAGTAATAGCTTTCTTGTCTACTCCAAAATAATATCAACACTCTGCAACTATAACACTCACACTCAGCCAAAACTACCGACTGTGACTAGCTTGTGCTTGGGAAGAAGGGAGGTTTATATATGAAATATGGATGGGAGATGTATCCTCTTATCATGGGAGAAGGACTTATCCCTTGAGGTACTTCCATCATTATAGGGTAAAGGAGCCCAACTATCATCCTCGACCCCATCTGACCAAACCATTTACCAAACATCCATTACGGAGCTTCTAGAGTTGGAAGCTTCAACTCTAATTTAAAAAAATTTCCGTAACAGGACTGGTGCGGCTGAAGCACGACTCAGTCACATCGTTTGGTGCATGGAGTAGTGCTAATTGATGAGTCTCATCATTTAGTAATTATATGGGCCTTAATTGGCTTTAATTCACCTCCTAGCTTAGTTAAACCAACTATTCTCACAACTTAATTCATACTTTTGATTATATTTTGTTTATGAGATGATTTAGAGTTGGATATTTTGATTTGTGGTCTAATGTGCATGTAATGCAGGAATAAAAGATAAAAGCAAGGATAAGTGCAGGTATAAAGAATAAAAGCAAGGAACTATGGCAAAGACCTTGGTAAAAATCAAATGGGACAAGGGAGAGTAATTATAGGAGGTAAATCATCCTCATTTACTACCCCTGCATTCGAATATTCCTCCTTCAGCTTGGAGTGCACACAACCATCACTTTGAAGACTAAAAGACAACCGAGCAAGTGAAAGTGACACAAACTAGTTTTTATTGAGTTAGAGGCCAAGCCTCCCCAATGGGAAGGAAGTCATTAGAGAATTCAGATGTATAAATAGAGAGGCTTAGGACCTCAGTAGGATTCAGACTTCTATTGTAAAACTCTTTTTTATTTTTGAGCCGCAAAGACTTGTGATAGTTTTCTTTGTAATCCATGGTTTTTCTAAAAAGAATCAGTTCTATTTAATCCATCTCTGAAGTAACTCTGAGAGCTCAAGCTCTTGGGTTAGGGCCCAACCCAAGTAGCCACAGATCCTCTTTACTGTATATGTATGCTAGAATAGAGTTCTATTTTGTTTATTTTCTTAAGTGGTTTCATGGTTTTCTGTTCATTTGCTTATGTAGCCTTATGGTTTTCATTGTTTATTTTCTAAAGTAGTTGCACTTTCATTACAGCGATATAGGGTAGATCATGCATGGTTTTCCTATTCATCTGCTTCAGTAGCTTCATTTTCTATAGTTTACTTTCATTTATGCCTTCTTTCAGTTGATGGGTTAGTTAGAGGAAAAATGTCACTATCAAGTTGTGTGCAGGTATCTCGACCTTATATCCTCCCTCTAGGACCATGACTTGAGGAAGGGACCCTTCAGTAGCCCCAAAAATATAGGTCTCTGGTTCTCACATGGGCTATGGAGTTCACTGTTTAATGCAGTTATTTTTTCACCCACAATAGTTTTATTTGTCATTTTCATTTGAAACCACCTCCATCATGTTCCTCATGCATTGCTTCCTCGGCGTCCAATCACCAACAAACCTTCACAATCACCATCTGATTCACTATTTTCTCCAACTGTTGCATCGCATGGAGTGCACCACTTACTTTATGAAATTTAAGTCCTCACTGTCGATCTGCCTCACCTGATCCGACGGCTATCATGTCACCCGATCACTTTAGGTGCTTTAAACCCCCACCACCGATCTGCCTTGCCTAATCCAACGACTGTTGCTTCACCCGATCGCCAACTAGCTTGGCTGATCTCCACCATTGATCAACCTTGCCTGATCCAACGACTATTACACAATCTCGCGTAGAACAGCACACAAATGTTATCCGCCCGAGAGCATGCAATAAAAGTGGTTTTCTCATGCTACGTGTCACGTGGTAAGGCTAATCACGTGAAATTTCCAAATATCACTTACAGCCTAAAGGGCACGCTAGAAACTACTTACCACCTTAGAAACCCTCTCCCTCATTTCCACACGTTTCTTTTCCCCACGATATGATTTTCATTGTCCATTTATTGACCTCGCCGCGCGATAAGATCTTAGCCATTCATCACTCCTGTTAGCCTTGTCTATCCATCTGTTGACTTCACCCGCGCGATTAGATCTCATCCATTCATCTCTTGTTAACCTCATTCATCCATCCACTCACCTAATCCCTCACGACACGATCCCAGCCATTCATATGCTTTGTTACCTTTTTCTTCCACCTATTCACTTAAGCCTTTGCGATAAGATCTCCATCGTTCATCTTGTTAGTTAACCCTATTCGCCCATCTGTCTACGTAACCTCCTGCAATCCAATCTCTACCGTTCAGTTTCCTTTCACCTGACTGATCCAATGGTTCTTACGCATTATTTCTCCCTCACGTGCTCATTTCACTGATTTCGGCATCCAATTTCTTTTTTCGCTTGAAACCTGATTTAACATAACTTTGAAAATCAACCCATCCTTGTCTGCTCTTGAAGAGGAAAATCTATGCAATTTGTTGAAATAAAACCTAGAAGCCTTCACTTGGAGCTACAAGGAAATGAAGGGAGTACACCCCTCAATGTATACTCACCACATATACATTAAGGAAGGTTTCAAGCTAGTCACGCAACCACAAAGGAGAATGAATCCAGCCCTTAAAGACATATTCAAAGAAGAATTGCAAAAACGATTAGATGTAGGGTTCACTTACCCTATCTCTGACAGTGAGTGGGTCTCTCCTATAGTGTTACTTCCTAAGAAGAATGGTAAATGGAGGATTTATGTCGATTATAGGGAGTTGAACAAAGCCACAAATAATGATCATTTTCCCCTACCCTTCATTGACCAAGTACTAGATGGCCTGGTAGGGAATAAGTTATTTTCTTTCTTAGATGGATTCAGTGGGTACAACCAAATCCAAATCTGCCCAGAAGACCAGGATAAGACCAAATTCACCTGTCCTTGTGGTACTTTTGCCTATAGGGTCATTCCTTTTGGCTTATGCAATGCTCCTACCACTTTCCAGAGAGCAGTCTTGAGTATTTTTGCTGAATTAGTACATGATGATGTAGATATCTATATGGATGATTTTACACCTTATGGTTGTGATTTTCAAGAAACCTAACTAACCTAGGAAACGTATTACGCAAATGCATTGAAGTGAACCTGTCTCTCAGTCAAGAAAAATGTGAATTCTTAGTGACTGAAGGGACTATGCTAGGTCATTCCATATCTAAGCAAGGACTGCATGCGGACCCAAACAAAATAGCCATCATCCAAAGCGTCCCGCCTCCACAAAAGCAGAGAGATGTCAGAAGTTTATTAGGGTTATTTGAATACTACATAAGGTTCATAAAATACTTCAACAAGTTGGGCGTGTCCTTTGTTTAGGTTGTTGGCAAAAGATTCTGAATTTATCTGGTCAAAGAGTTGTCAAGAGGCCTTAGACATTCTAAAGGGGAAGTTAACCATTGCACCAATTCTCAGAGGCCCAAACTAGGCCATCCATTTTCATATTCATGTTGATGCCTCACAAAAAGCCATAAGAGCAGCGTTAGGACAAGTGGAGGAGATATTACCCTACACCATCTATTTTACTAGTAAAAACCTGTCAAAGGCTGAGTTAAATTATACTTGACTGAAAAAGAACTCCTGGCTATTGTGCATCTATTGAACAAGTTTAAGCATTACATTACAGGTTATCAGACATTTGTGCATACTGATCATGTTGCAATTAAATATTTAATGAACAAACCAGATGTAAATGCTAGAACTATAAGATGGTTACTTTTATTATAGCAATTTGATCTAACTATTGTTGATAAGCTTGGTAAGGAGAACGTTGTTGCTGAATTTCTATCTAGGATGAATCTTCCAGCTGGTGAATAAGGAATAGTGGATGATGAATTATTAGATGAGCATTTGTTTGCTATTTCAGTGCTCTCCCCATGGTTTTCTGATATAGCAAACTATTTGGTATCAGCACAGTTCCCACGAAACCTGCCCTCCAGAGAAAAGAGAAAGATAATCAGGAAAAGTGCCCCCTTCAATTGGATTGGTGGCAATCTGTTCAAACTTGGCCCAGATCAAATCTTGAGAAGGTTTGTTAGGGAAGAGGAATTTTTTTACATCCTTCTGACTGTGATGGTGGGCTTTGTGGAGGTCACTTTGCAGCAAAGAGGACAACATTCAAAGTGTTGTAAGCAGGCTATTATTGGCCTACTCTTCGTCACGATGTGAAAAATTACATTAGTTAGTGTGAACAGTGCCAGAGGATGGGAAAGCCTACTCCAAGAGATGAAATTCCCCTACAACCTCAAGTGAATTTCGAGCCATTTGACAAGTGGGGCATGGACTTCATTGGGCCTATCAATCCTCCTTCAAAGAAAAAACATCACATTATTGTGTGCACTAATTACTTGACTAAGTGGGCTGAAACCAAGGCAATTAAGGCAGCAACAGAAGAGAAGGTGGCTGAGTTCCTAAGGGAGAATATATTCTAAAAATTTGAGTACCCTAGAGAGCTAGTCATAGACCAAGACAGCCAGTTTACCTCTAGCATGATTGAAGAACTGCTCAAGCATCATAAAATCAAGCATCGAACCTCTACTCCTTATCATCCACAAAGTAATGGGAAAGTGGAGGTGACCAACAAAGCATTGGAGAACATTGTAACCAAGGTAGTGAACAACAGTAGAAAGGATTGGGTATAAATACTATTTTAGGCTACCTAGGCCTATAATACGACATGGAAGACCACCACTAGATTTACACCCTATGAGCTGGTCTATGGGAAAAAGGCTTTGTTGTCCATTGAATTTGAATATAATACATTGAGGATTGTAGCCCAACTAGATTTGGATCTCAATCATGCACATAAAGAAATATTGTTCCATTTGAATGGCTTGGATGAATTCAGAATGCACACCCTCCTCCATACACAGATAGTTAAGCTTTAGAGGAAAATATGGCATGACAAGCATATTAAGGAGAAGTAATTTCAAGAAGGAGATAGGACATTGTTATATGACTCCAGGTATAAAGACTTCAAGGGAAAGCTAAGGACAAGATGGCTCAGACCTTATGTGGTGGAAATATGCCATGACAATGGTTCAGTGCATATCAAAACTATAGATGAAGAAGCCATTCCATTACTAGTTAATGGACACAGATTGAAAATGTACAAGAGGCCTTTATCTAAACAAGATTTCGTTGATAGTATCAATAAGAAAGTGATGATGATGGAGCAAGTTTCAACTCTTCCCTCATTAGTTCACTGAAAAAGAAATAAAACATAATAAGGATTTAGTTGAAAAACTATTTTGAGGCACCCAGGGAAAATATCTAGGGTGAAAACCTCTCTGTGGCAGCCTAGGTGTTTAAATATATATAATAATAATAATGATGATGATGATGATGATGATGATAATAATTATAATAATAATCATAATAATAATAATAAGAAAAAAAACATAAATTTTATTTGCAGGGGGATGCAAAAGACAATCTGGGAGCAAAGAGAAGATCCAAAGGGAGCCTTTCCTCACATATGTTCATCTCCTCCACTCCTTACCATTGATCCCTCCATAAATTCCATTGTTTTCCACTTCATTGCTCCAATTTAGGTGAAAATTGTGTTTTCTATAGGATCCCTTGACTGGTATATTGGTTAGATCCCCAAAATTAATTTTAGACGTGATCTAACCCTTCACCTCATCCATTACCATCATCCCTGCATCCACACACACTCCTACTCCCTCTGTCTGTTCAACAACATCAGATCTACAGTCACAGACACCATCAGCAAGAAATAGAGGAGGAAGAAAGATGACCATACAACACAACAACAACATCATATACGCAATCAAGAAACCATCAATAGATAATAGAGGAAGAAGAATGACCATCAACAACACCTCTAATCTTTAACAACTGTAGCGTGGCATTAACGCCACATGTAAGTATCCTAGTTATTAGGGCTCCTGGAAACTCTCCTAGGTTGTAGCTCGGAGATGCCTGGTAACATATAAATTAAATTATTTTTGCAGAAGTTTATTGGAAGGGATGATGGTTTTCGTTCAAGCCAGATAACCACTTCTACTTTGTTTTCACTCCAGACATGCATGAACACCCTAAGAATACAAGGCTTTAGACCACCAATGCTCAACAGTATAGGAATTAGGTGAATATCGAGAATACTGACCACACCAGCAGATACACACAACCATGTGATGGCCGGCTGCAACCAATATAAAAACTTGTAGATCTAATCTATCGATGCAAAGACAAGATGACAATTGTTTTGCATCAGACACAGAAGAAACCTAAGTGGCCTACTCACTGATACATTCAATATTTCTATACAGAGATAAGATGACAGTTATCTAGTATTAAACATGAAGCAATCATGAATACAATGTCACAGGCACAACCTTAGAACAAAGAAGAAATGGACAATGAGCATGTAACAGCAAAAGAAGCTTGCATTGCTGAAAATGAAGATGAGACACTGCAAGTTACAAAGTGTCTACAGTCTCTAGAAGTTGAACCTTACATCAAATGCCAACCCCCGTTACATCTTTCTTTAGGCTATTTATAATCTTTCATTATATTAGCCTTAGCCATTTATGGATGGGGGGTCCTTAATCGACCACCAACCACTATTAATTGTCTGATAGCATCTTCGGATGCAGTTTCTTTCTCTTGTTACGAAAACTCCATTAGTTCTAGTACTATGCTATCCTTTAGGCGGTTGGATTGATCTTGGCAGAGGAGTGCCATAACTGTTTAATTCAGTTGCTCAGTCATGTTGTGTCCTTTTCTCCATTTGGCCATGCTATCTATTTAATTCGGTTGTTGGGGTTAGACTGGACGTGGGGATGGAGTGCATGGGCAGATGAACGACGAGGATGGTCGTGGATGGTGGTTGTCGGATCGAGGAGACGTGTGGTGGAGATCAATTTGCAGAGGCTAATGGTCATGGTGGGAGTGGGATATGTCCGGGCCATTAGATCTTCAAGCAGGTAGATTAGACGGTTATCGGGTGGTGGAGTTGCGTGGACGGTAATGGGCGGGGTGGTTTACTCTGGGCGGTAATGGTTTTTTTATCGCGTGGACATCAGGTGGTAAGTGGTAATTGTCTGAAGTCACGCGATTCCATTCAGCGGCTGACACGTAGTGGCAGAGGAGAGAGAAAAACCTCCGATAACGTGCGTGTATTACCCGTGCTATTTGTCCATGCAATATGAGCGAGGATAGTCAGATCTGGTGGAGGTGATCTGACGGTGAGGGCTGATCGTGCAAGTTACCTTTATCGGGATGAATGTGGGTCGTTGGATCGGCAGGATTAGATCAACAATGGGGATGCGGTGCGGTGTTTTATGAGCATGTAAGGGCATATGGTCAGGTTTTATGGGTACTTTGGCTTTGCGCTTGGGGCTAAGGCCAAAAGGGAGTATTTTTTTGGGGTTAGAGGGTGAACGAAGGAAATGGGAAGGTTAGCAATTGAGTGGGTAAGAGGAGAAAAGGGAAAAATGACCCAGGTGGGGCCCCTTTGAGAACAACAGATTAGACTGAGCCCCTCTTTAACCTTCCAAAAGTTAGCACTCCATCTCAAGGCTAATACTGGCACCTTATGGGGATGAAATCCTCCCTGTGACGTTTCAAGAACCATAGAACACTTCCTTCTATATGAAAACAAGATCAGAAACATTGCCTAGTATTCTATTGGGCATGGAGTCTATATAAGCATACACTAAAGATTGTAAAAAGAACATATTTACAATGCTGAGGCCTGAAAGCCTTAAACAAAATAAACTTTCAAAAACTGGCCATTGATTGGGCCATCAAAAATTGCTTCTTCTTCCAAGATTTTCAGCATGAAAGTATTGTTCCCCTGCACCTGAGAGATGACAAAAGTTCTTATCCATAGAGCATCAAATTTTCCATGATTTCCTTTCTTTTCCTTTAGTACATCCCATTTGAGAACCCCGTCACCAACCTGAAAATTGTCCATGTTTGCTTTTATTTCAAAAGCTTCCTTGATTTTCCTTTGATGTACTACAGACCTCTCAATCAATTGATCTCTGATCTAATGAACTTCAGCCAAGTCACTAATCCTCCTTGCCATGTCACTTTCCTCGTTCTGCTCTTCCTGCAAGAATTTGGCCACATGGAGAGTCAATTGAATTGGGAAAATAGACTCAGTGCCATATACCAACTTGAATGGAGAATTCCCTGTGGATTTCTTTGTGGTAACCCTGTCAGCCCATAATGCGAACTTCAGTTTAGAATCCCAGCTCCTTTTATTGTCTTCTAGTAGCTTTTTGCTTATCCTTACCAAGCTCTTATTGGATGATTCTGCTAGGCCATTTCCTTTGGGATAATATGAGGTGGAATGCACTAGTTTAATGCCCATTGAGTCACACATGTACACCAACTCTTTTGCCCTGAAATCTGCTGCATTGTCTGTAACCAATTTGGTTGGGCAGCCAAACCTGGTGAAAATGTTTTCGGTTAAGAATTTCATGAAAACTTGGTGATCAAATTTCTTAGTGGGGGTGGCTTCAATACATTTGGTAAAATAATTAGTGGCTACTAAGATCCATCTATGCTGGCCACTGGAATGTGGATTAATATCCCCTATAAAATCCAAACCGCACTATTGGAAAGGGCCACTGGTATGTATTGGCTTCAGGGGCAAAGATTTCATCTGTTTCTTTCTTGCAAACCTCTAGCACCTGTCACAAGATTTCACAAATGAAAAAACATCAGAGAATAGAGTGGGCCAATAATACCTAGCTCTCAGGATCTTGTGGGCTGTGGTTTTCCAATAATGATGTCCTCCACAGATGCTGGAATGGAATTGGTGCATGACTTCCACAGATTTCTCTTTGTCTAGAAATCTTAAGAGGATCCCAGATGGATCCCTCCAATAAAGCAGGTTGTTATTGATATAGAACTTGGCTTCTTTGAGCTTAATGGTCCTAGATTGGCTCGAACTAAGGCCTGGAGGAACTTCTATCTTCAACAAACATTGAGCTATTCTAGAATACCATTCACAAGAAGTTATATTTTCAACCAAAGGCTAGTTCTGTGCTTGTTCCACTGTTACTTCTCCTATCTATCCAGCCTCTGAATTTGTACCCATTCAATTTATGTCCAGCATTTTGTAATTTTCTTCGGCCATCAGCTTAGCAACGCCCTGGCCTTTGGTAAGCTTGGTGGGCTTCAATTCTATGTTGAACTCAATGAGCTTTGCAATCCATTTAGCCCTTCTTCCATCAATATTTGGCTGCACTAGGACATCCTTTACTGAGGCAGAGGGTACATAGGAAATCACCTTTGAGTGTAGGATGTAGATTCGAAATGCCTTTAAAGAATTAATAAGAGCATAAGCCTGTTTTTCGATAATGTCATATCTTAATTCAACATCAGTTAAGGTTTTGCAGAGAAAGGCCACTGGATGCTCTACACCTTCATCATCTTTCTGCAACAAGATTGCTGCAAGGGTGTCACAGGAAGTAAAAGAGAAGACGTGGAACTCTTTGTTATAATCTGGGATGATTAGAGTGGGGGCTTCCATAATAGCTCTTTTAATGGCTTCAAAAGATCTTCTTGCTGCATCGGTCCATTTAATCTCTAATCCCTTTCTCAACATGGAGGTAATATGTTTTACCAGTTCTACAAAATTAGGAATAAACCTCTTCAAAAAGTTGATCTTGCCTAAAAAGGATTGAATGTCCTTTTTATACCTTGGGACAAACAATGTATGAATTGCTTTAAAACTTTCTGCGTCGATCTTGACACCTGTAGCAGAAATAATGTGTCCTAAAAGCTTGCCTTCCTCTAGAGAAAATTGTGACTTCTTAGGATTTACTGAAATCCCAAACCTTCTGCACTTCAGAAACACTTTCTTCAAATGCTGCAAATGATCCTGATGACTGTGGGAGTAGACTGTTATATCATCTAGGTAAACTAGGACAAATGTGTCCTTCTCTCCTACAAAAGCTATATCCATGTCCCTCTGAAAGGTGGCCCCAACATTCATCAATCCGAAAGGCATCTTGGAGTACATGAAAGTGCCCCAAGGAGTGGTGAAGGCAGTGTTTTCTTGGTCCTCCAGATGTATAGCCACTTGATTATACCCTGAAAATCCATCCAGGAAAGACATAACTTTAGCCCCTGAAACCTTTTGCAACAAATGTTCCATTTTGGGTAGGGGGTAGTTGTTTTTATTAGAGCATTTATTTAGGTTCCTGGAATCAACACACGGCCTGATTTCCCCACTTTTCTTCCTCATGACTACCAGGTTGGCTACCCACTTCAAATACCTCAGAGGCACTATGATCTTGGCAACCAACAACTTTTTAATTTCCTTTTCAATCAAAGGGAGTAACATAGGGCTTATGGGTGATGGTGTCTTTCTCTAGTGGGATTTTATGCTGAATGATATTTTTTTCATAAGTCTTAAGGTCACTGTACTCCCAGGCAAAGACATTAGCAAATTGCTTCATCAGGGTGCAATATTCAGAACTTTGGGCAGTAGACAAATGGGTGGACAGATTTATATACTTTGGATTATCAGGGCTCCCTATGTTATGTCTATGGACTACAGACTCATCTTATTTTTGGGCAGCCTTATAGGGTCATCATTATGGTCAAACAGCTTCTCCAGGGGCACCAACCCTTTAGGTATATGGTTACTAGGCAATTGTACAATGTTGTCCTCGCCAATTTTGTTTCTCAGCTGGGATGGATGAAATTTCTCCATGGCTTCATTCTCTTGGTCAATTTGCATTTCAAAGAGTTCATCAATGACTTGCAGAAACCTATTGACTTTATCATCATCCTAAAAGATTTTCTAGTATTTGACATTATTAGGCAGAGATGGTCTATATTTTACTTGGACTTCATAAGCCAATTTAGGGGGCATGGGAGGGATGAACATGCTAGCAGACACAACAAAGGAATCAGCAAGATGATTTTTGGCTCTTGGAACATATGAGATACAAAAGCTACTAAAAGAATCTTTGAGCCTCCACATCTCATCCCTCTACGCTTTTAGCCTTGGGTGCTTTGCTTGGAACATTTTGTTCACTTGTTGAATGATGAGATTAGCATCTCCAAACACCTTTATGTCTTTGATTCCCATTTCTTTAGCAGCATTTAAGCCTAATATCAGAGCCTCGTACTCTACTATATTGTTGGTGACCTGAAAAGTTAGTTTGAAATATAGATGTATGCTTTCTTGTTTCACAGATACCAACACCACACCTACTACTGCAGTTTCCTTAGAGCAGGATCCATCAAAGAACATATCCCAAATCTGTGGCCCTTCCTTCTCTATTACCTGGCATATTGGTTTCTTGAGCTACACTGAGGCCAGCTGGGATTCTTCAATTTGGAGAATACATGCTCCAAAGTCAGTGTTCACAACATAAATGGGATGATTAGTGGGATTCTTTTCATCACTGATGATATATGCCAGCTGGGCTTCCCTGTATAATATTTTGCTTTCTCCCCCAAAAACTGGGACAATGCCATAGGATAGGTCGTTTTGCAATGTTCCCCCCAACCTCTTAATCCATCCTCTGGAAAGTAACATGCCAAACTTAGGGGGAACATCTGCTACCACAATATCCATCATCATGCTTTTCATGGGCAACTGGGATAAGGTGATGGCTAGATCTTTGATTAACCCTAAGCATTTCACTTTTCTAGAATCGAAAGAGAACAAGTCATGATAAGGTCTAGTGATATCAAGGCCCAACTCATCCATGATAGTCTTGGGCATTAGATTATGACTGGAACTTGTGTCCAACAGACAGTTGTGAAGGATTTTGTCATGAATAGTTAGGGCTACATAGAAGGATAGGGAGCTATCATCAGAGGGTTCAGTCATTGTGCTAAGAACAACTGCAGGTTTATCATCTTGCAAATTCACATAGTCATTGGAGGCTTGTGTGGCTTTGAGCTCAAGGGCATCAAGGATGGGCTTCTTAAAGACCTCACTCTTTACAAGTTTTATCAATGGTATAGATATTTTCAACTTCTCGACTTCTGATTGAAAACTGAAAGGGGAAGGAGACTTGTCAGGGCCTCTTACCTCTTGAGCTGGTGCTTTGAGGATGATGGGATCAGCTGCTGGTTGCTTCTGCTTGCTAATCTACTACTCTGTGGGGACAACAACTCTTTGGGCAGGGATTTCTTTAACATTACTCATCCTTGACCTCAGGATATATCTCTGCTGATCTTCATTTTACAGAACAGATTCTCTGTCCCACTCTTGGCTGGTCTGGTCCTTGAGTAATGACTCCTCATAGGCAGCTAATGTCAAAAAGGAAGCACTACCTTTGTCTTCCATGTAGTGGATCTCATCCTCTTCATCATATGGCTCCTCCTCCATGACTACATTCTGGAAAGGAGTCTTCACCTTCTGCTCTTCACTGGCCTCTTTACTCCTTAGCATGATCTGCAATTGTTGATTTGCTCTCCTGTATGGATTTGGGTTTCTAGGAGAAAATGTATTAGGACCCCTTCCTTTCCTTGCATTCTACTCAACCTTCAGCTTGGAGATCTCGGAGGCTAATGACTCTATCATCTTGGTCATTTTATCTATTTTGGGGTCTGAAGATGAAGAAGATTCACCCATCTGTCTTCTTTGATCAGCGCATCCTTTGAGTTTCTCTGCAGCCATGATATTAGATTCTACCTCTGAGGCTGCATCTTGCATTTCAGCCAGACTAGAACATCTTATTTCTCTCAATAACATACAGAATTCAGAATCAAAAGCATTGGAATAGGTAAGCTTGGCCAAGGTGGGAGTAGGTTTTACTTCAACTGGTATCTTGCTGTACATGTGGTTGAACCTTTTATTGAAATCAAACAATGACTCCCCATTTTCCATTTTTAGGTTGCGAAACTGAGTATGATAATAAAGCAGATATTTCGTATCCCCCCAATGCTTTAGGAAAACATCATCTAAGGCCTTAATGTCTGTTATAGACCTAGGGTTCAATTCTCTGAACCATTTTCTAGCCTCTCCATCTAGGATTTGGACAAATACTCTCATCCATACATCATCTTCATGATATCTAGGTTATCAGCATAATTATAGAATGAGTCGAGATTTTCTTCTACAGTTACTCCCTCTGTCCCAGTGAACTTAGGCATGTATTTCTAATATTCTCCTGTAGGCATGGCATTCAAAGGATTAGGAAAGACAAAGGGCCCATACCTAGCAGCTATGATTCTTTCCATTTTGGTGGGTGCTTGTGGGCCTGCCATGACTAGGGTAGATGAAATAATGTTGGTAGTTTGAAAGATAGGGAGTTGAGAAATGACTGACAGGGTTAAAGGAATATGATGAACAAGAGGAGAGGTTTCCTTTGGGCTGAGATCCAAAGGAGGACCTAAAGAATAAGGACCTTTATGAATCTCTGAAAATTTCTCTTCACTACTAGTGCTAAAGGCTATATTCTCAACATGTATGTACTCTGTTACAAGCCTTTCTTGCAAAGATGCATAAGATTGTTTAGGTTTACCTGATCCAGATGCTCCCTTTTGTGATGTATTTCTTTGCTTAGTAATCTTCGTAGGGTCAGGTACTGGGTCAACAAGTGATTTCTGAGGATTTCCACGAGTGTGCCTCACAAATTGAGCCAGAACTATGCTGTGGAGTCGCCAAGAGGTTCAGCCTCCAATAGAGTCGCCAGATATATGATTACAACCAAAATTGTGTCCAGACTTTATCTATCATCAAAGATTGGATCTGTGTCATCTCTCAGGGAAGTTGAGCTTCAATCTCCTCTCCCTGAAAACAATGCCAATTATGTTAGGGCTCAAGGAAACTCTCCTAGGTTGTAGCTTGGAGATGCCTGGTAACATATAAATTAAACTATTTTTGCAAAAGTTTATTGGAAGGGATGATGGTTTGGTTCAAGCCAGATAACCACTTCTACTATGTTTTCATTCCAGACATGCATGAACACCCTCAGACTACAAGGCTTTAGACCGAAAATGCTCAATAGTTTAGGAATTAGGTGAATATGGAGAATATTGACCACACCAGCAGATACACACAACCATGTGATGGCCGGTTGCAACCAATAAAGAAACTTGTAGATCTAATCTATCAATGCAAAGACAAGATGACAATAGTTTTGCATTTAGACACAGAAGAGACCTGAGTGGCCTACTCACTAATACATTCAATATTTCAATAGAGATATATGATGAAAATTATCTAGTATTAAACATGAAGCAATCATGAATACAACATCACAGGCACAATCTTATAATAGAGAAGAAATGGACAGTGAGCATGTAATAGCAAAAGAAGCTTGCATTGCTAAAAATGAAGATGAGACGCTGCAAGTTACAGAGTGTCTATAGTCTCTAGAAGTTGAACCTTACATCAAATGCCAACCCACGTTACATATTTCTTTAGGCTATTTATAATATTTCATTACATTGGCCTTAGCCGTTTATGGATGGGTGGGTCTTAATCGACCACCAACCACTATTAACTCTCTGATATCATCTTTGGATGTAGTTGCTTTCTCTTGTTACAAAAACTCCATTAGTTCTGGTGCTGTGTTGTCCTTCAGGCGGTTGGATTAATCATGGCAGAGGAATGCCATAACTGTTTAATTCGGTTGTTGGGTTGTGCTGTGTCCTTTTCTCCATTTGGCCATGCTCTCTGTTTAATTTGGTTGTTGGGGTCAGACTGGACGTGGGGATGGAGTTCATGGGTAGATGAACGACAAGGATGGTTGTGGATGGCGTCCGTCGGATCAAGGAGACATGTGGCAGAGATCAATTTGTAGAGGCTAATGGTCATGGTGGGAGTGGGATATGTATGGGCCGTCAGATCTTCAAATAGGTAGATCAAACGGTTATCGGGTGGTGGAGTTGCGTGGACAGTAACGGGCGTGGTGATTTACTTTGGGCAGTAATGGTTATTTTATCACGCGGACATCAGGCGGTAAGTGGTAATTGTCCGAAGTCGTGCGATTCCATTTAGCGACTGAAACGTAGTGGCGGAGGAGAGAGAGAAACCATCCATATCGTGCGTGTATTGCCCACACTAGTTGTCCATTCGATATGAGCAAGCACCTTCAGATTTGGTGGAGGTGATCTAACGGTGAGGGCCAATTGGGTAGGTTGCCTTTAACAGGAGGAATGTGGGTTGTTGGATCAGCGGGAGTAGATCAATGGCAGGGATGTGGTGCGGTGTCTTATGAGTGCACAAGGGAATATGGTCGGGTTTTATGGGTACTTTGGCTTTGCGCTTGGGGCTAAGGCCAAAAGGGAGTATTTTGTCAGGGTTAGAGGGTGAACAAAAGAAACGGGAAGGTTACCAATTGAGCGGGTAAGAGGAGAAAAGGGAAAAATGAACCAGGTGAGGCCCCTTTAAGAACAAAAGATCAGATTGAGCCCCTCTTTGACCTTCCAAAAGTTAGCACTGCATCTCAAGGCTAACACTACTCACTAAATCATATGCATCATTTGATCAAAAGTTGTAAAGTTTAAGAGGTAGTTGGTTTGTAAGTAAAAAGGTAGCTGATTTCCTCTAGAAAGCTAGTGGATTACATAGACAGGAAACTTTGCTTTTTCTCAAATAATTTTCTTATTTCCTCCTCAAGCCTCACAAGCAATATTCTCATCAAGTATGCCTCAAGTGAGGGTAGATACAGTGTTGTTTATGGCTACCATTTTAGAGAGCTTGAAGAATTAAGATTTGGGGTAGAAACACCAGTTCACCAATGACTTAGCATACCCTATTTTTTGATGCAATCACTCCTGGACTCCAACAACAAAGAAAAGATCAAAAATTCCCAATAGTTAGTTCACCATGGGCTGACCAGAATCCTGATTGAGGATGCCCTCCAAAACCTCAAGATCCATATAACATGGTCAGTCTTCAGAGACTTACCAGTAGAGGATAACATCAAAACCCTCATCTATGATGTTAGTCCTTTTGTCAGTAAGGAGGAGGCAAAACAAGAAGAAGACAATACAAAGCTAGATTGGGATGAGATGGATGAAGAAGGAACTAATACAGAGGATGATTCTGAAATAGAAGATAAAGAAGGCATTGAAACAGAGGAGGAAACGAAGAAAGAAACTGGTAGAGATGAGAAAGAAAAAATAGAGAGGAAAAGAAGGCATTGAAACAGAAGGGGAAGAACAAAAGGAGGAGTCACCTAGGGTGTTTCTAGAGGTCCTTGAGTAGAAGGCAACAACTTCCATCACTGCTCTCAGCACACCAGTCAAGCAAAAAAAAGAAAAGAAGGAGGAAAACCCCTCTACATTTTAGAACAAGAAAGAGTAGCAAGAAATAAAAGAGCTATGTGGCTTCATGGATAGAGAAGCATCTGAAAAATCAAATCCCATGGCCCTAATCAGCACCCATAGTCTAATTTTAAATAATCCTCAGTTGGCACCTCTATATCTTGTTGCTCAAGGTCAATAAATTTCACACTTTGAGGACATGTTTAGGCTACCAAGAAATGATAATATACATGCCTGCGTAAAGAGATGGAAAATATTGCCACATAGCTTGAATATCAGAGAATATCAGTGGGAAGAAGTAGAAAGGAAATTAGGCTTCTATAAACAAGAAGTAGAGACCACAACTGAAGCATGAGATGTCAGAGAGGCTACCAGAGCCACTAAGTTGCTTAGAGGATGAGAAACACTTTCAGTAGCAGGTGATGATGAGCCTCATCATTAAGTAATTATATGGGCCTTAATTGACCTTATTAACCTCCTAGCTTAGTCAAACCAATTATTCTCACAACTTATTTCATACTTTTGATTAAATTTTGTTTATGGGATGAGTAGAGTTGGATATTTTTCTTTGTGGTCTAATGTGCATATAATGCAGGAATAAAGGATGAAAGAAAGGAAAATGCAGGGATAAAAGATAAAAGCAAGGAACTATGGTAAATACCTTGGTAAAAAGTCGAATGGGACAAGGGAGAGGAATTATAGGAGGTAAATCCTCCTCATTTACTACCCTCCATTCGAATATTCCTCCATTAGTTTAAAGTACAAACAACGAAATCAAGTGTACTAGAAGGCATCCAAGCAAGTGAATGTGCAAACAGCTAAATTACGTGTACTAGAAGGCAGCCAAGAAAGTGAAAGTACGATTTTATCTTGAGTTGGGAGCCAATCCTCCCTACTAGAAGGTAGTCGAGCTAGTGAAAGGAAAAGCATGAGTTTATCATTGAATTGGGAGTTGTGCCTCCCCAATTTTTGAAGAAAGTCATTGGAGACTTCAGATGTATAAATAGAGAGGCTGAGGACCTCAGTTATTTTAGTTAGTTACGAAGAGTTATCAAAAATTCAAACTTCTCACTGTAGAACTCCACTTTGTTTTCAAGTTGCAATTCTTGTAACAATTTTTTATTTATAATGAAGATGAGTTTTGTTTTGAGCCAACACTAGGTTAACTCAAAGGGTTGAAGCTCTTAGGTTGTCTCTAGTAGCCCAATCTCCTCTTTATTGTATTTTTATGCTAGCATAGATTCCTATTTTTTTTTCATTTGCTTAATTAGATGCATTTTCATTACAGCAGTCGTACAGATTCATGGTTTCCTGTTCATCTGCTTAAGTAGTTCATTTTCATTAAAACAATAGCATAGATTCATGATTTTATTGTTCATTTACTTCAGTAGTTGATTTCTATTACAAAGGTTTATTGTTTAATTGTTTATCTGTTTAAGTAGTTGCAGTCTCATTACAGTAGTGTATAGTATATTAGATGTGTTTCAGTTTTCTTCATTTACGCTTTCAATTAGTAGGTTAGAAAAGAAAAGATCCGCAAGGTTTCCTACAGGTGTCTCGGCATCACCTCCTCCCTCTAGGACAATGACATGAGGAAGAAACCTTGCAGCAACCCCAAAAACATAGGGTTTTGGTTTTCACAGGGAGTTTGTTGTTTAACACAATCACTGGGTTCATTACATTGCTACTCTATTCCTTTCATGATCATCTTCTCCATCACTCTCTTCCTGTCATTTGATCTCCCTCATATCCCTTTCATTCTACCTCAGCATGAAATACTTAGGTGGAAGCAATTAATTCATGTTTAAATGGTTTTTAGCCGTAGATCACCTTACTCAACAAAACTCGACCAATCACCGCCCAATTCATTTTCAATGCTGACTTTATGCACTTTAAATCCCCACCGTCAATATTCCTTGTTTGATCCAATGGTTATCGCACACCCGCTCGCCAACTAGCTCGGTCAAATATCCACTGTTGATCTGCCTCGCCATATCCAATGACTATCATGCGATATTGCATGGATTTTTGTCTGATCATTATCCACCTGAGGGCACGCGGTAAGAGTGGCTTCCTCATGCTACATGTCACCCGGGGAGGCTAATCGTGTAAAATTTTAGAAAAATTCTTACAACTTTGAGGGCACGCGATAAACAACTTACCTCCCTCTAACCCTGCTTTGTTATTTCTACACATTTTCTTCTCCTGCTTTATTCTCTACCATTGATCTGTCTCTTGACCCGATGACAGTCGCTTCACCTGATCGCCAACTAGGTTGGACGATCTCGACCATTGATCAGCCCTGCCTAATCCAATGGCTGTCACGCAATCTCATGAGGACACTTGCACGAACGTTATCCAGCCGAGAGGACATGAGAAAAGTGGTTTTATCGTGCTACATGTCTTGCAGTAAGGCTAATCATGTGAAATCTTAAAATATAGCTTATGGTTTTGAGGGCACGCGAAATATAACTTACCACCTCCACAAACCCGCTACCATTTCCGCACGTTTCTTTTGCTCGTGATTTAATCTCAGTAGTCCATCTCTTGTTAACCCTGTGTGTTCATCTATTTACTCAACCTCCACCACATAATCTCCACTGTTCATCCTGTTAGTTAACCCTATTGGCCCATCTATCTACGTACCCTCCTACGATCTGATCTCAGCGATTCATTTACCTTTCACCCTCCTGATCCAACAGCTCTTATGCATTGTTTCTCATTACGTCCTCCTTTCACCAATTTTGATCTCCGTCTGCTCTTTCGCTTAAACGCATACTTAGCTTAGTTTCCTTTGCTTACCCCTTAGTCTAGTTTTGATGCTTTTACTTCTGTAAGTTAGAGAATTAGCATTATATTAGTGATTGATCTAGTAAGTCTGCTTAACATAGTTGTTTAATTGGTTATCTAGGGTATGGTGTGAGTTTAGCATTACATGATTGTTTTCTTCGTTATTGCAATAGAGTAGCTCTCCCTTAGAATAGATTTTCTCTTCTTCCATCAAAATCAAGCTTCTTCTGAGCCTATCAGAGTCTAGCTTGAAACCCCTGGGGTCTCTTGCAAGATGAGTAGTGACAACAGGAAGTACCTTCACTTCTACTTGTGCATATAGCACTATCACCTTGAAGTTTGTATGAACGTCGGGTTGATAAGTAAAGTTGGTAGCCCTAAGAGTTACAACATTCTTGCTGCAATACATAGGCTCATCACATACCAGCAGGGTATGCAAGGGTCATTCCATGCATATTACAACCCCAACCAAACCACAAATATACCTTCTTGGGGACCCTCTGCTCATCCTTCCTAGTCTACACCCCCTCTTTGGTCCTATACATTTCAGTATCATTCCCAACCAGCTAACCATTGTTGGGTCCCTATAATACTAGTGATTACCCCATTACTATTGTAGTTATACCCCTTATTTATATTGTTTTGCCCCTATTACCCCCATATTATTATTTCTGTGCCCCATAGGATCCCTCTATTGTTATTTTTGTGGCTTTATATTATTATTGTTAGGTCGGCTGGATTATATTGTGACTCCTTAGACTCCTATATATAGAAATGAGGTTTTGTCATTTGTATCATCCAAGAATTGTTCATTTATGTAATGTAAAGGAGGTTTCCCCCTCGAAGAGGCTGAATTCTAAGGCGTGGATCTCTCTTTTCTATCTTTTTGTGAGCTGGTTTCATAACATTTGGTATCAGAGCTTTGGATTCTAGGGTTTTGCTGCTCCAAACAGGTCATCGTGGAATTTTCGCTATAACTTTTTTTCTGTGATGTTTCAGAAGTCTAAAAAAAAACCCATTTGAGAAGAATTGGCGCTGAGCCTTGGGTCTAAATTTCAGAGTTTTGCGCGTGATATTGTCGGAGATATGATCTGAGGAAGTTGGTCTTTTTGCAGACTCCTGAATTACATTCAAAACAGGTGACCTGGGGAAAATCGTCATAACTTTCTCTCTGAGGATCGGATTGAAATTTCGTAAAAAGGTACAGAAAGAGGACGGACTTTAGTTTCTTGTGGGTGTTGTTTAGATCCAAAGGTCGAAACAGTGACTCGCGGCACATCGTACAAGTTAGATCTACTGAACTAGTCTATAATCAAGTCACTGTGGGAGATTTCGCATAACTCTTCCTTGGAGAATTCAATTTGGGTCAGACTTGTGGCATTGGAAAGAGGACATAGAGAGCTATTACACGTAACAAGTTCAGAACTAGATGACTGGAAAGTACAGAGATACATCAGAGGCAATATCGAGCTCCTACAAAGTGAAAAAAGGTGTGTAGATTTTTTTAAATTTTTGCTTAAGCTTGGTTTGAAAATTTATTTTGAAGGAATTCAAAGGGCATAGTAGAGCATTATTATCAGTAACTGATGCCCCGAGGAAAGAAAATGCAAACACCTAGTAAGGAACCTGAAAGCTCTAGCATGACTCATGAAGAAGAGGAAGAAATGCTACATGATATATCAAAATTACAAGAACAAGTGCAACAAATGTCACGCTCACAAAAGTTAACAGATGCTAAGATAAATGGCGTGGAAGCTAAGATAAATGGCGTGGAAGCTAAGATGAATGGCATGGAAGCTAAGATGGACAATTTGAAGATAGATTTGAACACAAATTTGAAGACAGGCATGGCAGATTTGAAGACAGATTTGACTAATTTTCTACAAGAAATACTTACTAATGGTGAAAAGGTAGTAAAGGAAACTCATGATGAGAACAAAAGAAATGTTAATCATGATTCCATAGACGCTAATGTTGGATCGAAGAATCACCACATTCCAAAAATCGATATGAGGAAGTTTGATGGCAAGGATCCCGCCACATGGATATTACAGATGGAGCAATTCTTCGATCTCAATAATGTGCAAAACACACAAAAGGTACGTATGGCAACTTTATATTTGGAACCAAATCAGTTTGTATGGTATCAATGGCTTTGTTCTCGTAAACAATTTATCACTTGGGCAATTTTTACGGAAGAATTGATAGCACATTATGAGGATACAAAAAGCAACACTTTTTTTAGCCAATTGATAAGTCTCAAACAAAAGGGTTCAATAATGGAGCACATTGAGGAGTTCCAAAAATTGAACATAAGGGTAAAAGATATTCCAGAGGAGCATAGGATTGATGTGTTCATAGGGTCTTTAAAGGATAATATCCAACATGATGTGCGCCTTTGGGAACCTGATTCATTAGAGAAGGCATTCAGGTTAGCAAGAAAAATGGAAAGCAAAATTATGGCAACTAGGAAGCATACCATTCACAACTATAAAGACGGAAGTGTTGTTGCCCATAGTCTTCCACAACCTACAAGGTTGACACCACAACAATTGGAAGAAAAAAGAGCAAAAGGGCTTTGTTACAATTGTGATAGCAAATACACAAAAGGTCATAAGTGTGCTGAGAAGAAATTATTCTACATAGATTGTGAAGAGGAAGAAGAAAAGGAGCAAGAAAGGTCAAAAGAAGAGAATATATTCCAGGAACAAAGCCTAGATGAAGAACAAATAAATCCGACCATATCTTGTAATGCATTGGCGGGAATTACCACTCCTCAAACCATCAAGATAGAAGGACAAATCAAGAAGAAAAAGGTAATAGTGTTGATTGATTCAGGAAGCACCCACAATTTTATTCATTGTAGGGTAGCAAAAGAATTGAATTGCTTCCTATATCCAGCACCAGAGTGTCAAGTGATGATTGCAAATGGAGGAACAATAAATTGTTCTGGAAAGTGCCATAATATCAAGCTATCCATGGGAGAATATGTATTGACTAGCCCAATGCTTTCCATTCCAATGGGAGGTGCTGATGTTGTACTAGGAGTCCAATGGCTACAATCCTTGGGTACAATAGCTTTTAATTTTCAAGAACTTTTCATGAAATTTTCTGTGGAAGGAAAGGAAGTTGAATTAAGGGGTATTGCAGGGAAACCAGGAAAGATAATCAGCTCTAATGGCATGACAAAGCTTCTAAAAAAGGAGCAAAGAGGTGTAATTGCACAATTATGTTCGCTAGATGTTTCCACATTGGAATCATCTATTTCTCCAGATCTCCAAAAAGTCCTTGACAATCATTCCAAGGTATTTGAGACTCCCAAAGGTCTCCCACCTATGCGTGATCATGATCATGCTATTCATCTGATTCCAGGAAGTGTTCCTCCAAACATCAGGCCGTACAGATATCCATATGTCCAAAAAAGTGAAATTGAACGTATGGTTGCAGAAATGCTAGAGGCTGGTATAATTCAACCGAGTCAAAGTTCTTTCTCAGCTCCAGTAGTATTGGTGCACAAGAAGGATGGATCATGGCGCATGTGTCCAGATTATAGGGAGCTCAACAAGCTCACTATTAAAGATAAGTTCCCCATTCCTGTCATTGATGAATTACTGGATGAATTGCATGGATCAATTTACTTCACCAAGTTGGATCTTCGTTCGGGATATCATCAAATCAGAATGAAGATTGAAGACATTCTGAAAACGGCATTTAGAACTCATGAGGGTCATTATGAATTTTTGGTCATGCCTTTTGGCCTTACCAATGCACCTTCAACATTTCAAGGTTTGATGAATTCAATTTTCAAACCATTCCTTAGAAAATTTGTGTTAGTATTTTTTGATGATATACTAATCTACAGCAAGTCTTGGAAGGATCATGTTGAACATGTTGACAAGGTGCTACAACTATTGGAGGAGAAACAATTATATGCAAAAAGATCCAAATGTTTCTTTGGAGTCCAGGAGGTGGAATATTTGGGTCATATTGTATCTCATGAAGGAGTTAAGGTAGACCCTAGCAAAATTAAAGCCATTAAGGAATGGAAAATCCCCACATCCATAAAGCATCTGCGAGGATTTCTTGGGTTGACAGGGTATTATCGCAAGTTTGTTAAGAATTATGGGAGAATAGCAGCACCTCTAACAACATTATTGAAGAAAGATTCATTTTCATGGACTCCGGAAGCAACAAAGGCCTTTAAACATCTTAAAGAGGCAATGTGCCAAGCACCGGTCTTAGCTACACCGGACTTCACAAAAACCTTTATTGTGGAATGTGATGCTTCAGGAAATGGAATTGGTGCTGTTCTAATGCAAGATGAAAGACCCATTGCTTTTGAAAGTCGTCCAATCAAGGGAAAGTTTTTAAGCAAAGCTATTTATGAGAAGGAAATGTTGGCAATACTCCATGCACTTAAGAAATGGCGACCCTACCTAATGGGAAGACACTTCAAGGTAAAAACGGATCATGATAGCCTTAAATACTTTTTAGAACAAAGATTATCCTCTGAAGAGCAACAAAAGTGGGTCACAAAGATGTTGGGTTATGACTTTGAAATCATCTACAAAAAAGGGAAGCAAAATGTGGTGGCAGATGCACTCTCAAGAAAGGATGAGGATATGGAAGCATTGTTGTGTGCCATTTCTATTATCCAACCAGATTGGATAAACGAAGCAAAGGAGGAATGGAAGAATGACGAAGAAGTGTGGGCACTTATTCGAAAGCTACAACAAGATTCCAGTACTTCTGATACATTTAGCTGGCAAAATGATTCGTTATGGTACAAAGATCGCTTATACCTCTGTAAGAATTCCCAGCTAAAACAAAAGATTCTTATGGAATTGCACACTTCTCCCTTAGGAGGGCACTCAGGATTTTTAAAAACTTACCACAGGGTTAAGAAGGAATTTTTTTGGGATGGCCTTAAATCAGATATTCAAAAGTTTGTGGCGGAATGTTTGGTTTGCCAACAAAATAAAGTTGAAACAATTAAGACACCGGGTCTATTACAACCTTTATCCATTCCAAGCCAACGTTGGGAGGAGGTTTCAATGGATTTTATCACAGGTTTACCCAAGTCTGAGGGAAAGAGTGTCATCATGGTGGTAGTTGACAGACTTACCAAGTATGCACACTTTTGTGCATTATCACATCCATTTAAAGCCAGTACAGTTTCTACTGCATTTATGGAAACAGTTCAAAAGCTACATGGAAACCCAAAGATTATTGTAAGTGACAGAGATCCCATTTTCACTGGAAATTTTTGGACAAAATTATTTTCTTGTCTTGGTACTCAGTTAGCTCATAGCTCATCTTATCATCCTCAATCTGATGGGCAAACTGAGATAGTAAACAAATGTTTGGAAGGATATCTTCGTTGCTTTGTATCTGATAAAAAACACAATGGGTCAAATGGTTGCCTCTGGCTGAATGGTGGTATAACACTTCCTTCCATACAGCAACAAAAATGACCCCATTTATGGCACTTTATGGGTACCAACCACCATCAATCACATCATATTTAAGAGAAAATTCTAAGGTTCAAGCAGTGGAACATCACATCGAACATCAACAACAAGTCCTCCAACTCTTAAAGGATAACCTCGTGTTGGCACAAAATAGAATGAAACAACAGGCAGATCAACATCGCAGTGAAAGAAGTTTTGATGTAGGTGATTGGGTATTCCTACGGCTACAACCATATAAGCAAATGTCCCTAAAGCAAGCTAAGAAGGATAATAAATTATCACCAAAGTATTATGGTCCGTACAAGGTGTTGAAAAAGATTGGTACTATGGCATACAAATTGGAGCTTCCTGCAGCTTCTCGATTGCACCCAGTTTTCCATGTTTCATGTTTAAAGAAGGTTATAGGCGACAAGCTCCCAGTTCAAACAATATTGCCAGAACTTGACGAGGAAGGAAAAATTATATTGGAACCGGAAGTAGTCACAGAAACAAGAACTCGACAGCTACGAAATCGATCAATTTCAGAGTATCTTATCAAGTGGAAGAACTTATCCGCTGAAGATTCCACATGGGAGGATGAGAATTTTATGCAGAAGTATCCAGAACTACTCAAGCGTTGAGGACAACACTTTTTTGAAGGAGAGGGGCATGTTGGGTCCCTATAATACTAGTGATTACCCCATTACTATTGTAGTTATACCCATTATTTATATTGTTGTGCCCCTATTACCCCCATATTATTATTTCTGTGCCCCATAGAATCCCTCTATTGTTATTTTTGTGGCTTTATATTATTATTGTTAGGTCGGCTGGATTATATTGTGACTCCTTAGACTCCTATATATAGAAAGGAGGTTTTGTCATTTGTATCATCCAAGAATTGTTCATTTATGTAATGTAAAGGAGGTTGCCCCCTCGAAGAGGCTGAATTCTAAGGCGTGGATCTCTCTTTTCTATCTTTTTGTGAGTTGGTTTCATAACAACCATTCATTTCAACCTTATGTTCAACCACAACATTAGTGGAAAACTCCACACTAGGGGTGGAGGCCCAATTCAACAATGTTCCAACAATATTGTCTCCACCACCTATTCAACCACAACTCCTGCACTCTGCTCCACCTAAGCAACCACAAATGCATGCCCAGCCAAATCCAAACCCAAAAAATAGGCAGACTCAACAAGAATATAGTGGAGAGACATCATACCCAGCTTATGTTGTAGAAATTTAGTAGATCAACCTACGATATGGGAGAATTCTCCCTGGTAACCAGCTTCCCTCTCCACATAGGGAGGATGAGGAAGAAAGAGAGGAAAGCCACCTTAAATTAAATCCACCCTTTCCTGAGAGATTAACCCAACCACTCTAGCCTACCCTAGAAGAAACTAAACTTATGGGAGAATTGAAAAATCTGTGTAAAGATCCCCCTTCTCCAGGACATCAAAGATGTTCTCATTTACAACAGGTTGATTAATAAGAAGTGCTTCAAGCATCCAGGAAGAAGAAAAGGGGATGCCCCTACCATTAATGTCATTGGGAAGTTGTCTGACTTAACGTTGGGGCAGGGAATATATCCAAAATATTTAGACCCTGGAAGCCCTGTAGTAGATGTGCACATAAATGGCACCATTGTCCCACACACTTTGATTGATCTTGGGGCTACCATTAATGTGATGACTAAGGACACCATGCTCAAGCTCAACCTCCAAGGATCATTCAGGAAGACCACAATACTTCTACAACTTGTAGACCATTCCACAGTCACCCCCGAGGGAATTGTGGAGGATGTGATGGTCCCCATTGACTCCTGGGAGTACCCTAGAGATTTCCTAGTTCTCTAGACTAAAGCTAAGCTTACTGGTTACCCTCTCATCCTTGGGAGGCCATGGTTGGCCAGAGTTGATGCTTATATTGGCTGTAGAGCTGGGAATATGACCATCAAGAATGGGCTTATGTCCAAAAAATTAGTCCTATACCCTCTTGCTCAACCTACCCGAGAGAATGAGGAGGAAGAGGATGAGGTTTATGCCCAAGTTTATGCTTTTTAAAAAACCATAGGAGGAGGACAATAAGATGAGGATGACTTAATTGAACACCTGCTCCAAAGTCCAACACATAGTTAACTACCATTCGAAGAAGAAGTAAGGGAAATCAAGAACAATCATCCAGTTGACTTATTCTTGGCTAATTCCAACCCACTCCGTGTCAAAACCATAGAATTTGGCCCAGAGAAAACTTCGCAAATTAATCCATCTCTTTCTGCTTTAGAAGAGGAAAATCTATGCAACATGTTGAGAGAGAACCTAGAAGCCTTCGTTTGGAGTTATAAAGAAATGAAGGGAGTGCACCCCTCAGTGTGTACTCACCACATATACATCAAAGAAGGTTGCAAGCAAGTTAGGAAACCACAAAGGAGGATGAATCCAACTCTTAAAGCCATAGTCAAAGAAGAACTGCAAAAAGTGTTGGCTTATTGGGCCTGACCCAGGTCCAGTAGAGTTATTTAGCCAAACAAATCCCGTAGCTACCGGCCCTTTCGGCAACAGCCTGCGAAGCATGGAATGAGGTCTCTATTAGTTGAATCTACATAGCACAAGGCCACAACGTGGTGAACGAACCCTCCAGACCACATCAAGACATCCCAAGGGTGTGGAAACCTGGTTCCAGCACCGTCCCCTGCTACCTCGGGTGAGACCTCAGTCCACACTCTGCGGGCTATTGTTGAAAGGGCCGGTAGCTATGGGATTTGTTTGGCTAAATAACTCTTACGAACCTAGGTTAGGCCCATAGAATACGCACACACAACCGTGGATTCTACCAGGCCTCTGTGCATACAGTTACAGAGCCTCTATCTACCGACCAATACCCTCAATTCGGACTTACAGATTCACATGCAATCTTCACATACCCATAGCACTATGATTCGTTCAAACCCAAAAACTACCTTCTACCCTTAGAGCCTCACTCTATTTATACATTCCCATGGTCCACAAAGGAAATTACAGGCACCCCCTTCAACGCCACCAGAGGTCACTGAACACCGCAAAAGCATCATTCACTCAGGGTGGTAAACAATCACACGTTCCATAAAGGAATGCCTCGACTTGTTAACATAGCTATAGAGCCTCTATCTACCCACCAATACCTCCAAACCACATCAAGACATCCCAAGGGTGTGGAAACCAGGTTCTAGCACCCTCCCCTGCTACCTCGGGTGAGAACGACGGCACACAATTCCTTAATCCTTATTACTTAATAAGTTATTATAGAGCAAATCTACTTGTTATGGTCTTTAAGCAAACATTATAGAGCAGATGTCAGGACTGGGATCTGCCTAAGGGGTGTCTGATGTCAGAACATTGGAACTCTATAGACAAAGAATTTGAGGATTGAGGGGATCAGGGGTAGTAGTAGTTCAGAGTACACTGACGTGCAAACCAGAAGTTAAAAATGACGAGAACGATCCAGTTACCGATATTCAAAGGAGCAGATGGAAAACCAACAAAAAATCCTGCTGATGGGAAGACTGCAAGGAATTACGGTAGATATAGAAGGCGTGAGCACCTTGACGAACTTTGAAGTCATAGAAATTGTGGATGAAAATAACCCTTATCCCACGTTGTTGGGGATAGATTGGGCCACCGATATTAATGGGGTTATTAATTTAAAGAAGCGAAAAATGATATTTGAGAAGAAGTCGCTCCACGTAATCATTCCGCTAGATCTAGCGAAAGGGCCGTGTTACACTAAACCCGTGTGAAACGACGGGAATGATGACGAATTAGATTGTATCTATAAGGAATAAGGAATTGCCCTGTTTTGAATCTACACAGCGCGAGGCCGTAGCACAACGTGCGAACCCTACAGACCACATCAAGACATCCCAAGGGTGCGGAAACCTAGTTCCAACACCCTCCCCTACTACCTTAGGTGAGACCTCAATCCGCGCTCCACCGAATATTTCTGAAATGTCTGGTAGCTGCAGGATTTGTTTGGCTAAATAACTCTTCTGAACCTGGGTCAGGCCCATAGAATGTGTGCACACAGCTGCAGATTCTACCAAGCCTCTACGCACATAGCTACAGAGCCTCTATCTACCCACCAATACCCTCGACTCGGACATACAGATGCACATACAATCTTCACAAACCCATAGCGATATGATTCATTCAAACCCAAAAACTACCTTCTACCCTTAGAGCCTCGCTCTATTTATACATTCCCATGGTCTGCGAACTGAAATTACAGGTACCACCTTCGATGCCACTAGAGGTCACTGAGCAGCACAAAATTGTCATTCACTCAGGGCGGGAAACGATCACACGTTCCATAAATGAATGCACCGACTTGTTGACACAGTCACTTATTATGATCACTTCACTTCAGGAATATCCAACCCTACAGCGATTGGAAACAGAGGCAAGGGAGCTCTAGCAAGCCTATGATAATGCCAGAGGGACCATGTAGACAACTATTATTATGCAGCGCTTGGCCAAGATGAGGAAGGCCCAGGCCTTGAAAGTGGCTGCAGCAGTAGATAGTGCAAAGAGAAGATACAAAGTTAGAAAGTGGTTGCATTGGTACGAGGCGGTCTCGTATGCGGCCCCCTCGCTAGAGCTAAAATCCTATGAGGGGTTGTTCTCTATTAACCGAGCAGAGTAGAATGAGCATTATCATTTGCGAGAATTGGTAGAAACAACGAAGACGGAGCTGGATCTGGCGGAAGGGCTATGTTACACTAGACCTGTGTGCAATGATGGGAATGATGATGAATTAAATTGTATCTATAAGGATTAAGGAATTTCCATGTTTCGAATATACGTAGCGTGTGAACCCTCTAGACCACATCAAGACATCCCAAGGGTGCAGAAACCTAGTTTCAGCACCCTCCCCTGCTACGTCGGGTGAGACCTCAGTCCGCGCTCCTGGGTTGTTGCTGAAAGGCCTGGTAGCTATGGGATTTGTTTGGCTAAATAACTCTTCCGAACCTGGGTCAGGGACATAGAATCTGTGCACACAGCTGTGGATTCTACCAGGCCTCTATGCACACAGCTGTAGAGCCTCTATCTACCCACCAATACCCTTGACTCAGACTTACAGATGCACATACAATCTTCATAGACGCATAGCACTATGATTCATTCAAACCCAAAAACTGCCTTCTACCCTTAGAGCCTAACTCTATTTATACATTCCTATGGTCCATGAACTGAAGTTATAGGTACCGCCTTTAACGTCACCAGGGGTCACTGAGTAGCGCAAAAGCATCATTCACTCAGGGCAGGAAACAATCACACGTTCCATAAAGGAATGCCTCGACTTGTTGACATAGCTACAAAGCCTCTATCTACCCACCAATACCCTCCAGACCACATCAAGACATCCAAGGGTGCAGAAACCTGGTTCCAACGCCCTCCCCTGCCACCTTGGGTGAGAACGGCGGCACACAATTTTGTAATCCTTATTACTTAATGAGTTATTATAAAGAAGATCTACTTGTTACGGTCTTTAAGCAAACATTATAGAGTATATGCCAGGACTAAGATCTGCCTAAGGGGTGTCTGATGTCGGAATGTTGGAACTCTACAAAGAAAGAATTTGAGAATTGAGGGGATTAGGAGCTGTAGTAGTTTAGAGTACACCAGCATGCAAACCAAAGGTTAAAAATGACGAGCGTGATCCAGTTACTGGTATTCAAAGGAGCAGGAAGTGAAGATCCAGAACAATTTTGGTTCATGGTGACATCGGTATGGGATCCACATATAGTTACGGATGATAACATCAGAAAGGCTACCTTAGTTAGCGCACTGCAGGACTAAGCGCTAACATGGTATATAAAGTACTCAAGCGATCACTCGAATGTGGGGACAACAGAGATCTAGACCAAATTGAAGAAAGAATTTAGCCAGCCAAAGTCATAAATGCAGTCGATCATAGGGTTCAAGGAGATCGTAATGATTCCTGGTGAAACCCCATGGGATCTAGATCAAAGACTGAAAAGCACCATCCGCGAGGTGAACATGATGCTGTCGGATGTGCAGCACTGTGCTTGGTGTGTCGCATCATTGACACCACATCTAAGGACAACTCTGTCACAAAAAAAGATCTCAACCCAGGTTGAAGCATTGGAGACAACGATGGGGTTGCATGAAACTCTGATATAGGACCCGGGGTTGGGAGTTCAGCAAATCCAAGCACAGACAAAAAACCTGTGTTTGGAAATGAAGAAGTTAAAATAGGAACATGCACCTTGCCTAGAAGCCCAGGAAGATGTGTGGTGCATAAATTGTAGAAGCCAGGGGCATGATAAAGATCATTGTCGAGTCTTTGTGAACTATGTGGCAACGGGGGGGACCAACACCATTGTGACTAGAGGCAAAAGTAGGGCCAAGCGCGAAAACCCCGCTCTGGTGCACAATCTATCAGGTGGGGGGAAATAATAACATGGACAACTGTCATCTACTGCAAAAATTCAACCAGACCCCCAAGCAGCTATTTTGCAACTTTTGCAGATCGGTGGGCCATGAGGAAAGAGACCGTCGTAGTTATCAATTATTGATGGACCAGTCACCTACCTATAGAATGCAGACTGAGGTACAAGGTCAGGATCCAGCTGCGACGATAACATGTGGTGGGTTCTAGGGACGTGGATGAGGACGGCGCAGAATGGGGCCAGGAAGGGGCCGCGGGTAGCTAATCTATTACAACTACGGAGGACCAGGGCACTATGCTTGGGATTGTACCAACTCGACTAGAATATCATGCACTTACTGCGAGCAATTCAATCATGAGCTGATAGATTGCCCCACAATGATAGCACAAATTCGTGAAAAAAGGGCAGCACAACCTACAACGACACAGAACGTATAGATGATGAGGTCTGAACGTTGCGAGGAAGACCCCATCGTGAACATGGTGCTCAGAAGTGTCACGGTCACAAGCGAAGATAAGGGAAAATAATCATGGAAGATGCAAGGGTTTACAAGGAGACATGTTTGGAAGCTAAGGAAAGCTTCACGGAAGTCTCTACCCCAGGTAGTAGGGATCAACCTGAGCCGGAGAGGGATCCCTCGATGCTGACTACCTTTTTAGAGACATGCATGAAATTACTATGCGAAAATAGGGCAGTTAAGGGCTTGCAAGAACTGATAAATAGGTACGCGGGGTCGAGTGAACCTCGTGTGGTCTGAAAATTGGAAAAATATGCGTTGTGGACTAGGTGGGAAATGCGATTAACGATGCAAATTGGCGACTATGAGATGGATCAGATCATTCTGGACTTAGGCTCAGATGCAAACGTACTACCTAAACAAACATGGGAACGCATGGGCAAGCCCACATTACAATTGTCTCCTATTCAATTGTGGATGGAAAACCAATAGAAAATCCTGCCCATGGGAAGACTGTAAGGAATTATGGTAGATATAGAAGGCACAAGCACCTGGACAAACTTTGAAGTAATAGAAATTGTGGACAAAAAAAACCCTTATCCTGCGTTGTTAGGGATAGATTGGTCCACCGATATGAATGGGGTTATTAATTTAAAGAAGTGGAAAATGATATTTATAAGAAGTTGCTCTACGTAATCATTCCGCTAAATCTAGCGGAAGGGCCACATTACCCTGAACCCATGTGCAATGATGGGAATGGAGATGAATTAGATTGTATCTATAAGGATTAAGGAATTGCCCTGTTTTGAATCTACGCTGCGTGAGGCCGCAATGTGGCATGAAAACCCTCCAGACCACATCAAGACATCCCAAAGGTGTGGAAACCAGGTTCCAGCACCCTCCCTTCCTACCTCGGGTGAGACCTCAGTCCGCGCTCCATGGTGTTGTTGGGAAAAGTATCCAATACGGAATGGCCCTATCCCACTCTAAGGGTGATAGTACCTCAGCAACAATCAAAGCAAAGCTATCTAGGATTTCTTCTTTATGAAAGTAAAATAGGGGAGAAAGAGATCCACTAACCGATGTCTTTCGCTAATGGTTGATCCAATCTTCTCTCCTTGCTGCTTGCTCCCAGCTCCTTGCTCTTTCACTGGCCCAGCTACACCAAGATCCTGCAAAATGGCAAGAAAAGGAAACTACAAGAAGCATACATTCATAATTGATTTAAGGATTAGAATAAATCAAATACACAAGTATAACAATACATCATTGAGACACATGTATATAGAAGAACCTCAAATGCTTTATTAATGGAAGAAGTAAAGTTCAGGAAGTGATACAACCATAAGAGGCCCAATCCAGCATCACCTTCCCAGCAGAAAGAAATCTCCTCTTCACCTCCTTCAAAGCAAATCACCCAATAGTTCTAAACTCAAACCAACAACAATTCTTTACATTCACAAGATTCCAGCCTCCCTAGACCTCATGAGAGAGATCTATATATAGGAGTTTTGGAGAAAGGATGAGTCAGCTTGAGGCTGGCATGAAGCTGACTAGTGTCCTCTCTCACTTCAGTTATTCTTCAGTTCTTGAGTCCACTTGGAGGTTCTTGTTTCCACTTGGAGATCTAGAACCTCTTACTCATCACCAGTCGAATTCCCTAATCCAAGTGTCATTTTGGAAGCTTCCTGGGCATTGACACCTTGAGGAATGACTGTGCCACATGTCCAAACTTGCCCAACGCAGATAGCCTTCTTTGCAGTTGACATTCAACGCAGGTAGACAGTGGAGCAGTCGACATTCAGCGCAGATGCTCAGTGGAGCAGTTGACATGATTCAGAATTGCCTTGTTTTTGAGTGTTTTCAGGTGGAGAACTTTTATTCAGTGCTGTGGTTTGCTGACCTTGTTCCTCTACAGGTAGGAACAACATGTTTAGGGACTTTGGATCCCTTAGATTATGGACATTTCATGCTTCATGCTGTAAGGCACAAAAATGTCTATAACACACGGGTTGTTTCCGAAAGGGCCGATAGCTACGGGATTTTTTTGGCTAAATAACTCTTCTGAACTTGGGTCAAGCCCATAGAATCTGTGTTCACAGCTGCGGATTCTACCAGGCCTCTGTGCACATAGCTGCAGAGCCTCTATCTACCCACCAATACCCTCGACTCAGACTTATAGATGCATATAAAATCTTCAGAGACCCATAGCACTATGATTCATTCAAACCAAAAAACTGCCTTCTACCCTTAGAGCCTCACTCTATTTATACATTCCCATGGTCCGCGAACTGAAATTATAGGTACCACCTTCAACACCACCAGAGGTAACTGAGCAGCGCAAAAGCATCATTCACTCAGGGTGGGAAATGATCACACGTTCCATAAAGGAATGCACCGACTTATTGACACAATCACTTATTACGCTCACTTCACTTTAGGAAGATCCAACCCTATAGCGATTAGAAACAGAGGCAAGGGAGCTCCAGCAAGCCTATGATAATGCCAAGGCATCTAAATGGGATGGATGCAGAGTAGCGTGAGGCCACAGAACAATGCACGAGCCCTCCAGACCAGATTAAGACATCCCAAGGGTGCGGAAACCTGGTTCCAGCACCCTTCCCTGCTACCTCGGGTGAGAACGGCGCACACAATTCCTTAATCCTTATTACTTAATGAGTTAGTATAGAGTAGATCTACTTGTTACGGCCTTTAAGCAAACATTATAGAGCAGATGCCAGGACCGGGATCTACCTAAGGGGTGTCTGACGTCGGAACATTGGAATTCTACAGAGAAATAATTTGAGTATTAAGGGGATCAGGAGCAGTAGTATTTCATTGTACACTGATGCGCAAACCAGAGGATAAAAATGATGAGCTCGATCTAGTTACCGGTATTCAAAGGAGCGGATGGAAAGCCAATAGAAAATCTTGCCCATGGGAAGACTACAAGGAATTACAGTAGATATAGAAGGCGCGAGCACCTAGATAGAATTTGAAGTAATAGAAATTATGGATGAAAACAACCCTTATCTTGCATTTTTGGGGATATATTGGGCCACCGATATGATTGGGGTTATTAATTTAAAGAAGTGGAAAATGATGTTTGAGAAGAAGTTGCTCTGCGTAATCATTCCACTAGATCCAATGGAAGGGCTGCATTACACTGAACCCGTGTGCAATGACGGGAATGACGATGAATTAGATTGTATCTATAAGGATTAAGGAATTGCCCTGTTTCGAATCTATGTGGTGTGAGGCCACAGTGCGGCACGCGAACCCTCTAGACCACATCAAGACATCCTAAGGGTGCGGAAACCTGGTTCGAGCACCCTCCCGTGTTACCTCGAGTGAGACTTCAGTCCACGCTCCGCGGGCTATTTCCGAAAGCGCCGGTAGATGAGGGATTTTTTTGGCTAAATAACTCTTCCGAACCTTGGTCAGGCCCATAGAATCCGCGCACATAGCTATGGATTCTACCAGGCCTCTGTGCACACAGTTGTAGAGCCTCTATCTCCCCACCAATACAATCAACTTAGACTTACAGATGCACATACAATCTTCATAGATCCATAGCACTATAATTCATTCAAACCCAAAAACTGCCTTCTACCCTTAGAGCCTCGCTTTATTTATACATTCCCATGGTCAGCGAACTGAAATTATAGGTATCACCTTCGATGCCACCAGAGGTCACTGAACAGCGCAAAAGCATCATTCACTCAGGGTGGGAAACGATCACATGTTCCATAAAGGAATGCACCAACATGTTGACATAATCGCTTATTACGCTCACTTCACCTCAAGAGGATCCGACCCTACAACGACTGGCAACAGAGGCAAGGGAGCTCAAGCAAGCCTATGATAATGCCAAGGTGTCTAAATGGGATGGAAGCAGAGTAGCGTGAGGCCACAGAACAGTGCATGAACCCTCCAGACCACATCAAGGCGTCCTAGGGGTGTGGAAACCTTGTTCCAACACACTCCCCTGCTACCTTGGGTGAGAACGACGGCACACAATTCCTTAATCCTTATTACTTAATGAGTTATTATAGAGTAGATCTACTTGTTACGGCCTTTAAGAAAAAATTTAAGTGTGTGCATTCAAAATAAATATAGATTTGCATAGACCCATAACATAATCATAAGCATACAGATTTAATAGAAATATCAACCATAAATTAATCAGATCCACAATAGTTCAGATTTAACACAGTATTTTGGAACCAACTTTTCTTTAATCAACTTCTTTTGTCAATACAACTAGATCTTTCGTGCACACTCAGCTGTAGGGCTCCACATACAACTGCGGATTCTGCCAGGCCTCTGTGCACACAGTTACAGAGCCTCTATCTACCCACCAACACCCTTGACTCGGATTTTCAGATGCTCCAAAACTTGTTACCTCATAAACCCATTACAATTCATATTAATAATGCCAAAAAAAATAACTGACTCCCAACCATAGAACCTCACTCTATTTATACATTTCCACGGTCCGCGGACCATGGGCAGGCTGACTCACTTCCTATTATTCTACATTATCTTTGGGCGAACAACCCTTTGTCTTGAATTTTTACAATTTGCACTCTGCGCACTTCGCGGAGTCCTTTACCATATATTTTCCCAAAATTGTGGGATGTGAGCCCCAAAACTATTACGCAGGCCCTCTGTTACCCAACAGTCCCCCAACACAATCATCATGACTCGTCCCGAGTCACTTGGTTGGTGTGACAATCTTGTCGCGGAGGTCGGTTAGAAACTTCTGCGGTTCGCTTGTACTTGCAGCAAAATCTTCCACTATCCATTGTATCTGTTCAATGTGTGTCGCTGACACATCTGTCTCTGTCTCAGCTACTTCCCCAGGTGCAAATTCTTCCTGCATGTTTTCCACCTTGCACTCGAAGGCGGTGGAAACTGCGAGTGCCTCATCAATCCATGGTTGGAGTCATTCTTTAATTATTGTTTCCCTTTGTCGGGCAGCATCATCTTGTAGTTTTAGGGCTTGGGCCTCCCTCATCTTGGCCAAGCACTACGTAGTAACAACTGCCTGTGCGGTCCCTCTGGCATTATCATATGTTCCGAAAGTTCGAGTATGGCAACGAGGTAAAGTTCAAGCCGGATTGCAAATTATGAAGAGCGTTGTCCAAGAGTGCTCGAGACTGTTAGATCAATCTCTCCTTATGCTCACATCCCTCCAAGAAGACCCAAACATACAACATGTAGAAACAGAGGTGTGAGAGTTGCAGCAAGCTTATGAGAGGGGCTGCACAGACAGTCGCTATCACACAACGATTGACCAAAATGGAGGCCCAAGCTCTCAAAGCACAAGTTGATGCCATGGGGCAACAAGAGGCAATACTTAAAGAACGCATCCAACCTTGGCTCGATGAAACATTTGCGGTCTATACAACCATTGAAGGCAAATTAGCACACACGCAGGCAGTATCTGATACCGATTGTTCGCACTTAGAATGTACCTTAAGGCTGAGAAAGGCAATTCCAAGGTAACCATTGACCAAGCTTCGATCTGGCATCTAGCCCTGTCAGACCAGAGAGGGATCTCTCTTTGCCAAAAAGATGTGGTTGTATTAAATGAAATTTTAGGCTAGCTATGGAGTGCGGGGTTTTGTTTGAAAGTTTTTGGGTCGAAACAGCAAGAGAAAGGATGATTGGGCTATGGAGTCGATACCAGTTTCTGCCAGGGAACTTGGGGAAAATTAAGTGCCATGTTTAGCTAGATAAATATTATGAATGTGAGTAGCATAGGGGAGAAATCCCGCTTCCCTGCAGGCATCAAACAAAGGATGGATCTAGAGTAGCAACTTTAGATGAACGAGAAACACGAGGATGCTCAACAGAGCATCTAGCAAAGGATGAATTCTGCAAAGACAACCATTACAACTAGCAGCAAAATCATCATGAAAGGATCATCATTACAGATGAATTCCTAAAATATATCTTAGATAATGTTGAAACAAAGCAGAAAAAAATAATGTGTAAATGATTTACATGAAAAACATACTGAACATTTAAGCACAGTGATGAATCCCAGGTTCAAAGGGCAGAAAATTGCTTTATTCAAATGATATTCAGGAAAATTTTACATAATGCCAAGCAGCCTCTCTACTGCCAAATCGAACCTCTACACTATGAAATTCATAAAATTTATACATTTAGCTCATCCCTGTATTAAGGGAATTGAGCTCAACCATCTTCTTCAAAATAGAATCAGTTACATTAAACTTGGACTGAATTTCTAAAAATAGGTGTTGAAGATGAACTTGTATCTCCTAAACCATAGCACCTGTTACAAAATTGAAATATTTTTTTGTATATAAGGTCATGTTGAAGAACAACCTCTCTCAAATTTTGGAAATTTGTTTCCAGTTTCTTGGAATCTATGCCACAAAATCATCTCTAAAACAGAAAATCATTAAAAATTTAAATCTGTAAAAATGAGTTGTAAAGATCTAGTCACATATTCAAATTCATGAAACCTGTGAATAAAATGAAAGAGGTTTTTGTCATTTGGCTCGTGCTTAACAAAATTGTCTTGGGGTTTCTCAAAATTACTTTCCATCTATTGTAAAATAGCACCGTACTAAAATGACTAAAATAGTAAAATAACTGCAAAATTTGTTTTGTTTTAATGTAGGCTTCAAATATCATAGCATATCTCCCACATAGTAACACTTTTGCATAAAATGAAGGAGGTTTTTGTTATTTGGTATGTGATGGACAAAAGCCTCTTTCAATTTTTTAAAATTCCTATCCAAACTGATTTTGTAGTAAACTTGTCCCTATGTGCAGCAACTGACCTCAAAATATGCATAACCAAGAATCAATCATTCATTTCGATCATATCTTCTGATCTGGGAGCCAATTACAGGAGTGTGATATACCATTGGAAATATTTTTCTGAGATCCTTTTGATGAACATACTTAGGATATGATTTGCACTGAAACTCATGTGCAAAACATCTCTAAAAACCAGACATAATAAGAACCCTTTTTGATCCCTAGTGATAGGCTGCGAAGACTAGAACTAACATTGGCATTATTTGGGATGGCAGCTCCTTGGAGGTGTCAAGAACATTGTAGACCAAGTGTCTCATGCATTGGGCAATACGATCAAACAACTGCAAACCCAAAACAACTCATACCAATCCAAAAACATATACATACTGCAACATGTACATAAACAAATACCGAAACTGAAATGCTCCCTCAGACAGCTTATTTATGTACAAATCTAACCTACTTTGATACAAAATTGATAGATCAAGTAACGCTATAATGTCAAATCAACCAATCAACTAACTGTGATTAGGATGCTACTTGAAAGTGCTTCAACTAAGACACAAATGTAAATGCTGACAACCATCCATGCACAGAATGAATTTGGTTGTGTGAAAGACAATCTGACTTATCATTCAAACTGAAAAAATACTCCATATATGCAACAATAGGATCAAAGAAACCAGACTCTATTTGTTGCCCTAACTCCTCAACACAGACCTCCAACTGCAAATTGTCAATGCAAACATCCATGGGCAGCTCTATTGTTTCTTGTTTTGAAGGAGGGAGAGTTTCCAAGAACTTTTTGGGATCTCGGAATTCATATGATTGGATCTGATCATTTAAATACTGAATCTCCTTCTCAAAATTTTCAACAACTAACTCAAAGAAACCAATTTTAGATTTAGGAGGAAACTTCAGAGATCTCAAACATTGAAGCACAGTATTGAAAAATACTTCATCAATTTCAATATCCACTAACTAATCTCTAACTTCTTTTAGAAATTCACAAAACACATGGTTTTCCACATACCCTACCATCTTATTTTAGTGCATGAATGGATCAATGAGCTTTGGAATCTCTGGATTGAGTTGGAGTCACCATGTGAATGTTTCAAACTTCATATGTGTCTGACTATTATCCACCATCAGTAACCAAATCTGCAACTTGAATGATCTTTCCCGGAGAAAATATGTCACCTCGTCTCCGGCAACGATGCCAATATGTTAGCACTCAGAATGTACCTTAAGGATGAGAAAGGCAATTCCGAGGTAACCACAGACCAAGCTTCAATCTGGAATCTAGCCCAGCCAGACCAGAGAGGGCTCTCTCTTTGCCAACAAGATGTGGCTACAATAAATGAAATTTCGGCTAGCTATGGAGTGCGGGGTTTCGTTTGAAAGTTTTTTGGGTCGAAACAACAAGAGAAAGGATGATTGGGCTATGGAGTCGATACCAATTTCTGTCGGTGAACTTGGGAAAAATTAAGTGCCATGTTTAGCTAGATAAATATTATGAATGTGAGTAGCATAGGGGATAAATCCCGCTTCCTTGCAGGCATCAACCAAAGGATGGATTTGGAGCAGCAACTTTAGATGAACGAGAAACACGAGGTTGCTCAACAGAGCATCTAGCAAAGGATGAATTCTGCAAAGACAACCATTACAACTAACAGCAAAATCATCATGAAAGGATCATCATTACAGATGAATTCCTAACATATATCTTAGATAATGTTGAAACAAAGAAGAAAAAAATAATGTGTAAATGATTTACATGAAAAACATACTGAACATTTAAGCACATTGATGAATCCCAGGTTCAAAGGGCAGAAAATTGCTTTATTAAAATGATATTCAAGAAAATTTTACATAATGCCAAGCAGCCTCTCTACTGCCAAATTGAACCTCTACACTATGAAATTCATAAAATTTATACATTTAGCTCATCCCTGTATTAAGGGAATTGAGCTCAACAATCTTCTTCAAAATAGAATCAGTTACATTAAACTTGGACCAAATTTCTAAAAATAGGTGTAGAAGATGGACTTGTATCTCCTAAGCCATAGCACCTGTTAAAAAACTGAAATATTTTTTTGTATATAAGGTCATGTTGAAGAACAACCTCTCTCAAATTTTGGAAATTCGTTTCAAGTTTCTTGGAATCTATGCCACAAAATCATCTCTAAAACAGAAAATCATTAAAAATTTAAATCTGTAAAAATGAGTTGTAAAGATCTAGTCACATATTCAAATTCATGACACCTATGAATAAAATGAAAGAGGTTTTTGTTGTATGGCTCATGCTTAGCAAAATTGTCTTGGAGTTTCTCAAAATTACTTTCCATCTGTTGTAAAATGGCACCGTACTAAAATGACTAAAATAGTAAAATAACTACAAAATTTGTTTTGTTTTAATGTAGGTTTCAAATATCACAACATATATCCCACATAGTAACACTTTTGCATAAACTGAAGGAGGTTTTTGTTATTTGGTATGTGATGGACAAAAGCCTCTTTCAATTTTTCAAAATTCCTGTCCAAACTGATTTTGTAGTAAACTTGTCCCTATGTTCAGCAACTGACCTCAAAACATGCACAACCAAGAATCAATCATTCATTTCGATCATATCTTCTGATCTGGGAGCCAGTTACAGGAGTGTGATATACCATTGGAAATATTTTTCCGAGATACTTTTGATGAACATACTTAGGATATGATTTGCACTGAAGCTCATGTGCAAAAAATCTCTAAAAGCTATACATAATAAGAGCCATTTTGATCCCTAGTGACAGGCTACGAAGACTGGAACTAACATTGGCATTATTTGGGATGGCAGCTCCTTGGAGGTGTCAAGAACACCGTAGACCAAGTGCCTCATCCATTGGGCAATACGATCAAACAACTGCAAACCCAAAACAACTCATACCAATCCAAAAACATATACATACTACAACATGTACATAAACAAATACCGAAAACTGAAATGCTCCCTCAGGCAGCTTACTTATGTACAAATCTAACCTAATTTGCTACAAAATTTGTAGGTCAAGTGACACTATAATGTCAAATCAACCAATCAACTAACTGTGATAAGGATGCTACTTGAAATTGCTTCAACTAAGACACAAATGTAAATGCTAACAACCATCCATGCGCAAACTGAATTTGGCTATGTGAAAGACAATCTGACTTATCATTCAAACTGACAAAATACTCCATATATGCAACAATAGGATCAAAGAAACCAGACTCTATTTTCTGCCCTAACTCCTCAACATAGACCTCCAACTACAAATTGTCAATGCAAACATCCACGGGTAGCTCTATTGTTTCTTGTTTTGAAGGAGGGAGAGTTTCGAAGAACTTTTTGGGATCTCGGAATTCATATGATTGGATATGATCATTTAAATACTGAATCTCCTTCTCAAATTTTTCAACAACTCAAAGAAACCAATTTTAGCTTTAGGAGGAAACCTCAGAGTTCTCAAACATTGAAGCACAATATTGAAATATACTTCATCAATTTCAATATCCACTAACTAATCTCTAACTTCTTTTAAAACTTCACAAAACACAGGGTTTGCCACATACCCTACCATCTTATTTTAGTGCATGAATGGATCATTGAGTGTTGGAATCTCTGGATTGAGTTGGAGTCGCCATGTGAATGTTTCAGCCTTCATATGTGTCTGACTATTGTCCACCATCAGTAACCAAATCTGCAACTTGAATGATCTTTCCCGGAGAAAGTATGTCACCTCGTCTCCGGCAACAATGCCAATATGTTAGCACTTAGAATGTACCTTAAGGCTAAGAAAGGAAATTCTGAGGTAACCACTGACCAAGCTTCGATTTGGCATCTAGCCCTGCTAGACCAAAGAGGGCTCTCACTTTTCCAACAAGATGTGGCTGAAATAAATGAAATTTTAGGCTAGCTATGGAGTGCGGGGTTTTGTTTGAAATTTTTTGGCTCGAGACAACAAGAGAAAGGATAATTGGGCTATGGAGTCTATACCAGTTTCTGTCGGAAAACTTGGGGCAAATTAAGTGCCATGTTCAGCCAGATAAAGATTATGAATGTGAGTAGCATAGGGGAGAAAGCCCACTGCCCTACAGACATCAAACAAAGGATGGATCTATAGCAACAACTTTAGATGAACGAGAAACACGAGGTTTCTCAACAGATCATCTAGCAAAGGATGAAGTCTGCAAAGACAACCATTACAACTAACAACAAAATCATCATGAAAGGAGCATCATTACAAATGAATTCCTAACATATCTCTTAGATAATGCTGAAACAAAGAAGAGAAACATAATGTGTAAATGATTTGCATGAAAAACATACTGAACATTTAAGCACCATGATGAATCCCAGGTCCAAAGGGCAAAAAACTGCTTTATTAAAATGATATTCAGGAAAGTTTTACATAATGCCAAGTAGCCTCTTTGCTTCCAAAATCGAACCTCTACACTATGAAATTCATAAAATATATACATTTAGCTCATCCCTATATTAAGGGAATTGAGCTCAACCATCTTCTTCAAAATATAATCAGTTACATTAAACTTGGACCGAATTTCTGAAACTAGGTGTTGAAGATGAACTGGTATCTCCTAAACCATAGCACCCATTATAAAAATGAAAGAGGTTTTGGTAGATAAGGTCATGTTGGAGAAACACCTCTCTCAAATTGTGGAAATTCGTTTCCATTTTCTCGGAATTTGTGCCACAAAATCATCTCTAAAACAGAAAATCATTAAAAATTTAAATCTGTAAAAATGAGTTGTAAAGATCTAGTCACATATTCCAATTAATGACACCTGTGAATAAAATGGACGAGTTTTTTGTTATATGGCTCATGGTTAACAAAAATCTCTTGGGGTTTCTCAAAATTACTCTCCATATGTAAAATGGCACCGTACTAAAATGACTAAAACAGTAAAATAACTGCAATTTTTTTTTTTTTGTTTTAATGTAGGCTTCAAATATCATTGCATATCTCCCACATAGTAACACTTTTCCATAAACTGAAGGAGGTTTCTGTTATTTGGTATGTGATGGACAAAAGCCTCTTTAAATTTTTAAAAATTCCTGTCGAAACTTATTTTGTAGTAACCTTGTCCCTGTGTGCAACAATTGACCTCAAAACATGCATAACCAAGAATCAATATTCATTTCGATCATATCTTCTGATCCGGGAGCCAATTATGGGAGTGTGATATACCATTGGAAAGATTTTTCCAAGGTAATTTTGATGAAAATACTTAGGATATGATTTTCACTGAAAATCATGTGCAAAACATCTCTAAAATCCAGACCTAATAAGAGCCCATTCTGATCCCTAGTGACAGGTTGCAAAGACTGGAACTAACACTGAGCAAGAAACTATCAGTGATATGGATGCATCAGCAGCATGCTTGGCACAGGTATAGAGGATAGCAATAGAGTTTTTTGAAAGCACACGCAATGCGCAGAAATTTCTCATCGACCTCCACGTGAAGATTACTGCACCAGCCGAGTGACTCGGGACGAGTCACAATGATTGTGTTGGGGGAATGTCGGGTAGCAGAAGCATCGTGTAACGGATTTGGGGCACAAAGCCCGCAATTTTGGGTAGAGATATGGAAAATACTCTGTGGGATGTGTGGAGCGCGAAGTGTAATGAGTCAAGTCAAAGAGTTGTCTGCCCAAAAATGATGCAGAATGAGTTGGCCTGCCCATGGTCCGCAGACCATGGAAATGTATAAATAAAGCAAGGCTCTAAGGTTAGGAGTTAGTTAGTTTTTTGGCATTATTGATCTGAATTGTAATGGGTTTATGAGGTAAGAAGTTTTGGAGCATCTGAAAGTCTGAGTCAAGGGAGTTGGTGGGTAGATAGAGGCTCTGCAATTGTGTACGCAGAGGCCTAGTAGAGTCCATAGCTGTGTGTGTGGAACCCTGTAGCTGAGTGCGTAGGGTAGATTTGGTTGTATCGCGATAAAGTTGAATAAAGATAAGTTGGTTCTGAAACACTGGGTTGAATCTGAAATATTGCGGATCTGGTTAATTTATGATTGATATTTCTATTAGATCGGCATGCTTATGCATATGTTATGAGTTTATGAAAATATGTATCTCTTTTGAACACACGTACTGGTTATCTCTATTAAATGTTTTCTTAAAGACCATAACAAGTAGATCTGATCTATAACAACTCATAAGTAATAATTATTAAAGAATAGCCCTGTCTCAGATCTACGCAGAGTAAAGCAGTGTGAGGCCACAGAACGACACATGAACTCTCCAGACCACATCAAGACATCCCAAGGGTATGAAAACCTGGTTTTGGCACCCTCCCCTGCTACCTCGGGTGAGACCTCAGTCCACGATGTGTGGGCTGTTGCCAAAAGGGCCGGTAGCTGTGAGATTTGTTTGGCTAAATAACTCTTCCGAACCTAGGTCAGGCCCATATAAGCCAACAAATGGATCCGTTGGCTAAATAAATCTTCTGAACCTAGGTCACGCCCATAGAATCCATGCACATAGCTGTAGATTCTACTAGGCCTCTATGCACACAGCTGTAGAGCCTCTATCTACCCACTAATACCCTCGAATCGGACTTACAGACGCACATACAATCTTCATAGACCCATAGCACTATGATTCATTCAAACCCAAAAACTGCCTTCTACTCTTAGAGCCTCGCTCTATTTATACATTCCCATGGTCTGCGAACTGAAATTACAAGTACCGCTTTTGACGCCACCAGAGGGCACTGAACAGCGCAAAAGCATCATTCACTCAGGGCGAGAAACAATCACACGTTCCATAAAGGAATGCACTGAATTTTTGACACAGTCGCTTATTACACTCACTTCACTTCAGGAAGATCCACCCTACAACGACTGGAAATAGAGGAAAGGGAGCTCCAACAAGCCTATGATAATGCCAAGGCGTCTAAATGGGATAGAAGCAAAGTAGTGTGAGGCCACAAAACAGTGCGCAAACCCTCCAAAACACATCAAGACATCCTAAGGGTGCAGAAACCTGGTTCCATCACCCTCCCCTGCTACCTCGGGTGAGAACGACGACACACAATTCCTTAATCCTTATTACTTAATGAGTTATTATAGAGAAGATCTACTTGTTAAAGTCTTTAAGCAAACATTTAAGTGCACGCATTCAAAAGAAATAAAGATTTGCATAAACCCATAACATAAGCATAATCATACAGATCCAATAGAAATATCAACCATTAATTAATCAGATCCACAATAGTTCAGATTTAACACAGTATTTCGGAACCATGGTCCTTAGTCCACGCTCTACGGGCTATTTCCGAAAGGGCCGGTAGTTGTAGGATTTGTTTGGCTAAATAACTCTTTCGAACCTGGGTTAGGCCCATATAAGCCAACAAATGGTTCTGTTGGAAAAAGTGCTAGATGTAGGATTCATTTACTCTATCTCATATAGTGAGTGGGTCTCTCTTGTAGTGTTAGTTCCCAAAAAAAATGGTAAGTGGAGGATTTGTGTTGATTATAGCGAATTAAACAAATCCACAAAGAAGGATCATTTTCCCCTACCCTTCATTGACCAAGTACTAGATGGCCTGGCAGGGAAGAAGTTCTTTTCTTTCCTAGATGGATTCAGTGGGTACAACCAAATCCAAATCTGCCCAGAAGACCAGGATAAGACCAGATTCACCTGTCCTTGGGGTACTTTTGCCTATTGGGTCCTTCCTTTTAGCCTATGCAATGCCCCTGCCACTTTCTAGAGAGCAGTCTTGAGTATTTTTTTTGAATTAGTACATGATGTAGATATCTATATGAATGATTTTACACCTTATGGCTTTGATTTTCAAGAAACCTAACCAAACTAGGCAAAGTATTATGCAAATGCATTGAAATGAACTTGTCTCTCAGTGAAGAAAAAATTGAATTCTTAATGACTAAAGGGACTATGCTAGGTCATTCCATATCTCATCAAGGACTGCATGTGGACCCAAACAAAATAGCCATCATCCAAAACATCCCACCTCCAAAAAATAGCCATCATATTTGACATCCTTATGACATGTCATGATAGGCCTTATGGAGGTCACTTTGCAGCAAAGAGGACATCATTCAAAGTGTTGCAAGTAGGTTATTATTGGTCTACTCTTCACCAGGATGTGAAAAAGTACATTAGTCAGTGTGATTAGTGCTAGAGGATGGGAAATCCCACTCTAAGAGATGAAATTCCCCTAAAACCTCAAGTGACTTTCAAGCCATTTTACAAGTGGGGCATGGACTTCATTGGGCTTATCAACCATCCTTCAAAGCAAAAAAACACATCATTGTGTGCACTGATTATTTGTAAGTGGACTGAAACCAAGGCAATTAAGGTAGCAATAGAAGAGAAGGTGGTTGAGTTCCTAAGGGAGAATGTATTCTACAAATTTTGGTACCCTAGAGAGCTAGTCATAGAGCAAGGTAGCCAGTTTACCTCTAGCATGATTTAAGAACTACTTGGCCATCAAAAAATCAAACATAGAACCTCCACTCCTTATCATCCACAAGCTAATGGGCAAGTGGAGTTTACCAATAGGGCACTGGAGAACATCTTAACCAAGGCAGTGAGCAACAGCATGAAGGATTGGGTAGAGAGAGTTGTTGAGGCCACTTGGGCCTATAATACAACATGGAAGACCATGACTAGATTTACACCCTATGAGCTGGTCTATGGGAAAAAGGCTTTGCTGTCCATGAAGTTTGAATATAACACATTGGGGATGGAAGCCCAACTAGATTTGGATCTCAGTCATACAGAAGGGTTGTTACATTTAAATGGCTTCGATGAATTCAGAATGCAAGCCCTCCTACATACAGAGATAGTTCAGCTTCAGAGGAAGATCTGGCATGACAAGCACATCAAGGAGAAGCAATTTCAAGAAGGAGACTAGGCATTGTTATATGATTCTAGGTTTAAAGACTTCAAGGGCAAGCTAAGGACAAGATGGCTCGAACCTTATGTGGTGGAAATATGCCATGACAATGGTTCAGTGCAAATCAGAACTGTTGATGAAGAAGCCATTCCATTGCTAGTTAATGGACACCGATTGAAAATGTACAAGAGGCCCTCATCAAAACAAGAGTTCATTGAGAGTATCAATAAGACAGTGATGATGGTAGAGCAAGTTCCAACTCCTCCCTCATCAGGTCACTAAGAAAGGAAAAAAGAATAAGGATTCAGGTGGAAACCTCCATGAGGTGCTTGAGTCCCATCTTTGGGTTGAAAACCTCATAAGGCAGCCCAAGGATGAGAAAAAATGAAAAAGAGTAAGAAGATCCTTGGGTGAAAACCTTCCTTGAGGCACCCAAGGTAGATATCTAGGGTGAAAACCTCTCTGAGGCAGCCTAGATGTTTTTAAAATAGAATAAAATAAAATAATAGAAAAAAGAAAAAAGAAAGAACATAATTGTTATTTGAAGGTGGGTGAAAAGGACAAGAAAGGAGAAAAGAGAAGATCCAAAGGGAACCCTGCCTCACATATATTCATCTCCTACGCTCCTTACCATGCATCCCTCCATCAAATCTATTGTTTTTCACTTGATTTCTGCAATTCAGGTGAAGATTGTGTTTTATAAGAGAATCACCTCAACCATTACCATCATCCCTGCATCCACATACACTCCTACTCCCTTTGTCCATTCATTACAACATCCTCATAGCACCATCCAGAAACATGATCAAGAAATTCTAAGGGAGACACCAAACATTTCCAAGTGGTAATCTAGGAGCTCCACATCAGCAACAACATCAGATCCAAGAGCTCCACAACAGCAACAACAACATCAAATATCCAGTCACAGACACTTGGAAAAGCTAATAAACCATCAGCAGACAATAGAGGAGGAAGAAGAATGACCATCAACAACACCTGTGATCTTTGACAACTACAACATGGCATCAAGACCACAAGTAATCATCCCACTCACTCACTCATATGCATCATTTGATCAAAAGTTGTAAAGGTTAAGAGGTAGTTGGTTTATAATTGAAAAGGTGGAAAAAAGGAAATTCTTTAATAAGTCAAAATAGAATGCAAGAGTTCATGGATATAGAATTGTTATGGAAACCATTTGAGAATGCTTTAAGAATTAAGACTTCGGGTAGAAAAACTAGTTCACCAAAGACTCAGCATGCCCTATTTCTTGATGCAATCACTCATAGACTCCAGCAGCTCACCATGGTTTGATCAGAATCCTCATTGAGGATGCCCTCCAAAGCCTCAGGATCCCCATAACATGGTCAGCCTTTAGAAACTTACTAGTAGAGGATGAAATCAAAACCCTCGTCTATGATGTTAGTCCTTTTGTCAGTGAGGAGGAGGCAAAACAAGAAGAAGATATAGAGCTAGATGGGATGAAATGGGTGAAGAAGAAACTAATACAGAGGAACATGCTGAAAGAAGACAACGAGGGTGATGCTGAAACAAGAGGAGGAAACAAAGGAAGAAACTGTTGGAGATGAGAAAGAACAACAAAAGGAATAAGATAAGAAAAATACAGAGGAAAACTGTAGGAAAAGGAAAACTAGCTAGCATGTATAGCCAGCCTCTCCTTGGAGGCCATCCAGTGTAGGATGCCAACTAAATCCTATACTCTTTACCTCAGAGAAAAATGACTGCAATTTCAGGTTAAAGCACTAGCACAAAGGGGCACCATGCCATTTCAGGACTGCAGACAACTTATTGATCTTTGTGATCCAAGTGCACTAGAGGATGGGGCAAAAATGGCTGAGTTTTACTTGTATAACATGGCCCTCATAGAAATGAATATTTGGGATCCTAATGCAGAGCTAGGAGATCTACAATTAATGGCTTTGGCATCATCAATGAACCATGAGAAATCAAGGGTTGCAGAGATGAAGAGAATATTGGCCAGAGAGAAAAAAAAAATCTCTTTTTATCAGGGTTGAACAATCAAATCCAATGGCCCTAATCATTATCCATAATCTAATTGCAAATGATCCTCAGCTAGCACTTAGATATGTTTTTGCCCAAGAGCAATAAATTTCAAATTTTGAGGATATGTTTAGGCTGCTAAGAGATGATAATATACATGCCTGCTAAAGGATATGGAAAAAGATGCCACATAACTTGAAGACTAGTGAATATCACTCCCATTAAAGGTTGAGAGAGGCACTCAACAGGACATCTATGTATAAGAAATCAATGCAAAGGTTGAAGGTCAATTGTATAAGCCTAAAACTAAGTCGACCACTACTCCTAGGGATGCTAAAAGGGAGAAAAGAAGTAGAGGAAAAGAGGCAGTGGGAAGAAGTAGAAAGGAAAGCAGGCTTCTGTGAACAAGAAGAAGAGACCACAACAAAAGTATGGGATGTTAGAGAGGCTACCGGAGCCATGAAGGGCGTGGACATTGACTAAGTTTCTCAAAGGATGAGCAACACTTTCAATAGGGGGGTGATGATGAGCCTCATCATTGAGTAATTATATGGGCCTTAATTGGCCTTAATTCACCTCCTAGCTTAGTCAAACCAACCATTCTCACAAGTTATTGCATACTTTTGACTATATTTTGTTTATGAGATGAGTTAGAGTTTGATATTTGGCTCTGTGGTCTAATGTGCATGTAATGTAGGAATAAAAGATAAAAGCAAGGAGAAATGCAGGTATACAAGATAAAAGCAAGGAACTATGTAAAATTGAATGGGATAAGAGAGAGTAATTATAGGAGGTAAATCCTCCTCATTTACTACCCTTCCATTTTAATATTCCTCCTTCAGCTTGGAGTGCCATCACGTTGAAGACCAAAAGACAACTAAGCAAAGTGAAAGTGACACAAACCAGTTTTTCTTGAGTTAGAGGCCAAGCCTCCCTAATGGGAAGGAAGTCATTAGATACTTCAAATGTATAAATAGAGAGGCTTACGACCTTAGTAGGATTCATAGTTATATAGTAAAAATCTGTTTTATTTCTGAGTTGCAAAGACTTGTGATAGTTTGCTTTGTAATTCATGGTCTATCTAATAAGAATGAGTTATGTTTAAGCTAGCTTTGAGGTAACTCTAAGGGTTGAAGCTCTTGGGTTAGGGCCCAACCCAAGCAGCCACAACTCCTCTTTACTATACATGTATGCTAACATATATTTCTTTTCTATTTATTTGCTTAAGTGGTTTCATGGTTTTCTGTTCATTTTCTTACGCAGCCTTATGGTTTTCACTGTTTATTTGCTTAAGTAGTTGCACTTTCATTACAACAATATAGCATAGATCATGCATGGTTTTCCTGTTCATCTGCTTCAGTAGCTACATTTGCTGTAGTTTACTTTCATTTATGCCTTCTTTTAGTTCACAGGTTAGTTAGAGGAAAAATATCACTATCAGGTTGTGCGCAGGTGTCTCGGCCTCATCTCCTCTCTTTGGGACCATGAATTGAGGAAGGGACCCTTCAGCAACCCCAAAAACATAGGTCTCTACTTCTCACATGGGCTATGGAGTTCGCTATTTAATGTAGTTATTTGTTCACCTGCAATGGTTTTCTCTGTCATTTTCATTTGAAACCGCCTCCAACAAATTCCTCATGCATCGCTTCCTCACTGTCCAATCACCAAAAAACCTTCACAATCACCATCTGATTCACTATTTTCTCCAACTGCTACCTCGTGTCAGGTCCACCACTTACTTTATGAACTATGAGTCCCCACCGTCGATCTACCTCGCCTGATCCGATGACTATCGCGTCACCTAATCACTTTAGCACTTTGAACCCTCACCATCGATTTGCCTTGCCTGATCCGATGACTACTACTTCACCCAATCACCAACTAGCTTGCCCGATCTCCACTGTTGATTAGCCCCGCTTGATCCAATGGATATGGTGCAATCTCGTGCGGATTAGTGCATGAACATTATCTGCCTGAGAGCATGTGAGAAATTTTCTCATGTTACGTTTCACACGGTAAGGCTAATCATGTGAAATTTCCAAATACTTCTTACAACCTGAAGGGTGCACGAGAAACTACTTACCACCTTAGAATCCCTCTCCCTCATTTCCGCACATTTCGTTTCACCGCAATATGATCTCCACCGTCCATCTCTTGACTTCACTCGTGAGATAAGATCTTAGCCATTCATCGCTCCTGTTAGCATCGTTAGTCCATCTCTTGACTTCACTGCACGATTATATCGTGGCCATTCATCTCCTGTTAACCTTGTTCATCCATCCTCTCACCTAATCCCTTGCGACACGATCTTTGTCGTTCATCTGCTTTGTTCCCTTGCTCATCCATCTATTCACGTAAGCCTTCGTGATAACATCTCCACCGTTCATCCTGTTAGTTAACCATCTTTGCCCATCTATTGATCCAAATTTAAACAGGAACGCAAAAAATTACAGAGATAACCATAAACACAGATATGCAGCAGAAATAATACTTCATTTCATTAATGCAAAATACTGAAATATTCTTACAAACAGTAATGGAAATAAACCAGCTACGGAGATGGTAGCTTATCTCTGAGAAGAGATCTGGTGGCTACATACCTTTGAACTGTGTTACAATGATGCTTGAAGGCCTATTTATTGTTGAGAAACAATAGAAAGCCCTAAACATCCAAAAACCTAACCCTAGAAGATGAAACGCCAAACTGTGGGCCCTGTTTGGGTAAATTGGTACATCAACTTCCTTGGGGCGTAACTTTGGCATACTATCTTCATTTGACGCGTACAATATCTCGTTAGAAATATCTATTCGAGAACTACAACTTTGGGGAGAGAAAAATTAGTCACTCGCCCCATGTTGCTCCCAGGTTTCCAAAAAAACGTCATTTAGGGCCTCAAAACGACTCTAGAAGTTTAGGACCCGAAAAACTGCTAAAAATAGTAAATTGTGCTATGATTAAGGAAACTAAAAAGCTGAAAGGAATAATGGTGGGGGTCCAAGTGGACTTGGTGGGTGGCCACCAATATCCACTTTGATCATTCCTCCCCCCTTAGGAAGCAATGCTCCCCATTGCGTTGAGTTCCTCCATGAGATGAGGAAACTTCTGCTAAACTTGGTCCCTGGTGAGCCACTTGCCCTAGTGAAGGAGTTGGCCTACTTTGACAACTAGATACAGTTGGATATTCTGTTGGCGAGTGTGCTTGATCTGTGTGTCCATAATTCGATCAGTTTCAGCTTCTTCCATGCAATCTGGATTTTACTCTGTGGGTGTGAGCTGTTCTGCAATGTCGGATGTGTCTAGTAATGGTGGAAAGTATGACCGAAGGTGGTCCACATTGAACACTGGGTGCAGGCTAAGGAATGGGGGAATGCTGAGCTCAAATGCATTGTCTCCCATAGCCTTGCTATTGGTGTAAGGACCATATCAGAGTGGTCTTAGTTTCCGATAGGCTCCGGTAAGGCATTCCTTTTACAAATGCAACCAGACTTTGTTGCCCACCTGAAACTTGTGTGGCACCTGATGTTGATCATGTCGCTACTTGTACTTGGCATTTGATTTCTCCATAATTTCATGGACCTACTAGCTAATATGTTGGATGTGCTCAATGAAGCTATTTGACTTATCTGTTTTGGACTGGGCATGAACCGAATCCATGTGAGTAGCTGCAAATTGCATGGCCACATCAATGGGACATAGTGGTTGGAATCCCAAGCCCACCTAAAAAGGGTTGTGGTTAGTTGAGTTGTGGAGAGCCCGGTTGTAGCTGTGTTGAACATAGGGGAGGATTTTTTCCCATGTGCGTGGATGCTTTGAGTTGTACATGCACATAATGTGTACAATCATCTTGTTGACAACCTCTGTCTGGCCATCAGTTTGAGGATGGAAGGTTATGGACTTAGTCAGTTTGGTGTCTAGCATCGACTAGGGAATGGACCAAAATGTACTCAAGACCCTGTTGTCCCGATCTGAGATGATAGACTGTGGGATCCCAAAGTGTACCCACACTCGTTGAAAGAAGAGTTTAGCAATGGCTTCTGTTTTGATATTCTTCTTGCAGGCTGACATAATGGCCATCTTTGAGAACCTGTCGACGACAAAAAAAACACAGTCATTTCCATGCTTAGTGGAAGGAAGGTCTGACATGTAATATGTGGAGATGGATTCCCAAGGTGGACTAGCGGTAGGCAGTGGGGTATAGAGGCCTTGCTTCTTGACAGACGGTTTGGCAATGGTGCAAGCAGTGCATGATCTCATGTACTTGCTGACATTGTGTTGGAGAGGTAAATCCCCTCTATGGATAGAGGCGATCCCTACTAGCCCAGCAAGGGTCTAGCAACAATCAGTCAATGCTACTATGCATGTTCCTAATTGCAATTAAACAAGAGGTAAAGAGCACCTACTTGGATTCCAGCACTGTTGTTTGATAAAGAGATGCCGCCTTCACTCCTTCACTTTGGCTGGTTACGATCCTCCGCGATCTCCGCGAATAGACACATGCACACACGAAGAGGAAACAAACACAAGCGTGAAATCTAATAAAAGCAACCATACATCAGTCAGAAAAGATGTAATTCACATTAACCATTGCATAGACAAATGAGAATGGAACAATAATAGCAGTCATCTATTATTAATCAAGCAGAGAAGAGTACAACCAAATGTTCTGACGTCGGTAACCTTCTCAGGAGCGGCCAGTCAGCAAGTGTCTCAAGCATTCACCTTTGGAAATGATTCTCCCAAGACAAGAAACTCTCTCTCTCTCACATAAGCAACACAACAAAACCTTCCCTAAGCTATCATGCACTTCCACACTTAGCACACCAAATACCTATAGTAGCAGCAATCTGAGCACTATAAGCTCTACACAATCCAAGCTATTCCAAACTAGCTACTCATGGTAATGGTGGAAGTTTATATAGGAGAAGGAGCCTCCTAAAAGGGTGGAAGGATGAGCTTATCTTCAAGGGAAGTAGTTGCAAAGGGTCGAACAGACATGCCATAGAAGGGAGTCGATACTCACAAGGCCAACAACCAAGTCTGGAGTTATCTGGAAGGCTGGCTGTTGGAACAAATTCGCCAAAACTGGATCAGCGCGGATTATAACAGGACTGGCGCGCTGACGTCGCACCTCAATAACTGAGAAGGCCATGTCAGCGCGACTCAATACAAAGGCAAGACGCGCTGGCTCATGAAATTCGATCAGCGCGGAAAACAGGTGTACTTCCGCGCTGGCAGCGCATTTGGTCTGTTATGGAGCGCCCATCAGCGCGGTTATTTGGACAAAAGTCGCGCTGATAGCAAAAACTTTAGGAAAGTGGGTTTTTGACCAGTTCAGAAGGCATGAACTTGATTATTGTGAATTCCTGACACAGTAGGGTGACTGACAGGGAGACAGTGACAAATTACTATGTAACAGATGCCCCCTAAAGCATGAAGACCGAGAGAGTGGGAGGGGTGAAATGGTTTACGAAACTTGCCGAACTGGAACACCACCAGGAAGGACCGAATATCTCTGATAATCAAGTACATGCAGTCTAGGCATGGGCGCAGCCATCCGAAAGACATGCGAAAAGGTCTGTGGAATGGACGCAGCCACCCAGCTAAAGAGACCAGAATGATGATAAGGTATGGTCGCAACCATCCATGAAGACTCAGGTATGGGCGCAGCCATCCATCAATGAGTCATGTAATGAGCATCCACAAAATCGCAACCTGGACCATAACAGACAGAGATCCAGGGTCTTGCGCTCCGTCCCGACCCGAACAAAGTACAAGTCCAAGCATGCGAATACATGAGTTGAAGTCGAACATGCATGAACATCGTCTGATTACCATTCAATGATGAAAACTTTTAACAGACGCGAGAGGTACCACCAATAATGACAATGGTCCTCAAGGTACTATAGGTACAATCCGCGGCGTGTGAATCAATGAGCTGGCGTCGAACACCCACAGAATCATTCGATCGGAGGCCAATAATGAAAACCTCGCGTCGAACACGAAGAACCTGCCATTGAGGCATGCAGGCCCTAAGGCACCTGAAGGGAGTCTCTAAGTCACCTTCCTGGATAATGAGCTGAAGTCGACAGGAAGTGACCTTGATCGAAGGTGGGCCATAATGTTTCCCACATCATCGACACGAGACAGAGGTAAAATGATTTGTGTGAGATATAAGGGAAGGTTGTACTAATGCAGAGGTCAACTTCTCTTGAACATATTGGTGGCACGACGGTGGATTTGGCAGTATTTGACATCAAATGAGCAGAGGTCATGGTGACAGGGCAATGAGCAGATGAGAGGTCAAAACAGGGTAACCCAAACCCAAGGAGGCTAATGTGAAATGAGATGAGATATCCCCACCCAGACACGAATGCAGACTAGTGCCATGTTCAAGAGCGACATACTGCCGACACGACAATTATTGCAGTTCCATTTTCCCCACCATTTCTGGCAGGTACCCCGATTATTTTTGGGTGACAAGCTTGACGGGGATAACATATGCTTGAAGAGCGTCATTTCGACGATGCCCGATGTCATCAAGTGTTTAACGAGCCTGACAAAGGAAAAACTCGGCGTCTTTTCTTGTTTAGAGAGTCTGAAAAGACAACGGAAAAGAAAACTCCAGGGGGGTCCTTTTTCGTAAAGTTGTGTCTCTCGAGCCCGAAAAAGTATAAAACAATGCTCGAAAGAACCGCCCGACCATTACGATCGAGGAGTACTTTTCGTAAGTAGTGACTTCGACCCGAAAAAAGTATAAAAGCAGTCAGAAGTACGTTGTTTTGGAGCCAATAAAGAGTTCGAAACGACAAAAACCCGACAATCTTTTTGAGTTTAAACGGTCGAAAAAAGAGCTTTAAAGGCGACCGCCTCTCATTTTTTTAACGAGTCGAGAGGGGGACTCGGCAATCTTTTCATCTTTAAACGGTCAGAAAAGAGCTGAAAGCAGACCTCCATTTTTATTCTCTTTAACGAGTCAAAAAGGGAAAAATACTCGGCAATCTTTTCACATTTTACGAGTCAGAAAAGAGCTTAAAGAAGACTCGTCCTAGAGGAACGAGTGGTATAAAGGGTAGCAATTGGTTCCGGTAATGGTTAAGAGGCTAGCTAATAAAACCACTCATCGCTGCGGTTCCTCAGGAAAGGATAAACAACCAAGTGAGAGCATATGATCGGCCTAAGAGATGGTAGCAATGGAATGAAACAACCAAGGCTCATCTAGCAGAATTCAGCGGATAAAAATGGCAATCACGAGATGTAAATCGGGTCTGGGTTCATTTTTACACAAGCTTGAACCATGGAGAACTTTGCTTGGATTCGGTTTCATGTTTACACAAGCTTGAAACGAAAAACTATGCTTGTTATAAGTTCGCATGCCCCCAGCATAATAATGCAAAATGAGGTACATGCCCCCCAAGCTTCATTGCATTCAACAAAGTGGATGGAATGAAGGTTCACTTTCGAGATCTATGAAAGACTCGACTTGTATTTTACGAGATCTTAATCAAAATACTCGATTTGGAAAGGGAGTTGTTTCATTTTTTAATGAGGTTGAGACAGTAAAGAACTATCCTCATAACCCTTGTTTCATGTTTTAACGAGCTTGACACAAGATCAGGAACTATGCTCGAACACCTAGTTGCATTTTTTAAGGAGCTTGACACAGGAAAGCGAACTATGCTCCGACCAGACCCAGTTTCATTTTTTAAGGAGCTTGACACTGGAAAAGAACTATGCTCCACCACCATGTTTCGTTTTTTAACGAGGTCGACACAAGATCAAAACTATCCTCGGACACCTTGTTTCATTTTTTAACGAGCTTGACACAAGACAAGGAACTGTGCTCCATCCAGACTTCATCATAATGAACGGGAAGTGGAGGTCCCCAAGAAAGTGGCTCCGGAGGGAATGCCGACATCTTGGAAATCAGGACCTAATGCCCCCAGGACACTATGCACGATGGTGTCATCACTGGGTACGGGCACGGGGTAGGTGGCCACGTAGTTGATTTGCGGCGAGGCAGATGCAACTTGTGGATGAAAGCCAGGAGGGAAGGACGAGTGCGCCGGAGGGGCTTGTGGACGAACGAACGATAATTGATCGAACGTCACGATTCTTCCATCGTGTGGAAAACAAACCACACGGAAAAGTGAAGAAACAAGGGCTTCCATGGCATACACATAATCACGACCAAGGAGAAGACTGAAGTCTAAAGAACCTTGGGTAACCGAGATGTCTATATAGACAGTCTTACCTCCCAAAGTAATAGGAAACTTCGGGAGGATCCCTAATGGCTGACTCTTTCCTCCATCAAACGCGGTGAGATGCGGTGCGACAGGTACAAGCGATGGGGAACCCAAAGCTCGCCAAGTAGTAATGGGCATGAGACTAACCGATGCTCCTTCGTCTAACACAGTGCCGGGCAATGCCTTATTGCAAGCATAGGCGGTGACCCAGAAAGGCACATGGGACGAAAGGGGAGGGGTAGTCAAACGACTCCAATCAAAGGAAATGACCGAACTACTTGGTGGGGGAACCATATGGTTGCCCCCCTGCTCGGAAAGAACCGAATCTAAATTCTCCGGAGAGGTTTCAGGAGAACCTTTATCAAGCTCAGGAGAATCTGAGGAGACGAGAAGAACATGAGAATTTTTCTCTTCCGAAACAGAGTGCTTGAGAGGAGGTGAACTTAAATCAACACCCTTTCCGACCAACGGCGGGTCTGGAACAGGCTGGGGACAGCCAGGTTCGGGGAGAGAAGCCTGGACAAGAGAGGAATCTGAAGCAATATTTTTGTCAACAGGGGCGCGATCTACAGCTGTGGAAAGACGTTGATAACTAGCGGGAAATGGATTCAGAGGAGCAGCAAAAATTTCCAACACAGCAGAAGCTTTATCCATGAGGGGACAAAGGTGAAGGGGATGTTTTCCTTCACAAAGTTGACAAGGGATTCAAAACTTCCCTTTCTCCTTACCATTCCCAACTGATGAGGTAGCATCGCCATGATCATCAGTGGACGATGAAAGGCGGGCCGGATCGTGAGACCAAACTTCTAATACCCTGGGAATGCCAGGACAATCACGAAGCAGATGGTCCTCCCTGCATAATCGACAAGGAAACTTAACCTTCCGCGGAGGAGTAGAAGGTGACCCGACTTCAGGTGTACTGGAGTGGATGGCTGGACTTGAGAGGGGGACTGTGTGTGTAGGCTCTCCCTTAGGGGACTTCTTCTTCTTGGTCTTCCTCTTCTTCTTCTTAGCCACCTGGTTACTCACATCGAGAATTTCACCAGGCGAAGTACAAGAGGACGATGTAGAAGTAGGCGTCGAAGGGGAGAGATCCACCTTAGGATCAACATGATGTTGTTCAGGTGGAGGGACTGATGGACTAACAGCCGATATGGTAGGGACCAAAGAGGTTGAAAACAACCACACAAGCAACCCGACAGTTAACCCTGGTAGGGACAACATCGCCATATACGGAGCACCAACATTCCCAAGAGGAGGGAATTGTCCTGGATTCCCATCAGAGGGGGAACCTGGGTTAGTGAATCCCGGAAAAGTTGCCATAGCAAACGAAAACGAAACCTACACAAGCTAATGCACACAAGATCTAACCAGGTGATGTTATCGTGGCCGAATAAATTTTTAAGACACAGGAACCAAACTTGACCTTTTCATGTTTCAAGAGTCGAGAAAAGGACGAAAATATGACTCCAGTCTCCTTCGAATGTTTAATGAGCATGAAGTGACAAGATGCTCGCAGGCACCTTTTCATTTAGGGAGTTCGAAAAGGATCAAAAGTGACTGCTCTGGAGACTCTAGGTATAGGGTTTACCAAGCGACCCGTAAAACTGCTTATACACCTTAGCAATCGTATGAGAGCCAAGGACTTTCCGTACTGCAGTCAATCTTCCCGAATGCTGTGTTCGGTGCGTTACGGTTCACAAGGCGGCAGACTCGGCTTCTTATGGATAAAGGATAAAAGCCTAGTGGGGTCTCCCTATATACGCGACGGTACGTGGGAGCGCAGTCCGTGTTAGACCACTATCGAGTCACAGAAGGAGGAATCACCCAACCATAATGTGAAACAACAGTGACTATGTTTAAAGACGCCGGAACACGTCTCTAACCTAGACCTCTAGATGTTTGCGTTTAGTTCCAATGCGTTTTTAGATTCATTCGGTTCATTTTATAGTTGATCTTGAAATTAAGTTTCGATTTCAGGTCCTATCGTATGTTCTCTCACAATTACCTAGATGCAAACTACATGCCAAAGAATACCATTTTGTTCGATGAATTCTAGCTATGAGAAGGTAAAGAATTTTTGATCAAACAAAACGAATACGAGCAATCAAACAACCTAATGCAGCTAAAAGCGAGGAAAGGAAACTTTTTCTTTTGAAAATGCAAATCAACGAAATGTTCTTTTCCTTTTCAATTCTCAAAAGCAAAGCTACTAGTTTGATTTTCTTTCAATGGCACAAAGCATCTAAATGAATTTGGAGGAACAGGAACACCAAGCAAATCACTTAATGAAAGCACACAAAGTTCCCAAAACATCCAACAAAGATTTCCAAATCAAAAGGAAAACCAAGTTCCGCACGAGCTATGTGATCTAAGCTCGGCAAGACAAGCAAGGATTCAAGCAAGGAAGAAGCAAAAACCGCTTGGAAACACAACCAGAAATACTTCAACAATCACTGAACAAGTGTAAAAACAAACAAATCTGAAGTTGGCTGGTCAAACAAAAGAACAAGATCCCTACGGAAGGCTTGACACACACACGGCCACTAGATGCCCTAGGGCTAGAGTGCGAAATCAATGGAGAAAAGCAAACACCCGGAGGATAAGAGTCCCAACCAGTCAATTAGAGATTCAACACAATCCAGCAACTGTAAAAGTGATGGCGGAAATACAAACCAAGCAGTGAGAGCAAAGAGGAAGGTATTTGCAAAACTGAAAAATGAGCAAAAACGAAACCCTGTGGAACAAGACTTCGCAAACAAGCAGCTCAGAGCTCAGGTAATGAAAAACAAGTCACAAACCAAGTGGAGAGAAGAGGGGAAAGTCAAAGCAACAGGTTCAGGAGGCTGATTTGGACAAAAATGAATTCTACAGGATCAGCGCGGGTAGCCTTCAGCAACTCGGCGCTGACAAGAGAAGGCCCGTAGCAACTTTGCGACGTCAGCGCGGAAGAACACGGATAAAGCGCGCTGTCTCAAAAATGAGGTCAGCGCGACTGTTATTCGTACAGGGGCGATGACAGGGAAAACAAAGAAGCAGGTGTGCGACGTCAGCACGTCTGTTTTGAATTAAACCGCGCTGAGGGTAAAAACGAGTAGAATCAAAGCAAAAAACTCCCAAACCAAAGGTAGAAACTTTTTTAACAATCAAGACACTTCCCAGATGGGCCCAGGAAGGCTACAAGCAGAGAAACAATCCCCAAAACTTGAAAAGAGAGAAAAATCAAATTCAAGCACAAAGAATGGACACAAGAGACAAAAGGCTGATCCCCAGCGGAGTCGCCAAATTGTTGGAGAGGTAAATCCCCTCTACGGATAGAGGCGATCCCTACTAGCCCAGCAAGGGTCTAGCAACAATCAGTCAATGCTACTATGCATGTTCCTAATTGCAATTAAACAAGAGGTAAAGAGCACCTACTTGGATTCCAGCGTTGTTGTTTGATGAAGAGATGTCGCCTTCACTCCTTCGCTTTGGCTGGTTACGATCCTCCGCGATCTCCGCGAATAGACACCTGCACACACGAAGAGGAAACAAACACAAGCATGAAACCTAATAAAAGCAACCATACATCAGTCAGAAAAGATGTAATTCACATTAACCATTGCATAGACAAATGAGAATGGAACAATAATAGCAGTCATCTATTATTAATCAAGCAGAGAGGAGTACAACCAAATGTTCTGACGTCGGTAACCTTCTCAGGAGGGGCCAGTCAGCAAGTGTCTCAAGCATTCACCTTTGGAAATGATTCTCCCAAGACAAGAAACTCTCTCTCTCTCACATAAGCAACACAACAAAACCTTCCCTAAGCTATCATGCACTTCCACACTTAGCACACCAAATACCTATAGTAGCAGCAATCTGAGCACTATAAGCTCTACACAATCCAAGCTATTCCAAACTAGCTGCTCATGGTAATGGTGGAAGTTTATATAGGAGAAGGAGCCTCCTAAAAGGGTGTAAGGATGAGCTTATCTTCAAGGGAAGTAGTTGCAAAGGGTCGAACAGACATGCCATAGAAGGGAGTCGATACTCACAAGGCCAACAACCAAGTCTGGAGTTATCTGGAAGGCTGGCTGTTGGAACAAATTCGCCAAAACTGGATCAGCGCGGATTATAACAGGACTGGCGCGCTGACGTTGCACCTCAATAACTGAGAAGGCCATGTCAGCGCGACTCAATACAAAGGTAAGACGCACTGGCTCATGAAATTCGATCAGCACGGAAAACAGGTGTACTTCCGTGCTGGCAGTGCATTTGGTCTATTATGGAGCGCCCATCAGCGCGGTTATTTGGACAAAAGTCACGCTGATAGCAAAAACTTTAGGAAAGTGGGTTTTTGACCAGTTCAGAAGGCATGAACTTGATTATTGTGAGTTCCTGACACAGTAGGGTGACTGACAGGGAGACAGTGACAAATTACTATGTAACACATTGTGTCGCAGATTTAGACAATAGAAATACTTTTGTAGTACTGCCACCATTTTCGCGACCCCGAAATGCCCAGCAGCCCGATTGTAGTGTGCTTCCCAAATCATCTTGGCATGCTCACTTGAAGGAACACAAAGGTGACCTAGGTGGCATAGAAGAGCATCCTGGAGGTGAAAATCTAGGCATGCTGACCCTCCAAGAGTGTCTCGTATATGTGGCCGAGTTCTATGTCACTTTTGTAGAGAAGTGGCCAATCAGAAGTCTCGTGCCCACAAGAGTTGAGCATGGTGGTTAGTGCCATGATCGGTGGTCGACTGAGGCAATCTACAACATTATTGGTGCTTCCCTTCTTATACTTGATATTCAAATCTAACTGTTGCAGGTATGTGGACCACTTCTGATGGCGATCATTCTGCAATTTACCTTGGGTTTGTATGAACTAGAAGGGTCAATGGTCTATGTGGATGACCATTTCCTTCCCCAAAATGTAACGTTTCCATTATCAGTAGGCCTGCATAATGGAATACATCTCTTTGTCATAAGTGGGATACTTCCAGACTGTGTCTGAAAGTGTCTCACTGTGATAGTCCACTGGATGCCCGTGTTGAGTAAGGACTGCCCCAATAGCATAGTCAAAGGCATCTGTCTTGACCTCAAATGGTTGTTGCAAGTCTAGCAATGTGAGCACTGGTGTAGAGTAGAGGCAATCTTTCAACTCTGTGAATTCCTTCTATGGAGATTCAGACCAAAATAATTTTTCTTTCGCTCCTCCCTTGGTGACTTGACTCAAGGGCCAAGTAATATGAGAAAATCCCAACACAAACCTGCGGTAGAAGTTGGCAAGACCTAGAAAGCTATGGAGCTCTGTTAGAGTGGTTGGAGAGTGCTAATCCCGAATGACTTGGATCTTGGTTGGATCCACATGCATCCCCTGTTCATCAATAATGTATCCGAGATACTGAACCTGGGTCATGCCAAAAGCGCATTTCTCCAAATTGGCACATAACTTGTGTTGCCAAAGTGTTTGGAGAACCTGTTGGATGTGATGGAGGTGCTCTTCCAAAATCTGGCTGAAGATTAGGATGTCATCCAAGTATACCACTACAAATGAGTTGGTGAATGGATGCAAGATGTCATCCATTAGCCTCATGAAGGTTGCAGGAGCATTCGTCAATCCGAAAGGCATAACCAACCATTCGAAAAGGCCCTCCTTGGCTTTGAAGGCAGTCTTCCACACATTGGAAGGTTTGATTGGTACCTGGTGATATCTTGACTTCAAATCAATGTTGCTGAAATATTTTTCCCCCTTTAGATGGTCCAGGAGTTCATCAATCCATGGGATCGGGTACCTATTACGGACAATGATCTTATTCAGTGTCCGATAGTCAATACAGAGTCACCAAGTCCCATCCTTCTTCTGTACCAACAAGATTGGGCTCCGACAGGGCGATGAACTCAGACGGATGTGACCTTTCTGCAGTAGATCGTGAATCTACCTCTTGATTTCATCGTTCTCTAGAACGGAGTGCCGATAGATTGGTCCATTGGGCAGTGGCACACCTGGGGTCAGATCGATGTAGTGCTTGACCTGACAGTGCAAAGGAATCCCTGCGGGGGAGGTGAAGATGCCCTCGTACTCCTCCAAAACCTTGTCCATCTATAGTTGTCATGCGAAGGGGCCTTGTCTGGAGGTTGTGGCCACCATCTTCTTCTTTCCTTAGGGGTGTATCATCAGGAAAACAAATTTCCTAGTTTTGAAAATGAGCTTACTACATTGTTTTGCAGTAACCAAAGAGATGGCATTAGGAGGTGCTACCTCCAATATCTTCTACAACATATTTCCCAAAGTAATAATAACAACTCAGGGCCTTGATTCATACACAGCATGTCGCTTCCACAAGTGTGGTTGTCCTAATAATACATCACAAACTTCAAGGGGAGAAATGTCACACAATACCTCATCTATGAAGGGCTTGATGTTGTATGGAAGGCGACACTGTTGGCTCATGCAAAGATCCCGTCCTTGGTGAAGCCACCCGATGGTGTATGGTTGTGGATGCGATGTTGTCAGTAAGCCCAGTCGCTTCATGACCTTTGCCAAAATGAGGTTCTTTTGGCTCCCGCTATCTACAATGAACTGTAGCGGGGATCCCTTTACCCACATCTGGGAGTGGAAGAGACGCTCCTCCTCCTCTGGATCTTTGGGTTCCTCCTTCTGGATATTCATGGTGGCAACAGTGGCATTGGGCTCCGCATCAATAATCTGCTTCCCTTTATCATTCCCTTTGCTGGGTTCTGACTCAGAGTCGGAACATGCATTTGATTCTGAAACCTTTAACTCAGCCACTAGTGACTGCTTGGCCCGACACTCACTTGTGTTGTGAGTGGAGCTCATATGGAACTCACACCATTTTCCTGTGTCCTTTTCGTCTTCGCGGTGTTGTTCTTTGCTTGTAGCTTTGATGGGTTGTCTTGGGCTACTCTACCTTGGCTTTGTCCTTTGTTCTGTGGTTTAGGGGCACCTTTCCCTTACTTCGGATTCGCAGATCCAAAGTCTCGCTTCTTCTATTTAAACTTCTGCTCGACCTTGACGACATATCGGTATGATGTGCCGAGCGAGGAGATGTTTAGGAATTCCATTTCTTCCTAGATCTACTTATGCAGGCAGTCGCGATATTTTAGTATCAAATGCTACTCCAAATCCTTGATACCCAACTTTGTGTAAAGGGTATGGAAAAGATTGGTAAACTCTGGCACGTCTTGGTCCCTTCCCTGCCACAGCATGGTCCACTTTATGTATTGATCCTCATAGCTTCCAATAGGGTAGTACTGCTCCTTGATGGCATCCCAGAATGAATTCCAGGTGGGTGTGGCTGAAAATAGCGAGCCGTTATTTTCATCCTTTTTCTCGTAGTAGGTTTCCCACCAGTCCTTGATGTGGGGGGCAGCTTTGAGAAGAGCGAAAACAATCTTTTCCCGACTCGAAAATTCATGAATAGAAAAATAACGCTCTAGCAAATTTAACCATTTATCTATGACATCTGCGTCTATCTGACCCTCAAATATGGGGATTTCAAAATTAACTTGTACCTTAAAGGGTGTGGCCTTTCTAGAGTAGCTCCTGGAAGTTGATGCATCGCCTCTGGGTAGCCACTAAAGGATCTGGGCAAAGTTGTCCATCATCGCATTCCTTTGTTGCTTGAGGGCTTCTTCGAGCAAGATTTTGATAGGATCTCCTTCCCCCTCGTATTTCTTCTCATCCGCCATGGGAGGCCGTCAGGATTTGTGAGGCTGGTCTTGCAAAGGTTCGACCAGTTCAAGCCCTAAATCCTTATATCCCAACCTCGTTGGGAACATGCAAAGAAAAATAGAGAAAAGGTAGACCCACTCTGATACCACTAATCCAGATTTAAACAGGACCACAACAAATTACAGATATAACCATAAATACAGATATGCAACGGAAATAATACTTCATTTCATTAATGAAAAAAAATGAAATATGCTTACAAACAGTAATGGAAATAAACCAGCTAGGGCGATGGTAGCTTATCTTTGAGAAGAGATGTGGCGGCTACATGCTTCTGAACTATGTTACAATGAGGCTCAAAGGCCTATTTATTGTTTAGAAACAATGGAAAACCTTAAACATCCAAAAAAACTAACCCTAGAAGATGAAACGCCAAACTGTGGGCCCCATTTGGGTAAATTGGTACATCAACTTCCCAGGGTTGTAACTTTGGCATACGATCTCTGTTTGATGCGTACAATATCTCTTTAGAAAGATATATCCGAGAGATACAACTTTGGGAAGAGAAAATTCAATCCATGAACCCATGTTGCTCCCACTTTTCCCAAAAAACGTCGTTTAGGGCCTCAAAACGGCTCCGGAAGTTCAAGACCCAAAAAACTGCTAAAAATATTAAATTGTGCTACAATTAAGGAAATTGAAAAGCTGAAAGGAACAATGGTGGGGGTCCAACTGGACTTGGTGGGTGGCCACCAATATCCACCTGGTTCATCTGTCTATGTAACCTCCTACAATCCAATATCTGTCGTTCATTTTCCTTTCACCCGATTGATCCAACAGTTCTTATGCACTGTTTCTCCCTCACATCGTCCTTTTACTGATTTCGACCTCCGATTGCTTTTTCCGCTTGAAACCGGATTTAGCCTAAGTTTATTTGTTACACCTTAGTCTAGTTTTTATGCTATTTACTTCTGCAACTTAGATAATTAGCATTAGGTTTGTGTTAATTTAGAAATTTTGTTTAACATCGTTGTTTAATTGGATGGTTAGGTTATGGTGTAAGTTTAGCATTTCATGTTATTTTCTTCATTACTACAATAGAGTAGCTCTCTCTTAGAATATGTTTTCTCTCCTTCCATCAAAGAGTTAAGCTTCTTCTTAGCCTATAAAAGTATGGCTTGGAACTCCTGGGGTCTCTTTCCAAATGAGCAGTGACAACAGGCAATACCTTCACTTTTACTTGTGCATATAGTACTCTCACCTCCAAGTTTGTACGAACCCCGGGCTGATAAGTAAAGATGGTAGCCCTGGGAGTTGCAGCATTATTGTTGCAATACCTAGGTTCATCAATAATCTCTCCACACCAGCATGGGGGAGACAAAGGCCATTAGCACTGGTCTTGTAAACTGGGCAAAATAGAAGTTTCAGGGGAAATGGTGCAAAAGGGAAATGATATGCTCATGAAGAGGGACATAATGTGACTTTCTTCATGAAGGCAAAGCATGCAGGATTCACTGTAGAGGTCCTCCAGGATCAAGGAATGGGAAGTACAGGGACAGGGAAAAAATGTTGTGTAACAGATAACTGTCTATAGATATCCATGAAATATTTTTCTACTCCTTTCCGGTTGAGCTATACGAGTGGATCGCGAAGCTAGCATATAGTCAATGAAGGTGGAGACTTGATGGTCCTATTGTTTGGGCCCCGAAGTTAGTATAGAAATTTGAAGCATCTGAGGACAAGATTGCCCGCACTGTTGATAATTGGCACGATCAAGTCATAGGAGTATTTGTGACTAAATTCGCGGTCGATACCTCAGTCAGCTACAACGACACAGAGCGATGCTTTTTCAAAGGACCACTAGGTTAGTACTTGAAATGTTTGAATACCTAGATTAAAATGTTATTGTGTGAAAAGTGGGTTATGAAACTACCTTGATGTTAGGAGCTACAAGAAGCGAAAAAACTTACAGAAACTAAGGGGAAAATGGTATTGAATATATTCCATTGATTTCACCTCTACGAGGTGACGAAGAGGGAGTAGCACAAGATTCTTTGTGAATTACTATTCTATTGATAAGACAAGGATTCCCGTGGTTGCCACCTCTACCCACACCACCTCCAACTTCACCACCATCACTCGCTACTTCACCCGTACCACCTCCACCTCCACCGCAGTTCAGTATGGAAAATTCAGTGAAGTTGCCTTTGTTCAAAGGCTTGGGGAATGAGGACCTAGACCAATTCTGGTTCGTTGTGAAAGTCGTATGGGAAGCTCAGGGCGCTACAGATGATCACATGAAGAAGGAAACATTGGTTAGTGCTTTGCAGGATCGTGCGCTAACCTGGTATATCAAGTACTCTAATGATAACCTGAATGATCGAGTGGAAGACATCCAGACAACACTGAATATAGAATTCAGTAGGACTAAATCTGAGGCACAGTCGATTGTAGGGTTCAAGGAAATCATGATGTAGCTAGGTGAGACACCATGGGAATTAGATCAGAGATTGAAGTGTAAAATCCGTGAAGATAATATGAACCTAACAGATGGAAAACATCGCGAATGGTTTGTGGCTTCGCTCCTACCACACTTAAGGGTTGCGTTGTCACAAAAAAGGATAACAACTTAGACAGAGGCCTTGGAGATTTCCATGAGACTACATGAAACATTGATGCAAGATCCAAATCTAGGGGTTCACCAGATCCATGCGCAGTTGAATAATATTTTCCTTGAGATGCAGAGTTTGAAGCAGGACAGAACGATTCAACTAGAGGTGTGCGAAGAGGTATGGTGCCTGAAATGTAAGAGTAAGGGGCATGGAAAAGACTGGTCTTTGTTAACTATATTGCAAGACGAGGATTGATGCCTTTAAGGCTAGAGGCTCAGGCAAGACCGAGCTCGGGGCCTGCATTGTGGTGTGCTATATGTTAGGTAGCAGTAAAAGATGCCACAGACAATTTTCATTTGCTGTAGACATTTGTACAGACACTGCAACAACTATTCTGTAACTTTTATAGGTCGGTAGGGCATGATGAGTGTAACTGTAGGAGTTATGAACTAATGTTGGATAGAACTTCCGCCTATAGGGTCTAGGCAGAAATGCGGCCCCGTGACCAGAGCATAGGGATGACGCGGATAGGATTTTAGGGGTATGAATGAGGCCGAGGCAGAGGAGGACTTGGCAGAGGTCCTGGATAGTTGATCTGCTACAATTTCGGAGGACCAGGACATTATGCCCACGATTTCACTAACCTCACACATCTGTCATGCAAGTAATGCATTATATTTGATCATGAAATGGAAGACTATCTGATGTTGATAGCAAGGATACATGAAAAAGGGGCGCTACCACCTCGGTCAACTTAGAACCCGTAGATGATGAGGTTTGAGCCACGCGAAGAGGACCCGAACATGAATATAGTGCTTCAGAGTGTAATCAAAATAAGAGATGAAAAGCAGAAATAGCTTGAAGACAGTGCATGGGTTCACAAAGCCCTGGTGAAGGAGAATGAGTTCAATTTAGAACACGCACGTGAAACATTCATGGAAGAAAAGAAGAGCTTAACTATGGCCTCCACCTCAGGAATTAAGGATAAGCATGATCAGGATATGGACCCGTCTATGCTTACAACCTTCCTGGAGACCTGCATGAAATTACTGTGCAATAGAAAAGCTATGAAAAGGCTACAAGAGCTCATAAATAGATGCGTCGGAAGCACTCTGGGTGAGCCGCGCGTAGTAAGAAAGATAGGTAAGGATAAAACAAGGACATGACGGGAGATGAGTATGATCGCGCAAATAGGAGAGTATGAGATGGATTAGGTAATTTTGGACTTGGGGTCAGATGCGAATTTTCTACCAAAGCAGAATTGGGATTGGATGGGGAGATGCATGCTACAATGGTCTCCGATTCAACTAAGGATGGCGAATGAACAGAAGATCATCTCCATGGGGCAGCTGCAGGGGGTGACTGTGGATATTGAAGGTGTGAGTGCGCTGGCTGACTTTGAAGTAATAGAAATTGTGGATGACAACAACCCATATCCTATGCTCTTGGGAATTTATTTGGCTATTGATATGAACAGGGTAATCAAACTAAAAAAGCAAAAGATGATATTTGAGAAGAAATCATTACGCGTAATAGTACCCCTAGATCCTGCTGAAAAATCATGCTATACTGAACCAGTCTGCAATTATGAGAATGATGATGATATAAACTATATCTATAAGATAACAGCGTGAGACCAAGACTAGGTGAATCCAATGAAGGATGGACGGATTACATGGGATCGCGAGAGTTCCTGCACCTAGGACTCCGATGAAGAATTAGAGTGCTGGCATAATCAGTTACATGAAGTGACTACGCTGACCTGCAACATGATGACCTGGTCACTACGTTGTCTATTGTCAGAGGTAAGAAATATGACTACTTATGATGGCCTGAATGCTGTAGATATCTTTTTGGATGCATTTGAAAGGGAGGTACCAGAAAAGCAGTGCTTCCAGGCATTGTACTCGGCACTGTGCACTACGCCTGCAAGATGGTGGAGTACGCATAAGGGAATCTTTGATGATTGGTACATAGACCTACCAAATGATGGAACCTTCACAGGTCCAAACACATCACTGTGCACAAGCTCTAATATCTGTTTCGCCCTCTTACCACCAGAGGGGAAACTCACTCGAGTCTGCTTCCCATATACAAAATCTTCACAGAAATCAAAATCCAGAGAGATATTACTCATACCTTCTACCATATCTTTACCATGAATTATTCGAAGTCCCTTTTCTCCAATATGTCCAAGCCTTTGATGCCACAGCATGGTATTCTCTCCAGAGACCTGATCTGATAATCACCCTATGAGTGATCTCAGTTAAGATTTATTACATGAAGGTATTATAGACTCATGTGCTGGTGTGCGTCTATGTTATTTAGGCAACAGATCGATCAGATTGTGAATACACAGACACTTGAAATGGAAAACGGTGGAGAAATACAGTAAGCAATATAAGAACACAAGAATTTAATAAGGAGTTCACCCTATCCTCCAAGGATACTTCTCTAGTCCAGCTCTCAGTGTTGGCCTTCTTTTATTGTGTTTTAAAGCAGAGAATTACAATGAAGGAGCTCAATATGAGTCTCCTGAAATAGAATTTACTTGGCAAGGTGGCTCTTGGATTCCCCAAGCCACTAGAGTGGACAGACTCTTTTTCCTCACCAACTCTTTGACCTCTCTGGTCTTTGATGGAAAGAGCCCAGTATGGTGCTCAGTCCTTATAGATCCTCTCAGGGATGGCTTGACTCTCTCAAGCTCTCTGGTGCTCTACGCTGCCTTTGGTCAGCTCGGCCCTCTATCTTCTTCCTGCTTCTTTTTCTTCACTGTCTTTCTTCATTTCTCTGTCTTCTTCATTTTCTTTTCCATCTTCCTCTCGGTGTTCAGTGTCTTCTGCTTTTTCTGTTCATGGCTTTAAGGCCATTCGGTTTCATGGCTGTTCGATTCCCCTTCCAGTTCTCGACGGATCGCCTGCTACAGCTTCGCTTGGAGTCCCTGCTTCGGCGTCATCATCAGGCTCACAGGGAGGGGCCACTTGTCCTCCTGCAGTTGTGCCAGCTTGCTATGTCGGCTCATTTTTTCCGTTACGTCATGGAATGAGTCATCGACCACCTTGGTGGTAAAATTGGACGTCAAATTCTTATAGATCGTGGCTTAATCCCCTGTCAATTCCAGCTTTCCCATCAGGCGCAATATCAACCGTTAGATCTGGGGCCTCCAGATCCGATGCCATTCGCACATTTCACACGGTTGACTTGCTCGACCATTAACATGCGATGAGTAGCAGTTTTCTCTCTTCTCCGCTTGCCACGCATCGGCCGCTGAGTGGAATCGCTCCGTTTTTGCCAAAACTGCTTACCACCTAAGGGTGCCCCTGATAAATACCACTGGTTTTCGGAGCGCGGATCCCGCCTTAGCGTTTAGCCTTTTCCCCACGGTTTTTTGGCTCCCATGTGCCTGGGTGCTTAGGGCCTCTCCTTCTCGAGGGGTTTTTCCCACTGATGCATGATTAGCGCTAATCGCGCATCGAAAACTACCTCCTTTTCCCGATCCGGGCCTCCCAGGGGCTAGTTTCACCTCCTGCGTAGTCTCCATGGGCCTCGATCAGTGTGCTTTGACCTAGGTCCTCGTCGTTCCACGCTGGCTGCTAACTGCCACTGTTTAGAGGTGTTTTTGATCGCTTCTCTTAATTCTTTGAAGCTTGTCCTGACCTAATACAGTCATAGTTCTCTGATAAGTCTTCTTCATGTATCCAATTCGGATCATGACCTTCTCACTAAAATTCTTTTGGACCACCAAAAGTTGGTTTTCAAGTAGCGACTAAGTGAGGGTACTATTTTCTCACTTGTCCAATCTCAATCCACTTTGTACTGCTCGGCTTTGAACCTTTGAGTCCTACTTTGAAGTACTCAACATCTCCTCTACTCGTCGTCCTCACCTTCCTATCCAGCATTGTATCTTCCTACAATTCATTAAGATACTCAGGTAGCAGGTCATCAATAGAAGGCAATTGACTTTGCTGTTCAGGATACTCAATCGGTGAGGGTTCAAACAATCTCAAGCAATCCGCATTTACGACTGAGTATATGTGCATGTAGGCTGGTAGATCAAGGTGAAAAGAATTCTCACCAATCTTCTCAAGTATCTTGGAGGGTCCATACCTGATAGGATTTAGCTTCTTACCTTCACCTTGCATCCTGTCCTTACTGATATACAACTAAACCTAGTCACCAACTTGGAAACTGTGCTCCATATGATGCTTGTCATGCCTAGCCTTGTATTTGGCTTGGCTCCTTTCCAGATGTTCCTGTACTGCCTGGTGGATCTCTTGGATTTGTTCGATGAACCTAGTTTCCTTGTCCACATCATTGTGTCCATCAAATATGGTATCTTTACCAAAGACAAAATCCAAACGAGACCTCAGTGTGAAACCAAAATAGGTCTCATAAGGAGATCTCTGTGTAGAAGAATGTTTTGCTCTGTTGTAAGCATGTTGCACATAACACAAATTTTCATCCCAAATCTTAGGATGTTTGCTACAATATCCTCTGAGTAACTGGATCAATGTACTGTTAACTACTTCTGTCTGGCCATCAGTTTGTGGATGAAAAGCTATGCTTTTCTTTATTTTGGTGTCGATCAGCTCCCACAAACTTGACCAAAACTTCCCCACAAATTGGGTGTCTCGATTAGATACAATAGAAGTGGGTAATCCAAAATGAACGCATACATGTTCAAAGAACAGTTTAGCAGTTTTTTCATCTGTAATCTATTTGTTACAAGGGATAAAAATACACATTTTGCTGAACCTATCCAAAACAACATATAGATAATCATGAAATTTTCTAGATTTAGGCAGTCCCCCAACGAAATCCATGGAAACACTTTCCCAAGGGTGAGAGGGTGCTGGTAATGGAGTGTACAAGCCTAGTTTTATGTTGTTGGGCTTGCTTTTAGTACACATGGTACACCCTCTTACATATCTAGAAACTGTCTCATTCATTTTTGGCCAATAGCAAAATCTTTACAGATGTGCAACTATTTGACTTACCCCAAAGTGACCTGATATTAGAGAAGTATGTGCTTCCCTAATTATCTTTACTCTCTCAGTTTGTGGAATGCAGAGTTTCCCACAATGGTATAAGAGTCGGTCCTTTACATGATAATCCAATTCTTCTACTCTTTTACCTTGATTCAAAGTTGCATATACATCTCTAAAGTCTATATCTTTAGCATATTGTTCAATGTAGCTTTCATGTAGCACAAAATTATGCTTAAGTATAGTAGATGCATTTATAATGGGTCTAGATAACATGTCTACAACTTTGTTATGTATGCCCTTCTTATATCTGATGACTAAATGAAACTGTTGTAGAAAACCCATCCATCTGTAGTGTCTTGATTGCTGCAACTTAGTTTGGGAGTGTAGATATAGAAGTGGTTGATGATCAATATGTATTACTATCTCTTTGCCCATTAAGTAATGTTTCCACTTTTCACACTTTGAATCAATACATACAATTCTTTATCATATGTAGGATATTTAACTACTACAGGATTAAAAGTCTCAGAATGATAACATATGGGTTTACCGTGCTGTGTCAACACTGCTCCCATGGCATAGTCATTGGCATCAATTTGGATCTCAAATGGTCTTTGAAGATCAGGCAGTGCTAGTACAGGTGTTGTATTAATATTTTCTTTCAAGGTGTCGAAGGCTTTGTGATGTTTGCCTCCCCACTGAAACACCTTGTTCAATCCTGTTAAAGCATGTAAGGGAGCTGTAATTGAGGAAAAGTTAGAAATGAACTTCCTCCAATATTGTGCTGCTCCCAAGAAGCTTCTCACTTCTGTAGCAGACCTAGGCTTATGACTGCCACTTTAGAGGGATCTATCTTCAATTCACCACCCCCTACTATATGACCCAAGTAATTTAGACATGTTTTACGAAATTCACATTTTGATAGTTTAACATAAAGTTTTTCTCTTTTCAAAACATCTAGTGTCTGCTTAACATGCTTTAAATGTTCGTTTTGCTAAAAATCAGAATGTCATCCAGATACACAATAACAAAATCATCAAGAAAAGGTCTGAGTACATCATTCATTAATCTCATGAAAGTAGCAGGAGCGTTAGTTAGGACAAAAGGCATAACCAGTCACTCATACAATCCCTACTTTGTTTTGAAAGCTATATTCCATGCATCTTGTTCTGCAACTCTGTCCTGATGGTATCCACTGTGCAAGTCTAGCTTGGTGAACTAAACAACTTCCTTCAATTGATCTAAAAGATCATCTATGCGAGGAAGGGGATAACGATTTTTTATTGTTATATTATTCAGTGCTTGGTAATCAATGCACATTCTCCACGAGCCATCTTTCTTTCTCACTAAAATGATTGGTGACCCACATGGTGATGCGTTGGGCCTAATTAACCCCTTCTCGAGCAACTCTTGCACCTGCTTCTTGATTTTAGCATTCTCTAAAGATGACAACCTATACATTCCAATGTTATGCAATGGAACATCTTTCTGCAAAATAATATCATGTACTATTTCCTTTTTGGGTGGCATACCTTTAGGTTCTTGAAACAAGATATCATGCTCTGAAACAACCTTTTCTATATTAGCTTACTGTTTAGCATTACAACCCTCAAATACATTGGTTTTATCAAGTTTCTTTTCCTTTACAACCATCAGTAAGAATTGTTTGCATGAATTTATCATTCTTTTCATCTTCCCTGAGTTTATGAGAGTATAATTATTCTTGAGCTTATGAGATCTTACAAAGTATTCGATTCCATCTTTAACAAGTAGATACATGTTCTCAGCTCTATATAAAATAGCCTTTCTATCATACAAGTAAGGAATTCCTAAAACAATTCCACATATATCCAAAGGAATTATGTCTAACTCCACCTCATCTACAAACGCTGACCTAAAAGAAAACTTGAGTTTGCACTGTCTAGTCACTTGTAGTTTTGCTTTATCATTCAACCATCCTAATGAGTATGGTTTCTTGTGAGGTGTAGTTGCTAATCCCAATTTCTTTATAACTGCTTCAGAAATTAAATTTACATGTGAGCCAATATCAAACAAAGTATCAATCTTTTGATATTTGGAAACAACTCGAATATGGAAAAGCTCATGCCTTTTTCTCTCATTCTTTTCATCAATAACAAATTGAGCATAATTACTAGTAGATGCTTCAGAATTACTACCTTTGATACCTGTGGCTGTAATGGTTGCTTCATCTCCTGAGTCTAACCCCAAATATTTCTGAATAGCTGCAGCAATATTCTTCTTCTTGCCCTTGAACTTCTTAGGCCTCAACTCTGGATGCAGAATCCAACAATGCTTACCATCATGCCCATCCTTTTTATAGTGAGTGCATGAAGCTTTGCTTTTCTGTGCAGTGTTAGCCTTCCTTGCTTTCCACTTCTTCTTTCTTTTCTCCTTGCTCTTACTCGTAATGGGTTGGGATGGTCCCCCAACTTCTAGATTTCCATTATTTCCTCTAGCTTCTCGATTAGTAGCTTGTACAGATACCTCATCTATACTAGTGGGATTAAACACAAGGATGGTATGCCTCATGTAGCTTTGTAGACCACCAATGTACTTCAACAGAGTTTCGGGTGAGTCTAATGAAATTCCTAGAATCAATGCTCTGTTTCTAAATTCTTGAATGTACCCTTACACACTTTTCCCTTTCAACTATCGAAGAGTTTTCCAACTCATCATGGCTTGTTGCATGTACGCCAATGGGTAGAACTGCTTTTTGATTGTAGAAACAAATTCATTCCAGACAGAGATAGTCTTACCATGTATTTTCATATCAGCTTGGGTTCTGCGTTCCCACCAAACCAAGGCAGTGCCTCCTAGGTGTAGGCTTGCCATCTGAATCTTGCTCTTGTCTGAGTCGATGTTCTGTACTCTGCAATAAACATTAATTTGTCTAATCCAATTGTCCAACTTTTCTGCATTTAACTCTCCATCATATATAGGAAAATCAAATTTAACATCTAGTTTGATTAAGGATGCTTTCTTGTTATGCACAGGGCTATTAGGATGTGTGAGAAAGCTTTCTTCTTTCCCTTTTCCTTTGGAGTGGTCATGGGAGTGAGACTCATCTTCTTCTTTGTCTTGTTTAGAGCCCGATGAGTCTTCATCCTTATGTTTTCTAAAGTCCCTATACATTTCCTCTACCATGGACTTGATAGCTAGGAAACTTTCTATAAATTGAGGGTCTGGCCCCATAGAACCTTCCTCTAACAATGTCTTCCAAGGATAGACTCTCCCATGTTCTGGATTAGTTTCCACCAACTCTCCTTCTCCTAATTTGAGCTTTGATCTAGTGAGCATTCACAGCTAAACCAACACAAGCTTGTCTAACCTTACAACCTTAAGCTCTGATACCACTTGATCTGATATTCACCCTATGAGTGATCTTAGTTAAGATTTATTAAATGAAGGTATTACAGAGTCATGTACTGGTGTGTGTCTATTTTATTTAGGCAACGGATCGATCAGATTGCGAATACATAGACACATGAAATGGAAAACAACAGAGAAATACAGTAAGCAATATAAGAACACAAGAATTTAATAAGGAGTTCACCCTATCTTCTAGGGCTACATCTCCGGTCCAGATCTTAGCGGTGGCCTTCTTTTATTGTGTCTTAAAGTAGATAATTACAATGAAGGAGCTCAATATGAGTCTCCTGAAACAGAATTTGCTTGGCAAGGTGGCTCTTGGATTCCCCAAGCCACTAGAGTGCACAGACTCTTTTTCCTCACCAGCTCTTTGACCTTTCTGGTCTTTGATGGAAAGAGCCCAGTATGGTGCTCAGTCCTGACAGATCCTCTTAGTGATGGCTTGAATCTCTCAAGCTCTCTAGTGCTTGACGCTGCCTTTGGTCAGCTCGACCCTCTGTCTTCTTTCTTCTTCTTTTGCTTCACTATCTTTCTTTGTTTCTCCGTTTTCTTCCTTTTTTTCTCCGTCTTCCTCTCGGTGTTCAGTGTCTTCTGCTTTGTTTGTTCATGGCTTTGAGGCCATTCAATCTCATGGCTATTCAATTCCCCTTCCACTTCCCGGTGGATCACCTGATACAGCTTCGCTTAGAGTCCCTGCTTCAGCGTCATCATCAGGGTCACATGGAGGGGCCACTTGTCCTCCTGCAACTGCGCTAGCTTGCTCCATTGGTTTGGTTTTTCCGTTACGTCATGGAATGAGTCATCGACCACCTTGATGGTAAAATTGGACGTCAAATTCTTATAGATCATGGCTTAATCCCCTGTCGATTTCGGCTTTCCCATCGAGCGCGATCTCAGCCGTTAGATCTGGGGCCTCTAGATCCGATGCCATTCATACATTTCACACGGTTGACTTTCTTTACCATTAGCGTGCGATGAGCAGTGGTTTTCTCTCTCCTCCGCTTGCCACGCATCGACCCCTGAGTGGAATCGCTCCGTTTTCGCCAAAATTACTTACCGCCCAAGGGTGCCCCCAACAAATACCGCTGGTTTTTGGAGCGTGGGTCCCGCCTTATCCTTTAGCCTTTCCCCATGGTTTTCCCAGCTCCCATGTGATCGAGTGCTCTGGGCCTCTCCTTCTTGAGGGGTTTTCCCGATCTGGGCGTCCCAGGGGCTAGTTTCATCTCCTGCATAGTCTCCATGGGCCTTGGTCAGCGCATTTTGATCGAGGTCCTCTTCGTTCCACGCTGGCTGCTAACTGCCATTGTTTAGAGGTGTTTTTAATCACTGCTCTTAATTCTTTGAAGCCTATTCCGACCTGATACAGTCATCGTTTTCTGATAACTCTTCTTCATTGTTATGAAACCAGCTCACAAAAAGATAGAAAAGATAGTTGAACACCTTAGAATTCAGCCTCTTCGAGGGGGCAACCCCCTTTACATTACACAAATGAATCATTCTTCGATGATACAAATGAAAAGACCTCCTTTCTATATATAAGACTCTAAGGGGTCATAATATAATTAGAGCCGACATAACAATAATAATGCAAGGGCACAATAATAACAATAGTGGGCTTCTATGGGGCACAATAGTAACAATATGGACACTACATGGGTAAATCAATATAATAAGGGGGTTGTACTAATAACAATAAGGGGTTACACTAGTAATATAAGGGCCTAACATGCCCCTCTCCTTCAAAAAGTGTTGTCCTCAATGCTTGAGTAGTTCTTGATTCTTCTGTATAAAATTCTTGTCCTCCCATGTGGAATCTTCTGCGAGTAAGTTATTCCACTTGATGAGATATTATAAAATTGATCGATTTCGTAACTATCGGGTTCTTGTTTCTGTGACTGCTCCAGGTTCAAATATGATTTTTCCTTCCTCTTCAATTTCTGGAAATATTGTTTGAATTGGGATCTTTTGCAACTTTTGAATAAGTGGCCATACTTCTTCGTCCTTCTTCCATTCCTTTACAAGATATGGCCAGATTCATTTCTTGATGCTCGATGTGATCTTTCACTTCTTGAACATTTTTCTTCTTGATATGCCCTTCTATCTTGATAGTTTGAGGAGTGGTAATTCTGACCAATGAATTAAAAGATATGGTTGGAATCATTTCTTCTTTCTCGATGTGATCTTTCACTTCTTGCACCCTTTTCTTCTTGATATGTCCTTCTATCTTGAGAGTTTGAGGAGTGGTAATTCTTGCCAATGCTTTACAAGATATGGTCTGATTCATTTCTTCCTTCTCTGGTGTTGGGTCCTGGTGTAGATCCTCTTCTTTTGATGTTTCTTGATCCTTTTCTTCCTTCTCTTCATACTCTATGTAAAATAATTTCTTCTTAGCACACTTATGACCTTTAGTGCATTTGCTATCACAATTGTAACAAAGCCCTTTTTCTCTTTTTTCTTCCAATTGTTGTGGTGTAACCCTTGTAGGTTGTGGAAGGCTAGAAGAAACAATACTCCCATCTTTATAGTTGTGAGGGGTAGACTTCCTTGTTGCCATAATTTTACTTTCCACTATGTAACAAAGCCCTTTTACTCTTTCCAATTGTTGTGGTGTTGCTCTAAAGAAGGTGTTGCTCTTTGTATCCTCATAATGTGCTATCATTTCCTCCGTCAAAATTGACCACGTAACAAGTTGTTTACGAGAACAAAGCCCTTCATACCATAAAAATTGATCCGATTATAAATATGAAGATGTAATACAGACCTTTTGTAATAGTGTTACACTATGTAGATCAAAATATTGCTCCATTTGAAGTATCCAATTTACTGGATCCTTGCCATCAAACTTCCTCATCTTGCTTTTTCTTGATTTTAGGAGCTCGATCTTGCACCAACTGTAGCTCTGTTCTTTCAAATCTTTAAGTTCTAAAATTGCAACTTGCAGTAGCCCTCTGTTTCCTCTTTCCAATGCCACCAGTCTGATCCAAATTGGATTCTCCAAGGAAGAGTTATGCCAAATCTCCCACAGTGACCTGATTATAGACTAGTTCAGTAGAGCGAACTGGTACGATGTGTCACGTGTCCCTTTTTCGAATTTTGGCTTTGAAAAATATGTACAAGAAACTAAAGTCCATCCTCTTTTTGTACCTTCTTACGAAATTTCAATCTGATGCCCAGAGAGAAAGTTATGACGATTTGCCCTAGGTCACCTGTTTGGAATGTAATTCAGGAGTCTACAAAAATAGCAATTTCCTCAGATCATACCTCCACAAATTTAGCACGAAAAGCTCTAAAATTTGGATCCAAGCTTCAGTGAAATTTCGTGTCAAATGGGTTTTTTTTTAGCTTCTAAAACGTCGCAGACAAAAATTTATAGCGAAAATGCTACGATGACCTATTTGGAGCAGCGAAACCCTAGAATCCAAGGCTCTGATACCAAATGTTATGAAACCAGCTCACAAAAAGATATAAAAGATAGTTGAATGCCTTATAATTCAGCCTCTTCGAGGGGGAAACCTCCTTTACATTACACAAGTGAATAATTCTTTGATGATACAAATGAAAAGACCTCCTTTCTATATATAGGACTCTAAGGGGTCATAATATAATCAGAGCTGACATAACAATAATAATGTAAGGGCACAATAATAACAATAGTGGGCTTCTATGGGGCACAATAGTAACAATATAGACACTACATGGGTACATCAATATAATAAGCGGTTTGTACTAATAACAATAAGGGGTTACACTAGTAGTATAAGGGCCTAACATTCATGAATCCAATTCGGATCAAGACCACTAGATTTTTTTCTCTACTTTTAGGAACCACATAACTGTTGCACCCATAACCAACAGTGCTACCTTGCAGCTTGTACAAAGTTCCAATCCGAACCACCCACATTAATACCAATGCTACCCAAACCATCTTACAGGTATCCTTCTCAAACACTATTTTTACACTTGCATCATCCAGCTTGCTTACAGAAATCAGATTTCTGGCCAATGTAGGAATATGCAGAACACCCAAAAGTGTTATAACCCTTCCACCTTACAACTTCAACTTTACTTTTCCATGGCCAATGATTCTAGCCTTCCTATCATCCCCTAAGAAGAAATTACCACCATCGTATTTCTCATACTCATAGAACCACACTCTATGGGGAGTGAAGTGAAAGGATGCACCTGAGTCAATCAACCATGCCTCATGATCTACATGTGTACTTGAAGAAGCCAAGTACACATCTCCAACTTCATCTGAGGTGGTTTTCATGTCTCTAGAAGGAGCATCATTAGATCCCTTTACCATGTCAGTAGATTTAGATTTACAGTCCATTTTGTAGTTCCCTTCCTTTCCGCATTTCCAGCAAACCATCATTACAGGTTTTCCTAGAGATTTAGATCTCCCTCTAGATTTAGATCTCCCACTTGATGACTTATTTTTGTTTTTGTTCTAGGACCATCCTCATACAAACAAGCCATCACCATTTTGACTCTCCATATTTTTCTGTCTCATCTCCTCCGTCAACAAGGATGAGACTATTTCATCAAAATGCAAGGCACTTGCATTGCTACCTATTGCAATAACTAGACTATCCCACGAATCTGGTAGAGAACACAACAAACTGATGCACGTATCTTCATCTGAGATTTTAATATCAACAAACAATAACTAACTTACCACAGTATTAAATGCATTCAGATGCTCTGTCACCGAGTCTCCATCTTTCATCCTTAGGTTATACAACTTTTTCCGTAGGAACATTTTATTCACTAGAGACTAGGATTGGTACAAAGTCCCTAACTTGGCCCACAAAGCCTTTGTCATATCTTCCCCTGATATATTTAGCAATACTGAATCTAAGACACACAATCATATTGTGCTCTTTTCCTTCTGATCCAACTTCTTCCATTCTTAATTGAACACTCTCATTGGTTTAGTACTTGGATCTACCACGATCCACTGACTTTTATCCACCAACAGATCCTCCATCTTGAGTTTCCATAACTAAAAACTTTGACCATTAAATTTCTCGATCTCTGTCTTTCCACTGCTCGCCATCTTCTTTCACCACTAGAATCAATCCCACAGATCTCTCACTGAACATGGTCTACCGTAGGCCCGAGCGAAACCCCTCAGCAACAAAGGAGTCCCCGTGAAACCAAAATAGCTATGATAGAAAATGTAGGTTTTAACCATGTACAGAAATTACCTGCATATGAATTCTAACGCAGAAAATAACAATGTAAGAGCATATCACATAAAACACATATACATAGAGATTTTCCCCTGGATCCCAAAACTGAGACCACCATATTTATTTTTCATTATGTTCCTTTCATATGTTACAATACATACATATTTATACATGCCGAAGCATCCAATACCATGGACTGAAAACCATCGTGTCGAAAACGTTGTGCGAAAACCATGCACAAAACCATAGGTAGATTCGCCCAACCTAATATAGTGTCCAAATTTTTTTTCTCCACGATGCTCACCTACACCCCTTAGAAGGGGGCTAACCGCCCCCCTCAAAACCCCTGTGACCCCCCCGCTATGTAGTTGGCACAATGAAGGGGGGGCTCCACTCCCCCTCTAACCCCCCGATTAACTAGGGGAGCTAGGCATGGAAATAATATAACACAACCCAACAGTCGACCTTTGGTATTGTTGACAGTGTTGGACCACCAGCATTCAAGGGATCATCTCAGTATGAAGTCTCAACTAGACCTGAGACCATTTGGTGTGGGATTCCCATCCAGAATGATGGCCCAATTTCCATTGTCTTAAGGATTTGCCTCAACACTTGCTTGTCAGCATAGGAGAGGGGTTTCTTTGTCTTCGAGAAGTGAGGTTTGCATGCCTAGTGAGTGCAAGTGTCACTTGTGTCAATGGTTCTTTCACTATTAAGGGAGAGGGTGAGAGTGAGCTCCAGGTCGATTGGGAGTAGTCCCAACTTTGATAGGTACACACAACACAACAGGACATGCACAACTTTTAGCGAAGTAGTCCACATGGATGCAGTAGTCTACAAGAGCGATACAACGTTAACAGAATATACAACACATTTCCATTAATAGATTATGCATTACAACAAATGAAGCAGTTCATATGTAGAACATAGGTTAAAGCAACATGCATTACAAGTGTTAAAGATCAATCTTACAACAGATACAATACATGTGTGAAAACATGATGGCCTGTTAGCAGGCTTTTGAATTAAGTGAAAGTTCCAAGACACATCATTACACCATACATCACTAACCCCTAGTGTGGGGCGTTGGAGCTACTACTTACTCCTCAAGGAAAAGATTACAAACTCTCTTGGCTATATGGGAGGAGCTAAGGTGAAAGGTCCTTTACATGTACAAATGAGGGGGTATTTATAGCCAAGGGTGGAACAAACCCTTGTGGTTGTTCAACTACCCTCATTACCGTTTGAATTCCATGACTTTTCAACTTACATGACTCTTTGTTCAACAAGTGGGTCTCTTGGATTTCCACATTACATCACATTGATTGACAACAAGCCCATGGTGGTGATGTGGGCGACATGACCCATAACGTGACTCAACATGACTTGACATGACAATGTTGGTACATTCATGTTGCTGTTGGAGTGCATGTTGAGCTATAGTGTTTTTGGGTGATGGATGTCTTCATGGTGTATCATAGCTTTACCTATGCATGACGAAGTGCACGGAGTATTCAATGGTCCTTTGTTCATTTGATGAATCTTTAGCATGTTGTTCCTTGCTAGCATGCTCGAAGGCTTGACAGGCTCATATTTTCGTGAAGGTGCATTGTTCATTGCATTCGTCCACTTCGCATGCTTCGTTCATTCATCTTTTGTTGAACATTTCCTTTTATATGTTATCCATTCATCCATCCCATTTTCCATCTTGCCATGTTTGTTGGTGTACCTGTACCTGCAGTAACTCATGACGAGACGAGATCAAATCCAAACCCTCCTAGTCTACCATGACACATGATCATTTCGGATGCATGTGACTGGGAGAGGTAGAAAGGTTGTGAAGCGGGATGATGGCTCTAGGAACTACTAATGAAAATTGCTCAAGAGTCACTGAGTGATGGAGACAGGCAATCTAAGTCAACAATGACTATTTGTAAGGTCTGGCTCAGTTGGGAGGCAAAATTGCGTAAGTTTTGGGAGGGAAAATTCAGGCTATTGGAAGGCAAGGAAGGCATTCTCTATGCATTTTTTAGAATGAATGGGTAGTGGGGTTGGAAAGCCAGATTTTCACAATTTTTGTAGAGGAAAGGGTCGAGCTACATGAAGGGTCAGTAGGTATGGATTGCGCAGTTTTTTGGGGGAATTTCCTAGGAGAATCACAGCCAAAACTAAACAATTCACAGAGAGAACTACTAGTTGGATGTTGGGGTCACTGGCAGCCAAAATTGTACAATTCCCAGAGGGAAGTGTGAGTTGCATGCTGGGGTCACTAGCAGAATAAATGCACAATTCCTGGAGGGAATTGGTAGTTTGCTACTAGGGACTATTGGAAAGAAAATTGCACTGAGGTCAGTAGGCTGGCCTGTTGATCATCTCTACACAATTTCTAAGATGAGTTGACTGATGGGTAGCGCAAGGCCTGCTCATGAACAATGTGAAATTTTTGAGATGAATAGTTGGTTGACTGTTGAGATGACTGACTGGGAAAACTGCACAATTTTCTTAGGGAGATAGGGATGGGCACTTGGTGTCTCACTGGCATGTCTATGCAATTTCCTCGGTCAATGGCCTCAGGGGAAATTTTGAGGGGAGTTAGTCCTGGGGTGACTAGCGGGTCCAACTGTCTAGGTGGCTAGCATGAGGGTTGATTGAATTTCTTGCGAGTAGTGCAGCTTGAAAAGACTAGCTTAGTGCTTCTGCACTGTTTTGGTTGACAGTCGATCGAGTTGATGGCAGGGTGATGGTCTGGCTGTCAGAGCGGAGTCTAGTTGTAAGAACATCAGAAAAAATGGCTAAGTGTGTGAATAATCGAAAGATGCATAAGTGATACTATAAACATGCACTCACATGACTTAACGACGAGACGACCAAACCATCCAGATACACATGTTCAACATGACTGATCGATGGTGTAAATGACTAGCATGACACTCATGATTGATCGTTCATTAATCGAGACGACGCTTTCGCAACAATGAATGTGAATCCGTGTGTGAGTGCAACATATGATTTCATAGCAAACACAACAAGCACATACGAATCGAAGACTTTGAGCATAACCAGAACATGGTCGCAAGCATGACTTAGACATCAACATGCAGAGACTTGAATGCAATGAACAAGCAAGGCAAATGTAAAGACTCACACGAGCTCACGGAGTGAACCCGAGTGTGTGCAGTCATCAAATGAAACTCTTCAAGGGAGGCTCTGAAATTGGTGCAGGCCAAAATTTTGGAGGGTGGTTGTAGCTGCTACAATAGGTAGCTTATTAGAAGGCATTCTACACTTTTCCAAGTCTTTTTAATCAAATATTCTATGCTTGTCATTTTGGCATTGGAGAGATAGAAAATGGAGAGTTCCCAATTTCATTGGAAAATGAATCTTAAATTTTGTTGTGTTGTTACATTGTTTTATTTTAATCTTTATTTTAAATACATAAATTATATTTTATTAATAAAAAATATAAAATACACTGTACAAATTTCCAAAATGAATATTTAATCTCAAATTATCAATTTGACTATGAATTTTATTATGCTTTAATAATATTCATATATTTATATGATAATATCAATGTTAAATTGAAGAGCTTATAGATTTAGGGTTTGGCTTAAGTTGAGATCTCATAGAACTATTTTTTGAAAAAGTTTGATGATATAAATTTATATGATATTGAACTTATTAAATTAAAAATTTATTTAAAATAACAAAAAGGCATATGAAGAGAAAATAGAGAAAGGATTGGATAGGTTCATAGCATCAAATGCTTGGTTTGATGATCTTATCAAAATTATACAATGGGTAAGAGCTTAAAGGGAACTCAAACACTTTTCAATTTTCATTGAAGTAGGTTCTACTAGGACGAAAACTCCTAGTCCATATAAATTTAACCTCGGTGGATAGTAAAGGAGGAGTATGACAGATTGATAAAAGGTTTTAGGATTCCCCTCGATCCACTAGAAAACAAACTAGGAAAGGTAAAGAAAGCTGCTATTACTTTGGCACATGCTAAGAAGAGTAAAGATGAGAAATTTATATATTAGGTGGAAGTAAATTAGAGGATTTGTATAATAAATAAGTGATTGCTTACCTTTCTGAGGAACCATAAGCTAAAGGCATCCCTTTTAAAGAAAAGAAAAGAAAGCTGTTGTTGGAAAAGGAAGAGCCTCATAATCTTGAGAGTAGGTTTGTTTGGCTATTAAGCTGGGATGAAAATACTAAATCTTTCCATTGTTATGCAATCCAAAAGAGAAAAATCATTACTATTTCGAGCGTGGCGAGAAGAGATGGGTCAGTGTCTTCTAATTTTGAGAATATTTCTTAGATGGGGATATATTGTTTTACAAATATCTATGATATTGAGAAAAGAGCTATTATATAAAGGCTAATCAAGAAGACCTTATTTTCCCTAGATTTGTAAGTGTAGAAAATATGAGATATCTAATGGAAGAGGTGTCCAAGGAAAAATTGCATTTTGTGCTACAAAGTTCCCAAAAAGTCAAAGGTCAGAATCTAGATGGGTAGACAATGGTTTTTTTGTTTAATAGCCATTTTAAACATCCTGGAAGAGGAAATGTTGAAAGTGCTTAATGAATCAAGATCCTTTAAGAGGATTCCAATTCCATTTAGTGTGAGTTTCATATCCCTTATTATGGAATTTGATAACCTAGTTTCCTTTGAAGAATAAAAAACTATATATCTGTTTAGTTGCAATTATAGGATTCTTATAATAGTCATTGCAAGAAGGGTTAAATGTTTGCTTTCAAAGTCCATTTCTAGTGAATGGCTTAGTTTTCTAGAAAGGATGAAGATTCAAAAGGCTATTGGGCTGGAAAAAGGAGGACATTAATAAATCTTAAAAGCTAAAACCTATGGTAGTAAAGGTTGACTTATCAAACGATTGTCTTTAATTGGATTTGATGCTTATTCATTTGGGATTATGTGTTTCATTTGTGAATTGGCCATGAATTGTGTTACTACAGTTTCTTTCTCAGTGTTGATTAGCGGATGCATTGTTGCTTTCTTTCACCTAGAGAGAGGATTAAATCAAAGTTGTCCTCTTTCTCCCATAAATTTTCTTATTGTAGTAGAAGGTTTGATTAGTACCTTATTAGATGCTAAGAGATTTAGTGCATTTAAAGATATTAGAATTGGTAGCTCGATCACTTGTCCCATTTTTCATTCAATGATGTCATCCTAATTTTTTGTAATGGGACTAGAAGAGATGTGGGTAAGTTATAATAGATTTTAAACATGTATTATTTAGTTATTGGTATGATGATAAATGTTAGGAAATCTACTATTTCTTTTATGGGGACTGTAAAATAGGATTTTACAATATTTTGAGGTTGAGTTGGATTTGGGCATGAAGTGTCTAGGATTTATCTTAAAGCCAATTAATTATCAAAAAATATATTAGAGATAGTTTATCACAAAGGTTGAAAAAGAGAATAGATTTGTGTGTCATCACTGGTTATCAATATTGTCCTAGTAAAGTTGGTTTTTGAGGAAAAAGCTATCTATTAGATGTCATTAGCATGGATTCTAAGAGGTGTTCTAGAGGTGATAAGAAGGATCAATATTAGGTCTATCTCTTAGGTGAAAATAGAAAATTAAGAATTCTTAGGCAATTTGGCATGAGAGTGCTTGAATTTTTTTTATCTTGTATTATTTCGATGATTATGGGGAATAATAATAAATTATCATTGTTGAATATTTTGTGCATTGACATAAGGAACAATACATAAGAAGATCTTCTCTCATTATTTCATGTTTGAGTTGAAATGTTTTAAAAAAAAATTATAAAAAATAAGCCCATTCATCAACACCATTAGGGCTTATATTCCTCTCTACCATGTTCTCCAAATACTTTAAGCCCTCTTGCATCTGGGCAGCCTTGCAGAACCCATTATCACAAGAGTATACAACATGACAATTGGTTCTAACTTCTGTAGAATAAAGGAAAACACATCCAATTCCTTTTGGACCTCTCCTACCTTGAAAAATCCCTAAATCAAATTACAAAATGTCTGCTCCCTGAAGTTTGAACTTGGTTTCCTAATCTCTAGGTATAGTTCCTCCGCTTGTTGCATTACTTCCCCCTTCAAAAAACCCTCAATAGTGGTAGCATATGTAGGATGATTAACCCCATGGAATTTCTCTAACATTTCCCAAAGTCCCCAAAGAATTGGAAAATGCCTCAAAATCCCTAAAACCCTCAATAGTAGTAGTATATGTAGGATAGTGATAATAAATATATTCTTGGTTGGGATTGAGAGGGAATCAACAATCGTGACAGGCTACATGATGGAAAATGCTAGGGTTTTTAGATTTTACAGTGAGGAATTTAGGTTTTTAGGTTCTGGTACTCCTGAAATCTTGTGACATAAGGATTTTAGGCTTTGTTTCAACTTTGGTTGCAGGAATATATGCCTTTCGGCTTTATATGCAGCAGAACAATTGTTTTTCCATCACAGTGGATCAAAGGAACATGCTGGCATAGGGGGTATCGACTTTATGGGAGGTCCCATGGTTTTCCCATGCTATAAGTCACATCTCTGTTATAAAAGCATCTTACCATTCTACACTAGTGACTCCTCTATTATGGCAAGGTCAATGTCAGAGTGTTTGGTAGGTAAGGGCTTTTTGGTTATATGTAAAGTATTTGGAAGAATGCTTGAATGAAAGGTGGATGTATAAAATATGTTTGTAAGAAATTTCCAATAGAATGAAGAGGGTAGACATGCATTTGTCCCTCTCTCCCCATAGATAGAACTTGTAAAGCAAGGATCTTTAATTTCAGACCTGCCCCTTTTCACCATATTTGTAAAACATCTATCAAAAGGGACACTTTTTATTACGATGTGATCTAGATTTAAACAGGAACACAACAAATTATATAGATAACTGTAAACATAGAGATGCAGTGGAAATAATACTTCATTTCATTAATGTAAAATATTTAAATATGCTTACAAATAGGAATGGAAATAAACCAGCTAGGGCGATGGTAGCTCATCTCTGAGAAGAGATGTGTCGGCTCCATGCCTCTGAACTGTCTTATAATGAGGCTCAATGGCCTTTTTATTATTGAACAATAAGAGAAAACCCTAAACAACCACAACCCTAACTCGAGGGATGTAACACCAAGAGTTTATGGGCCCCGTTGGGGTGAGTTGGACAGCCAACTTCCCAGGGTCACGACTTGGTCATATTATCTCCGTTCGACATGCATGATAGCCTGTTGGAAAGATCTCTCTGAGGAATACAATGGAAAAGATGATTTTAGTCAAAAAATCACTGGCAGTAGATTTCCCAAAAAACGTCGTTTAGGGCCTCAAATCTAGAAGTTTAGGACGCGAAAAATTGCTAAAAATAGTAAACTGTGCTATAATTAAGGAAACTGAAAAGTTGAAAGAAGCAACGGTAGGGGTCCAAGTGGAATTGGCGGGTGGCCACCGATATCCACCTAGATCATTCCTCCCCCCTTAGGAAGCATTGGTCCCCATTGTGTTGAGTTCCTCCATGAGATGACGAAACTTCTGCTGAACTTGGTCCCTGTTGAGCCACTTGGCTTGGTGAAGGAGTTGGCCTGCTTTGACAACTCGATACAGTTGGATATTATGTTGGTGAGTGTGCTTGATCTGTGTGTCCATGATTTGATCAGTTGCAGCTTGTTCCATGCAATCTGGATTTAACTCTGTGGGTGTGAGCTATCCTGCAATGTCGGATGTGTCTAGTAATGATGGAAAGTATGGCCAAAGGCAGTCCACATTGAACATTGGGTGCAGGCCAAGGAATGGGGGAATGATGAGCTCAAATGCATTGCCTCCCATATCGTTGGTAATGGTGTAAGGACCATATCAGAGTGGTCTAAGTTTCTGATAGGCTCCGGTAAGTCGTTCCTTTTGCAAATGCAACCAGACTTTGTCACCCACCTGAAACTTGTGTGGCACTCGATGTTGATCATGTCACTGCTTGTACTTGGCATTTGATTTCTCCCGAATGTCATGGACTTGCTAGCGAATATGTTGGATGTGCTCAATAAAGCTGCTTGCCTTTTTTTTTTTTGGACTGGACATGAGCCGAATTTGTGTGAGTAGCTGCAAATGGCATGGCCACGTCATTGGAACATAGTGGCTGGAATCCCAAGCCAACCTAAAAAGGTTTGTGGCCAGTAGAGTTGTGGATGCTTTGAGTTGTACATGCGTAGAATGTGTACGATAATCGTGTTGACAACCTCTGTCTGTCCATCAGTTTGAGGATGGAAGGATATGGACTTAGTGAGTTTGGTGTCCAGCATCGACCAAAGACTAGACGAAAATGTACTGAGGAACCTGCTGGGCTGATCTTAGATGGTAGACTGTGGGATCCCAAAGTGTACCCACACTCATTCAAAGAAGAGTTTAGTAGTGGCTTCTGCTGTGATATTCTTCTTGCAGGATGCTATAATGGCCATCTTTGATAACCTGTCGATGACCACAAAAACATAGTCATTTCCATGCTTAGTGGAAGGAAGGCCTGAAATGTAATCCATGGAGATGGATTCCCAAGGTCGAATAGGGGCAGGTAATGGCGTATAAAGGCCTTGCTTCTTGATGGTCGGTTTGGAAATGGCGCAGGTAGTGCATGATCTGATGTACTTCCCGACATCCTGTCGAAGATTCGGCCAATAGAAATACTTCTGTAGTACTGCCACTATTTTCTCGACCCCGAAATTCCCTACAACCCGACTGTAGTGTGCTTACTAAATCATCTTGACACAATCACTTGAAGGAACACAAAGGTGACCTAGGTGGCATAACAGGGCATCCCAGAGGTGAAAATATGGAACATGTTGACCCTCCAAGAGTGTTTGGTATGTGTGGTTGAATTCCAGGTTTCTTTTTTAGAGAAGTGGCCAATCAGAAGTCTCGTGCCTAGAAGAGTTGAGAACAGTGGTTAACGCAATGATTGGTGGTCGACTGAGGCAATCTGCAACATTATTGGTGCTGCCATTCTTATACTTGATATTTAAATGGAATTTTTGTAGGTATGTGGACCACTTATGATGGCGATCACTTTGTAATTTCCCTTGGGTCTGTATGAACTATAGGGGTCGATGGTTTGTGTGGATGACTGTTTCCTTCCCCAAAATGTAATGCTTCCATTATCGGAATGCCTGCACAATGGAATACATCTCTTTGTCATAAGTGGTATACTTCCAGACTGTGTCTGGAAGTGTCTCACTATGATATGCCATTGGATGCTCGTGTTGAGTAAGGACTGCCCCAATAGCATAGTCAGAGGCATCTGTCTCAACCTCAAATGGTTGTTGCAATTCTTGTAATGCAAGAACTAGTGCCGAGCACAGGCAATATTTCAACTCTGTGAATGCCTTCTATTGAGATTTGGACCAAAAGAATTTTGCTTTCGCTCCTCCCTTGGTGACTTGACTCAAGGGCCAAGTGATATGAGAAAATCCCAACACGAACCTGCAGTAGAAGTTGGCAAGGCCTAGAAAGCTGTGAAGCTCTATCAGAGTGGTTGGCGATGGCTAATCCCGAATGACTTGTATCTTGGCTAGATCCACATGCACCCGCTGTTCATAAATAATGTATCTGAGATACTGAACCTGGGTCATGTAAAAAGTGCATTTCTCCAAATTGGAACATAACTTGTGTTCCCACAGTGTTTGGAGAACCTGTTGGATGTGGTGGAGGTGCTCTTCCCAACTCTGGCTGAAGATCAGGATGTCATCCAAGTATACCAGTACAAATGAGTTGGTGAATGGCCACAAAATGTCATTCATTAGCCTCATGAAGGTTGTAGGAGCATTCGTCAATCTGAAAGGCATAACCAACCATTCGAAAAGGCCCTCCTTGGCTTTGAAGGCAGTGTTCCACCAGAGGGTTTGATTGGTACCTGGTGATATCCTGACTTCAAATCGATCTTGCTGAAATATTTTACCCCATTCAGTTGGTCTAGGAGGTCATCAATCCGTGGGATTGGGTACCTATTACGGAGTGTGATCCTGTTCAGTTCTCGATAGTCAATACAGAGTCTCCAAGTCCCATCCTTCTTCTGTACCAACATGATCGGGCTCCAGCAGGGTGATCAACTCGGACGGATGTGACCTTTTTGTGGCAGCTCCTGAATCTACCTCTTGATTTCATCGTTCTCCAGAATGGAACGTCGATAGATTGGTCCATTGGGAAGCAGCTCACCTAGGTTCAAAATAATGGAGTGCTTTACCTGACAGTGCAGAGGAACCCCTGCGGGGGAGGTGAAGATGTCCTCGTACTCCTCCACGACTTTGTCCATCTGTAGTTTTCGTGCAGAGGGGCCCTGTTTGGAGGTCGTGGCCACAGTATTTTTCTTTCCTTGAGGGCATATCATTGAGAAAACAAATTTCCTGGTTTTGGAAATGAGCTTACTACATTGTTTTGCATTAACCAAAGAGATGGCAGTAAGCAGTGCTGCCTCTGGTATCCTGTACAACTTATTTCCAAAAGTAACAGTAATAGCACGGGGCCTTGATTCATACACAACATTTCGTTTCCACAAGTATGGTTATCCTAATAATACATCACAAACTTCAAGGGGAGTAATGTCACACACTACCTCATCTATGAAGGGCTTGATGTTGTATGGAAGGTGACACTATTGGCTCACATGAAGATCCCGTCCTTGGTGAAGCCACCGGATGGTGTATGGTTGTGGATGTGCTGTGGTCGATAAGCCCAGCTGCTTCATGACCTCTACCAAAATGAGGTTCTTTTGGCTCCCACTATCGATAATGAACTGTAGCGGGGAGCCCTCTACCCACATCTGGGAGTGGAAGAGATGCTCCTCCTTGTTTGGATCTTTGGGTTCCTCCTTCTTGATCTTCATGGTGGCAACAGTGGTGTTGGGCTCCGCATCGATAATATGCTTCCATTTGTCATTCCCCTTATCGGGTTCTGACTCAGAGTCAGAACATGCATCTGATTCTCAAACCTTTAGCTTGGCCACCAGTGATTGCTTGGCCCGACACTCACTTGTGTTGTGAGTGGAGCTCTTATGGAACTCACACCACTTTCACGTGTCCTCTTTCGGCTTGTGGCACTGTTCTTTGCTTGCAGCTTTGGCGGGTTGTCTTGGGCCACCCTACCTTGGCTTTCTCCTTTTTTCTGCGGTTTGGGGGCACCTTTCCCTTGTTTTGAATTCGTAGATCCAAAGTCTCGCTTCTTCTATTTAAAATTTTGCTCGACCTTGATGGCATACTAGTATGCCGTGCCGAGCGAGGAGATGTATAGGAATTCTATTTCTTCCTAGATGTACTTGTGCAGGTAGCCACGATATTTGAGTACCAAATGCTACTTTTTATCCTTGATACCCAACTTTGTGTGAAGGGTATGGAAAATGTTGGTAAACTCTAGCACATCTTGCTCCCTTCCCTATCGCAGTGCGGTCCACTTTATGTATTGATCCTCATAGCTTCCGATAGGGTAGTACCACTCCTTGATGGCATCCTGAAATGAATTCCAAGTGGGTGCGGCTAAAAATAGTGAGCCTGTACTTTCATCCTTCTACTCACAGTAGGTTTCCCACCAATCCTTGACATGGGGGGCTGCTTTGAGAAGAGCGAAAATAATATTTTCGTGACTGGAAAAATCATGAACAAAAAAATAACCCTATAGCACATTTAACCATTTATTGACGACATCTGCGTCTATCTAACCCTCAAATATGGGGATTTCAAAATTAACTTGTACCTTAAACAGTGTGGCGTTTCCAAAGTTGCTGTTGGAAGCCGATACGTCACACTTGGGTAGCCGCTGAAGGATTTGGGCAAAGTTTTCCATCGTCGCATTCCTTTGTCACTCGAGGGCTTCTTCAAGCAAGATATTGATAGGATCTCTTGCCTCCCCGTCTTTCTTTCCATCCGCCATGGGAGGCCGTCGAAATTTGTGAGGCTGGTCTTGCAAAGGTTCGACTAGTTCAAGCCCTAACTCCTTATAACCTGACCTCGTTGGGGACATGCATAGAAAAACAAAGAAGAAAAGAAAACCCCTATGATACCACTGATCTAGATTTAAATAGGAACACACCAAATTATAGAGATAACCGTAAACACAGAGATGCAGCGGAAATAATACTTCATTTCATTAATGTAAAATACTAAAATATGCTTACAAACAGGAATAGAAATAAACCAACTAGGGCAATGGTAGCTTATCTCTAAGAAGAGATGTGGTGGCTCCATGCCTCTGAATTGTCTTACAATGAGGCTCAAGGGCCTTTCTATTATTGAACAATAAGAGAAAACCCTAAACAACCAAAACCCTAACCCGAGGAGATGTAATGCCAAGAGTTTATGGGCCCCGTTGGGGTGAGTTGGAAAACCAACTTCATGGGGTCGCAAATTGGTCATATTATCTCTATTCGATGCACATGATAGCCCCTTGGAAAGATCTCTCCGAGGACTACGACGAAAAATAATATTTTTGTTAAAACATTTCTTGTAGTAGATTTACCAAAAAACATCGTTTAGGGCCTCAAAACGGCTCCGGAAGTTTAGGACCCGAAAAAATGCTAAAAATAGTAAACTGTGCTATAATTAAGGAAACTGAAAAACTAAAAGAAGAAATGGTTGGGGTCCAGTGGAATTGGTGGGTGGCCACCAATATCTGCCTGGATCATGATGTGAGCAGTTGAATCGGTAGCAAATCTTGCTACCAAAATTGAAGAACATACAAGAATTTCGGCTACACTTTTGAGACTTTTTTAAAATATAGGCTACTAAGAAAGGAATGCCTTACATGTGATTATGGTGTCACAAATGAGGCTTCAATCTCCCTCATCGTAGAGCTAAAAGGGGGAGCCAAGGGAGGGGGGGCTCCTTCTAATACTACATCCAAGTCTTTTAAGGAAGCCCTCAAGCCTGGTCCCAACTCTTCGAATTTTAAGGATCTTTTAAGTCCAAGATTTTTTGTTGAGCACTGACTGGACACCCCTACCCTTGAAGTGATGGATACTGACACTAATATGAGGGTGGTAGAATTTATAAGTCAGGGAATAATATGTCGATTCAACGAATTTTGGCCCTCATCATATTCCCTCATGGACTAGATATATAAAACTGGACCCAAAATTTGAAACTGATATTTTTCTCTAAGGGTTTTTTTGGTGGTGGTCTTCAAATTCCACAAGGATAAGAATAAATTTTTTGAAAAGGGTCCATGGTGTTGGGGATGAGTTAGTCTACCCATTCAACCTCAGTTTCTAGAATTCAATCCTCTCACTATGTCAGCAATTTCTACTCTAGTATGGGTAAGATTTCCTAATTTTCCCATTCACTTTATGCATCTATGGTGAAGGGTCAGAGAGATTTAAGTAAGCTAGCTTGACTAAGTCTGGTTAGGACCAGATAGTCGCAAAAGAACTTGGAGTGTGCTATTACAGTCTTTCATGCTTGTTAGAAGAGAACGGGGGGATATTTGGTTTGTGACTGATCTTGTTTTTCACAACTCATTTCCTTTGGCTACCATGTTTCCTACATTTGGCCTCTCCCCAGGATTCCTAATAGAGATTCCTAACCATAAGAAATGGGAGAGAAAGACTAGTTGGAACCTCAGAAGGAAAGTAGGACACTGCTTTTAAAGGTTCAAGAGAATTAGTTTACAAGGAAGAAACAAAAAAAAATCAAAGACTACTTTTCTGATAGGAAGGAGAAGAGCTCGCGGGCAGCTGGTTGAGAAAAAATAGCTTACAATTGGTATGACCGTGATAACTCTTTAAACATTTGAAGAGAAAACATATTCCAAGGTTTGAATTTCCAATGATTTTTGTTGCATGAGAAACTATGGATTATCAGGACAACTCGGATTATATTCTATTTTTACATCACAATTTAGAAGTCAAAAATGCAAGAATTTAACTCTAGCTGTATTGGAAACCCTTTTCAAGGAAAACAGTGATATTGAACATGTATACTCATAGTTACAAAAAAAAACTAATTATTAATTTAAAAAAAAAACTTATATACAGGTTATTATATAGATTCCAATGAAGGTAGACTGACATAAATAGTCTCCAAAGGTTTGAATGGAGTGAAACTCAATGAAACCCTCTTACAAACATAGTGAATAGCCATAATCATGACAGAGAGGAAAGAAGTAGTAGATGGCCACTTAAGAAACAATTTTTAAACACATTCTTTTAGAAAGAGCGAGTTAAACTGGCAACCGGAAAGAATGGCTAGTAATACACCATAAAAACATACTAGTTCGTTAACATATATGTTGACCTTATCAAGGATATACACAAATAATGCAGTACACAATACAAAAATAACGCAGTACATAGTACATATTTTCATAAGAGTAGTTTTTATTTGCGTATATTTATTTCTGAAATACCTCATGGAATGAGCCCCTTGAAGACAGAACATAAAAAAATGTTCTTAGTAGCAAGATAATACACAACTTAAAAATTTTGGATTGATAATTTATTTTGTTTTTACTTACCCTAAAACTAAAACTCTTAATTCTTGGATTGATACTTGATTTTTTTTCTTACTTACATGAAATTCTTGTATTGTTTCTTTATTTGTTTTTACCTACCCTTGTTGAGAAATTTAGGGCATTAGGATTAGATTATTTCTCTTGAATGATAACTTCTTGTGAATTATTTTTACTTCAATAAATTAGGATCTTTTCTTTAGTTATATTATTATGGTGTTATTCTTCATCAAAACTACCTGGTTCTTGGTTGAAAGGAACAATTTTTGAAGGAAAACTAGCACAGCTGCCTTTGGAGTGAATGAGTCACAGATGATGAAGATGTAGAAATTCTCACTATTGATCACCTGATAATGCAATATAATAAAGCAAAATACTTGATATACTTCTACAAACAAACTTGTGGAAGCTTAATCGATTTTGAGCAAGATCATATAGAACACATATAACAGATGAAGAAGAAACAATCACACATGAACACAGAAGAATACTCTGGGGAAAGCCTCAGCTAAAAACCCCGCTATATGTATTATCATACAAGTGGAAATATCTCAAGATTACACAAAGCTTTAGCTCACAAGTTATCCAACTCTCAGTACAATCCCTCACTACTACTCATAGACAGAATAGACAACATGTATGCCTTCCTTTAGTCTTCCAAGCCTCCTATTTCCTTGCACAATTTCTCTTGGGTCCTCAAGCTACCACCTGTGTGTAATTACCTCAAACACTGCTCACCAAAGCTCAGAAATAATTACGTGATCCTCAAGGAAAGAATTCCTTCTGCATGCAAGAGATATCCTCATGGGAATATTTTTGCAACTAATAGTACATTGTCCCATCCTTTGATCTCAACTGGGTCTCTGTCTGAACTGACATGCATGAGTTATTTATGAGAGAATATTTAGTTATTTGAAGTACACTAGTTGCATGCATGCATGCAATGACTAACTGAACTCACAATCAGTTCCACAAACTGTTGGAACTAATCTAACTGGACTTAACTTAGTTAACTGATCTAACTAATTACAACTCAAAGTACAACTCATCCTGATCTCCTTACTTAAGGGATAACTTCCTCAATCAAAGGGATAAATGTTGCATGTATTCACATAGACTTCATGTTTGATTTTATCTAAATAATTAACTCAAGATGAATTAAGTAATTACTTTACAAATAGCTACTGAGCTCAAATTCGAATTTTAATTCACAAATTTAATTTAGGGACTAATTAGAATTGGAATGTATCCCGAAATGATATCTATAGGAATGCTATTTTTAGCATTTCTTGTTGCTATTTTCAACACTCCCTCTCAACAGGAAAGGGATTACAGTCACCTTGATCCTATCCATGTGGAACTCGAATTGGCATTTTGAAAATGCCTTAGTCAAAATGTATGCATCCTACTCCTCGGTCGAAACATACTGCAACAACATGATCCTCTTCACAACATAGTCTCGAAGATGATGATACCAGATATCGATGTGCTTGGACCTGTCATGAAATATTGGATTCTCAGAGATTTTGATACAACTCTGGTTATCGCAATATATCACAGTTGGATCCATCCTCTGATGAAATAATACAACTAGAATTTTCCACATCCAAATGGCCTCACATGTTGCCTGGCTTGCAACCATGTATTCATCCTCTGCTAAGCTAAGTGCAACTGACCTCTGTTTCCTACTGTACCAAGAAACTGTAGTTGAACCAAGGTTGAAAAGTCCTCCTGAAGTGCTCTTTGGATCTGATGGACTCCTTGCCCAATCTGCATCTGTGAGGCCCTGAAGCTTCACTCCCTCTGTCCGTCTGTACCATAATCCATATTGAGATGTGCCTTTGAGGTATCTCAGCACATGCTTCACTACCTTGCAAAATAGCTTGGTAGGTTGAACCATAGCTTGACTCAGTTGGTTCACCACAAAGCACAAATCTGGTCGTGTGTTCACTAAATACATCAATGAACCCACAAGCTACTGATACACAGTAGAAACTACTACCTCACCTGAAGTAGCATCCTCCCTCCAGTTACCTGCTAGAGGAGTCTGCATGGGCATGCACTTCTCCATGTGGAATCTCCTGAGTATCTCATTGGCATACCTGCCTTGAGACACAAACACCTCCCCATCCTTTTGCCACACTTCCATGCCTATAAAGTAGTGCATGAGACCCATGTCTTTCATCTCAAACTCTCTTGCAAGGTCCTCCTTGCAAGACTTGATCAACTAATCATCACCTACCAATATCAAATCATCAACATAAAGAACAATGATCAATGGCTTACCTTCTACCATGATGTGGTATAGGTTCGCATCCACTTCACTCTCTGTGAAGCCCAACCTCGTGAAATAGTTGTCGATCTTAGTGTACCAAGCAGGAGGTGCTTGCTTTAGCCTCTACAAAGCTCTCTTGAGTCAGCACACATGTGACTCATGATCGAAGGTCTCAATTCCTTCCGGCTACTCTATGTACACCTCTTCCTCAATCTTGCCATTGAGGAATGCGATCTTCATATCCATCTAATGGATCTTCCAAACCATCTATGTTGATAGTGCCAACATCAATCTGATAGATGAGTACCTTACTACAGGAGCAAAATTTTCATCATAGTCGATCCCCTCAACCTGTGAGAAACCACGAGAAACAAACATTTCCTTATGTTTCTCCACACTACCATCAACTGCTTGCTTTACCTTTTAAATCCATTAGGAACTCACCACTGACTTGTTCTCCGGTCTTGGAACATCATCCCAAACATTGTTAAAAACTATGGAGTCATACTCCTCCACCATAGCATGAACCCAAACTGGCTGCTACACTGCTTCCTCGAAGGAATATGGTTCGGTCTCTATACCTTCCCCAACAAGGGCCATGTAACCAGTGTACCGCTCAGGTGACCTCCTCTGTTTGCGCTGAGAATATGGCTATCCCACATTCTCTCTCACATCCATCAATAATTTTTCAGCTTCCCTTGAGAATTTCCTCCCATCTCTAGAAGACTTTGCATGAATGGATGTCTGCACTCCTAGATCCTCTGCATGTAGCTGCTCCGCATCAATCTGAAGCTCCTTCTCCTTAGGAATCAAAATTTCCTCCTCTACATGCAACTTGAGCTCCCTCTCAAGGGAAACTTGCATGGCCTTTTGCTCATCGAACTTTAGATCTCTGCATACCACTATCCTCTTACTGGTAGGCAAGAACACCTGATAGTTGTGAGGTGTATTAGTGTAGCCCACAAGTATCCCCAACTCTGCTGTTGGCTCTAGCTTCTTCCAAGAATCTTTGGTCTGATGGAAAAATACTGATGAGACAAAGATCTTGAAGTGACTCACATCTAGTCTCTTCCTGGAGAAAGCCTCCTCTGGTGTCTTCTTCCCCAGTATGTGATACGAGCTTCCATTCTGCAAGTATACCCCTGTATTGCATGCCTTAGCCCACAAATGAAGTGGTAGGACTTGGTCATACAACATCACTCGAGCTGCTCCCACAATCATTATGTTATTCCTTTCGGCCACCCCATTCTATTGTAGGTTATGGGGTGCCATCAAATCACATTTAATTCCTTCTGATGCATAGAAGTCCTTAAACTTTTGAGAGACATACTCTCCACCATTGTCGCTTCACAAGGCCCTGATTTTCTTTCCAGATTCTTTCTCAACCAAGGCTTTGAACTCACAAAACCTTGAGAAGGTTTGATCCTTTTTCTACATGAAATAGATCCAACATCTACGAGATAAATCATAAAAAAAAATCACATAGTACCTTTGTTTAGTGGTGGAGGTTGTCAAGAATGGTCCACACACATCTGTATGAACTCGCTCCAAGATTTCTCCAGCTCGATTGTCTCAATCCTGAAAGGAATATTTTGCATACTTACCCAAGGTACAACCTTTGCATGTATCTACTTGCTCAAGTTTACCGTTGGGAAGTCCGTTATAAATCTGCTGCATGATCTTCAAGGTCCCATGGTGCAAGTGGCCCAATCTTCTATGCCATAGCTCACCAATATCTTGGCTTTGTACCAACTCTGCTTTGGAACTCAATGAAGCACAGTCATCTACCTCTAGCTTGTAGGCATTCTTCACTCAAATCCCAATCCTCTTGGTCTGGCGTGTGCTGATGTGTCTCAGGAATGCCTTTCCTTTACTAAAGACTACATCATAGCCTTTGTATTCCAACATTGCGACGGATACAAGGTTCTTATTTAGTCCAAGCACATACTTTACATCAGTCAAGGTGAGATGAGCTCCATGTTCCCACTGAAACAAAACCGTGCCTTCACTTGAAACATGGTACTTTCCATCATCGCCCATCTCTATGCACATCTGGAGGTCCTTCTCCTCCAAGGTACTGAATAAACTCTTGTCGCTCGTCATGTGGAATGAGGCTCCACTGTCCAGGTACCAAACACAACCCACCATCGTTGAAACCATGCATGCGATGAGGGTGAAATCCAATTTGAACTATGAGGCCAGTGCCTCACCATCTGATCCTTTTGAGGATCCCTTCTTGGATTTCTTCTATGGACAACTTGTTGCATAATGGCCCACCTCATGACAATTAAAGCATCGCACTTTAGATTTTTCAATATTCTTCCCACCATGGGAAGAACTAGATTTGGAATGTGAAACCTTTTGTTTCCCTTTCCTCGCCTTACTCGCTAAGGCTAGATTTTCTTCATCATCATGCTTTGATGAAGAACCATCTCAGGTGCTTCTCCTGATCTCCTCCTGCATCAGATCCGACCACAGTCGTTCCCAATTTGGCAGTTTCTCTCTTCCATTTACTAAGTCTTGGTAGCTATGCGATCTCTTAGGAAGACCGAGGAGAGCAAGACTCACCATGTCATCATCGACTGTCGTGATTCCTACACTTCCATTCTCATCCTTGTAGGTGGTGAGCTTGTTCAGATATGTAGAGATCGTGTCGCCCTTTTCGCTCTTGATTTTCCAAAGCTTGTCTTTCAACGCCAGCTTCCTCTGATCGTTGTTGTTCTGATATAGATCCTTCAATGTTTTCCACATTGAAAATGGTGTCTCCTTCCCATGGAGACTTGAGACAATGTAGTCTTGAAATCCCTCTAGAAGAATCCTCCTCGCTCTAGCTAGACATTTGTTCCATTCCGCCAATTCTTGGGCATTAGCAGCTACTGGCTTGGGGACTTCTTGATCAATGAATTCCTTCAAACCGTTGTCCTCTAATACCGCTTCCATGTGATCCTTCCAGGCTATATAATTTGAGTTGCCATCCAGGGCATACTCGAGTCTCAAACCATTCAATGCCATTGGTGAAATTTGAGATATGATAAGAATTAAATTTCTATAATCAAGAACTTCAAACTTCAAACTTCGAACTTCTTTGTATACTATTCTCTGCTTTGATCACCTTTTCTCTGGTAACATGTATAAATTCTCATTGTAGATCACCTAATAATGCAATATACTAAAGCAAAATACTTGATCTACTTCTACAAACAAACTTGCGGAAGCTTAATCGATTTTGAGCAAGATCAAATAGAACACATATAACAGATGAAGAAGAAACAATCACACATGAACATAGAAGAATAATCTCGGGAAAGCCTCACCTAAAAAACCTGCTATCTGTATTATCATACAAGTGGAAATATCTCAGGATTACACAAAGCTTTAGCTCACAAAATGTCTAGCTCTCAGTACAATCCCTCACTGCTGCTCATAGACAGAATAGACAACACATATACCTTCCTTTAGTCCTCCAAGCCTCCTATTTATTTGTGCAGTTTCTCCTAGGTCCTCAGGCTTCCACCTGTGTGTAATTACCTCACACACTGCTCACCAAACTCAGAAATAATTGCACAATCCTCAATGAAAGAATTCCTTCTGCATTCAAGAGATATCCTCATGGGAATATTCTTGCAACTGATAGTACATTGTCCCATCCTTTGGTCTCAACTGGGTCTCTATCTGAAATGACATGCATGAGTTATTTATGAGAGAATATTCAATTATCTGAAGTACACTAGTTCCATGCATGCATGCATTGACTAACTGAACTCACAATCAATTCCACAAACTGTTGGACCTAATCTAACTGGACTTAACTCAGTTAAATGAGCTAACTAATTACAACTCAAAGTACAACTCATCCTGATCTCCTTAATTAAGGGATAACTTCCTCAATCAAAGGGATAGTTGTTGCATGTCTTCAAATAGACTTCATGTTTAATTTTCTTTAACTAATTAACTCAAGAAAAATTAATTAATTATTTTACCAACAGTTGCTGAGCTCAAATTCGAATTTTAATTCACAATTGTAATTTAGGGACTAATTAAAATTGGAATGTATCCCAAAATGCTATCTATAGGAATGTTATTTTTAGCATTTCTTATTGCTATTTTCAACAGAAGAACATCCAGACCTACATTTGGTGAGGTTGACGAGACCTGTTGAAGAAGATGAGATTTGATTGGTGCATGGAATCCACCACCCTAGACACCATTTCATCATTTGCATGACCTCCAGCCTATTCCAATTTGCGTGCATGCGGATAAGTTCGATATATTAGTGGTCTAATCAACATGCGAGCTAGTCTTGAGTCCAACAAATGAATAAAATCATGATTGACGCCTCTAATAAGGTGGGTTTAGAGATTTTCATATAGGCTATGATGCCTTGTGTGAGTGGATTAGGTTTACTTTTGTTTTATAGTTTGATTGCATGAAGACAAGCTTCAAGGGTTTGTTAGCATCAGTCAGTTCAGCCTGTCACTAGTGATCAAATATGTTCTTACAAGGTGTTGTTAGGGTGTCAAGTCAAATTTTTGTCATTTCAGTGAATCTTCAAATAAAAATTTGGTCATTGGCTATTGATGTCTAGGTCACTGATGCTCCCTTCACATACTCATGGTCTTCATCACTCATCATGGTCATGAAATGGTTAAATTCCTCATTTTAGGTCATGGTCTAGGGTTTTCACTCCATGTGTCATCATGATACCATATGTCAAAACAAAGCCATGTCCATCATTTAATTCAGTGGGTAAAGGGAGTTAGCAGCTTAGGGAAAGAAAAATAAAGGTAAAGGTAATGTTTTATTTCAAATAAGACAATGGTGTGGTACTCTACCTCATCTCATCATTTCTCATAGGGACAATTTTGGTTCAAAATATTTTTATAACCAAATGGAGAAGACTTTTACAAAAGTGAAAGAGGTTTTTTCAATGATAGGTCAAGGAACAAAAACATCCTTCAGTTTATGCACATGTGTTATTATTTGAGAGAAATTCCCAAACTACACTTGCTACAGGAGAGTTGCTTCACTTCTGGATAGTTGACTTTAATACATGTTTTCAGGGATTTGGAATAGGTGTTTGTAATGCTTAAGGACTCTATTATGTAGATGACATCCTAATATTTCCAATGGTACGTTCAGATAGTGATTTGGATTAATGGAAGGCATCCAAAAGTTCTCTACAAGTTGGCATTGATCTTTTGTCAGAGACACCCTGTGTTTTTGGATAGACCTTGGGAAAAACAATTGTTCTCCTTGCTGGAGTTTCCAAATTACATTCTTTATGGATCCATCTTGTAGCCAACTTCAGGAGCTTCCAAATGAGCTATCAATTTCTCAATTGGGAGCATCTTAAGTCCTAAAAAATCAGGTTTAAAGTTGGTGTTACACTTTTGAAGGTGGCATTGTGCCTCTGGACATTGTGTTGCGCTTCCATGAACTGCAATGTGCTTATGCCATAATAGCTCAAAACTCATCCAAACTCACCTCGATTTCGATTTTGAGTTTTCATTACTACTTCTTGCTATTCTAATCTTGTTCACAAGTAAGTATCATCCTTTTTCTCACCTTTTTTCCTTTGGCAAGATGAATGGAAATGCAAGTTTTCTTCATCTTGGGTTTAGGTGAAATTTTCATGCTACAAGAACTAGTGTAACTGATGGTTTGGTTAGTAATGACTTTGAAAACATGAAAATTTTAAACCTCATACCTCTGTACATGTTGAAAGCACCCGTTGATTCACTAAATAACTTATCAATCCTCAAATTACCTCACTCTTATATAAATCCTAGCTCATACCTACCATTTTGGGCAGATTTCCTAGTAGCATTGTTTCTCAATTTATCCTAATCATCTCTCTCTCTCATTTCACTCCATTCAAACTTCATAAGTTTCCTATAACCCCTATCCATCTCCCCAAATTACCCTATCATCATACCCCTTCCCTAACTCCCTCATTTCACTACTTCAATCACTTTTCACTATTTTTTCCCCTTTCCTATCATCTAGGGTTTCAAAAATTAAATGAGGCTACTTCACCAAGCCATCACCAAGACACATCAACACAACATATGGAGGTAGGGTCATCAAGAAAGTTAGAGGAGGTTCCTAAAGCACCTAGACCTTAGGTGACTAGAATGTACCAAAAAGGAAAAAGGTTGTGTTTACTTCTCAGGTTGAGAAAAGGGCCAAGCCTTCTACATCAGCAAAATAGGGATCACATATACAGGATGAAGACTTGATTGAGCATGAATTTGAATTGGTGGACTTGGAAATAGAAAATGAGCCTTCAAAAATGCAAAAAACTATCAAAGAGAAATATTCTTAGATCGGAGAACTCATGGACAACGTGGCAATAGAAAGGTTTGTTATCTCCTTCCTAGAACAAGAAAATAGTCAGCTTAAAGCTAGACAACTCATCATGAAGAAAGAGCAGTCCAAGATGCTATAGAAAGGAGGAAAAGGTAAAGAAGCATTGGAACCCAGTGAATATGAGGAACCTAAAAAACAAGTTAGAAAAAATAGGCCAAGGACCAACAGACTCAAAAGGGCATTGAAGGATGAGAAAGGACATAATCTGCTAGATAAAGACCTAGAGATGGAAGACATAATTGCCTTGGAGATCAATGGGGATAGGGAGTATTGGCTAAGTAAGGTCAATTACCACATAGAAAAGCTTCTTGAAAAAGTTAACTAGGATAATCAGCTATTGAGGCACATGGCTCATCATTATCAGACCAGAAACATGATTTGCAACATCAAGCTCGAGCAGTTGAAAAACAAGCTAAAGGAAACGCTAAAGGACAAAAATGAGAGGGATAACTTGGAGATTATTTCTGAAGCATACATGAGAGCATAAAATACCTAATTTTACACTTCATGGCCAACTTTTAATGTTTTTTTAGCATTTTTGGTTTTTTGAGAATTTTGGTGCCAAATTCAAAAATTGGACTAGTCACAGAAAAGCAGCGCCTTGGCTTTGCGCATTTTCCTCAGGGATCCAAATGACAAGTGGCTTACATCTTTGGAAATATGATGACCTCCTATCAAAACCCATTTCATCATATTCCTCAAACAGGGCTCATGTTTTTAGAAAAGGGAGAAAAATGGGTCAAAAATCATCATTATGCCACTCGTTTTGATAGGTGTTGTGCTTTTGGAGACACCTTGGGAGAATCAACTTTTGAAGGCCTTCCCATGGGTAATTTTAAAAAATTCAAGGTGTTATGGAAACTAGACATGAAAGGATAGTTGACATTCTCTCAGATCACATTTTTGACTTCAATATGGCACCTAAAATTTGGCTTAATGTTGGTGCTGCACTTCTACAAATTTCTGAGTTTTTATTTAAAATTTCACTATGTAATTTCCTAATTTTTTCAGTTTGACTTGGTCAATGTCAAAAATCATGATGTAATGGAACTAGTTCGAGGATAGATGATGTATTAATGAATAAATAGACATGATAGGTTGTTTTTATGGTTAATTAGGCCTCATTAAGGAAGAAAAATTCAAAACAAATTCTAAGAGGAGAGTTTGTATTTGACCTTCTCACTCTTACCTGTTGGTTGAGAGAATCTTGGAAATCCACCACCTAGGAATCCGACTCCTGAATATGGGGAAGCTATTTGATTGAGTCTATATATATCATTTCTCACTCAGAGAGAAGGGTTGTATTTTTTTGGAGAAGCTTGTACATTATGCTCTCTTATAGCTAATACAAGAGAAGTTGCAACTATATTTCAGGAATTCTTGTTCAGTAAGTCTATGGTGTTGTTTTCTTTTCCTATCAGTTTATAATGGACAAATAATGTCTCTTTTCATGCTTTATCTTCTTCCTATGAATTTCATTGCAGTTATATAGACATGAATCTTGAATTTAAGCTATGTTTTTGTGGAATTTATACTTGTGTTTCCTTTCTTCTAAACCTAATGAATTCATTCTTTCACATGCTCGTTAGGTTCTCTGAAACTCACAAACCTATGCTACATTGAAAAACAATCTAAGTGCACCATAACATACTAATATCTAGATCTTATTTATACTTTTCTCTGTATACTTGAAGCCTTGACCTAATTATTTGTTCTAAACCCTAGTCCAGCAAACCTAAAAAGCCTAAATTCACAAATACTCAAAACAAACTTATATATCTATCCTAAAACCTGTCTCTTTGCATATATTCATTGAAATGATAGATCCCTCTTTGGCTCAGTAGGGCTAGCTATTGATCTGAAAGTGGTTCGAGGTTACCTCTTTCAATCTCCTCCTCACCCTAGGAAATTGTAGAGGATAACATTTTGGCATCGTTGCCAGGGAATGAAAGATCATATCTTCCCTAGGAAAGAAAGGCAAGGATTAGATATGATTGCTAATGGTGAATAGTGATCAACCACAAGAAAGGATGTGCATCTTTCACTTGGCGACTCCAGTGTCGAAGAATCAAAGGGTTAAAAATTTTCATGGCGACTCCATTGATAAAAAATTGGTAGATTGAAGAACTTATTGGTGACTTAACTATTTTCAAAATGGATTCAACTGCTCAAAGGTATGCTCCTATGAATCGATCTCATATTCTTTGTTTTCTGAATCATAGTCCTTGTATATATTGGAAAACAGGGTTGCTAAAGTTTAAAGGTCGGGATGGAGAAGATGCTAGTTTGCATTTGGTTAAATTTCATTTTCATATTCAAAGATTAAAGACTACGTTTCCCGAAGATTGTCTGATGAATATATTCATGGACACCTTGGAGCAAATAGCGAGGAAATGGTATGAGAGTCTACCATGTGCTAGTTTATATTCTCTAAAGGATTTTCATTCAATTTTCTTCCAACGTTATCAAAACTGCAATTTTTCCTTATCAACGATGGATAGATGTTGTGAGATTTCTAAAAATTTTATTAAGTTTCTTGAAAATTCATATGGGGATGAAGAATGTATGGAAGAAGATATATTAGAAGCCATTTATGATTTTTCCTCCCTACAAGAATTAGTAGTTTCCTCCTTGGATGAAACAGACTGGGATCAAAATAGAGAAAGGCCTATTCCTGATATTGAAAATGAAAACCAGCAAGCCAATGTTGATTTCTATAAAACTAAGTGTTCTCCTCTGTCTGAAGGTGAAATAGATTAGCTCTTGAAAACCATGTTACAACCCAAGTTAAGGCAGGTTTGCGGTTCTCAGTTCTCACAGAGTCAAGAATGTGTAAGAGGAATTTCTTCCATTACTGAAAATGAATATCTAGGTTTAAATGATGACAATCAGGAGACTGATGAAACTATACATGAAGTTTTTGTGTGCAATTCAATTTATGATGAATAATTCTTGCAAGGAGATTAGCTAGCAACGACTATATTCTTTCATGAAGAGGATAAGGCTGACATGTTTAATAATCTTGAAGAAAGTATTATGTTCAAGGATGATTTAGACTATGAATTGGAAGATTACGAGTCTGAGATAGAAAATATACCAGAGATAGAATCAGAGTTGCTCATGCTTGAAGAATTTGCAACCAACACTCAGGTAGCATAAAGTCATACTTCCCTATGCCTTCCTATGGATCAACAAACAGGTATTCTTTTAGATCAAAATGAAAGGAGTACTTGTAACTTTGTTGGATTTAAGGATAAGGTAACATTTCAGATTTTTAAGGATCCATACACTGATTTGTTGTAGCCATCTGGGAAGATGAATTTTCTTGTATTTATGGATCATGAGCACATCTTCAGTGGAAACTTGAAGTTTCCTAACTTTTGTTTTTTCTTCTTGCTCAAGGAAAGTACAAGCAAAATTCAAGTAGGTAGCCATCTATTGGATTGGTTACAATGGAGGGATCATGATCCAAATTGGATCCATTAAGGGTTATCAGAGAACCAGGACTGTATTAGGTCGGGACAGACTTCAAAGAATTAAGAGTAGTGATCAGAAACACCTCTAAATAGTGGCAGTTAGCAGCCAGCATTGAACGATGAGGACCTCGGTCAAACCGTGTTGACCGAGGCCCATGGGGACTACGCAGGAGGCAAAACGAGCCCCTGGGAAGCCTGGATTGGGAAAAGGAGGCAGTTTTTGATGCACGACTAATTCTTAGCACTAATTGTGCATCGCTAGGCAAAACCCCTCGAGAAGGAGAGGCCCCAAGCACTTGGTCACATGAGAGTTGGGAAAACCATGGGGAAAAAGGCTAAAGGCAAAGGCGGGACCTGCGCTCCAAAAACCAGCGGTATTTATCAAGGGCACCCTTAGGCGATAAGTAGTTTTGGTGAAAAAGGTGTGATTCCACTCAGCGCCTGACGCGTGGAAAGTGGAGGAGAGAGAAAACCACCGCTTATTGCATGCTAACGGTCGAGCAAGTTAACCACGTGAAATGAGCGAATGGCATCGGATCTTGGGGATCCATATCTAATGGCTGAGATCACAGATGGGAAGGCCAGAATTGACAAGGGATTAAGCTACGATCTATAAGAATCTGACGTCTGATTTGACCGCCAAGGTGGTAGAGGATTCATTCCATGATAAAATTAACAAAACTGAACCGACAAAGCAAGTTGGTGTAGTTGCGAGGACAAGTGGCCACTCCCTGTGACCCTGATGATGACACCGAGACAAGGAACTCCAAGCGAAGCTATAGTAGGTGATCCGACAGAGTTGGAAGGGGAATTGAATATCCATGAGATCAAATGGCTTTAAAGCCATGAACAGATAAGCAGAAGATGGAGAAAGAGAAGAAATGGAAGAAGATAGAGAAAATGAAGAAAAGACAGTAAAGCAAAAAGAAAGCAAAAAGAAGACAGAGGGCCAAGCTGACAAAAGGTAGCGTCAAGCACCAAAGAGCTTGAGATATTCAAGCCATCCTCGAGAGGATCTGTTAGGACTAAGCACCACAATGTGCTCCTTCCATTAAAGACCAGAGAGGTCAAAAAGCTAGTAAGGAAAAGGGTCTGTACACTCTAGTGTCTTGGGGCATCCAAGAACCACCCTGCCAAGCAAATTCCATTTCAAGAGACTCGTACTGAACTCCTTCAATTTAATTCTGTACTTCAAGACACAATAAAAGAAGGCCACCACTGAGAGCTGGACCAGAGATGTAGCCCTGGAGGATAGGGTGACCTCCTTATTAATTTCTTGTGTTCTTGTATTTGCTTTCTGTGTTTCTCTGCTATTTTCCATTTCAAGTGTCTGTGTATTTGCAATTTGATCGATCCGTTGCCTAAATAACATAGACACACACCAGCACATGAGTCTGTAATACCTTCAATTAATAATTCTTAACTGAGATCACTCACAAGGTGATTTACAGATCAAGTGGTATTAGAGCTTAAGGCCGTAAGGTTAGACAAGCTTGTGTTGGGTAAGCTGTTGAATGCTCACTAGATCAAAGCTCAAATTAGGAGAAAGAAAGTTGGTCGAAACTAATCCTAAAATTGGGATAGTCTATCCTCGGAAGACAATGTCACAGGAAGGTTCTGTGGGGACAGACCCTCAATTCATAGAAAGTTTCCTAGCTATAAAGTCCATGGTAGAAGAAATGTATAGGGACTTTAGAAAACATAAGGATGAAGATTCATCAGGTTCTAAATAAGACAAAGAAGAAGATGAGTCTCACTTCCATGACCACTCCAAAGGAAAAGGGAAAGAGGAATACTTCCTCGCACCTCCTAATAGCCCTGTGCATAATAAGAAATCATATTTGATTAAGCTAGATGTTAAATTTCATTTTCCTATATATGATGGAGAATTAAATGCAATGAAGTTGGATAATTGGATTAGACAAATTGATGTTTATTGCAGAGTACAGAACGTTGATTCCGACAAGAGAAAAATTCAGCTGGCAAGCCTATGCCTAGGAGGCACTGCCTTGGTTTGGTGGGAAGGAAAAACCCAAGCTGACATGAAAAGACATGGTAAGACACTCTCTGTCTAGAGTGAATTTGTTTCTACAATCAAAAAGTAGTTCTATCCATTGGCCTACATGCAACAAGCCATGATGAGTTGGCAAACTCTTCAGCAGTTGAAAGGGCAAAGTGTGCAAGGGTACACTCAAGAGTTTAGAAAGAGAGAATTGATTCTAGGAATCTCATTAGACTCACCAGAGACTCTTTTGCAGTACATTGGTGGTCCACACAGCTACATGAGGCATACCATCCTCATGTTTAATCCCACTAGTATAGATGAGGTATCTGTACAAGCTACTCATCTAGAAGCTAGAGGAAATAATGGAAATCCAGAAGTTGGGGGACCATCCAAACCCACTGTAAGCAAGAGCAAGGAGAAAAGAAAGCAGAAGTGGAAAGCAAGGAAGGCTAACACCCAGAAAAGCAAAGCATCATGCACTCACTGTAAAAAGGATGGGCATTATGATGAGCATTGTTGGATTCTGCATCCAGAGCTGAGGCCTAAGAAGTTCGAGGGCAAGAAGAAGAAGATTTTTGTAGCTATTCAGAAAGATTTGGGGTCAAACTCGAGAGATGAAACAACCATTGTAGCCACAGGTATAAAAAGTTTTCTGCTTTAGAGAATGTTGAAATCAAGAAGCAGGTGTAGGGGTTGCTCGAGAAGGGATTCATCAGGCCTAGCACATCACCATGTGGGTCACCAATCGTTTTAGTGAGGAAGAAAGATGGCTCGTGGAGAATGTGCGTTGATTATCGAGCACTGAATAAGATAACCATCAAAAATCGTTACCCCCTTCCTCGCATAGATGATATTTTGGATCAATTGAAGGAAGCTGTTTATTTCACCAAGCTAGACTTGCATAGTGGATACCATCAAGTCAGAGTTGCAAAACAAGATACATGGAAGACTGCTTTCAAAACAAAGTAGGGATTGTATAAGTGGCTGGTTATTCCTTTTGGCTTAACTAATGCTCCTGCTACTTTCATGAGATTAATGAATGATGTACTCAGACCTTTTCTTGATGATTTTGTTATTATGTATTTGGATGACATTTTGATTTTTAGTAAAACATGGGAAGAACACTTAAAGCATTTTAAGCAGACACTAGATGTTTTGAAAAGAGAAAAACTTCATGTTAAACTCTCAAAGTGTGAATTTGGAAAAACATCTCTAAATTATTTGGATCATATAGTAGGGGGTGGTGAATTGAAAATAGTTCCCTCTAAAGTGGCAGTCATTTTAAACTGGCCTAAACCCAAGTTTGATACAGAGATGAGAAGCTTCTTAGGAGCAACACAATATTGGAGGAAGTTCATTTCTAACTTTTCCACAATTGCATCTCCTTTACATGCTTTAATAGGATTGAACAAGGTGTTTCAGTGGGGAGACAAACATCAAAAAGCCTTCAACACCTTGAAAGAAAAGATTAGTACAACACCTGTAGTAGCACTGCCTGATCTGCAAAGACCATTTGAGATCCAAACAGATGCTAGTGACTATGCTATGGGAACAGTGTTGACACAGCACGGTAAACCCATATGTTATCATTTTGAGACATTTAATCCAGCAATAGTTAACTATCCCACATATGATAAAGAATTGTATGCATTAGTTTAGAGTGTGAAAAAGTGGAAACATTACTTAATGGGCAAAGAGACAGTAATACATACTGATCATCAACCACTTCAATATCTACACTCCCAAACTAAGTTGCAGCAATCAAGACATTATAGATGGATGGGTTTTCTACAACTATTTCATTTAGTCATCAGATATAAAAAGGGCATACATAACAAAGTTGTAGACATGTTATCTAGACCCATTATAAATGCATCTACTATACTTAAGCATAATTCTGTGCTACATGAAAGCTACATTGAACAATATGCTCAAGATATAGACTTTAGAGATGTATATGCAACTTTGAGTCAAGGCAAAAGAGTAGACGGATTGGATTATCATGTGAGGGACTGACTCTTATACCATTGTGGGAAACTCTGCATTCCACAAACTGAGAGAGTAAAGATAATTAGAGAAGCATACGCTTCTCTGATATCATGTCACTTTGGGGTAAGTAAAACAGTTGCACAGCTACAAAGATTTTGTTATTGGCCAAAAATGAATGAGACAGTTTCTAGATATGTAAGAGGGTGTACTATGTGTGCCAAAAGCAAGCCCAACAATAAAAAACTAGGCTTGTACACTCCATTACTAGTACCTTCTCACACTTGGGAAAGTGTTTCCATGGATTTCGTTGGGGGACTGCCTAAATCTAGAAAAGGTCATGATTATCTATATGTTGTTGTGGATAGGTTCAGCAAAGTGTGTATTTTGATACCTTGTAATAAACAGATTACAGCTGAACAAACTGCAAAATTATTCTTTGAACATGTATGGGTTCATTTTGGATTACCCACTTCTATTGTATCTAATCAAGACACCCGATTTGTGGGGAAGTTTTGGTCAAGTCTGTAGGAACTGATGGACACCAAACTAAAGAAAAGCACAACTTTTCATCCAGAAACTGATGGCCAGACAGAAGTAGTTAACAAGACAGTGATCTAGTTACTCAGAGGATATTGCAGCAAACATCCTAAGGTCTGGGATGAACATTTGTGTTATGTGTAGCATGTTTACAACAGAGCCAAACATTATTCTACACAGAGATCTCCTTTTGAGACCTGTTTTCGTTTCACACCAAGGTCTCCTTTGGATTTTATCTTTGGTAAAGATACCATAATTGAGGGACATAGTGATGTGGACAAGGCAACTAGGTTCATTGAACAAATCCAGGAGATCCACCAGGTAGTATAGGAACAGCTAGAAAAGAGCCAAGCCAAATACAAGGCTAGGCATGACAAGCATCGGATGGAGCATAGTTTTCAAGTTGGTGACCAGGTCTGGCTGTATATCAGCAAGGACAGGATGCAAGGTGAAGGTAAGAAGCTAAAGCCTATCAGGTATGGACCCTTCAAGATACTTGAAAAGATTGGTGAAAATGATTTTTTCCTTGATCTACCAGCTTACATGCAAATCTACTCAATCGTAAATGCAAATTGCTTGAGATTGTTTTAACCTTCAATGATTGAGGATCCTGAGGAGCAGAGTCAATTGCCATCTATTAATGACCTGCTACCTGAATATCTTAATGAATTGTAGGAAGACACAGCGTTGGACAGGAAGGTGAGGATGACATGAATAGGATATGTTGAGTACCTCAGAGTAGGTCTCAAAGGTTTAAAGCCGAGCAATGCAAATTGGATTGAGATTGGACAAGTGAGAAAACAGTACCCTCACTTAGTCGATACTTGAAAACCAACTTTTGGTGGTCCAAAATCTTTTTCAATGGGAAGGCCATGATCTGAATTAGATCCATGAAGAGTTATCAAAGAACCAGGATTGTATCAAGTCGCGACAGACTTCAAAGAATTATGAGCAGCGATCAGAAGCACCTCTAAACAGTGGCAATTAGCAGCCAGCATGGAACGACGAGGACCTTGGTCAAAGCACGCTGACCGAGGCCCATGGAGACTGCACAGGAGGAAAAACTAACCCCTCAGAAGCCCAGATTGGGAAAAGGAGGCAGTTTTTGATGCGCGACTAGCGCGTAGCGCTAATCATGCATCGCTGGGCAAAACCCCTCGAGAAGAAGAGGCCCCGAGCGCTCGGTCACATGAGAGCCAGGAAAACAGTGGGAAAAAAGGCTAAAGGAAAAGGCTGGACCCACGCTCCAAAAACCAGCAGTACTTATTGGGGGCACCCTTGGGCGGTAAGCAGTTTTGGAGAAAAAGGAGCGATTCCTCTCAGCGCCAAATGTGTCGCAAGAAGAGGAGAGAGAAAACCTCTGCGCATCACGCGCTAATGGTCGAGCAAGTCAACCATGTGAAATAAGTGAATGGCATTAGATCTGGGGGATCCAGATCTAACAGCTAAGATCGTACCTGATGGGAAGGCCGGAATTGAAAGGGGATTAAGCTGCGATCTATAAGAATTTGATGTTTGATTTGACCGCCAAGGTGGCCGAGGACTCATTCCACGACGCAACTGAAGAAACCGAATCAACGAAGCAAGGTGGTGCAGTTGCAGGAGGACAAGTGGCCACTCCTTGTGAGCCTGATGATGACGCTGAGATAAGGAACTCCAAGCGAATCTATAGTAGGCGATCCGATGGAGTCGGAAGGGGAATTGAATAGCCATGAGATCGAATGGCTTTAAAGCCATGAACAGACAAGCAGAAGATGGAGAAAGAGAAGAAATGGAAGAAGACAGAGAAAATGAAGAAAAGACAATGAAGGAAAAAGAAAGCAGAAAGAAGACAGAGGGCCAAGCTGACTAAAGGTAGTTTCCAGCACCAAAGAGCTTGAAAGATTCAAGCCATCTTGAGAGGATCTGTCAGGACTGAGCACCACATTAGGCTCCTTCCATTAAAGACCAGAGAGGTCAAAAAGCTGGTAAGGAAAAGGGTATGTACACTCTAGTGTCTTGGGGCATCCAATAACCACCCTGCCAAGCAATTTCCATTTCAAGAGACTCGTACTGAACTCCTTCAATTTAATTTTGTACTTCAAGACACAATAAAAGAAGGCCACCACTGAGAGCTGGACCGGAGATGTAGCCCTGGAGGATAGGGTGACCTCCTTATTAATTTCTTGTGTTCTTGTATTTTCTTTCTGTGTTTCTCTGCTATTTTCCATTTCAAGTGTCTGTGTATTTGCAATTTGATCGATCCGTTGCCTAAATAACATAGACACACACCAGCACATGAGTCTGTAATACCTTCAATTAATAATTCTTAACTAAGATCACTCACAAGGTGATTTACAGATCAGATCATTACACATGATTATATATACATGTTCAGCAAGTGGGTGATTATCATCAGGATTTGAAACTTATATGATAACCACCCTATGAGTGACCTCAGTTGAAGATTTATTAAACAAAAAGGTATTACAAACCCATGTGTTGGTGTCTGTGTTCTGTGTTATTGAAACAAAATATCGATCAGATTGCCAATACATAGAAAATAAGTGGAAAGACAGCAGAGAAATACAGTAAGCAACACAAAGACACAAACAACTTTTAATAAGGAGTTCACCCTATTCTCCAGGGCTATGTCTCTAGTCTAGCTTCAGTGGTGGCCTTGTTTTATTGTGTCTTACAGTAGAGAAATTACAATACAGGGACTCAATGTGAGTTCTCCTGAAGTAGAATTTGCTTGGCAGGGTGGTTCTTGGATTCCCCAAGCCACTCGGAGTTCACAGACTCTTTTCCTTCCTACCAGCTCTGTGGCCCTTGGTCTATAGTGGAAAAAGCCAACTATGATGCTCAGTCCAGACAGATTCCTCTATGGGAAGGCTTGAATCTTCAAGCTCTCTTGTGCTCGATGCTGCCTGTGGTCAGCTCAGCCCTCTGTCACCTTTGCTTGGCTTTACTGCACTCTATGCTCAATCCTCCTCTCAGGGTTCACTGTTCACTATCTCTCTTGGTCGCTTGGACTCCTCTCTATTCCTCCTCTCTCAATCTCTATTCGACTGTCTTTGTTCATGGCTTTAGCCGTTCGATCTCCACGCTTGTTCGGTTCCTCTCCCACCTACATCGATTCGCCTATTGCCTATGTGCTTAGAGTTCCCTATTCGGTATCAGCATGAACGCTCGGGAAGTAGCCACGCGTCCCCATCGGAACAACGCTAGCCTGCTTGTCAATTCGTTTCTTCTATTATGTCGTGGATACGTTCTTTCTCCACTGTGGCAGTCAACGGATTCCAAATCCCCTTAAATCGTAGCTTAATTCCCTGTCGATTCTGCTTCTGTCTATCAGGCGCAATCTCAGCCATCCGATCTAGGCTCCTCCCAATCCAATGTCATACGCACGTCGAGCATGGTTAACTTGCTCGACGGATAACACGCGATCACGACAGTTTTTCTCTCACCTCCGCTGCCACGTGTTGATCGCTGAGTGGGATCACTCCGTTCTCCTCCAAAACCTCTTATCATTCAAGGGTGCCCCGATCAAAACCGTCAGTTTCCAGGTCATGGGTCCCACCTTCATACGTTGGTGCTTTTTGTTTCTTCACCCATGGTTCTCCAGCTCCCAACGTGACCAATGGCTTAAGGCCCCTACATTTCGGCCCTGTTTGCCCAGCGATGCGCGATTAGTGCCTAGCGCTAATCACACATCGAAAATCAGCTCCTTTCCCCACTCTGGGGCTCCCGAGGGCTACATCGACCTCATGCACAGTCTCCATGGGCCTCGGTCAGTGCGCTTTGACTGAGGTCCTCGTCATTCCACACCGGCTACCATGGCCACTGGTTCAGGGTGTTTCTGATTGCTGTTTTGGATTCCTCAAGAATTTGTTTCATCCCGATACAGTCAAGGTTCTTTGACAGTCGTTTATGGATCTGATTTGGATCACGACCTCCCTACTGAAAAGCTTTTGGACCACCAAAAGTTGGTTTTCTTCAAGCATCGACTAAGTGAGGAAACTACTGTCTCACTTGTCCAATCTCAATCCACTTCGCACTGCTCAGCTTCGAACCTTTAAGCCCAATCCTGAGGTATTACACCTATCCACTGCGCGTCATCCTTACCTTCCTGTCTAGCACTGTATCTTCCTGCAACTCATTAAGATATTCAGGTAGCAGTTCATCTACAGAAGGCAATTGACTCGGCTCTTCAGGGTCCTCAATCATTGAAGGTTCAAACAACCTAAAGCAATCTGTGTTCACGACTGAGTAGATGTGCATGTAAGCTGGCAGATCAAGGCGAAAAGCATTTTCACCGATCTTCTCAAGTATCTTGAAGGGTCCATACTTGATAGGTTTTAGCTTCTTACCTTCACCTTGCATCTTGTCCTTGCTGATATACAGCCAGACTTGGTCTCCAGCTTGAAAACTATGCTCCATTCGATGCTTATCATACCTAGCCTTGTACTTGGCCTGGCTCTTTTCCAGATGTTCCTGTACTACCTGGTGGATCTCCTAGATCTGTTCAATGAACCTAGTTGCCCTATCCACATCACTGTGTCTATCAACCATGGTATCTTTACCAAAGACAAAATCTAAGGGAGACCTTGGTATGAAACCAAAGCAGGTCTCAAAAGGAGATCTCTGGGTAGAAGAGTGTTTGGCTCTATTGTAAGCATGTTGCACATAACACAAGTGTTCATCCCAAAGCTTAGGGTGTTTGCTGCAATATCCTCTCCGTAACTGGATCACTGTCCTATTAACTACTTCTGTCCGGCCATTTGTTTGTGGATGAAAAGCTGTGATTTTCTTTAATTTGGTGTCCATTAGTTCCCACAAACTGGACGAAAACTTTCCCACAAATCGGGTGTCTCGATCAGATATAATAAAAGTGGGTAATTGAAAATGAACCCATACATGTTCAAAGAATAATTTTGTAGTTCGTCAGCTGTAATCTATTTACTACAGGGTATCAAAATACACATTTTGTTGAACATATCCACAACAACATATAGATAATCATTACCTTTCCTATATTTAGGCAGTCCTCCCACGAAATGCATGGAAATTATTTCCCAAGGGTGAGAAGGAACGGGCAAGGGAGTGTATAAGCCTAGTTTTCTGTTTCTGGGCTTGCTTTTAGCACACATAGAACACCCCTTTACATCTCTAGAAACTGTCTCACACATTCTTGGCCAATAGTAGAACATTTGCAGCTGTGAAACTATTTTACTTACCCTAAAGTGACTTGATATCAGAGAAGTGTGTGCTTCCCTACTTATCTTTGCTCTCTCAGTTTGTGGAATGTAGAGTTTCCCACAATGATATAAGAGTCGGTCCTTCACATGATAGTCCAATTCTTCTATTCTTTTGCCTTGACTCAAAGTTGTATATACATCTTTAAAGTCCATGTCCTGAGCATACTGTTCTATGTAGCTTTCATGCATCACATAATTATGCTTAAGTATGGTAGATGCATTTATAATGGGTCTAGATAACATGTCTGCAAACTTGTTATGTATACCCTTTTTATATCTGATGACTAAATGAAACTGTTGTAGAAAACCCATCCATCTATAATGTCTTGACTGTTGCAACTTAGTTTGAGAGTATAGATATTGAAGTGGTTGATGATCAGTATGTATTACTGTTTCCTTACCCATTAAGTAATGTTTCCACTTTTTCACACTCTGAACTAATGCATACAATTATTTATCATATGTAGGATAGTTGACTACTGCAGGATTAAAAGTCTCATAATGACAACATATGGGTTTACCATACTGTGTCAACACTGCTCCCATGGCATAGTCACTGGCATTAGTTTGGATCTCAAATGGTCTTTGTAGATCTGGCAGTGCTAGTATAGGTGTTGTACTAATTTTTCCTTTCAAGGTGTCGAAGGCTTTCTGCTGTTTGCCTCCCCACTGAAACACCTTGTTCAATCCTGTCAAAGCATGTAAGGGAGCTGCAATTGAGGAAAAAGTTGAAATGAACTTCCTCCAATACTATGCTGCTCCTAAGAAGTTTCTCACTTCTGTAGCAGACTTGGGCTTAGGCCAGTTTACAGTGACTGCCACTTTAGAGGGATCTATTCTCAATTCACCTCCCCCTACTATATGACCCAAATAATTTAGAGAGGTTTTGCCAAATTCACATTTGGAGAGTTTAACATAAATTTTTTCTCTTTTGAAAACATTCAATGTCTGCTTAACATGCTTTAAATGTTCTTCCCATGTTTTACTAAAAATCAGAATGTCATCTAGATACACAATAACAAAATCATCAAGAAAAGGTCTGAGTACATCATTCATTAATCTCATGAAAGTAGCAGGGGCATTGGTCAAGCCAAAAGGCATAACTAGCCATTCATACAATCCCTACTTTGTTTTGAAAGTAGTCTTCCATGCATCTTGCTCTGCAACTCTGACCTAATGGTATCCACTATGCAAATCTAGCTTGGTGAAATAAACAGCTTCCTTTAGTTGATCTAAAAGATCATCTATGTGAGGAAGCGGATAATGATTTTTGATTGTTATTTTATTTAGTGCTCGGTAATCAATGCACATTCTCCACGGGACATCTTTCTTTCTCACCAAAACGATTGGTGACCCACATGGTGATGTGCTAGGCCTGATGAACCCTTTCTCGAGAAACTCCTGCACATGCTTCTTGATTTTAGCATTCTCTAAAGAAGATAACCTATACATCCCAATGTTAGGCAAAGGAACATCTTGCTACAAAATAATATCATGTACTATTCCCTTTTTGGGTGGTAGACCTTGAGGTTCTTGAAACAAGACATCATACTCTGAAACAATCTTTTCTATATCAGCTTGCTTATTAGAATTACAGCCCTCAAATACATTGGTTTTATCAGTTTTATTTTCCTTTACAACCATTAGTAAGAACTGTTTACAGGAATTTATCATTCTTTTCATCTGTCCTGAGTTTATGAGAGTATAATTATTCTTGAGCTTATGAGCTCTTACAAAGTATTCGATTCCATCTTTAACAAGTAGATACTTGTTCTCAACTCTATAGAAAATAGCCTTTCTATCATACAAGTAAGGACTTCCTAAAACAATTCCACATAAATCCAAAGGAATTATATCTAAATCAACCTCATCTACAAATGTTGACCCAAAAGAAAACTTGAGTTTGCACTGTCTAGTCACTTGTAGTTGTGCTTTATCATTCAACCATCCTAATGGGTATGGCTTCTTATGAGGTGTAGTTGCTAGTCCCAATTTCTTTACAATTGCTTCAGAAATCATATTTGCTTGTGAGCCACTATCAAACAAAGTATCAATCTTTTGATTTTTGGAAACAACTCGAATATGGAAAAGCTCATGTCTTTTTTCTCTCATGTTCTTCGTCAATAACAGATGTTAGCTTCCCATTTTGTCTATTTTTGACTGTATATTTTGCCATTGTATTACCCTCTTCAACCCTTAAGTGAAAGCCTTTGCTAAGTGTTTTGGCTTAATCACTCCAAAAGGTACAGAATAACTTTCCTCATTACTACATGTTTAATTATTTAACACGTAATCATGTTATCTTTATAATTATTTCCTGAAGCTGATTAAAGTGTTGACTAATTGCTGAAACTACCTAACTGGCAGGATCACATTCTGTCGTTGCTGAAACAGCGGAAACAATGCAAACTATGAAGCTGAAACAACAAGAACAACATAAACCTCGATGCTGAAACACCATGAAAATCATGCGCACTTTGAGGAACAGTTGGGATTTGCGTAACAAATCTGCATGGCAAAAGAGTCTGACCGATTACTATATTGGTCGTAATGATCATGATCCTCATGGCTGTAACAATATTTTGTTATCAAGAACTAGCTTTCTTATTTTTGGTACAAAAGGGTTGAAACCGAATGTATGAAAATCTGTTGTAATAGATGTCTCCTCTATAAAGAGGAGACATCTACATTAGAGAGGGGGTAACAACTGGTAATACAGAACTTGTAGTGAAGTGATGAGACTGAATCTCTTTCTGTAATATGGTTTATTGGCAGATGAATACAATTTTGTTTTGAGAATTTTATTTTAATTCCTGTGTTCTGGGGAATCTTGTGAGAAGGACAGGGCCCAACTTCATCACAAGATTCACCCATCCTCTTTCTGTTGTGTGGTGTGTGTGTGTGTGATTTCTATTTACATTACAGTTACTGCTTCTAATACTTTTGCTGAAACTCTGTTTTCCTTTTAGCTGATTGATGTTACATATGAGTACTTCACCGGTGATTAGGATTCACAGAGTGTATGTGTGAACTGGACAATAGGGGCAGGTGCTGAAAGTCCTTACTCTGAGGATAGGGTCCTGATCCTTTGTTGCAGGACAACATCACTTCCTTTTGCAGATTTGTTTCTTTTAAGTTATTTGTTCTTACTTCATTTTCTGCAATAGGCTGTAACTACTGTAACTGCTGTAACACAGAGTAGGGATTTCATAAGACAGTAGATCGTTTATACTACAGCTTTTAATACCATTAATATTGAGTACATACAGTACGTAGTCACCTTTGGAATAATCATACTTTCCCGGGTTGATAATTAATGTGGCACTCGACTATTTTATCATTAAACAATTAAAGTGACCAACAACAGATTGAACAAAATTACTAGTATATGCTTCAGAATTCTTACCTTTTATACATGTGGCTGCAATGATTGTTTCATCTCTCGAGTTTGACCCCAAATCTTTCTGAATAGCTGCAACAGTCTTCTTCTTCTTTCCCTCAGACTTCTTAGGTCTCAGCTCTGGATGCAGAATCCAACAGTGCTCATCATCATGCCCCTCCTTTTTATAGTGAGTTCATGAAGCTTTGCCTTTCTGTGAAGTGTTAGCCTTCCTTGCTTTCCACTTCTGCTTTCTTTTCTCCTTTCTCTTGCTTACAGTGGGTTGGGATGGTCCCCCAACTTCTAGATTTCCATTCTTTCCTCTAGCTTCTAGATGAGTAGCTTGTATAGATACCTCATCTATACTAGTGGGATTAAACATGAGGATGGTATGCCTCATGTAGCTGTGTAGACCACCAATGTACTTCAAAAGAGTTTTTGGTGAGTCTAATGAGATACCCAACATCAATGCTCTCTTTTGGAACTCTTGAGTACCCTTGTACACTTTTCCCTTTCAACTACCGAAGAGTTTGCCATCTCATCATGGCTTGTTGCATGTAGGCCAATGGATAGAACTGCCTTTTGATTGTAGTAACAAATTCACTCCAGACAGAGATGGTCTTACCATGCTTCCTCATATCAGATTGGGTTCTGCCTTCCCACCAAACCAAGGCAATGCCCCCTAGGCAAAGGCTTGCTAGCTAAATATTGCTCTTGTCTAAGTCTACATTTTGTACTTTGCAATACACATCAATTTCTCTAATCCAATTGTCCAATTTTTCAGCATTTAGCTCGCCATCATATATAGGAAAATCAAATTTAACATCTAACTTAATCAAAGATGCCTTCTTATTATGCACAGGGCTACTAGGAGGTGTAGGGAAGCTTTCCTCTTTCCCCTTTCCTTTGGAGTGGTCATGGTAATGAGATTCATCTTCTTATTTATCTTGCTTAGAGCCTGATGAATCTTCACCCTTATGCTTTCTAAAGTCCCTATACATTTCTTCTACCAGACTTTATAGCTAGGAAACTTTCTATGAATTGAGGGTCTGGCCCTATAGAACCTTCCTCTAACATTGTCTTCTCAGAATAGACTCTCCCAATTTCAGGATTAGTTTCCACCAACTCTCCTTCTCCTAATTTGAGCTTTGATCTAGTGAGCTTTCACAGCTAAATCAACACAAGCTTGTCTAACCTTACAGCCTAGAGCTCTGATACCACTTGATCTGATAATCACCCTATGAGTGACCTTAGTTGAAGATTTATTAAACAAAAAGGTATTACAGACCCATGTGTTGGTGTGTGTGTTCTGTGTTATTGAAACAATGGATCGATCAAATTGCCAATACACAGAAAATAAGTGGAAAGATAGCAGAGAAATACAGTAAGCAACACAAAGACACAAACAGCTTTTAATAAGGAGTTCACCCTATTCTTGAAGGCTACGTCTCTAGTCTAGCTTTAGTGGTGGCCTTGTTTTATTGTGTCTTACAGTAGAGAAATTACAATACAGGGACTCAATGTGAGTTCTCCTGAAGCAGATTTTGCTTGGTAGGGTGCTTCTTGGATTCCCCAAGCCACTCGGAGTTCACAGACTCTTTTCCTTCCTACCAGCTCTGTGACCCTCCGTCTATAGTGGAAAGAGCCAACTGTGATGCTCAATCCGGACAGGTTCCTCTATGGGAAGGCTTGAATCTTCAAGCTCTCTGGTGCTCGATGCTACCTGTGGTCAGCTCGACCCTTTGTCTCCTCTGCTTGGCTTTACTGCTCTCTGTGTTCAGTCCTCCTCTCGAGGTTCACTGTTCACTGTCTCTCTTGGTCGCTTGGACTCCTCTATATTCCTCCTCTCTCAATCTCTATTCGACTGTCTCTGTTCATGGCTTTAGCCGTTCAATCTCCATGCCTATTCAATTCCTCTCCCACCTATGTCGATTCGCCTACCACCTGTGTGCTTGGAGTTCCCTGTTCGGTGTCAGCATGAATGCTCGGGAAGTAGCCACGCGTCCCCATCGGAATAGCGCCAGCCTACTCTTCGATTCGTTTCTTCAGTTATGTTGTGGATACTTTCTTTCTCCACTGTGGCAGTCAACGGATTCCAAATCCCCTTAAATCGCGGCTTAATTCCCTGTCGATTCCACTTCTGTCTATCGGGCGCAATCTTAGCTATCCGATCTGGGCTCCTCTCGATCCAACGTCATATGCACGTCGAGCACGATTGACTTGCTCGACCAATAACATGCGATCACGGTGGTTTTTCTCTCACCTCTACTGCCACGCGTCAATCACTAAGTGGGATTGCTTCGTTCTCCTCCAAAACCTCTTACCGTTCAAGGGCACCCCAATCAAAACCGCCGGTTTCTAGGTCATGGGTCCCACCTTCGTACGTTGGCACTTTTCGTTTCTCCGCCCACGGTTCTCCAACTCCCAATGTGATCAAGGGCTTAAGGCCGTTCCATTTCGGCCCTATTTTCCCAATGATGCACGATTAGTGCCTAGCGCTAATTGTGCATCGAAAATCAGCTCCTTTTCCCATTCCAGGGCTCCCAGGGGCTACATCGACCTCCTGCGTAGTCTCCATGGGCCTCGTTCAGCGCGCTTTGACCGAAGTCCTCGTCGTTTCGCGTCGGCTGCCATGGCCACTGGTTCAAGGTGTTTCCGATTGCTGTTTTGGATTGTTCAAGGATTTGTTTCATCCCAATACAGTCAGGGTTCTTTGATAGTCGTTTATGGATCCGATTTGGATCAGAAACCCGAGATGAAGGCCCTAAGATCCCGATGGTGTGTTGAGATAAGTATGTTCAGTCAGTATGGTTTTTATAGTCAAGTTAGTTTAGTTAGTTAGTCAGTTTTTAGTTTGAGTCTAGTATTTTTCATTTTGACTCCATGCCCAATGAACAAGGCTACTTGGTCTACAGTGTTCTTGACACCTCCAAGGAGCTGCCATCCCCAGCTGGAGACAATGTTAGTGTCATTCATCTCATCCTATCACTAGTGATCAAATATGCTCTTACAAGGTGTTATTAGAGTGTCAAGTCAATTTTTTGTCATTTCAGTGAATCTTCAAATAAAAATTTGGTCACTGGCTATTGATGTCTAGGTCATTGTTGCTCCCTTCACATACTCGTGGTCTTTATCACTCAGCATGGTTATTGTCTTCTTCGAGGTATCTATCTTCATTTAAATGTCTTCAATCATGAAATGGTTAAATTCCTCATCTTAGGTCATGGTCTAGGGTTTTCACTCCATGTGTCATAATGATACCATATGCCAAAACAAAAACATGTCCATCATGTAATTCAGTGGGTAAAGGGAGTTAGCAGCTTAGGGAAAGAAAAATAACGGTAAAGGTAATGTTTTATTTCAAATAAGACAATGGTGCAGTACACTACCTCATCTCATCATTTCTCATAGGGACATTTTTCCTTTATAATATGTTTCTGACCAAATGGAGAATACTTTTACAAAAGTGAAAGAGGTTCTTGTCAATGATAGATCAAGGAACAACAATCTCCTTCAATTTATGCACAAGTGTTATTATTTGAGAGAAATTCCCAAACTAACTTGCTACTGAAGAGTTGTTGCATTTCAGGAGAGTTTGACTTCAAGATAGTATTTTAGTGATTTGGAGTAGGTGTTAGCAGTTCTTAAGGAATCTATTGTGTATATGAAATCCTAAGCATTCTAATGGTACCTTCACATAGTGTGTCTCTGACAAAATATCATTAGGTGAAATTTTCATGCTACACGCATTGGTGTAACTGATGGTTTGGTTAGATATTACATTGAAAACATGTAAATTCTAAACCTAATACCTTTTTACATGTTTAAATCACCCTTTGATTCACTAAATAACTTATCAATCCTTAAATTACCTCACCCTTATATAAACCCTAGCCCATACCTAGAATTTTGGGTAGATTTCCTAGCATTAGTGTCTCTCAATTTCTCCTAATCATCTGTCTCGCTCATTTCACTCCATTCATACTTCCTAAGTTTTATATAAACCCTATCCATCTCCCAAAATCCCCCTTCATCATCTCCCTTCCCTAACTCCCTCATTGCACCACTTCAATAACTTTTCACTATTTTTTTCCCCTTTCCTATGATCTAGGCTTTCAAAAATGAAATGAGACTACTTCACCAAACTATCACCAAGACGCATCAGAAATACATATGGAGGTAGGGTCATCAAAAAAGTTAGTGGAGGTTTCTAAAGCACCTAGACCTGAGGTGACTAGAATGTATCAAAGAGGAAAAAGACTTGTGTTTACTTCTTAGGTTGAGAAAAGGGCCAAACCTTCTACATTGGCAAAACACGGATCAAATATACAGGATGAAGACTTGGTTGAGCATGAATTTGAATTGGTGGAATTGGAAACAGAAAATGATCCTTCAAACATGTAATAGACTATCAAAGAGAAAGATTCTCAGATCAAAGAACTCATGGACAATATGTCAAGAACAAGGTTTGTTATCTCCTTCCTAGAACAAGAAAGCAGTTAGCTTAAAGCTAGACAACTCATCATGGAGAAAGAGAAGTCCAAGATGCTACAACAAGGAGGTGAAGATAAAGCAGTGTTGGAATCTGGTGAACCTGAAAAAAAAGTTAGAAAAAGGAGGCCAAGGACGAAGGGACTCAAAAGGGCATTGAAGGAGGAGAAAGGACATAATCTGCTAGATGAAGACCTAGACATGGAAGACAGAATTGCCTTGGAGATCAATGAGAATAGGGATTATTGGCTAAGTAAGTTCAATGACCATTCAGAATAGCTTCTTGACAAAGCTAATAGGGATAATCAACTATTGAGGCACATGGCCCATCATTATACGATAAGAAACATGATTTGCAACATCAAGCTCGAGCAGTTGAAAAAACAAGCTAAAGGAATCCCTAAAGGACAAAAATGAGAGGGACAAATTGGAGATTATTTCTGAAGCATCCATGAGAGGATAACTTACCTAATTTTACACTTCATGACCAATTTTGAAGGTTTTCTGAGCATTTTTGGTTTTTTGAGAATTTTGGTGCAAATTAAAAAATTGGACTAGTCACAAGGTGATGCACTTCTTCCTCAAGGCTCCAAATGACAATTATCTTACATTTTTGGAAATATAATGACGTCCTCTCAAAACCCATTTCATCATATTTCTCAATCATGGCTCATATTTTGAGAAAAAAGGAGAAAAAGGGGTCAAAAATCATCATTTTACCACTCTTTTTTACAAGCGCTGCGGGTTTGGAGACACCTTGGGAGAATCAAATTTTGAATGCCTTCCCATGGGTCATTTTCAAAAATTCAAGGTTTTATGGAAACTAGACAGTCAATTCTAGTTGACCATTCTCTCAAATCTCAATTTAGACTACATGATGGCAACTAAAAGTGGGATCAAATTTGGCATTGCGCTTCTACAAATTTCTGAGATTTTATTTAAAATTTCATTGTCTAATTTCCTCTTTTTTTTTTTCAGTTTGACTTTGTCAAAGTCAAAAATCATGATCTAATTGAAGTATTTAGAGGTTATGTGATGTAATCATGATTAAATATACATTATAGGTTTTTTTATGGTTAATTAGGCCTCATTAAGGAAGCAAAATTCAAAACAATGTCTAAGAGAAGAGTTTGTATCTGACCTTATCACTCTTACCTTTTGGTTGAGAGAATTTTGGAAACAGTTCCACTACCTAGGAATTAAACTCCTAAAGGTGGGGAATCTATTTTATTGAGTTTATATGTAGCATTTCTCAATCAGAGAGAAGGGTTGGACTTTTGTGGAGAAGCTTGTAACTTATGTTCTCTTATAGCGAATACAAGAGCAGTTGCAGCTATATTTCACGAATTCTTGTTCAGTGAATGTATGGTGTTGTTTTCTCTTCCTATCAATTATCTCTTTTCAACCTTTATCTTCTTGCTATGAATTTCCTTGTAGTTATATAGACATGAATCTTGAATTTAATCTTTGTTTTTGTGGAATTCATACTTGTGTTTCCTTTCTTATAAACCTAATGAATTCATGCTTTCACATGTTCATTAGGTTCTCTGAAACTCAAAAATTTGTACTACATTGACAAACTCTCAAAGTGCACTATAACATACTAATATCTAGCTTCTATTTATACTTGTATATGCATACTCGAAGCCCTGACCAAATTATCTATTCTAAACCCTAGTCCAGCAAACCTAAAAAGCCTAAATTCACAAATACTCAAAACAAACTTATATATCTAGCCTAAAACCTGTATCTTTGCATATATTCATTAATAAGTCCTTTGAGAGATCCCTCTCTAGCCCAGTAGGGATAGCTACTCAGTTGAAAGTGTTTGAGGTTCCCTCTTTCAATCTCCTCCTCATCCTAGGAAATTGTAGAGGATAACATTTTCGCATCATTGCCGGGAATGAAAGATCATATCTTCCCTAGGAAGTAATGACAAGGATCAGATATGTTTTTTGATGGTGAAAAGTATCAAAGACAAGAAAGGATGTGCATCTTTCAGCTCGCGACTCCAGTTTCGAAGAATACAAAGGTTCAAAATTTTCATGGCGACTCTATTTTTCAAAAACCAGTAGTTTGAAGAACTTTTTGTGACTTAACTATTTCAAAATGGATTCAACTACTCAAAGGTATGCTCCTATGAATCGAGCTCATATTCCTAGTTTTCCAAATCGTATTCCTTACATAGGCTGGCAAACAAGGCTGCCAAATTTTAAAGGTCAAGATGGAGAAGATGTTAGTTTGCATTTGGTCAAGTTTCATTTTCATATTCGCAGATTAAAGACTATGTTTCTTAAAGATTGTCTAATGAAGATCATCATGGCTACCTTGGAGGAAATAGCGAGGAAATGGTATGAGAGTACACCATCTACTAGTTTATATTCTCTAAAGGATTTTCATTCAGTTTTCTTTCAACATTATCAAAGCTGAAAATTTTCCTTATCAATGATGGATAGATGTTGTGAGATTTCTGAAAATTTTATTAAATTTCTTGAAAATTCGTATAGGGATGAAGAATGTAAGGAAGAAGACATATTAAAATCCCTTTATGATTTTTCCTCCTTGGGTGAAATAGACTAGGATCAAAATAGATAAAGGCCTATTCCTAATATTGAAAATGAAAATCACCAAGCCAATGTTGATTTCTATAAAACCAAGTGTTCTCCCCTGTCTGAAGACGAAATAGATCAACTCTTGAAAAACCATGTTATAGCCCAAGTTAAGGCATGTTTGCAATGCTCACAGGGTCAAGAATGTGTAAGATAAATTTCTTCCATTATTGAAAATGAAAATCTAGGTTTAAATGATGACAGTCGGGAGACTGATGAAACTATAGAGGAAGTTCTTGTGAGTAATCCAATTTGTGAGGAAGATTTCTTGCAAGGGGATTAGCTAACAGGGACTGTTTTCTTTCATGAAGAGGATAGGGATGACATGTTTAATAATCTTGAAGAATGTGTTATGTTCAAGGATTATTTAGACTATCAATTGGAAGAGTATGAGTCCGAGATAAAGAGTATGCCAAAGATAGAATCATAGTTGCTCATGCTTAAAGAATTTGTAGCCAACACTCAAGTAGAAAAAGGTCATACTTCCCTATGCCTTCCTATGGATCAACAACAAATTATTCTTTCAGATCAAAATGAAAGGATTACTTGTATCTTTACTGGATTTCAAGACAAGGTAACATTTCAAATTTTTAAGGATCCTTACATTGATTAGCTACAACCATCTGGGAAGAAGAATTTCCTTGTATTTATCGATCATGAGAAAATCTTCAGTGGATGCTCGGAGTTGCCTAGCTTTGTTTTTTCTGCTTGCTCCAGGAAAGTACCTGCAAAATTCAAGTAGATAGCCATCTGTTGGATTGGTTACACTGGAGGGATAATTACACATGACTGTATATACATCTTCAGCAGGTAGGAAATTATCATGAGGATTTGAAGCTCAAGGTGAAGTCCCTAAGATCCCGATGGTGTCATGCAATAAGTATGTTCACTCAGTATTTTTTTTATAGTCAAGTCAATTCAGTTAGTCAGTCATTTTTTAGTTTTAGTCTAGTGTTTTGCATTTTGATTCCATTACCAATGAACAAGGCTACTTGTTCTACAGTGTTCTTGACATTTACAAAGAGATGTCATCCCCATCTGGAGCCAATGTTAGTATCATTTAGTTCAGCCTGTCACTAGTGATCAAATATGCTCTTACAAGGTGTTGTTAGGGTGTCAAGTCAATTTTTTGTCATTTTAGTGAATCTTCAAATAAAAAATTGGTCACTGCCTATTGATGTCTAGTTCACTGCTGCTCCCTTCACATACTCATGGTCTTCATCACTCATCATGGTCATTTCCTTCTTCGAGGTATCATATCTTCATTTAAATGTCTTGGGTCATGAAATGATTAAATTCCTCATTATAGGTCATGGTCTAGGGTTTTCACTCCATGTGTCATGATGATACCATATGTCAAAACAAAAACATATCCATAATGTAATTCAGTGGATAAAGGGAGTTAGGAGCTTAGGGAAAGAAAAATAAAGGTAAAGGTAATGTTTTATCTCAAATAAGACAATGCTACGGTACACTACCTCATCTCATCATTTCTCATAGGGACATTTTTTATTTAAAATATCTTTCTAACCAAATGGAGAAGACTTTTACAAATGTGAAAGAGGTTTTTGTCAATGATAGATCAAGGAACAGAAACCTCTTTCAGCTTATGCACATGTATTATTATTTGAGAGAAATTCCCAAACTACTCTTGCTATAGGAGAGTTGTTGCACTTCTGGAAAGTTCGACTTCAAGATAGTTTTTCAGGGATTTGGAACAGGTGTTGTGAGTGCTTAAGGACTCTATTGAATAGAATAAATCTTAATATTTCCAATGGGAACTTTAGATAATGATTTGGATTATTGGAAGGCATCCAAAAGTGCTTTGCAGGCTAGCGCTACTCTTTTGTTCGAGACACCTTGCATTTTTGGAGTGACCATGGGAAAATAAAATTTTCTCCCTTGTGGAGAGTCCAAATTACATTCTTCAGGAGTCCATATTGTAGCAGACATCAAGAGATTTCCAACGAGCTATCAAGTTCTCAATTTGGAGCAGATTAAGGCCTCCAAAAGTAGGTTGAAAATTGGTGTTGCACTTCTGGAGACTGCGTTGTGCTTCTGAAGGTGGCGTTGCACTTCTAGACAATGCGTTGTGCTTTGGCGCCGTGCTTCCTTGAATTGCATAGCTCTTATGCTAGAGTAGCTCAAAACTCACCCAAACTCACCTAAATTTCGATTTTGAGCTTGCATTCCTACGTATTACTATTCTAAGCTTGTTCACAAGTAAGTATCATCCTTTTGCTCACCTTTTTCCTTTGGCAAGATGAATGCAAATGCAATTTTTCTTCATCTAGGGTTTAGGTGAAATTTTCATGCTTCAACCACTAGTGTAACTGATTGTTTAGTTAGTTATAACATCGAAAACATGTAAATTTTAAACCTCATACCTATGTACATGTTTAAAGCACCATTTGATTCACTAAGTAACTTATCAATCCTCATATTACCTCACCCTCATATAAACCATAGCTCATACCTATCATTTTGGGCAGATTTCCTAGCAGCATTATTTCTCAACTTCTCATAATCATCTCTCTCTTTCATTTCACTCCATTAAAACTTCCTAATTTTTCTATAACCCCTATCCATCTTGCAAAATTCCCCTATCATCATCTCCCTTCCCTAACTCCATCATTTCACCACTTCAATCACTTTTCACTGTCTTTTCCCCTTTCCTATCATCTAGGGTTTCAAAAATGAAATGAGACTACTTCACCAAGCCATCACAAAGACACATCAGCACAACAAATGGAGGTAGGGTCATCAAGAAAGTTAGTGGAGGTTCTTAAAGCACCTAGACCTGAGGTGACTAGAATGTATCAAAGAGGAAAAGGCTCGTGTTTACTTCTCAGGTTGAGAAAAGGGACAAGCCTTCTACATCGGCAAAACTGGGATCGCATATACCGGATGAAGACTTGATTGAGCATGAATTTGAATTGGTGGACTTGGAAATAGAAAAGGAGCCTTGAAACATGCAACAAACTACCAAAGAGAAAGATTCTTAGATTAGAGGACTCATGGACAACATGGAAAGAGCAAGGTTTGATATCTCCTTCCTAGAACAAGAAAATAGTCAACTTAAAGATAGACAACTCATCATGGAGAAAGAGCAATCCCAGATGATACAGTAAGGAGGCAAAGGTAAGTAGTGTTGGAACCTGGTGAACATGAGGAACCTAAAAAACAGGTTAGAAAAAAGAGGCCAGGGACCAAGGGACTCATAAGGGCATTGAAGGAGGAGAAAGGACATAATCTGCTAGATGAAGACCTAGACATGGAAGACAAATTTGCCTTGGAGATCAATGAGGATAGGGCGTATTGGCTAGGTAAGGTAAATGACCACTTATAACAGCTTCTTAACAATGTTGATAGGGATAATCAGCTATTGAGTCACATGCCCCATCATTATCATGCCAAAAACGTGATTTGTAACATCAAGCTCGAGGAGTTGAAAAGCAAGCTAAACGAAACCCTAAAGGACAAAAATGAGAGGGATAACTTGGATATTGTTTTTAAAGAATCCATGAGTGCATAAAATACCTCATTTTACACTCATGACCAATTTTGAAGGTTTTCTGAGCATTTTTGTTTTTGATAACTTTGGTGCCAATTTCAAAAATTAGAATAGTCATAGAAATGTAGCACCTTGGCTTTGCGCTTTTTCCTCAGGGCTCCAAATGAAAAGTGGCTTAAATTTTTGGAAATATTATGACCTCCTCTCAAAACCCATTTCATCATATTTCTCAAAGAGGGCTCATGTTTTGATAAAAAGGAGAAAAGGGGGTCAAAAATCAGCATTTTGCCACTCTTTTTGACAGGCATTGCGCTTTTGGAGACATCTTGGGAAAATCAACTTTTGAAGGCCTTCCCATGGGTCATTTTCAAAATTTCAAGGTGTTCTGGAAACTAGACTGTTATAGACATTTTTGTGCCCTACAACCCCAAGCATGAAATGTCCATAAACCAAGGGCTCCAAAGTCCCTACAACTGTTGTTCTAACCCCTAAAGGAACAAGGTCAATAGATTACAGCTTCTCCCAGAAGTTCTCCATGAGAAACTACTCACAATTGGTCAAAACAGGATCATTGCAGCTGCTCCACTGGCTAAGTGCGTTGCATCTCACCTAAATACACTATGGGGGTGCGTTGCATTTCAAAAGTCCCTTCTGTGGGGTGCGATGGGTGAGAAATGACAAATGGCAGTGTCATTCCGCGAGGTGGAGAGGCAATGGAAGCTTCCAGAATCTTCTCCTGTGACACTTGCCTCACTGAATTCGACCAAGGATGAGTAAGAGGCCCTCAGTCTCCAAGTGGAAGCAAGAACTGTCAGAGAGAAGACACTAATCAAATCACAAGCTGACTCATCCCCCTTACAGATATCTATATATGGATCCCTCATCCCAGAGATCCAGAGGCTGGAATTTTGGATATTGTAAGGAATTGTTGTTGGTTTCTAGAGACAAACATCAGATTGTTGGGTGATCTAAGCTTTGTTTGAGGTGAAGAGGGGCTTCTTTGCTGGGAGGTTGATGCTGGGTCGGAACAACTGGTTGTAACTCCTCCTGGATCTTTTCTTGTTTATCAATAAAAGCTATTTGAGTTTTCCTCCATGCTTTTGTATCATTGATGCTTGTTACATTTGTATGGTCAATTTACATTTGATCCTAGATTTTTTATGATTATAGATCCATGTATTTGTATAGTGCTATGCTTATGTGATCTTATAGGTACTTTGTGAAGTTGGGCGTGCAAGGGAGCAGGTAGCTGGGGACTATCGAAGAAGAGAGGGATCGAATCGAAGGATTAGCACAAGACAGAGGTTGGTCTTTATGTTCCTTTCTCTATAATTCATAAAGGAAAAACAAAAGTAGTTTTTCTCTGTTTGTTTCTAAGGCAGCTGTCACACCTTAGTGGGATAGAGCAGTTCTAAATAGACACTTTTCCCTGTAACAAAATGGCGACTCCGCTGGGGACTAAATTAGTTTGTTTGTTTATCATTCTTTGTTGTTTGTTTCATAAACTTACAAGTAGCGTTCGAACTGCATTTGCCATAACAAATGCAAAGTAGATAACTGCTACTTCAATCGATCTACCGGATCTATTTATGATTTAAACAACTTATTCACAAACTATCTGATTGCCCTTGTGATAGCTCTTAGATCCTCCTTAGATCTACCCCTGATTGTTGCATTACTGATTGCTTTGTACTCGGCCAAAACCCAAGAACTGAACTGCAAACTGTGACCCGGAACCCGAACAGAGTCTCGTTTCTGGCCCAGCGCAGGTACTGTTCAGAGATTCTGAATTTCAGCGCACTTCCCGAGTGGACAACCTGCACTACATTTCAGATTCTCTGTGTTACAGGTGCGCTGATCAGATTAGTTCTGTGTAGCTGTGGCTTCTGCGATTCATTCTTTCCAGTTCTATTCCTGAATCTTGCTGCCTGTGATCAGTATATGTCTGCTTGAAACCCCTTTTCCTTGCTGTTATTCCGCCTCCTTTGTACAAAAGAACTGTAGATTTTTTTGTGTGTTTGTTCAGTCATTTACAGTTCTCCTTTGCAAAAGTACCATAGTCTTACTGTCGTCCTTTGATTTGAATCTATCGCAGCTGTCGATTTCGGTCGTAGGAAAAAGTTTGATTGCTGTTGATGGTCGATTATCCTGTTACTATTGCTTTTGGTCTGAATTTGTAATTTTCTAGTGTCAAGAACAAGCATTCAGTTCAAAATCGTAAGGTGTTGTAATCGTCTCCATTTTTTGATTTCGAAAAGAAGCTTGTTGATATTCGTCACTTGAAAAGAAATTCGGATTTGTGCATCAACTTTCTTTTTAGCATCCATATACTAAGAAAGTCGAAAAAAAATACATGCATGTGCATTTGCATATAGACAGTCTGATTGGCTTGATTTAGGAAAGTGCATTTAGAGTGTGCTCTTTGCTCTTTGTGAAAAAATTCTGTCTTTCTTTTCCCTAGTAGCTAGGATTTTCATTGCATAAAAGAGATAAAAAGTTTGTTTATCATCTTAGATTGAATTTTAGGAATCACATCTACATCTCGTGGTGAACCCGAAAGGCAACCTTCATAAACAAGATCAACTTAAAATAAATTCAATGAATCTAACAACGCTTTGGAACTTAACGCACAACATTTAGAAGTCTAGGCTAGAGACGTATTTCGACGTCGTAAAGCCTAGTAACTGTTGTTCTCACTGATGGTTGGGTGATTCCTCCACTTTGAGATGATAAGTGCTAGTACCGACTTGTGCTCCCACGTACCATAGAGTATATTTTGGGAGACCCCAATAGGCTTAATCCTTTCTCCATAGGAAGCAGTGTCTACCGCCCTATTGATCGCAATGCACTGAACACAGCATTCAGGAAGATTGACTGCCGTACCATAAAAAGTATTCTGCAGTTTTGTGATTGGTTTGGTACTCCATCTACCTAGACTTCCAGAGTAGTCCCTTTCGTTCCTTTTCAGACTCCTTAATGGAAAAGTTCCATCTGAGCACTTGTCACTTCAGGCTCATTAAAAATCAAAGGAGACTAGAGTCATCTTTTGTTTTTTCTCGACTCTTAAAAACTGAAAAAACAAGTTGTGTCAAAGCGTCTAAAATTCATTTAATTCAGAAACATACTTCCCCTTTATTTTAGTTGATCGAGTAATCCGCAATCGTGGAAGAAAGTCAATTGAAACCCCATCGTTCGCGGAGGCTTACGAGTCAACCATCTTTGTCTCCGGAATCGAAGCTAGTACGGAAAAAGTGAACTCGTTTAACCGGTTCCAAATCTCCTATTAAAGTTAGAAAAAGTGTTCCAATGACATCAGAGACTCTGGTTACTCCAAGCATTTCTGGAATTCCTGCCTCTACAGAAGAAGTTCAGCAGCCACAGAAGGACAGTGATATTGATCCTAGTCTGAGAGTAAAAACTCGTGTTACTGAACCAGTTCCATCTACAACCGGTTCGGAGAGTCTTGCTCTTCAAACATCTGTCGCTGCCGATTTCTCACCTTCTTCGGCACCAGAAATATTCTACGGACCTGACGGTCTTCCCCTTCCACCTGGTCTGATTGCCATAGAAGAAATTGTAGAAGATCCTCAAACAAGTACTCCAACGCAATTTGGAGTCGAGGTCACTCTATATCCTTCTTCATCAGAAGTTAGTCTACAACCAGCGGAAGCTCCTATAGAATCGCTAGGTAATATTTTGGATAGACTACAAATGTCTGAACAACCGTCAACGTCTAGGACCGTGTCGTCTGACACAGCGATGGCAGAACTCCCTACTATCACCCCGACAATGTTCGCCGGTATACCATCTATCCTTACTAGCTTTCAACTGCTAGAATGAGTCCATTCAGGGGCTATTTCTACAATATGGTCTGTTCCTGTTTGTTCATTTGGAATAATATCCGGAAACTCTTATGTTGAGTCTCAACAAATTGATCCATTTGGAGGTCAATTTGGGCAGTCCGGCCCCCATGGGCAAACAATTCCCTTAAGTTCTGGATTACCACCGTATGGGGGGCAGTATACCCTTTCATTATCCCCTCCAGGAGGATATCCATATGGGAGTTCACAACCATATTCAGGTTATACTGGAATTACCTCAAGCGGTTGGGTACCTATACTACCTCAACAACCAAGAGTTGTATACTCGATGCAACAATACTTACCTATGTCAAATATCCCAACTACGTCAGCTATTGTGAAGGTGTCGCAAGTTCAAGTGCTGCCTGTTGTATGCCAACCTCAGGTTTCTTAGGTTGTAATGCAACAGCCCCTTGACCCTGCGACTCAACCACAATCGCCGACCGGTGGAACGACACAGGTTCAGACGGGTACAATTACCCCTCATCTTGGTCAAATTGTTAGTATCGGGCAACAGCACATGGATTCACAACCATGGCTGGTGCAATACCAACAACCGCAATTTCAACAAGTATACCAAGGTTCTGAGCAACAAATATTTGCTAATAGTGGACAGCCGTACATTCAAAACGGTCAAAATCAACCATTTTACAATGGTCATGCCCACCAACCTTACCAAACATAGCAGCATCAAATGCATTATGCCGGTATGCAAAGACCAACTGCTCAGGCAATCCCATCTTATCCTGGATATGCTTCACCTAACCTGAATCAACAGTTACCCTTTGTGGCAACTTTGGAGTTACCTGATTTAAACCGGTTAACAAACGATCCAATCGCTTACGCCCCTTGGTGGCCAGCGATTCCGTATAAACTTCCATCAGATATTCCTAAATTTAATGGAAATCCGGGTGAAGATCCATCGAATCACATGATGAACTTTCATCTATGGTGTTCATCAAACACCCTAAATGATGATTCGATAAGACTTCACCTCTTTCAGAGGACGTTAACAGGTCTGGTGGCAAAATGGTACATCGAATTGCCTAGAGCTTCGTTCGACAACTTCAGTACCTTAGCCACAACCTTTTTAACCCATTTTCAGTTACCTATAAGGTACGAAACAGGAACAAAACTTCTTAACAACTTCAAACAGACAATGACCACTCACATATCTGATCATATACATGAGTGGCGACGTCGTCCTAGAATGGTAAAAACGTATGTCCCCGATCAGCTCTTAGCTGAATGGTTTATCAAGTCATTACTGCCTTCCATCACGGAAGATGTGGCAAAGGGGGGAGTCGTAATAGAAGAGCAAGTTATCGCTCGTGCGCAATATCTGGACTTGATTTACACTCAGTCAGGCACGCTCTATGATAAAATACCTGATGCCCCTAGACCGGAATTCTCAATTCCTCCCCCTCCTAAATCGAACAATGACTCTCATGCCGGCGATGGCATGATTGGCACAACAGACATGAAATAGACAAAGGCTACACCCAAAAAGGCCCGTAAGATTTCAAGTCAAAATGTAAAAGATGAACTTCTTGCTTCGGAAGTAAATGCTGTATCGATAGATAAAGGCAAAGAAACCAAACAAATAGGAAGCAAGAAGAAAGGAAAAGGGAAGAAGAAGAAACAGGAGGAATCATCACCTGAAAAATCTTCTTCAAACCCTCTTGGAGATAGGAAACCAAAAAATCCATGCTTCATATGCGACGAGGATCATTGGACCGCAAATTGTCCACATAGAGCTGAGCTTCAGAAATTCTTGAAGAATTCAAAAACCTCAGCAGTGTTAACTGATCCGTTTCCCAATCCAGGAACAAATCTGGTTGAAAGTGGAAATGCTTCCTTGTCTCAAGTGCTAATGTTATCGGTTTCAAAACAGCAAAATGATGCTTTGATATCGACAAGGAACAAAGATTATGGGAATCCACAGCTATCGAACAACAAGGATAAAGATCAACCTAGTAGTTCGACAACAACTTCGACAGAAGTTGCACCACCTACCATTCCCGAATTGACGATAAAACCGCCAAAGGGAGTAGTACACAAGTCGACATTTAATCCCCGCGCTAGAGTGGCACAACATTATAATATAGTGTAAGATTTGGCCTAATCGCCATCCGCTATGTCGACTCTTGAAGTACTACAGAATTTCCCATCCCAAAGGCAGGCTTTATTATCAGCCATTGGTGGGATAGACCCAAAGGATTCCAATCTTGTATCCTTCGATCATAAAGGAAATGATCCTCAATTACCAGCTTAACTAGCTTTCCTTGTTCAAGTGAAAGCCCTCAACAAAACTGTTCATTGAACAATTATTGATGAGGGGGCATCTACATGCATTATGTCGATGAGTTGCTAGAAAAATTTAGGATCTCCAACCTTGTCGCGATCTTCGACGACATTAAAAGCATTCGACGGAAGGATATATGCCCCATATGGTATTCTAAGTAACTTGAAATTTGAACTAGGAGGGAAAACGGTAGAAATATATGTTGAAGTAATCGATGGAAATCTGGCTTACAACATCCTACTAGGAAGGCCATCGATATATGCTATGGCAGCTGTTGTGTCGACCTATTTTAGGAAGATTGCATTTCCCTTTCAAGGAGAGATTACAATCGTCGATCAACAAAACTTCCTCCCCAATGGTTCTCAAGTTACAGGAAGCATTCCCATGATCCATGGAAGCCCCCATTCGCTTCAAAATATCGGGGTAGGCCTATTAAAAGATCCTATACTAATGGGAACTTTCGCCCTTCCAGCTCCAATCAACCTCGTGGAAGTAGCGTCGATAGGAACCTGCAACATGATATCTTCTAAAAAGATCTCAAAAAACGATATCGACATGGATCATGCAATGGTTTTTCCCCCAAGCCCAACGGAAATATTGTAGCAATCAATGTTCCTAGCATGGGAGGCAAACCCAAATCAACGCTCATCGAGCATTTGGATAGATAAGTCTAAAGAATATGGAACCCCTTTAGATCCTTGGTCGCAAGTGCATGTCACCGACAAAGGAATTGTCCAATCAATGGTAATTGAAGGAGCACCATGTAATGATTCCCACCATCGTTCCCTTCTTCCGGATTGTGGAGAAGAAACTAAAGATGACCTTTATCATCCTTCAGTCTTTGATTTCCTATCAAATACTGTAAACACGGTGGATGCCGAGTGAAACTTGTCCAACATTGAAGAGACTATCACCATAAATATCTTGACCAAAACAGATGTTGTAGAGAATATTTATGTTGGCAAAAGTTGTTCTCCTTCAGAACTGGAAATATATAACAATCTTTTTCGCGAATTCAGAGATGTCTTTGCTTGGTCATATAGTGAAATGCCAGGCATTGACTTGAGTATCATTGAACATGAAATTAAGATGTATCCAGATGTCAAACCAGTACGACAACGGCTATGGCAGGTGCACCCCAAGAAAGCCGCTACAATTAAGGCAGAAGTTGAAAAACTTCTCCATGCTAGTTTCATCTACCCGGTTCCTCTAACCGATTGGGTATCGAATATTGTCCCTGTTATGAAAAAACAAGGAACAATTAGAGTGTGCGTCGATTATAGGGATGTAAATCAAGCTTGTCCGAAAGAAAACTACCCTACACCCTTCATTGACCAGATAATTGATGAATGCGCCGGATGCGAAATCTTTTCATTCATGGATGGATTCTCCGGGTATAATCAAATAAATATCCGCCCATAGGACCAGTCAAAGACTGCATTTATTTGTCCATGGGGCACATTTGCATATCGAAAATTACCCTTTGGTTTAAAGAACGCAGGGGCAACGTTTCAAAGGGCAATGAATTATGCCTTCCATGACATCAAAAACATCGTTCAACCATACCTCGATGACCTTCCGGCTCATTCGCGAAAGCGGACTGATCATCCGCAGCATTTAAGAGCGATATTTCTACGTTGCCGACACTACAAGATACGACTCAATCCACACAAATGTGTATTTTGCGTCAGTTCTAGTCATTTACTTGGCTTTGCAGTCTCGAAGGACGGGATTCGTCTCGACCCATGTAAGGTCCAGGCAATCATAAATTTTCCTCCACCTTCGAATTTGCTTCAAATTCAGAAACTCCAAGGGAAAGCAAACTTTCTGAGGAGGTTCATTCCAAATTACGCCAAACTTGCTAAAGGTTATACACGTCTTTTGAAGAAGGAAGTACCCTTTGTCTGGGATCAGGTTGCGCAAGCTTCCTTTGATGCTTTAAAAGAATCACTAATGAAAGCATCATTAATGTACGCTCCTGATTATCAAAAAGATTTTAACCTGTATCTGGCTGCAGTGGATACGACCATCGCAATGGTTTTAGTTCAAGAATTCGATGGAATTGAACATCCTATATATTATTTAAGTAAAAACTTAAATGATACAGAAAGCAAATATTCTTACGTTGAAAAGCTAGCACTTGCAGCTCAAGCGATACAGAGATTTCGACACTATGTCCTCTTTCGGAAAACTACCATTCTGTCAGATTCCAACCCCATCACTTATATATTGTTGCGACAGTTGCTGGGGGGCAAATATTCAAAATGGGTAGCAATCCTACAAGAGTTTGATCTGGAATTTGTAAAATCCAAGTCGAAGAAAACTCTAGTTTTCGCAGAATTATTGTGCGATCTCCCATCGTCGTCCAACGATGACACATCCGAAGAAACAATTGTTATTGTTATGAAATGTCAATAATCTAAGGGATCCAAAGTCCCTAAACATGTTGTTCCTACCCCTAGAGGAACAAGGTCAGCAAACCACAGCACTGAAAATCAGTTCTCCACCTGAAAACACTCAAAAACAAGCTATTTCTGGATCATGTCAGCTGCTCCACTGAGCATCTACGCTGAATGTCAACTGCTCCACTCTGTACCTGCGCTGAATGTCAAATCTAATGAAGGCTACCTGCGCTGGGCGAGATTGGCCAAGTGGCACAGTCATTCTGCAAGGTGTCAAATGCCCAGGAAGCTTCCAAAATGACACTTGGATCAGGGAATTCGCCTTGTGATGAGTAAGAGGATCTAGATCTCCAAGTGGAAGCAAGAAACTCCAAGTGGACTCAAGAACTGAAGTATAACTGAAGTGGGAGAGGACACTAGTCAGCTTCATTCCAGCCTCAAGCTGACTCATCCTTTCTCCAAATCTCCTATATATAGAGCTCTCTCATGAGGTCTATGGAGGCTGGAATTTTGTGCAAGTAAGGAAGTGCTGTTGGTTTGAGTATAGAACTATTGGGTGATTGCTTTGAAGGAGGTGAAGAGGAGATTTCTTTCTGCTGGGAGGTGTTGCTGGATTGGGCCTATTATGGTTGTAACACTCTCAGAACTTTACTTCTTCTATTAATAAAGTATTTGAGGTTCTTCTATATGCATGTATCTCTATGGTGAATTGATGCTTGTATATTTGATTTATTCTAATCCTTGAATCAGTTATGGATGTATGCTTCTTGTAGTTTCCTTTCCTTGTGCTTTTACAGGATCTTTGTGTAGTTGGGCCGGTGAAAGAACAAGGAGCTAGGAGCAAGCAGCAAAGAGGGAAGATTGGATCAACCATTAGCGGAAGATAACGGTTAGTGGATCCCTTTTCTCTTCTCACTCTCATCTCATAAAGAAGTAATCTTGAATAGCTCTGCATTCAGTTGTTGCTGAGGTACTATCACCCTTAGAGTGGGATAGGGTCATTCCGTATTGGATACTTTTCCCAACAACAAATTGGCGACTCCGTTGGGGATCGTATCTTGTTGGTTGTTTGTGTTTTTGCTATTCATTTCATAAACAAAGGGAGTACCGAATCGAACTGTGTTTGAATCTTTCAAATGCAAAGTAGAGGGCAGCTACTCTAGCTCAGTTTCTGGGAAAGTTTATGATTTGAAGAGCTGATCCACAAGGACTCTAATAAGCTCTTAGTTATAGCTTTTCATCCTCCTTGTCATCCCTTAGTGTGTCCTTGACTGATAGCTTCTGATTTGAGCAAAAACTGTGAATTTTTGAGCAATCTGTGACCCGGAAACCACCAGAAACGAAAGTTTCGTTCTTCAGTGCAGGCTGTACAAAGGCTGTTTGCATTTCAGCGCAGTTCCCGAAGGGGCTACCTGCGTTGAAGGTCAAACAGGCAGTGTTCCACCTGCGCTGGACCAGTCCTGCCTTGTGCTGCTGGGGTTTCCTGTTGTTTCTTGCCCTGTTTTCACTCTTGTTTTTGCTGTTTGTTACCAGTCAGTGTGACTATCTGAAACCAACTTTCCTTGTCACTATTCCACCTCGGTTGTATAAAGAAACTGTGTTTGTTCTTTGTGTATTTCTTGTACATTTACAGTTTCCCATAACGAAAGTGAACTAGTCTTGCTGTGGCCTCTTAGATCTAGACCTGTGATAAAGTGTCGTTTTGATCTTAAGAGTTAGTTTGTTTGCTGTTCATAGCTGATTGAGCTTTTGCTTTCGTCATTTGGTTTGAATTTATATATTTCTAGTGTCGAAACAAGTAAATCTTAAGGTGTCTTTTGATTTTGGACAAGCTTGTTTGCTTTCACTTGAAATTGAATTCAAAATTATACAACAGCTTTATTTTTTGTATTGCACCAACATTAAGAAAGAGAAAAGAAATACTTGCATTGTGCATATACATTATGACAGTCTGCATGTTGATTTAAGGAAAAAGTGCAATAGTGTGTGCTCTATGATCTGTGTGAAAAGATGTTATCTTTCTTTTCCCTCAGTAGTTAAGATTTTCAAAGTTGAAAGATTGAAAAGCTTGCTTATCATCTTAGACTGCATTTAGGAGTGTTATCATACATCTCGTGGTGATCCATAAAGGCAAACTGCTAAACAAGATCAACCTTAAAATAAATTGAATTTACATAACAACGCATTGAAACATAACGCAAACACATAGAGGTCTAAGCTAGAGACGTGTTCCGGCGTCGTTAAACGTGATATCTTAGCGTTGAGTGGTTGGGTGATTCCTCCACGGTGAAGCGATAAGTATCAATACGGACTTGTGCTCCCACGTACCGTCGCGTATATATTGGGAGACCCCTATAGGAACAAAGCCTTTATCCAATAGGAAACCGTGTCGGCCGCCCTACTGATCGCAATGCAGTGAACACAGCATTCACGAAGATCGACCACTCGTACCGTAAAACGTATTCTGTGGTTTTGTGAAAAGTTTGGCACACCCTCTGCCTAGAACTCCAGAGCAGTTTCTTTTGGCCTTTTTCAAACTCTATAACTGAAAAAGTCCATCCGAGCATTTGTCACTTCGGGCTCGTTAAAACATCGAAGGAGACTAGAGTCATCTTTAGCTTTTTCTCGACTCTTAAAAAGTGAAAAAGCAAGTTGTGTCTAAGCATCGTTATAAAATTTATTTTAAACGGAACATAATCACCTCCTATTCCCGCGTTGATCTTAGGTTGAGAACATGGAATGCCCCAACCAAGGAATTCCACATGATGGAAATCCTAGTCCATTCTCCTCTTGGGGAGAAGTTGGTACGCCCCACATGGCCACATTGTCGCTTCCAGGACTGACAATTGGCCTGCCTATTTGGCTATTCTCAACTAATGTAGTTCAGACCACCATGGTTCCTGAGCAGTCGAGTCAACAGTTAGATCAGTCTAGAGCTGCCCACCAGCCTTCTACTTCTTATAACTCTTCCTCCAATCCTTCATCTTCGCAGGGTAGAGCCGGCAAAAGCCAAGCTCCCATGGAGAAGAAGGAGAAGAAAAGAAAGAGAAGAAGAAGAAAGAGCCTAAGGCGACTGGGGGCAAGCAAAAGACATCTGACAAAAATCCACACACAGCACAGACCAGGCCTAAATCGCCATGTGTCATATGTAGAGGAGACCACTTCCATAGAGATTGTCCCTGTATTCCCCGGATACTAAGGGACTGGTCCCCTCGTCTGCACAATTCGGGAGCATCAACCTCTGATAGCCATGTTGATTGCTTACCGTCAACCAGCGAAAGTGAAGGTTCAAGACAAAGAGGGGGAGCAAGATCCCCCTGCAGACTGTGTGAAGGCAATCACGCCATCCACCGTTGTCCCTTCTTAGACGAGGCGAAGAGAGTTTTGGAAGATCGCCCGGTTTCACCGATGAGACTTCCTCCTGGATACAAAAAACTCGTGCCGAGTCCTTCGTTGGTTGAAAATACAGCTGGCCTGCTCAAGTGGTCAGCTGAAGCGTCAGTCATTGAAAATGAACCTACTGAATCCAGACCAGACGAAAGTCTAAAGGTCGATACGGTAGTTGACCTGGTTCTTCCTTCAGAGGTTTCATCCTTAAATGACACCGTCACTGAAGATTCATCTTCAAATGACACCCTCACTGAAGAGAACAAGGATGACACCATCCAGATTCTTTTCATCAACACAGATTCTGATGAGCATCAGGGCAATGCGCCCATTCCTTTATCGTAGGAAGGAACATCGTCAGGATCGTATCCGGCCGTGTATTCGGTCCCACCACCGAGCAACCTAGTTGTATCCTTTGATTGGAACCAACTAGGTAGACCCCGGTTACCAGCCAATGTACCATTCAGAATCATAGTCCAAATCTACAGAATGGTAATGGCTGGAACTATCATTGATGAAGGGGCATCTGTGAGTATCCTTTCCTCTATTGCTTGGAAAGCACTGGGTTCCCCAGAGCTTTTGCCTGAGATAAGAAATCTCTCGGGTTTTGATAAAGGAACCAGTCGACCGTTAGGGATCCCCCCCAATGTACCTGTTACATTGAAAGGGAAGACCGTTCAAATGAACGTGATGGTCGTTCAAGGACCCTTGGATTATAACCTACTCCTTGGACGAGACTATATATATTGCATGGGAGCTATAGTCTCCTCACTCTTTAGAGTAATGTGTTTTCCACACGAAGGAAGAATGGTCAAGCTCGTAGACCAACTTTCATTTCCGGGATCACGCATCGCAAATAGTCAAATACCAACCCTGAATGGTCTATTCACCCAAGAAATGTCTCCACCCCCAGTCCTCCTTCCCGATGAGTGCGAGTGATTCGGAAAGATGGGACTGGAACCCAGGGGGCATGCATCCTGGTCTGCTTGGGGCAGAGAAAACCTTGGGTATAAGGTAGAATTTCCGCGAAAGAATATGACTAGTCCGTACCCCGTCCGTGGAAGGAAGAGGGGTTGTTCTAGAATAAGATTCTTTTGTCAAAGTTATGTGTTTGATGATTTCTAGTCATTCACCTTTGTCTAAATAGGTAGGCAATACCAAAGAAAGAGATTCCTTTGCGGCAGCAAATTGTAACCATCTTTGGGTAAAAAGGCAAGCCTCACCCATTAAAACAAATGTTTTGAAGGATAAGTAGGGGCAGCCTCCAAAGAAAGAGATTCCTTTGCTGCAACAAATTGTAACCATCTTTGAGTAACCTAATGATAGACATCGCCGAAGAAAGAGTTTCATTTGCGGCAGCAAATAAAACCATTTTTTTTGGATAACCTGAAAGAGGCAAGCCTCACCCATCAAAACAAATGTTTTGAAGGATAAGTAGGGGCAGCCTTGAAATTGTACCTTATACCTGGGGGCATGCAAACCTTTTGGAGTGTAAGCAAAGAACGGTCATTTATCCGGTTTTTGGATTGATCGTTTCCTAACTTACATAAAGAAAGGATGTGGGGCAAAGGTCAAAATTTGCCAAATTAGGAGCATAGCTTCGTGAGATAAAGCTCCATAAAAAATAGCTATCTCACAAGAGACATTTCTTATCTTATGACTGGTATGATCGAGCAGTTTTACCGCGGAATTTATGCTCGTTAAAAAATAGAAAAGCGAGATCCGAGCAGTTTTAGCGTCATAGTTCATGCTCGTTAAAAAATAAACATAAGCTTTTGAGCAGTGTTTTGGCACATTCAAGCTCTTTAAAAAATGAACCCAGTACTGGTAAATAACCATTGTGATCGTAAATTTATTAGCCATAAAAGCCTTGGTTGTGTTTGCACCCGCCACCTCCATTTCATTTGGCCAATCGTTCACCTCCATATGATTGTTTACCCATTTTGAGGAACAGCTGCGAAGAGTGATTTCACATAGCCATCCTTGGGACATTGCCGTGATTGGAAAATTCCAACCTGTACCTGGAATCCGCTGCTATCCCTGTTTATCACTCGTTCCTCAAAAGACGAGTCTTCTTTGAGCTCTTTTCTCCTGACTTGTAAAATATGAAAAGTTTGCCGAGTTTTGGCCTTCCAGCTCGTTAAAGTGACCGGAAGAGCTATCCCTCCTCTGGATTTTAATCTTTTTGGACCTGAGGGATTATTGCACAAAAAGGTCGAGCGCTTGTTTTATTCGGCTCGTTAAAGTTATCGAAAACTCATCCCTTCTGTATTGTTTTATACTTTTTCGGACTTAAGGGATTAGATGACGAAAAAGGAATTTTGGAGTTAACTTTCTGTACCTTTTCAGACTCTCTAAAAATGAAAAGGACCGAGTTTTCCTTGTCGTTAGACTCGTTAAAATGATTAAATAGCGACAAACTTGTCTTTAGACGAGAACGAGTTTCCCTATCGCTAAGCTCGTTAAAACATAGCGATGGGCTTGCCCGAAGGGCAGGTTATAGAACAAGCATATGTTATCCTCCTCAAGCTTGACAAAAATAAAGAGGTACTGGTCAGAAATGACTGGGGAAAAATTGGGAGAACCTCAAAGCTTTAATGGTAGCAAGTCGCTCTTGAACATGACACTTTGTCCTCCGTATCACATCGGGTTGGGTTGTTTCATTCACCGGTCTCATCACCATGGTCCTCGCCAAACCATCCACATTTGGGGTAATGCTACCAATCCATCACATCAGTGTCGTTATATGTTCAAGAGATGTGTTCAGAAAGAGTCAACCGTGTCCCATCCACTGCCATACATTATCCTTCATCAACCCATGATCGCCACCCTGAATCATATTTCACAGATTGTTTTCACCTCCACTAAAATCATCAGCTCTGTTCCGTGTCACTGATGTGGGATTCATTAAGGCCCTCCTTTGACGGATCGCTTCTTGTCGACTTCAGCTCATTATCCAAGAAGTTGATCTAGGAACAACCCCCCCAGTACTTTGAAGCTTGCATGCCTCAATGGCAAGTTTCTCACTTCCGGCGACAGGTATACATCAATGACCTTCGACCAGAAGATTTTGCATGGTGTTCGACGCCAAGTCCTTTATTCACACCACGGGAATTGTACTGTAGTACCTTGAGGGTCATTATCATTATCGGTGATTCCTCTTGCGCTTGTTAACGGTTTACATTATTGACCGGTAATCAAGCGATGTCTTTCCATGTTCGACTTCAGCGCAATTCTCACATGGATCGACTTGTACTTAGAGTGAAGATCGAACGAGTTTGAAGACCCCGGATCTAGTTTCATCCATCCGGGCTGCGATATATATATTCAGGATATAAAGACATTTGTTATGTACATCATTGCAGCAGATGATCATCCTACTCAAAGGATGATAATATCAGCAGAGAATTATCAGTCTACCACCAGACGATCGTCTGTTCTATGTACCAAAATGAATTTATAAAGCTGAGCATGGGAATGCCCGCCTCAGCTAGATCATGAAAGCAGAATGAAAAATAATGTATTGTATTGTATTGTATTACAGGGCACCTCTCAGCGATTGAATGAACTTCGGATCCTCCTGATAAAGCATTTCACCCGATAAACGACCTCATACTTTAGGGGGCAACTGTTATATACATTTTTGTGCCTAACAGCATGAAGCATGAAATGACAATAATCTAAGGGATCCAAAGTCCATAAACATGTTGTTCCTACCCCTAGAGGAACAAGGTCAGCAAACCACAGCACTGAAAATCAGTTCTCCACCTGAAAACACTCAAAAACAAGCTATTTCTGGATCATGTCAGCTGCTCCATTGAGCATCTGCGCTAAATGTCAACTGCTCCACTCTGTACCTGCGCTGAATGTCAAATCTAGTGAAGGCTACCTGCGCTGGGCGAGATTGGCCAAGTGGCACAGTCATTCTGCAAGGTGTCAAATGCCCAGGAAGCTTCCAAAATGACACTTGGATCAGGGAATTCGCCTTCTGATGAGTAAGAGGATCTAGATCTCCAAGTGGAAGCAAGAAACTCCAAGTGGACTCAAGAACTGAAGTATAACTGAAGTGGGAGAGGACACTAGTCAGCTTCATGCCAGCCTCAAGCTGACTCATCCTTTCTCCAAATCTCCTATATATAGAGCTCTCTCATGAGGTCTATGGAGGCTGGAATTTTGTGCAAGTAAGGAAGTGCTGTTGGTTTGAGTATAGAACTATTGGGTGATTGCTTTGAAGGAGGTGAAGAGGAGATTTCTTTCTGCTGGGAGGTGTTGCTGGATTGGGCCTATTATGGTTGTAACACTCTCAGAACTTTACTTCTTCTATTAATAAAGTATTTGAGGTTCTTCTATATGCATGTATCTCTATGGTGAATTGATGCTTGTATATTTGATTTATTCTAATCCTTGAATCAGTTATGGATGTATGCTTCTTGTAGTTTCCTTTCCTTGTGCTTTTACAGGATCTTTGTGTAGCTGGGCCGGTGAAAGAACAAGGAGCTAGGAGCAAGCAGCAAAGAGGGAAGATTGGATCAACCATTAGCGGAAGATAACGGTTAGTGGATCCCTTTTCTCTTCTCTCTCTCATCTCATAAAGAAGTAATCTTGAATAGCTTTTCATTCAGTTGTTGCTAAGGTACTATCACCCTTAGAGTGGGATAGGGTCATTCCGTATTGGATACTTTTCCCAACAACAACAATCGTGGACGAATTTTTTTTTCTGATATCTGCAAGCAATGAGTGGTATGGGGATATAATCATCTATCTCCAAACCCAAAAATATAGGCCAAACACCTCCCACTCCGAACAAAAACGTGTTCGATACCAAGCAAAAGACTACATGATCGTCGGTGATACACTTTACCGTCATGGTATCGATACAGTTCTGAGAAGGTGCCTCACCCATGAGGAGGCCGAAAAAGTCCTGAATGATTGTCATTCAGGCGCGTGTGGGGGGCATCAATCTGGATATGCCACAACGCAAAAAATATTACGAGCAGGATACTTCTGGCAAACAATGTTCAAAGATTGCATAACCACAGTCAGAAGTTGCCATGCTTGTCAAATTTTCGATAGCAAAACCAGAAGACCACTTGCATCTCTGCAGCCAATAGTGGTTGTTGGGCCATTCGTCAAATGGGGCATCGATTTCATGACATGTAACCCCACCTCAACCGGGGGGCATGGGTATATCATAGTCGCAGTTGACTATTTTACCAAATGGGCCGAGGCGATGCCTACATTAGATAATACTGGTGAAACAGCCGCCCTCTTCTTTTTCAATAATGTAGTCGCCAGATTCGGTGTACCACAAGCTATAGTCACAGATCATGGATCGCATTTTCGCAATCTCATGATGGTCGAATTAGCTGCCAAACTAGGGTTGTCTCACGACAGCTCTACTCCATATTATCCGCAAGCCAACGGACAAGTTGAAGCAATCAACAAGGTCCTAAAGCGCATGCTGCAAAAGATGATTGGAGTTCACAAAAGAAGATGGCACCTAATTCCGAACATTGGTAAGGAATGCAACCAGGTTTACACCTTTCCAACTGGTATATGGCCTGGAAGCAGTCTTACCAATCCAATGTGAAATCTCGTCTCTCAAACTCGCAATTGATCTCCTCCCCGGAACTTCAGAAGAAGAAGCTCATTTCTCGGAATTAATCCAATTGGATGAAACCCGTCGTGATGCCACTTTGGCTAACGAAGCCCATATGAAACGAGTCAAGGCGCAGTTTGACAAAAATGTCAAACCCCGTGTCTTCTCAGAAGGTGACTTGGTCTTGCTTTACGACCAAGAATCCGATAAATTGGGAGCAGGTAAATTTAAGTCTTTATGGATGGGCCCCTATATTGTTAAATGAGTGTTAGCAAAAGGAGCCTACGAGTTAATGGATTATGATGGAATTCCATTGGCGCAACCTCGTAATGGGTTGTACCTCAAGCATTACTATGCGTAATGGTAACCTGTATGCTTTTGTTATGTTTTTGTTTTCGCTGAAGTGTTTATTTTGGTCAAGTAATCCACTTTTTACATTTATTGCAGATGTCGAACCTATTGGAGTCATGTGTTGGATATTCCGATGGAGCAAGTCGTAGTTCGCGGAACCTATCTTCCGCAGCCTGGGCTATTTTTGATCCAAGCGACGAGTTAGTAAGTTTCAGAGGGGTATGTATTGGTCGATCAACAAATAACATCATTGAATATAGCGCATTGATAGAACTTCTCTCTGATGCCATCACACATGGTATACGCCGATTAATTGTCAGGCTAGACTCACAACTCGTAATACTACAACTCAATGGTATATATTTCGTCCGAAACCCAGCTATTTATCGCGTGTTCCTAAGGGTTAATATTTTGGAAAAACAATTTGATTTTATTTAATGTCAACACATTTCCAGAAACTTAAACACATTAACTGACTCATTAGAAAATTATGTGTTAGATAGACATTTGCAACATTTACAAAAAGAAACATATCATCAATGTTTGCATTTGGATCATCTAACTTAACCAAAATAAAACTCCGAAAATCAAAAATATATATAATTGTTTATGGTTTACACATAATGTTCTGTAACCAAGACAAAATCGGTCAAATGGCTAAAAAACTCAAAATGCTAGGGGGCACCCTAGCCTAATGATGCTCGTGATAGCAAGTCACAGCCTGTGTGATCATGCGTAAGAGACGAGTCCATCATCTGGGACACCAATAGTATGCCGTTGTAACCTCAAAGGTAACTCGTCAGTCCTCACATCTGGAATACCAAGAGTGAGGCCCTCAACCTGCTCCTGTAATGCTGTGAGAGTCTTGGCCACGTTGAGGTCGCGAAGGATAGCCCTTCCGACGGTGTTATGAAACCAGCTCAAGAAAAGATAGAAAAGATAGATCAACGCCTTAGAATTCAGCCTCTTCGAGGGGGCAACCTCCTTTACATTACATAAATGAACAATTCTTGGATGATACAAATGGAAAAACCTCCTTTCTATATATAGGAGTCTAAGGAGTCACAATATAATCCAGCCAACCTAACAATAATAATATAAAGCCACAAAAATAACAATAGAGGGATTCTATGGGTAACAGAAATAACAATATGGGGGTAATAGGGGCAGAACAATATAAATAAGGGGTATAACTACAATAGTAATGGGGTAATCACTAGTATTATAGGGACCCAACATGCCCCTCTCCTTCAAAAAAGTGTTTTCCTCAACGCTTGAGTAGTTCTAGATACTTCTGCATAAAATTCTCATCCTCCCATGTGGAATCTTCAGCGGATAAGTTCTTCCACTTGATAAGATACTCTGAAATTGATCGATTTCGTAGCTGTCGAGTTCTTGTTTCTGTGACTGCTTCCGGTTCCAATATAATTTTTCCTTCCTCGTCAAGTTCTGGCAATATTGTTTGAATTGGGAGCTTGTCACCTATAACCTTTTTAAACATGAAACATGGAAAACTGGGTGCAATCGAGAAGCTGCAGGAAGCTCCAATTTGTATGCCATAGTACCAATCTTTTGCAACACCTTGTATGGACCATAATACTTTGGTGATAATTTATTATCCTTCTTAGCTTGCTTTAGGGACATTTGCTTATATGGTTGTAGCAGTAGGAATACCCAATCACCTACATCAAAACTTCTTTCACTGCGATGTTGATCTGCCTGTTGTTTCATTCTATTTTGTGCCAACACGAGGTTATCCTTTAAGAGTTGGAGGACTTGTTGTTGATGTTCGATGTGATGTTCCACTGCCTGAACCTTAGAATTTTCTCTTAAATATGATGTGATGGATGGTGGTTGATACCCATAAAGTGCCATAAATGGGGTCATTTTTGTTGCTGTATGGAAGGAAGTGTTATACCACCATTCAGCCAGAGGCAACCATTTGACCCATTGTGTCTGTTTATCAGATACAAAGCAACGAAGATATCCTTCCAAACATTTGTTTACTATCTCAGTTTGCCCATCAGATTGAGGATGATAAGATGAGCTATGAGCTAACTGAGTACCAAGACAAGAAAATAATTCTGTCCAAAAATTTCCAGTGAAAATGGGATCTCTGTCACTTACAATAATCTTTGGGTTTCCATGTAGCTTTTGAACTATTTCCATAAATGCAGTAGAAACTGTACTGGCTTTAAATGGATGTGATAATGCACAAAAGTGTGCATACTTGGTAAGTCTGTCAACTACCACCATGATGACACTCTTTCCCTCAGACTTGGGTAAACCTGTGATAAAATCCATTGAAACCTCCTCCCAACGTTGGCTTGGAATGGATAAAGGTTGTAATAGACCCGGTTTCTTAATTGTTTCAACTTTATTTTGCTGGCAAACCAAACATTCCGCCACAAAATTTTGAATATCTGATTTAAGGCCATCCCAAAAAAATTCCTTCTTAACCCTGTGGTAAGTTTTTAAAAATCCTGAGTGCCCTCCTAAGGGAGAAGTGTGCAATTCCATAAGAATCTTTTGTTTTAGCTGGGAATTCTTACAGAGGTATAAGCGATCTTTGTACCATAACAAATCATTTTGCCAGCTAAATGTATCAGAAGTACTGGAATCTTGTTGTAGCTTTCGAATAAGTGCCCACACTTCTTCGTCATTCTTCCATTCCTCCCTTGCTTCGTTTATCCAATCTGGTTGGATAATAGAAATGGCACACAACAATGCTTCCACATCCTCATCCTTTCTTGAGAGTGCATCTGCCACCACATTTTGCTTCCCCTTTTTGTAGATGATTTCAAAGTCATAACCCAACATCTTTGTGACCCACTTTTGTTGCTCTTCAGAGGATAATCTTTGTTCTAAAAAGTATTTAAGGCTATCATGATCCGTTTTTACCTTGAAGTGTCTTCCCATTAGGTAGGGTCGCCATTTCTTAAGTGCATGGAGTATTGCCAACATTTCCTTCTCATAAATAGCTTTGCTTAAAAACTTTCCCTTGATTGGACGACTTTCAAAAGCAATGGGTCTTTCATCTTGCATTAGAACAGCACCAATTCCATTTCCTGAAGCATCACATTCCACAATAAAGGTTTTTGTGAAGTCCGGTGTAGCTAAGACCGGTGCTTGGCACATTGCCTCTTTAAGATGTTCAAAGGCCTTTGTTGCTTCCCGAGTCCATGAAAATGAATCTTTCTTCAATAATGTTGTTAGAGGTGCTGCTATTCTCCCATAATTCTTAACAAACTTGCGATAATACCCTGTCAACCCAAGAAATCCTCGCAGATGCTTTATGGATGTGGGGATTTTCCATTCCTTAATGGCTTTAATTTTGCTAGGGTCTACCTTAACTCCTTCATGAGATACAATATGACCCAAATATTCCACCTCCTGGACTCCAAAGAAACATTTGGATCTTTTTGCATATAATTGTTTCTCCTCCAATAGTTGTAGCACCTTGTCAACATGTTCAACATGATCCTTCCAAGACTTGCTGTAGATTAGTATATCATCAAAAAATACTAACACAAATTTTCTAAGGAATGGTTTGAAAATTGAATTCATCAAACCTTGAAATGTTGAAGGTGCATTGGTAAGGCCAAAAGGCATGACCAAAAATTCATAATGACCCTCATGAGTTCTAAATGTTGTTTTCGGAATGTCTTCAATCTTCATTCTGATTTGATGATATCCCGAACGAAGATCCAACTTGGTGAAGTAAATTGATCCATGCAATTCATCCAGTAATTCATCAATAACAGGAATGGGGAACTTATCTTTAATAGTGAGCTTGTTGAGCTCCCTATAATCCGGACACATGCGCCATGATCCATCCTTCTTGTGCACCAATACTACTGGAGCTGAGAAAGAACTTTGACTCGGTTGAATTATACCAGCCTCTAGCATTTCTGCAACCATACGTTCAATTTCACTTTTTTGGACATAGGGATATCTGTACGGCCTGATGTTTGGAGGAACACTTCCTGGAATCAGATGAATAGCATGATCATGATCACGCATAGGTGGGAGACCCTTGGGAGTCTCAAATACCTTGGAATGATTGTCCAGGACTTTTTGGAGATCTGGAGAAATAGATGATTCCAATGTGGAAACATCTAGTGAACATAATTGTGCAATTACACCTCTTTGCTCCTTTTTTAGAAGCTTTGTCATACCATGGGAGCTGATTACCTTTCCTGGTTCCCTGCAATACCCCTTAATTCAACTTCCTTTCCTTCTGTAGAAAATTTGATGAAAAGTTCTTGAAAATTAAAAGCTATTGTACCCAAGGATTGTAGCCATTGGACTCCTAGTACAACATCCGCACCCCCCATTGGAATGGAAAGCATTGGGCTAGTCAATACATATTCTCCCATGGATAGCTTGATATTATGGCACTTTCCAGAGAAATTTATTGTTCCTCCATTTGCAATCATCACTTGACACTCTGGTGCTGGATATAGGAAGCAATTCAATTCTTTTGCTACCCTACAATGAATAAAATTGTGGGTGCTTCCTGAATCAAACACTATTACCTTTTTCTTCTTGATTTGTCCTTCTATCTTGATGGTTTGAGGAGTGGTAATTCCCGCCAATGCATTACAAGATATGGTCGGATTTATTTTTTCTTCATCTAGGCTTTGTTCCTGAAGTATATCTTCTTCTTTTGACCTTTCTTGCTCCTTTTCTTCTTCCTCTTCACAATCTATGTAGAATAATTTCTTCTCAGCACACTTATGACCTTTAGTGTATTTGCTATCACAACTGTAACAAAGCCCTTTTGCTCTTTTTTCTTCCAATTGTTGTGGTGTCAACCTTATAGGTTGTGGAAGACTAGGGGCAACAACACTTCCGTCTTTATAGTTGTGAGTGGTATGCTTCCTGGTTGCCATAATTTTGCTTTCCATTTTTCTTGCTAACCTGAATGCCTTCTCTAATGAATCAGGTTCCCAAAGGCGAACATCATGTTGGATATTATCCTTTAAAGGCCCTATGAACACATCAATCCTATGCTCCTCTGGAATATCTTTTACCCTTATGTTCAATTTTTGGAACTCCTCAATGTGCTCCATTACTGAACCCTTTTGTTTGAGACTTATCAATTGGCTAAAAAAAGTGTTGCTTTTTGTATCTTCATAATGTGCTATCAATTCTTCCGTAAAAATTGCCCAAGTGATAAATTGTTTACGAGAACAAAGCCATTGATACCATACAAACTGATTTGGTTCCAAATATACAGTTGCCATACGTACCTTTTGTGCGTTTTGCACATTATTGAGATCGAAGAATTGCTCCATTTGTAATATCCATGTGGCGGGATCCTTGCCATCAAACTTCCTCATATCAATTTTTGGAATATGGTGATTCTTCGATCCAACATTAGCGTCTATGGAATCATGATTAACATTTCTTTTGTTCTCATCATGAGTTTCCTTTACTACCTTTTCACCATTAGTGACCCTTTCTTGTAGCAACTTCTTCAATTCTTCCATGTCTGTCTTCATATCTATCTTCAAATCTGCCATGTCTCTCTTCAAATCTGTCTTCAAATCATCCATCTTAGCTTCCACGCCATTTATCTTAGATTCCACGCCATTTATCTTAGATTCCATGCCATTTATCTTAGATTCCACACCACTTATCTTAGCTTCTGTTAGCTTTTGTGAGCGTGACATTTGTTGCACTTGTTCTTGTAATTTTGATATATCATGTAGCATTTCTTCCTCTTCTTCATGAGTCATGCTAGAGCTTTCAGGTTCCTTACTAGGTGTTTGCATTTTCTTTCCTTGGGGCATCAGTTACCGATAATAATGCTTTACTATGCCCTTTGAATTCCGTTAAACCAAGCTTACACAAAAATTTAGAAAAAAAACTACACACCTTTTTTCACTTTATAGAAGCCTGATATTGAATCTCATGTATCTCTGTAATTTCAGATCATCCAATTCTAAAATTGCTACTTGTAGTAGCCCTCTGCGTCCTCTTTCCAATGCCACAAGTCTGAGCCAAATTGGATTCTCCAAGGAAGGGTTATGTGAAATCTCCCACAGTGACTTGTTTTTATACTGGTTCAGTAGAGCGAACTTGTACGACGTGCCAGGAGTCACTCTTTCAACCTTTGAATCTGAAACACACACACAAGAAACTAAAGTCTGTCCTATTTCTGTACCTTCTTATGAAATTTCAATCCGATCCCCAGAGAGAAATTTATGATGATTTTCCCCAGGTCACCTGTTTTGAATGTAATTCAGGAGTCTGCAAAAAGACCAACTTCCTCAGATCATATCTCCGCAATTATCGTGCAAAAAGCTCTGAAATTTGGACCCAAGGTTCCGCGCGATTTCTTCTCAAATGGGTTTTTTTTGCGACTTCTGAAACGTCACAGAAAAAACGTTATAGCGAAAATGCCACAATGACTTGTTTGGAGCAGCGAAACCCTAGAATCCAAAGCTCTGATACCAAATGTTATGAAACCAGCTCAAGCAAAGATAGAAAAGATAGATCAATGCCTTAGAATTCAGCCTCTTCGAGGGGGAAACCTCCTTTACATTACATAAATGAACAATTCTTGGATGATACAAATGACAAAACCTCCTTTCTATATATAGGAGTCTAGGGAGTCACAATATAATCCAGCCGACCTAACAATAATAATATAAAGCCACAAAAATAACAATAGAGGGATTCTATGGGTAACAGAAATAACAATATGGGGGTAATAGGGGCAGAACAATATAAATAAGGGGTATAACTACAATAGTAATGGGGTAATCACTAGTATTATAGGGACCCAACAGACAGCCTCTCCTGCTGGGGCAGCAGCTGGTACTCTCACGCGAACTACTGGACGAACAGGACCAACATCTGCATGTACACATGAGTTTGATTAAAGTCTTCATAGAATAAAGCACAAGGACATTATAAACGAAAAACGATAAACAGGAATATGGTCAAAGATTTTACGAATGGCACCCCACTGCTCGCCATCCGGCAGTACTAAATCTGTATCACCCCAGAAGTCCATGCCAGCGTATGGATACTCGGAATAAACCATCTCCTGATGATCAAACCACCTGAAGAAGGTATCAGAAAATGAAATCTGAGACTGGACAGCATGCCTAGACATATGGTCAATCCATCTCTGCATACGTGGTTCAGTAGGAGAAGGTAAATCGAGTGCAATATACTGCGGCTGCATCAGTGGTATCTTCTCCAAGGCAAAGGCAGTCAAAATAGAACAGTACCCAAAGTTCTTCAACCTTCCGCTCTTTATCTTGGTCAACTGTTCTTTCATCACAAGAAGTACTGCGTCGCACCAGTTGAACACCTTCGGTTGGAGGCATTCCAAGGCATACTGCATGTAAGAACAGTTGGCTACATGAAGAGCCGCACCACCGGCCATCCTACCAAAAGTAAACAGAATAGTCCTGAGGGACCTGTTAGTGACATCATGGATGATGATCTTGCTGTCTTTACTCGACTGAGATCCTTCTCTGCAGTACCGGCGAACATAATCTCTCACAGAGTCGCCTCCCCGGGCCGAACTTGATAAAGAGATGGGGGCACCCCGCCTCGACAAGCCAGTCAAGAAATAGATGTCTACTACAGTCAAGGGGATAGATTTGCCCTTGATCTGTAAAACCTGGTTGGTGGGATCCCAAGCATCGAGCAAATACTGCAGTAAGTTGATCTGTTGTCTCGTGCTAGAAATGCGGAAAAACTTCAGCAAGCTATAGTTCCGCAGTGCGTTTACTGTAACTGGATCATGTAGCGCAAGCATGTCTTCTTCTTCATGCTCACGTTCTCGCCATGTAATAGTCATCTTACTCCAAAGATCTTTGAAAAACAAACAAGAGAAGAGTTAGACCCTGATTTTGGTAAGAAACAGGCAAAATTTCCATCAAAATTGTGCACAGAATTCTTCTCTGCGCCCATCGCACCTACAATAGTGCTCTGGGTGTGTTGCATGTCAGATGCCCTTCAGACTGGCCAACATTCAACGCACCTTTCGATACACAGAGGGTGCGCTGAAGGCAGAACGAGTTTTTCAAACCCTAGGGGCTCAGAAAAACTAGGAATCAAACTCAAAATGCAAAATGGAAACCATGAAATGAAAGAGCTCAGGTTTAGCTCCTACCTGGTCCAGACGGCGCCGAGAATCGTCCACAGAATCTCCCAAAATCAGCTGATGAAAATCAAAGGGGGAAAGCACCTCCAAAGCTCCAACAAACCAAAGTTCAAATGAAATGGTAAAATGAGAGGTAAAAACACTTTTTCATTACTTTTTACGTAGTTCAAAGTAAAATATTAGTGTTCTAGCTCGTTTTCAAGCATATATTGTTCATTTCTGACTAGTTTGATGAAGCAGTTAAAGATACAATACAATCTTTAAAAGAACAGAGCTATTTATGGTAAAATCAAAATGGGACCATTTAATCGAGCAGTTTTAGCACATAGTTCAAGCCCGTTAAAAATTAAACATAAGACATGAGCAAGTGTTTCCCCCCGTGTTTAAGCTCATTAAAAAATAAACTATTCCCTGGTAAATAACCATCGTGAATGTAGTACTTCAGCCGTTAAAGCCTTGGTCCTGTTTGCACCGTCACCTCCACTTTTTCATTGGCCGATCATTCACCTCCATTTGATTGTTTACCCATTTTGAGGAACAACTGCGAAGAGTGATTTCACTAGCCATCCTTGTGACACTGCCGTGATTGGAAAATTCCAAACTTTACCTGGAATCAGCTACTACCCGTTTTATCACTCGTTCCTTAAAAGACGAGTCTCCTTTAAGCTCTTTTCAACTGACTCGTAAAATATGAAAAGATTGCTGAGCCATTGGCCTCTCCAGCTTGTTAAAGGGACAGGAAGTGCTATCCCTCCTCTAGATTTAAATCTTTTTGGACCTAAGGGATTATTACACAAAAAGATCGAGCACTTGTTTTGTTCGGCTCGTTAAAAGTATCGAAAATTCATCCTTTCTGTATTGTTTTATACTTTTTCAGACTTAAGGGATTAGATGACGAAAAAGGAATTTTGGAGTTACCTTTACGTTCCTTTTCAGGCTCTCTAAAATTGAAAAGGACCGAGTTATCCTTGTCGTTAAACTCGTTAAAAATATTAATAGCGACAAACTTGTCTATAGACGAGAACGAGTTTCACTATCGCTAGGCTCGTTAAAACATAGCGATGGGTTTGCCCGAAGGGAAAATTATAGAACAAGCATATGTTATCCTCCTCAAGCTTGAAAAAAATAAAGAGGTACTGGTCAGCAATGACTGGGGAAAAATTGGGAAGAAAACTCAAAGAAACTTTGTTGGTAGCAAGTCACTCTTGAACATGACACTTCACTTCGTGTCCGAGTCGGGTTCGGTTGTTTCATTCACCGGTCACATCACCATGGTCACGCCATACCGTCCACATTTGGGGTTAATGCTACTGATCCATCACATCAGTGTTGCTGATATGTTCAAGAGAAGTCATTCAGAGAATTCACCTGTGTCTCACCCACTACCATACATTATACTCCATTCTTTCATGATCGCCACCCTGAACCTTATATCACCAGATCATTTTCACCTCCATTAAAATCATTTGCTCCATTACGTGTCATTGATGTGGGATTCATTAAGGCCCTCCTGTGACGGATCACTGCTTGTCGACATCAGCTCATTATCCAAGAAGTTGATCTAGGAACACCCCATTCAGTACTTTGATGCTTGCATACCTCAATGGCAAGTTTCTCACTTCCGGCAACAGGTTTACATCAATGACCTTTGACCGAAAGATTTTGCGTGGTGTTCGACACCAAGTCCTTTATTCACACCACGTGAATTGTACTGCAGTGATCCAGGTGGATGTTGGTGGCCACCCACCTATCCCATTTGGACCCCCACAACTGTCTCTTTCAGCTTTTTCAGTTCCTAAATTGTAGCACAGTTTACTATTTTTAGCAGCTTTTCGGGTCCTGAACTTCCGGAGTCGTTTTGAGGCCCTAAACGACGTTTTTTTGGGAATCTGGGGCAACATGGGTCCATGGACCGATTTTGCCTCCCAAAGTGGTAGTACTCAGTTAGATCTTTCTAATGAGCTATCGTACGCGTCAAACGAAGATCGTATGCCAAAGTTACGACCCCGGGAAATTGATGTACAAATTTACCCAAACGGGGCCCACAATTTGGCGTTTCATCTTCTAGGGTTAGGTTTCGGAATGTTAAGGGTTTTCCATTGTTTCTCAACAATAAATAGGCCTTCAAGCCTCATTGTAACACAGTTTTAGAACAGTTCAGAGGCATGTAGCCGCCACATCTCTTCTCAGAGATAAGTTACCATCGCCCTAGCTGGTTTCTTTCCATTTCTGTTTGTAAGCATATTTCAGTATTTTACAGTAATGAAATGAAGTATTATTTCCGCTGCATCTCAGTATTTATGGTTATCTCATCTCAGTATTTATGGTTATCTCTATAATTTGTTGCATTCCTGTTTAAATCCGGATCAGTGGTATCAGAGCGGTCTGCTTTTTCTCTGTTTTTCTTTGCATGTCCCCAACGAGGTCGGGATATAAGGAGTTAGGGCTTGAATTGGTTGAACCTTTGCAATACCAGCCTTGCAAATCCCGATGGCCACCCATGGCGGATGAGAAGAAAGACGAGGGGGCAGGAGATCTTATCAAAATCTTGCTCGAAGAAGCGCTCGAGAGGCAAAGGAACGCGATGATGGATAGCTTTGCGCAGATCCTTCAGTGGCTACCTAGAGGCGATGCATCGGCTTCCAACAGCGACTCTGGAAATGCCACACCCTTCAAGGTACAAGTTAATTTTGAAATCCCCATATTCGAGGGTCAAATAGACGCAAATGCCGTAGATAAATGGTTAAATCTGCTAGATGGGTATTTTTCTGTTTATGAATTTTCAAGTCGGGAAAAGATTGTTTTCGCTCTTCTCAAAGCAGCCCCCCAGGTCAAGGACTGGTGGGAAACCTATTGTGAGCAGAAGGATGAAAGTACAGGCTCACTATTTTTAGCCGCACCCACTTGGAATGACTTCCGGGATGCCATCAAGGAGCAGTACTACCCTGTCGGAAGCTATGAGGACAAATACATCAAATGGACCACACTGCGGCAGGGACGAGACCAAGATGTGTCGAAGTTCACAAACATTTTTCATACCCTTCGCACACAGTTGGGTATCAAAGATTCTGAGCTGCATCTGGTATTCAAATACCGTGGCTGCTTGCACAAATACATCCAGGAAGAGATGGTGTTCTTGAACATCTCCTCACTCGGCACAGCATACCGATACGCTGTCAAAATCGAGCAAAAGTTCAAACAGAAGAAGTGAGACTTTGGATCTGCAAATCCGAAGCCCAAAGGACAAAGCCAAGGCGGGGTGACCCAAGACAACCCATCGAAGCCGCAGGAAAAGAACAACACCATGAAGCCGAAGAAGGACACAGGGAAGTGGTGTGAGTTTCATAAGAGTCCCACTCATAACACAAGTGAGTGCCGGACCAAGCAGTCATTGGTGGCTGAATTGAAGGCTTCCGAATCAGGTGCATGTTCCGACCCTGAGCCAGGACCCGACAAGGGGAATGGAAAAGGGAAGCAGATCATTGATGCGGATCCCAGTGCCACTCTTGCCACCGCCAAGATCAAGAAAAATGAGCCCGAAGATCCAGAGGAGGGGGAGCGTCTTTTCCACTCACAGATGTGGGTGAAGGGTTCACCGCTGCGATTCATTGTCGACAGTGGTAGCCAAAAGAACCTAGTTTCAGCAGAGGTCGTGAAGCGGTTGGGCCTACCGACTACACCACACCCGCAGCCGTACAGTATCGAGTGGCTTCATGAAGGACGAGATCTCAAATTTCGCCAGCAATGTCGCCTTCCCTACAGCATCAAGCCCTTCACAGACGAGGTATTGTGTGATGTTACACCTCTGGATGTTTGTGATGTATTATTAGGCCAGCCATGCTTGTGGAGGCGACTTGCTGTGTATGAGTCCAGGCCTCGTGCTCTCATTATTTCTTTGAATAATTCATTATACAGGATACCGGAGGTAGCCCCACCTACTGCCACATCTTTGATCACCGCTAAGAAAGGCAGCAAGCTCATCTCACAGACCAGGAAATTTATCTGTCTAGTTCACTCCCAAAGTAAGGGGAAGATCGTTGCTACATCCATGACCCCCGCAAAGGGTTCCTCCACGCAGCAGCAGCAGCAAAGGGATACGGTCATGACAGAACACAGGAACAACTTATCCTCAACGCAGGGGTACCACACAAGTTTCAGGTGGGCGACAAAGTTTGCTTACATTTGCAGAGAGAACGCCTTACTAGAACCCATCAGAAACTCAGGCGACTCCGACATGGTCCTTACACCAGTACCAAGGCTACGGGAAACAATGCTTTGAAGCACAGCACTCCTCCATTCCTTGGCTTGCACCGAGTGTTCAATGTGGACCGTCATCGACCATGCTTCCCACAATTTCTAGACACATTAGAGATTGCAGAACAGCTCACCAGAGACCCAGCTCAACAAAATCTTCCTCATCTCAGGGACAAACTCAACGCAATGGGGACCATTGCTTCCTAAGGGGGGAGGAATGATCCAGGTGGATGTTGGTGGCCACCCACCTATCCCATTTGAACCCCCACAACTGTCTCTTTCAGCTTTTTCAGTTCCTAAATTGTAGCACAGTTTACTATTTTTAGCAGTTTTTCGGGTCCTGAACTTCCGGAGCCGTTTTGAGGCCCTAAACGACGTTTTTTTGGGAATCTGGGGCAACATGGGTCCATGGCCGATGTTGCCTCCCAAAGTGGTAGTACTCAGTTAGATCTTTCTAACGAGCTATCATACGCGTCAAACGAAGATCGTATGCCAAAGTTACGACCCTGGGAAATTGATGTACCAATTTACCCAAACGGGGCCCACAATTTGGCGTTTCATCTTCTAGGGTTAGGTTTCGGAATGTTAAGGGTTTTCCATTGTTTCTCAACAATAAATAGGCCTTCGAGCCTCATTGTAACATAGTTTTAGAATAGTTCAGAGGCATGTAGCCGCCACATCTCTTCTCAGAGATAAGCTACCATCGCCCTAGCTCGTTTCTTTCCATTTCTGTTTGTAAGCATATTTCAGTATTTTACGGTAATGAAATGAAGTATTATTTCCACTGCATCTCAGTATTTATGGTTATCTCATCTTAGTATTTATGGTTATCTCTGTAATTTGTTGCGTTCCTGTTTAAATCCGGATCATGCAGTACCTTGAGGGTTATTATCATTATCAGTGATTCCTCTCGTGCTTGTTAACAGTTTACATCATTGACTGGTAATCAAGTGATGTCTTTGCATGTTCGACTTCAAAACATTCCTCACATGGATCGACTTGTACTTCGAGTGAAGATCGGACGAGATTGAAGACCTCGGATCTAGTTTCATCCATCCAAGCTGCGATATATATTCAAGGAAATAAAGACATTAAATGTACATCATTGCCGCATAGATAATCATCCACTCAAAAGGATGATGGCTCTATCAGAATCATTAGTCTATGCTTAGACGATTGTTTGTCCTATGTACATGAAAATGAATTTATAAAGTTGATCATGGGAATGCTCGCCTCAGCTAGATGATGAAAATAGTATGAAGATAATGTATTGTATTGTATCTTATTACAGGTCTCCTCCCAGCATTGAAAAAACTTCGGATCCTCATAATAAAGCATTTCACCCGACACCAAAAGGTTAACGGCCTCATACTTTAGGGGGCAACTGTTATAGACATTTTTGTGCCCTACAACCCCAAGCATGAAATGTCCATAAACCAAGGGCTCCTAAGTCCCTAAAAGTGTTGTTCTAACCCCTAAAGGAACAAGGTCAACATATTACAGCTTCTCCCAGAAGTTCTCCATGAGAAACTACTCACAATTGGTCAAAACAAGATCATTGCAACTGCTCCACTGGCTAAGTGCGTTGCATCTCACCTAAATACACTGTGAGGGTGCGTTGCATTTCAAAAGTCCCTTCTGTGGGGTGCAATGGGCGAGAAATGACAAATGGCAGTGTCATTCCGCGAGGTGGAGAGGCAATGGAAGCTTCCAGAATCTTCTCCTGTGACACTTGCCTCACTAAATTCGACCAAGGATGAGTAAGAGGCCCTCAGTCTCCAAGTGGAAGCAAGAACTGTCAGAGAGAAGACACTAATCAAATCACAAGCTGACTCATCCCCCTTATAGATATCTATTTATGGATCCCTCATCCCAGAGATCCAAAGGCTGGAATTTCTGATATTGTAAGGAATTGTTGTTGGTTTCTAGAGACAAACATCAGATTGTTAGGTGATCTAAGCTTTGTTTGAGGTGAAGAGGGGCTTCTTTGCTGGGAGGTTGATGCTGGGTCGGAACAACTGGTTGTAACTCCTCCTGGATCTTTTCTTGTTTATCAATAAAAGCTATTTGAGTTTTCCTCCATGCTTTTGTATCATTGATGCTTGTTACATTTGTATGGTCAATTTACATCTGATCCTAGATTGTTTATGATTATAGATCCATGTCTTTGTATAGTGCTATGCTTTTGTGATCTTACAGGTACTTTGTGAAGCTGGGCGTGCAAGGGAGCAGGTAGCTGGGGACTATCGAAGAAGAGAGGGATCGAATCGAAGGATTAGCACAAGATAGAGGTTGGTCTTTCTGTTCCTCTCTATCTATAATTCATAAAGGAAAAACAAAAGTAGTTTTTCTCTGTTTGTTTCTAAGGCAGCTGTCACACCTTAGTGGGATAGAGCAGTTCTAAATAGACACTTTTCCCTATAACATAGACAAGAAAGTCTAGTTGAATGTTCTATCATATCTCAAGTTTGACTTCATTATGGCAGATAAAACGGGTCTCAAAGTTTGTGTTGCACTTCTACAAATTTCTTAGTTTTTATTTAAAATTTCACTGTGTAATTTCCTATTTTTTTCAGTTTGATTTGGTCAAAGTCAAAAATCATGATGTAATTGAAGTAGTTTGAGGTTCGATGATGTAATAATGAAAAAATAGACATGATAGGTTGTTCTTATGGTTAATTAGGCCTCGTTAAGGAAGAAAAATTCAAAAACATTCTAAGAGAAGAGTTTGTATTTGACCTTCTCACTCTTACCTCTTGGTTGAGAGAATATTGGAAACAGTTCCACCACCTAGGAATTTGACTCTTGAAGGTGGAGAATATGTTTTATTTAGTCTACATGTATCATTTATCATTTAGAGAGAAGAGTTGGACTTTTGTGTAGAATCTTGTACCTTATGTTCTCTTACAACTAATAGAGGAGCAGTTGCAGCTATATTTTAGGAATTCTTGTTCAATGAGTCTATGGTGTTGTTTTATTTTCCTATCAGTTTCTAATGGATAAATCATCTCCGTTTTCATTCTTTGTCTTCTTCCTATGAATTTCCTTGCAGTTATATTGACAGGAATCTTGAGTTTAAGCTCTATTTATGTGGAATTCATACTTGTGTTTCCATTCTTCTAAACCTAATGAATTCAGTCTTTCACAAGCTCATTAGTTTCTTTTAAGCTCACAAATCTATACTACATTTACAAAAACTCCAATTGCACCATAACATAATTATATCTAGCTCCTATTTATACTTGTCTTGCATACTTGAAGCCTAGACCTAATTACCTACTCTAAACCCTAGTCCAACAAACCTAAAAAGCCTAAATTCACAAGAACTCAAAACAAGCTTACATATATAGCCTAAAACCTGGCTCTTTGCATATATTCATTGAAAAATCCTTTGAGAGATCCCTCTCTGGCTCAGTAGGGCTAGCTACTAAGTTGAAAGTGGTTCGAGGTTACCTCTTTCGATCTCCTCCTTAGCCTAGGAAATTGTAGAGGATAACAAGGTTAATAAAAATGGAGAGTTGAAAAATGTGAAAAAGGTGTTGTCCACTCTAGTTGTACAGTTACACATCATATAACTTGTTGAAGTAGAATGGAATATCACTATTATGGTATTTTGTTCCAATTAGTGCTCTACTCAATGGATAAGTGATACAAGAATCAAAATATTTCATCTTTTTAGCATACTTGATACCCCCAAATGAAATTGCTAGAATCAAAACATGCCATCTTTCTCAACATAGTCAATACCTCCAACTGAGATTTGTATCAATCGTTTTAGCTTCATCATCGCATACTTCCAAATGAAAGCTCTACCAATCATGGTTTTGGACGTCGTCTTCCCTTGAATGTTTACAGTTTTATTTGAGATGCACCGGCCAAAGCTCAGATGCAAATGTTAGGTAGCTTGGACGAGTCTTAGATCCCACTATCAGCAGCGCTAACCAAAACTCCATTGTCAAAGATAAAATCCGCTGCCTTGGATTTGAATTTGGGTTTTCAAGCTAAAAAATTCAGAGTTGAAGTTAGGTTTTCAAGTTAAAGAGAAGGAGAGGTTGTACACACTACTAAGAAGTCTAAAGCTGCAACTAAATTTGAAGGTAGGCACTAGTGAGGGATGCTACATGCAACAACTCTTTAACACTTTCTCTATCTCACTTCCATAATCTGTTGTTATGTCTCAACTTTCTTAAATAGTAATCAGGGAGTAGGAAAGTATGTCAAGTCAAGTGGCTAGTTTCATGCCAAGAATATCTTTGATTGTCTCTATTATTCTGCAAAATATATTGTTAATACATGTTGATGGTATTGAAAAATATCCTGTAGAGATTGCTTTCAAAGATGTGTATGAATCACTAACTCGTGGTTCTTCATGGAAAGAAATCAATTGCCATGTTCAAAATAGGTTGCTTGACCATCGTCACAATTTGTTCATATTGTGGATGGATAACATGTCACCGAATCAAAATGTGCCATGGTCAACATCATCAAGGTCATCAGTTGCAAGTGATTGATCGAATGTATTGGTACATCATCAGGTCAAGGTGGAAAGTGAAGGATCTCTACCCTCATCAACTATCTGTTTAGTCAAACTTTTGTGGTGCAAAAGCTTTCAAATGGAGAGGATTGATCCAGGAGGATCTCGTCAATTTAGTTGCATAGGTCATCGTTATTGTTTAGTGTCATCATCAAAATTCATTTCAGTGTCATCAATTTCGAAAACATGGATTATGGTTCAGGTTATCTAGGTTATGTTCATGGTTTTTTATGGTGTGCGGTTGATATGGTTTTGTACATGGCTGTCGACATGTGGTTGTCGGTAGTTCCACCAGGATTTCGGTTGTCGACATGAGGTTGTCATCCACTTCATAGGATTTGGTGTCGACATGGATTTTGTGATCCGAATTGGATCCATGAAGAATTGTCAGAAGGACCATGACTGTATCAGGTCAGGACAGACATCAAAGAATTAAGAAAACAGGGGTCAAAAACACCTTTGAACAATGGCAGTTAGCAGCCAGCGTGGAGCAACAAGGACCTTGGTCAAAGTGCACTGACCGAGGCCCATGGAGACAGTGCAGGAGGAAAAACTAGCCCCTGGGAAGCCCGAATTGGGAAACTGAGGCAGTTTTTGATGCGTGATTCGCACATTGCCAGGAAAACCCCTTGAAATGGGAAGGCCCCGAGCGCTCAGTCACATGGAGATCCAGGAAAACCGTGGGGAAAAGGCTAAAGGACAAGGCGGGATCCGCGCTCTGAAAACTGGCAGTATTGATCGAGGGCACCCTCAAGCGGTAAGCAGAATTGGTCAAAATGGAGTGATTCTTCTTAGCGCCCGATGCATGGCAAGTGGAGGAGAGATAAAATCGACATTGACCGCATGCTAACGGTCGAGCAAGTCAACCGTGCGAAACATGTGAATGGCATCATATCTGGAGGCCCCAGATCTAACGGCTGAGATTGCGCCCAATGGGAAAGAGTAATCGACAAGGGAGGATTAAGCCATGATGTATAATAATTTGACGTTAGATTTGATTGCCAAGGTGGCAGAAGACTCATTCCATGACGTAACAGAAGAACCAAATCGACAAAGCGAGTTGGCACAGCTGCAGGAGGACATGTGGCCACTCCCTGTGAGCCTGATGATGACGCCGAACAAGGAACTCCAAGCGAAGCTGTAGCAGGTGATCCGACGGGAAGTGGAAGAGGAATCGAACAGCCATGAGCTCGAATGGTTTTAAAACCATGCACAGAAAAAGCAGAGGATACCAAACACCAGAACCCAGAGAGGAAGACGGGAAGGAAAAGGAAGAAGACAAAGAAAATAAAGGAAAGATAGTGAAACAAAGCAGAACAGAAGACAAAGGGCTGAGCTAACCGAAGGCAACATCGAGCACTAGAGATCTTGAGAGATTCAAGCCATCCTTAAGAGGATCTGTCCGGACTAAGCACCACATTGGGCTCTCTCCATTAAAGACAAAAAGGTCACAGAACTGGTAAGGAAAAGAGTCTATGTACTCTAGTGGCTTGGGGCATCTAAGAACCACCTTGCCAAGCAAATTCTATTCAAGAGACTCACATTGAGCTCTTTCATTGTAATTCTCTGCTTTAAGACACAATAAAAGAAGGCCACCACTGAGAGCTGGACTGGAGACATAGCCCTGGAGGATAGGGTGAACTCCTTGTTAAATTCTTTGTTCTTATATTGCTTATTTTATTTCTCTATTGTTTTCCATTTCAAGTGTCTGTGTATTTGCAATCTGATCAATCCATTGCCTAAATAACATAGACACACTAGCACATGAGTCTATAATACCTTCATGTAATAAATATTTAACTGAGGTCACTCATAGGGTGATTATCAGATCAAGTGGTATCAAAGCTTTAGGCTGTAAGGTTAGACAAGCTTTTGTTGGGTAAGCTGTTGAATGCTCACTAGGTCAAAGCTCAAATTAGGAGAAGGAGAGTTGGTTGAAACTAATCCTGAAATTGGGAGAGTCTATCCTCGGAAGACAATGTTAGAGGAAGGTTTTGTGGGGCTAGACCCTCAATTTATAGAAAGCTTCCTAGCCATAAATTCTATGGTAGAAGAAATGTATATGGACTTTAGAAAACATAAGGCTGAAGTTTCATCAGGTTCTAAACAAGATAAAGAAGAAGATGAGTCTCACTTCCATGACCACTCAAAAGGAAAAGGGAAACAGGAAATCTTTCTCACACCTCCTCATAGCCCTGTGCATAATAGGAAAGCATCTTTAATCAGGCTAGATGTTAAATTTTATTTGCCTATATATGATGGGGAGTTAAATGCTGAAAAGTTGGACAATTGGATTAGACAAATTGATTTTTATTGCATAGTACAGAACATCGACTCAGACAAGAGCAAGATTCAGCTAGCAAGCCTATTCCTAGGAGGCATTGCCTTGGTTTGGTGGGAAGGCAGAGCTCAAGCTGACATGAAAAGACATGGTAAGACCATCTCTGTCTGGAGTGCATTTGTTTCTGCAATCAAAAAGCAATTCTATCCATTGGCCTACATGCCACAAGCCATGATGATTTGGAAAACTCTTCGGCAGTTGAAAGGGCGAAGTGTACAAGGGTACACTCAAGAATTTAGAAAGAGAGCATTGATTCTAGGAATTTCATTAGACTCACCAGAAACTCTATTGAATTACATTGGTGGTCTACATAGCTACATGAGGCATACCATCCTCATGTTCAATCCCACTAGTATAGATGAGGTATCTGTACAAGCTACTCATCTAGAAGCTAGAGGAAATAATGGAAATCCATAAGTTGAGGGACCATCCCAACCCACTGCAAGCAAGAGCAAGGAGAAAAGGAAGCAGAAGTGGAAAGCAAGGAAGGCTAACACTGCACAAAAAAGAAAAGCTTCATGCACTTACTGTAAAAAGGATGGGCATGATGATGAGCATTGTTGGATTCTGCATCCAGAACTGAGACCTAAGAAGTTCGAGGGCAAGAAGAAGAATATTGCTGCAGCTATTCAGAAAGATTTGGGGTCAGACTTGGGAGATGAAACAACCGTTGCAGCCACATGTATCAAAGGTAAGAATTATGAAGCATCTACTAGTAATTCTGCTCAATTTGTTATTGATTAATAAAATTAGAGAAAAAGACATGAGCTTTTCCATATTCGAGTCATTTCCAAACATCAAAAAAATTAATACTTTGTTTGATAATGGCTCACAAATAAATTTAATTTCTGAAGCAATTGTAAAGAAACTGGGATTAGCAACCACACCTCACAAGAAACCATACCCATTAGGATGGTTGAATGATAAAGCACAAGTACAAGTGACTAGATAGTGCAAACTCAAATTTTCTTTTGGGTCAGCGTTTATAGATGAGGTGGAGTTAGACATAATTCCTTTAGATATATGTGGAATCGTTTTAGAAAGTCCTTACTTGTATGATAGAAAAGCTATTTTCTATAGAGCTGAGAACAATTATCTGCTTGTTAAAAATGGAATCAAATACTTTGTAAGAGCTCATAAGCTCAAGAATAATTATACTCTCATAAACTCAAGGCAGATGAAAAGAATGATAAATTCATGCAAACAATTCTTACTGATGGTTGTAAAGGAAAAGAAACCTGATAAAACCAATGTATTTGAGGGCTATAATGCTAAACAGAAAGCTGATATAGAAAAGGTTGTTTCAGAATATGATATCTTGTTTTAGGAACCTAAAGGTCTGCCACCCAAAAAGGAAATAGTACATGATATTATTTTGCAGCAAGATGTTCCATTGCCTAACATTGGAATGTACAGGTTGTCAACTTTAGAGAATGTTGAAATCAAGAAGCAGGTGCAGGATTTTCTCGAGAAGGGATTCATCAGGCCTAGCACATCACCATGTGGGTCAGCAATCGTTTTAGTGAGAAAGAAACATGGCTCGTGGAGAATGTGCATTTATTACCTAGCACTGAATAAGATAACAATCAAGAATCATTATCCCCTTCCTCGCATATATGATCTTTTAGATCAATTGAAGGAAGTTGTTTATTTCACCAAGCTAGACTTGCACAGTGGATACCATCAGGTCAGGGTGGCAGAACAAAATGCATGGAAGACTACTTTCAAAACAAAGTAGGGATTATATGAGTGGCTGGTTATACCTTCTAGCTTAACTAATGATCCTACTACTTTCACGAGATTAATGAATGTTGTACTCAGACCTTTTCTTGATGATTTTTTTATTGTGTATCTGGATGACATTTCGACTTTTAGTAAAACGTGGGAAGAACACTTAAAGCATGTTAAGCAGACACTAGATGTTTTGGAAAGTGAAAAACTTTATGTTAAACTCTCAAAATGTGAATTTGGCAAAACATCTCTAAACTACTTAGGTCATATAGTAGGGGTGGTGAATTGAAAATAGATCCCTCTAAAGTGGCAGTCATTGTAAACTGGCCTAAACCCAAGTCTGCTACAGAAGTGAGAAGCTTCTTAGGAGCAGCAAACATCCTAAGCTTTGGGATGAACATTTGTGTTATTTGCAGCATGCTTACAATAGAGCAAAACATTCTTCTACACAGAGATATCCTTTCGAGACTTGTTTTGGTTTCACACCAAGGTCTCCTTTGGATTTTGTCTTTGGTAAAGATACCATGGTTGATGGACACAGTTATGTGGACAGGGAAACTAGGTTCATTGAATAGATCCAAGAGATCCACCAGGCAGTACAAGAACAACTGGAAAAGAGACAAGCCAAGTACAAGGCTAGGCATGACAAGCATCGAATGGAGCATATTTTTCAAGTTGGTGACTAGGTCTAGCTATATATAAGCAAGGATAGGATGCAAGGCAAAGGTAAAAATCTAAAGCCCATCAAGTATGTACCTTTCAAAATACTTGAGAAGATTGGTGAGAATGCTTTTCACCTTGATCTACCAGCTTACATGCACATCTACTCAATCGTAAATGCAGATTGCTTGAGATTGTTTGAACCTTCAATGATTGAGGACCCTGAAGAGAAGAGTTGATTTCCTTCTATCAATGACCTGCTACCTGAATATCTTAATGAGTTGTAGGAAGACACAGTACTGGATAGGAAGGTGAGGACAATGTGCAGGGTAGATGTGGAGTACCTCAGGATTGGGCTCAAAGGTTCAAAGCCAAGTAGTGCAAAGTGGATTGAGATTGGACAAGTGAGAAATCAATTCCCTCACTTATTCAATGCTTAAAAAACCAACTTTTTGTGGTCCAAAAGCTTTTCAGTGGGAAGGCCGTGATCCGAATTGGATCCATGAAGAATTGTCAAAAGGACCATGACTGTATCAGGTCGGGACAGACATCAAAGAATTAAGAAAACAACGGTCAAAAACACCTCTGAATAGTGGCAGTTAGCAGACAACATGGAGCGACGAGGACCTCGGTCAAAGCGCGCTGACCGAGGCCCATGGAGACTGCGCAGGAGGAAAAACTAGCCCCTAGGAAGACCAGACTGGGAAACAAAGGCATTTTTTGAAGCGTGCGCATCGCCAGGAAAAACCCCTCGAAATGGGAAGGCCCCAAGCGCTCGGTCGCATGGAAAGCCAGGAAAACTGTGGGGAAAAGGCTAAAGGACAACGCAGGACCTACGCTTCGAAAACCGGCAGTATTGATCAGGGGCACCCTCAAGCAGTAAGTGCAATTAGCGAAAACAGAGTGATTCCACTCAGCGCCTGATGTGTGGCAAGCGAAGGAGAGAGAAAACCACCACTGATCACGTGCTAACAGTCGAGCAAGTCAACCACGCAAAATGTGTGAATGGCTTCGGATCTGGAGGCCCCAGATCTAATGGCTGAGATCGCACCTGATGGGAAAGTGGAATTGACAAGGGGGATTAAGCTGCAATTTATAAGAATTTGACGTGCGATTTGACTGCCAAGGTGACAGAAGACTTATTCCATGACGTAATGAAAGAATTGAACCGACGAAGTGAGTTGGCGCAGCTGCAGGAGGACATGTGGCCACTCCTAGTGAGCCTGATGATGACTCCGAACAGGGAACTCCAAGCGAAGCTGTAGCAGGTGATCCGACGGGAAGTGGAAGAGGAATCGAACAGCCATGAGCTCGAATGGTTTTAAAACCATGCACAGAAAAAGTAGAGGACACCGAACACTGGAACCCAGAGAGGAAGATGGGAAGGAAAAGGAAGAAGACAGAGAAAACAAAGGAAAGATAGTGAAGCAAAGCAGAATGGAAGACAGAGGGCTGAGCTGACCGAAGGCAGCATCGAGCACCAGAGAGCTTGAGAGATTCAAGCCATCCCTAAGAGGATCTGTCCAGACTAAGCACCACATTGGGCTCTCTCCATTAAAGACCAAAAGGTCACAGAGCTGGTAAGGAAAAGAGTCTATGTACTCTAGTGGCTTGGGGCATCCAAGAACCACCCTGCCAAGCAAATTCTGTTCAGGAGACTCACATTGAGCTCCTTCATTGTAATTCTCTGCTTTAAGACATAATAAAAGAAGGCCACCACTAAGAGCTGGACTGGAGACGTAGCCCTAGAGGATAGGGTGAACTCCTTATTAAATTCTTGTGTTCTTATATTGCTTACTGTATTTCTTTATTGTTTTCGATTTCAAGTGTCTGTGTATTTTCAATCTGATCAATCTGTTTCCTAAATATCATAGAGACACACTAGCACATGAGTCTATAATAGCTTCATGTAATAAATCTTTAACTGAGGTCACTCATAGGGTGATTATTAGATCATTTTTTCATCCACTCACAGGTTTTGATGTCGAGAGGTTTGTCATCATGTGACAAGTGATGCTAATGTTGCTTTGTGGCATTAGGTTGCAAATGCGTTTTTCTCTATTTGATGTAATTCCTAATGTAAAACCCTAACCTAAACCTAAATCTAATACAAACCTAATTTTAAGACCATGTACCTACACACCTAAGTTCTAAACCCTATCAAAACATTACAATACCAATCTATGTGTTAAACCTAAGACCTAAGACCTAAACCTAACAAACCTATTGCATTGCTATGTGTTAAACATCACACATAAAAACCTAACACATAAAATTACATTGCAATTCAACCCTCGGCCTATGTAATATTCAAATTACATTACAAAACAATATAAAAATTTAACACAGTCCTAAACTGCCAGATGTTAAACTGCACAGAGGGCATGAGACATGTGAACAAAGCTTACCGCAACGTTAATGTAACCGCAGTGGAGTGTCGTAACCTCCAGGTTTCAGAACCGCAACGGAACTATGAAGGGTCAGGCACATGTGGGCGTAGATCAACAGTGGGGTTAGCAGTAACTGTCAGTCTTCAAACTGTGTGGAGTTATCACATGTGAATGCTTGCTACCAAAACCGTTCGGATAGCCGCCAGATGTCAAACCATGATTAGACAACCCCGTTCACATGTGGGCGGTCAACCTCCTCCACTTGATCAACAAGGCGCCAATGGTTCTGTTATAATATAATGTTATTTTTTGGCTTTTGAGATTAATTTTTGGTTATGTTAATTTGAGGACCATGCGTAATGAACCTAAGTGTCATTTCATGAAGGGTCAGGCACATGTGGGCGTAGATCAACAGTGGGGTTAGCAGTAACTGTCAGTCTTCAAACTGTGTGGAGTTATCACATGTGAATGCTTGCTACCAAAACCGTTCGGATAGCCGCCAGATGTCAAACCATGATTAGACAACCCCGTTCACATGTGGGCGGTCAACCTCCTCCACTTGATCAACAAGGCGCCAATGGTTCTGTTATAATATAATGTTATTTTTTGGCTTTTGAGATTAATTTTTGGTTATGTTAATTTGAGGACCATGCGTAATGAACCTAAGTGTCATTTCATGGTTAGACCGAAACCTAAAACCCTCCAATTCAGCAAATTCATGCCATGATTACCCAAAAGGAGTTCACATGTACCTGTAGGCCTATAAGAGGCAGTTTTTGTTCATTGAAGTGGAGATTAGTGGTTTTGGTTTTTGTATGCAGATTCTGGAGGTCATATGCAGTTTTGTTTTCAGTGTAACAGGAGCATCCAAAGTCGGAATTGGGAACTATGACAGGCATTGTAAATTTGGTTTGGAGAGCTTCCTTTTGACAATGATCAGAAGTTCCTGTGTGCACATTCAGTCTAGTCTATTATCTGTGTAATCGACTTCTTGTGTTTCAATCCTAATAAAGCGGTCACCCATCTTGAAAGCAGACCTGAAGACGTAGCCCATCAGGGAAGAACTCTGTAATCAACTTTGTTGTTTGGTATCAATGTGTTTTTACTATTTTTACTTATGTTATGTATATTTCTTTTGTTTAATCAGTCGTCATAAAGTCTTTCTTCTCAAGCAGTTTCCTCGATTTCCACGCTTCCAGTTAATAATCAATTCAATAATGGCTAATCAATTCTACATCAGTTTTAACATATGATCATTTCAGATCGGACCAACTCTTTGACATTGTTGTGATGGTGAAGGTGGTGAGCTGATGCCAAGCTTGTTTTCCGTGATGTTGTCCGTGCGCTCAATGGTGACATCTTGTTGAAGCTAACTCTTGCCTCTGTTGCGTCCAATGCACTGATATGGATCCTTTGTCGAACTAGTCTGATAGCATGTGCATGGTCTTCTTGGGTGAGGCCAAATGAAAACACACTGATGCATAGTGTTTGTGTTGATCTTAAAGTGTGTGTTGGTGGTCATGCACACCAACTGTCAAACTTCATGTTCAGCGCTAGTTGCACTTTCCTCTTGTCTTTACCTCGGTGAGTGTGCCAAATGGGTGGATTGCATGCGCGTACACAATGACATGCATGCTGTTGAATTCGCTTGCATGCGATCAACAAAACTTCTTGCCTTGTTTGCTCCGTGCCAGCTATTGTGATGGATCTGTAACTTGTACGGACACAGTTTCATCTGTCTGCACATGTTGCACCCCCTACTATACTTGTTCCTGCTGTGACTCATTCTCATGTCTATGTAGCTTATGTTCTTCCTCGAGTTGTTACTTCAACACATGCAACTCCTTCTCTGTTCCTTTCTCATACTTCACACAATCTTTGTGTTGCATTATCACCTCATAGCCTCGATCTCCAAAGTTGCTTTCATCATAAGTGGATCTACTTGAGCTTGCAACTTTGTTTCGTCTTTTTGTTGTAAATAACATCCCTCTTGCATTTGTTGCATGAAGGTATGCTAACTTCAGCTGTTGTTCATGGTATTGCTTGCTGTGATGATGTTGTTATCTTATCTTGATGTCCTTGTCTACAAACAACTTGATGTCTTTGTGGGTAGGCAAGTTCATTGAAACTTAATAGAATGCATCCCCAAGTGTGCTCTAAACGGTGTCTTTGACTCTACTCTCTTGAAAACCATGTACCTATTCTGTTGAGAGGTAGATGAACTCCCGTGATACCTGGATACATGGCAACACTCATGGAAAGCAATCTGTCAGTGGAAACCAAAATGTGTACAAAATCTACCATAGGTTAACCTGATAATGCAATATAAATCAAAGTAGAATACAATAACCTACTTCTACTATCAATTTGTGGAAGCTTAAAGATTGAGCTGAACAATATAACTAGAAGAAGAAGAATCAAAGGCACAATAAACTTGAAAATACTTTGGGGAAAGCCTCAGCTAAAAACCCCACACTATTGTATTATCATACATGGTGGAAATACATAGGAATTATACAAAGCCTTAGCTCTCACAGCTAGCCAGCTCTCAGTACAATCCTCATAGATGCTCACAGGAAATCTTGGTTTCTCTTCAACCTTCTTCTCTACCCTCCAAGCTCCTATTTCCTTGTGTTGTTCATTCTGGATGATTAGCTTATTACCAAGTGGATAAACAAGTCTTCAAAACTACGCAATCCTCAAGGATGAATCCTTGACTGCATGCATGAGTTTTCTCCATGAGAAAACACATGCAGCTGATAGTACACGATCCTTGAACATTTATCTCAACTAGGTCTTTCTCAGAATAGACATGCATGAGTTTCTGATGAGGGAATCTTCAGTTAACTGGAGTAGCACTAGTTGAGTGCATTATGCATCAACTAACTGTTAACTCACTATTAGTTCCTCAAACAATTTAGAACGAATTTAACTGGACTTAACTCAGTAAACTGAGTTAACTAATTACAACTCAATCTTATCTCCTTAATTTAAGGGATATCTCTTGCATGACTTCAGAAAGACTTCTAACTTCAATTTCTCCAACTAATTAATTTAAAATAAATAAATTAATTAATTCCAAGTAGTTTTTGAGACTAAATTCGATTTTCATTCACAATTTAATTCAAGGACAAATTAAATTGGAATATTATTGTTGCCATATTTCAACACTCCATCTTAACAAGAAAGGGATTATCTGCCACCCCGATCCTGTCTCTATGGAACTCGAATTTCCACTTTGAGAATGCCTTTGTCAAAATGTTAGCATCTTGTTCCTCTGTCGAAATATACTTCAGCAACGTGATCCTCCTCGCTACACAATCTCTGAGATGATGATATTGGATGTCGATGAGCTTGTAACTATCATGAAATATTGGATATTCAGAGAGTTTGATACAACTATGATTATCACAATAGATCACAGTTGGATCCATGCTCTGATCAAAGAAACCAACTAGGATTTTTTGCATCCAAGTGGCCTCACATGTTGCCTTAATTGTAGCCATGTATTCTGCCTCTACCAAGCTGAGTGCAAGCGACCTTTGTTTCTTGTTGTACTAAGAAAGTATCGTTGACCCAAGGTTGAAAATCCCTCCTAATGTGCTCTTCTGATCTGATGGACTCCTTGCCCAATCTGCATCACTAAAGCCCTGTAGCTTCACTCCCTCTGTCCGTTTGTACCATAATCCATACTAAGATGTGCCTCTGAGGTATCTCAATACATGCTTTTCCGCCTTCCAAAACATCTTGGTAGTTTGAACCATCGCTTGACTCAGCTGGTTCACCGCATAGCAAAAATTTGGTCATATGTTCACTAAGTACATTAGTGAACCCATAAGCTACCTGTACACAGTAGCCTCTACCACTTCTCTTGACGTAGCAACCTCCTTCCTCCAATTACCTGCTAGAGTTGTCTGCATGGGCTTGCACTTATCCATGTGGAATCTCCTGATTATCTCATTGGCATACTTGCCCTAAGACACAAACAACTCCCCATCCTTTTGCCACACTTCCATGCCAAGGAATATTTCATCCCGAATTCCCTTGCAAGGTCCTCCTTTCAAGACACAATCAACTGATCATCACCAGTCAATATGAGATCGTCAACATAAAGTATGATGATCACAACTTACCTTTCACCACGATGTTGCAGAGGTTCACATCCACTTCACTCTTTATGAAGCCCAACCCGGTGAAGTAGTTTCCTATCCTGGTGTACCAAGCACAAGGCGCTTACTTCAACCCGTACAACGTTCTCTTGACTCGACACACATGCGACTCACAATCGAAGGTCTCAAAATCTTTCAAGTGCTCTATGTACACCTCTTCCTCAATCTGGCCATTGAGGAATGCAGTCTTCACATCCATCTGATGGATCTTCCAACCCATATGTGTTGATAGTGCCAACATAGATCTAATATATGAGTACCTTGCGACCGGAGAAAAAGTCTCATCATAGTCAATCCCCTCGACCTATGAAAAGCCACAGGCAACAAATATTACCTTACGCTTCTCCACACTACCATCAGCAGCTTGCTTTACCTTGTAAAGCCAACGGGAACTCACAACTGACTTGTTCTTCGGTCTCGGAACCACATCCCAAACACTGTTGTTGTAGAATTTTTTGGTTTTGATAAGTTAGAATAAATTAGACAAAAAATTGAAAATTTATATAGAAAATGTTAAGATAGGATATGGAAAAAAATAATATTGAATAAAAAATGTTAGGAAAATATTTTGATGATTTATATGGAAGGAAGGATGTCTCGCCAAATGACTATTTACCCACCCACCCCAATCCCCGGGGAAGGCACTAGTCTCGACCAACGGGAGAGGAATGATGGCATAGTGCAAGTGGATCTACTGGTACTGCTTAAATATGTCCATATCAACGAAAATGTTAGGGTAGATGCCCTAAAAAAATAAAGGCAAAATAAAATGTTAGGTTAGATAGAAAGAAGAAAGAAATAAACTCTGAAGGTGTTGCAAATCTAAATGCCACTACTTTGTTCTAAATTCAGTTTGAAAAATAATAGTCGTGTGCAGTTTGTTTAGATGCCACACTAGGTTGTTTTATCCAATTATACAGTTGTATCATAATTGGATATATTAGGTGAGCCGTCCTCAAAACCACCTTCACCTCATAAGAAATGCGACGACCCTTTAATACCGCCAATTATTCAAACATTCGCGCCATATTCAAAAAATTGCCCGTTAAGCTTCAAACCCCGAAAACCTTCGTTTTCGTGCCTTTCTCCTGTTTCATAGTTGAAACCTGTTAAACCCTTCAGCACCACCCTGAACCTCTGTGACACCATTTGACCTCCAATTACGTTCAGAACGCTGCCACAACTCCTTCCTCAGTCATCTCTGTCCAAACAAAGCCATCAATTGCCTTCCCTATGAATCTGTGTTTTCTTAATTATTGTTGTGTTTTGCAGGTAATCAGCTGAAGACTAGAGCATTGGATAAACAACTATGATACTAGTCGTAGAGCATTTTTACTCCAAGACTTGACCAAAACTTGTATACACCAAGACCTAACAACAATACCATTACACAAGGAACAGAGAGGAAAATATTCACGCAGAGCCTTGACTATTAAAACAGAGGAAGAAGACAGAGTATACAACTCTCATAGTAAAAACACTTAGGGATTCTTTCTTCATCCTGTAAGAAATCAAGCATATATTTTTAGTAAAGCCCACTTTTACTAAATACACTGAGATGGATGAAATCTACAGGGGGGTAACAAAGATTTCTATCCCTGATAAGAAACACTAGGAATAATCAACATATTTACTTGATTAATGATAATTGAACAACATTCAACATTTGAGGGAACAGTCAACTATCCTCAACCACTTTTCAACTTTTTCAGTGATAGTCATCAAACAACACAGCACCAAATCAGTGCTAGATCATTAGGCAGTTTTATTTTTTTGTGTAAATATTCTATTTTTGTAAAATCAGTTTAGGATATTTTCGTCCTACTGTTGTATAAATAACTCTCTTTATGAGCTATCATGGGTTGCACCCTTGATGAAGCATTTCTAGACATTTGATGTACTAGACTTTTCTGGAACCTCAATACGAAGCAAAGGATTCTGAATTCTGTTTTGCACAATTTTTGTTTCCTATAAGTTGTTCCAGTATTACTCATTATGTTTTTCTTCATATTCTTATGACTTTACAGAGATAACTAGGTAGGAATTGTTTCTCATTCTATTCCTATAAGCTTATGAAGTGATAATCATTCAAGAGAATGGATTAATGAACTGTCTATTTAATTAATTCCCTGTGAATCAATAAATCATCAGCATCTTGTTCTAAGCATAAGAATATTCTCTTGAACCTTCTGAACATTGGTCAGAGGTTTTCATACTTATGATTATTTGATTATCTATCTGAGAATTGTGATAATCATATTATTTTTTGTTTTCTGCTCACCACTATTCAAGCTTTATCACTGTGTGAAATTTTATAGCAGCCCTTTGCTGAGATATTGATATTATTCAAAGGGTTAGGCATATCAGTTCTATATTTGTTTCATTCATGGGTCTTCCAAATTAAACAAAAACCCCCAAAACATTTATCTTAGATTCTCTGACATAATAGCTAACCATTGTTATCTTAGAGGTACAACATCAAACTAGCGTCGTTGCCGGGGATCTCGAATTTCATTAAGTTTTCCTAGGGAAACGATATGTATTCTATTCCTTTAATGTGATAAAAGGTCTAGAAAGGTTAAACTCCTTCACCTAGCAACTCCACTCTCCCAAACTAGCACCTTTTAAGCATACCAGATCTCTTTTAGAGGGTAACTTAGTTGATCCTTTTTTAGACCCTGAAAAAATTCTGAGAAAGGCCAGTTTTAAAAGGGGACAGCTGTCACACTAGGTAGTGACTCCTCAGAACAATTCATTAATTTCATTTAGGTTGGTGTTTATTATATGCATGAGGGAGAGACTATTCATTTCATCTCTTGGTGACTATACATATTCTCTATTATTTATCTAAATCATTTTCAGTTATTCACCCAATCCTGATGATTAGGTGTCAACATTCCCCCCCCCCCTAATCTCAAGGGATGTTCGTGAGTCTAAGAATCGTTATGAATCTTTCAAGCTTTTCTCTTCCAAGCGCTTTGGTGAAGATGTCTATGATTTTCTCATTCGTGGAAAAATGGCAGAGATGGATTGTTTTGGCCTCAACATGATGTCGAATCAGATGATATTTAGTATTGATGTGCTTCGTTCGATCATGGAACTTTGGGTTCTTGGCCAACTTTATTGAAAAGGTATTTTCAATCATGAGTGGAGTTGATTGTACTTGTTTTACGTGCAAATCTTCAAGAACTTTCCTGAGCCACACAATTTCATTTGTTGCCTCAGCTACTGCCATGTATTCTACTTCTGTTGTGGAATCTGCTGGAACTGATTATTTGCGTGATCTCTAGGAGACAACTCCTGATCCAAGACTCATAGCATATCTTGAAGTAGATATTCCAGTTTCTTTGTCTCCATCGAAATCTTAATCATAGTATCCAATCAAGCTGAAGTCATCCACCTGTGTATACTTGATTCCAAAGTCTTGAGTTCCCTTCAAGTACCTTAGAACTCTTTTTGCTGCAAACCAATGTCCCTCACAAGGCTTTTGCATAAACCTGGAGAGTATTCCAACAGCAAACGAAATGTCTGGTCTAGTAGTAGTTAGGTAGTTGAGACTTCCTACAAGCTGTTTATACTTTGTTGCATCCTCAAATTCTTTTCCTTCAATAAATGTGAGCTTTAAGTTTTGTTCCATTGGAGTAGTAAGAGGATTGCATTCTGTCATGCCATATCTATTCAATAGATATCCAATGTACTTCTTTTGAGAAAGAAATATGGACTTCAGATGTTGAGTTACTTCAATACCAAGATAGTAATGAACATAGCCCAAATCAGTCATTTCAAAACGTTTCCCCAATTCCTTCTTTATGGATGCAATGTAGCTCTCATTGTTCCCTGTCATCAAAGGATCATCTACATATATCACAAGATATACAACTATTTTGCCAAATTTCTTGACAAATAAATTTGCATCATCAAGATCATAATGTTTGAAGTTGAGTTTCAGAAGATGCTCAATTAGTTTTTCATACTAGGCTCGCGGTGCTTGTTTGAGGCCATACAAGGATTTGACAATTTTGCATACTTTATGTTCATTTCCTTTCACAGCAAATCCTTCAAGTTGGGACATAAAAACATTCTCTTTTAGATCTCCATTAAAGAAAGTAGTTTTTACATCCATTTTATGGACTTTCCAACCATTCTGAGCTACTAGGGCAAAGAGTGTCCGGTTGGTAGCCCATTTTGTTGTGGGGGAAAAAGTCTCCTCATAATCGACCCCTTCCTTTTGTGCAAAACCTTTTGCCACAAGCATGGCTTTGTGCTTGTCAAGTGATCCATCAAATTTATGCTTGCTCTTGTAGACCCACTTGCAGCCAATTGGTTTGGTTCCTAATGGAGGATCAACCAACTTCCAAGCGCCATTCTTTATGAGGGCATCATACTCCTTTTGCATTGCTTCTTTCCATTCATCATGAGAAGAAACTTCTTTGAAGGAAGTTGGTTCAAAATCTGTAGACAAATTCAATTCACAATCGTAAGAAACATCCATATCAACAGGTGAATTAGATTCATCTACATCACCTCCATTTTGCTGGTTTGAATTTCTAGTTCCTGTCTTTCCAACCTCATTAGGATGAACACTTTCAAGTGTCTTTATCAGCCACTTTGGAGGACCTTTTTCTAATGGTCTAGGCTACTCTGTTGATTGAGTTGGGACTGAATCAAGTTTGAGTCTCCCAATTCTATCAATCACATCACTTAAAGCATCATCCATTGTTGGAGTTTCATGCGGGGGAGAGAGTTCTTCAGAAGAAGATTCCACATGTTGATATAATATAGGAATCCCCCCTTCAAGATGTGGAATCTAATTATCAAATTCTTGAAATTATTTTGCATTTGCGAATCTATCCAAGCGATCAAGTTGTCGCTCAACAACATTGTCAGTTTTGGATGATTCAAGAAAAATTACATCTCTAGATACAACAAACTTTTTATTGACTTCATCATATAGACGGTATGCTTTGGAGGTGTTTTAATACCCCAGGAAGATACACTTACGACTTCTTGCACCAAATTTGTTTCTATGTACCTTTGTTATCAAGGCATAATAGGTGAAACCAAAGACCTTGAGATGCTTTACCGAAGGAATGTGCCCATACCACATTTCATATGGAGTCTTGTTTCTGATAGCATTAGATGGACATCTATTCTTTATATATGTAGCACATAGAACAACATCAGCCCAAAACTTTATTTTTACATTTTTGAAGAAGAGCATGGAGCGTACCATATTTAAGATTGACCTATTCATTCTTTCAACTACACCATTCTGTTGGGGATTATAAGGCACAGTTGTTTGATGTTTGATCCCATGTTGGAGAAGATAGTTTTCAAATTCATTTGATGTGTATTCTTTTCCATTATCAATGCGAATAGACCCAATATGAGATTGTGCATCATTTTCAATCCATTTATGAAAGTTCTTGAATGTTTGAAAAGCATCAGATTTGTTCTTCAATAAATAAACCCAACACATTCTGGTGTAGTCATCAATAAATGTCATCATATATTTATTTCCATTTGCAGAAGGCAGGCATTGGACCACATAAATATGAATTAATTATTTCAAGTTTTCTATGTGCTCTTGAATGTGAATCATGAAAACACTGTTTGCTATGCTTTCCTAGAATGCAAGCATCACATTGCTTAAATTTCCTAGGAATTGTAGGCAAACCAGCAACACCATTTTTCTTCAACAGACGGAGGCTATCATAGTTCAAATGTCCAAATCTAGCATGCCATAATAGACTTGATGGAAGTGTACCTTCTTCATAATGAGAGTTGTATGAGAAAAGTTGTGCACAAGCAGAGCTACCTTGTAGCTTGAGAAGCCTTTCTTCGTCTATTCCCCTCATGACAAGTGATTGGTTAGATGCTTTTCTCAACTCAAGCTTGCCATAAAAAATATGAATATAGTGACCTTACTGGCAGATGTGGACCAAGGTTAGCAAGTTTCTCTTCAGCTGTGGGAGATATAGAACATGATGCAGAAGGAAGTCTGGAAGACCAGGCAAGTTAAGCCTGATTGTGCCTAGCCCTGATGGCTTGATTTTTTATTGCTCTGCAAAGTATATTGCTCCATCAATGTTGTCAGTAAATTCTTCAAAAAAATCTTTTCTATGAGTCATGTGGCAAGTTGCTCCTGAATCAACCAACCAATCATTTTTCCAAGAAGCAAGTGAAGCATTAAATAAATCTTCATTTACTCCAATATTACATTGTGCTACCACATAATGAGCGGATTTAGGTGCTTTACCTTTGTCTGTATCATTAGTTTTACCTTTATGTTGGTTTCTTTGCTGCTCAATTTTTTCCCATGGTAACTTGCATGTAGAGGCATCATGTGATCCATTTCTTTTGTAGCGTATGCAGTGCAAATTTGCCTTTTCTCCTTGAGAGTGTCTACCCCCCTACCTCTGAAATATCTTCATCTTCCTCTTCCACCACCTCTTCCTCTGGAAGAATCTTGAGCATGATTCTTTTCTTTATGAGCAAGGCACACAGCCTCTTCAGAAGATTCAGGGGCTATCTTCTTTCCAAAAGCTTTCTCTCTTTCAACAAATTTTTTCACAAGAGAGTCAAAGGTAATATCTGTAAGATTCCATTTGCTTGCAATGACTCAAGATAATTAGATTAAGTAGGATAAAGTGCCTTGAGAAAATTGATAAGAAGAATATCCAATTCAACCTTAGTGGCTTTGATATAATGCATTATAGACTTTACTTCGGATGCAAGAGCAAGAGGATCATTATTTTGCAATTCAAGAGTGAAGAGTTTAATCATGAGTTAAACAACTTCAAGTGCAGAATGTGAGTCATAGAGTTCTTTTAGCTTTTGTAAGGCTTCGAAAGCAGTTGAAAATGGTGAAATATGGTGACTCATCTCTTCACTTACAGATGATGTGATTAATGCATAAGCTTTGTTGTTCTTATTTTCCCAAATGGCGAGATCTTTGTCTGATGTAGGCTGTTCTGGCTCTTTGTCTCCGTCTCCAATACGCACTCCTTTCCAGAACTCATTGAAACTGAGGGTGTGTTTTATCATACAGGACCAATCAGGATAGTTCTCCTTGCCAATGAGAAGTATTCACACAATGGATATGATTGAATGCATACTGTAAAATCTGAGTGCTGTAAAAATACTTCTGCTGCTAAAAAATTGATTTTGATATATGATATATGGAGACAGAGGTATGCAGAATAATTTATCTTCAAAGCTATCTCAATCCAAATTCACAAAAATATCAAAGATATAGGTGAACAAATGATTTTCATCTTCATGTCATCAATTATTGTCTATGTTGTCAAAGGAGTCTACAGAAAACTACTGAGACCTATATAAGCAATTCCACAAATGAATCAACTGTTACAGTAATGCACCAAATTAGTGAGTCTACAAAAGTCAATTGGCAGTTTTTTGCAGCTTCAACATAACCTTAACTTCTCTGAAATTTCCCCTTTGCAAGCTTCTTGGATACAGTGCAACTAGATTTATTGAGTTTACTATCTTATTTAAAGATAAAAATGAGCTTTATCAATGAAGCAAAGATTGTATAGCTGCTACTGCATCACCCTTATGTTCTTGCAATGTCCTCTCAGCCACTTTCTTGTCCAACTCAAGCTTAGTTGCAATCAGATCTACATCAAAGAAATCAATTTTGACAGCTGCTGGAAGTCGTGGCAGAGGACTGTGGTATGCTGGATTATACCACAGTTATATTAAAAACACAGTAGAAGTGGAAGTGTGTTAAATGGAGCCAGTATTTAAAAAAATGGGAGTAGAGGTGTGCGATATGGTGCATGGTCCTGTGAAATTCAACGTATAACCAACATTTATAATCGGTGGAAGGTTAAACAATATGGGATAAACGATTCAGTTTATCGTGTGGAGTATGGGACCAACTAGAAATGGATGCGGAGTATGTCAGACCAACCAGATATGGATGTGGAGTATTTGTATTAAGACTTACTATATCAAAAAAATGGGAAGCGAAGTGTATGCGAATATACCAGATGTATATCAGTGCGGACCTCGAGCTGGTGCACAAGGAGAAGGATGTTAGGCTCTGGCTGTGAAGGAGTTGTTCACGTGACTACCAAACCAAATGGTGGAATGAAATCACCTCCAACCAAAGAACAGGTTGAGCATTGAATATTCTCGATGAGATAAACCCCATGACCATAGTCAATGCAGCAGAGAGGTAATACAAGCCCATTCAAAATAGTAAAACACCAGCAGCCACACCAGCATATCTCCTCGCTTCCACCTGTGATCAACACTCCATCTCACACCTTGAGTAGCATAGGATGCTGCGATTGGTGGTTTCCAATGAAAAATCCTCCAATGCCTCTAGAAACATTTAGATATTCTAGAAACAGTATTACATTTGACAGAAAACTCAGTGCATGCAGGGAATATTATAGAACAGAGCAGTGTATTATATGCAGGTAGTTATGAATAGAAAATGATCAGAGAAGAGAAGAGGAGCAGTGCTCTGTATGCAAGGTAGAACATAGCTAGAATAGGGAGTTACAAAGCAGACAGAGGCCAAAAATGGCACTGGCCCTGATACCATGTCATACCAGGCAGTAACTCCTCAGAACAATTCGTTAATTTCATTTAGGTTGATTTTTATTATATACATGAGGGAGAGACTGTTCATTTCATCTCCCAGTGACTATTCATATTCTCTATTATTTATTTACATCATTTTCAGTCATTCACCCAATCTTGATGATTAGGTGTCAACGACATCAACCTTCTTCTTCTTATTCAGCCTTGCATTCTGAAGATTTACCATCATTTGATCCTTATAGTAACATTCCAGCTAGTCCAGATTACTCCCACCTATCACCTAGGGTTGCTAAACTCTTAAGGAGGGGAGTTGATTTTAAATCAACATTCCTCATTCATTCATTTGAAACTCATCCAGAACTCTGAATACCACTAGGATCACCTAAAACTAAGTTTGACTTGGGTGTTAATTTACCAAAATATAATCCAACAGATTTCATATCCCTTACCACTTATTCATTTCATCCCACTTTTGGACAACCTAAAGCTTCTACTTCTGAACAACCTGAAGAGAACTTCTTTGTGTATTCAAATCCACTCTTTGAAACAAAGGAAGGTATTCATCCACAGGTGCAGAAATTAGTTCATAGGACTCCTTTGAAATCATTCAGGAGATCTCCTCCTTCTTCACCTCCAACTAGTTCTTCAACCCCTCAATCACTTTCTTCAACTTCTTCTTCATATTCTTCAAATTCTTCATCCACATAAACACCTCATACACCACCTCCCACTATGGCTTTCCAACCTATTTTACGGGCTAGATATGCAGCTTTAGTCTTACCTCCTAATCTCTATGCATTCCCAACTGGATACTTGAAATACCTTCCTAGGTATAATGTAGAGAGTGGTCCTTCTGATCAAGACCATCTTCAAGCCTTTTTAGAATTTGAAGATAACATGAATATTGAGCAAGAAAACATTTACATAAGGTTTTTTTATAATCACTTGAAGGAAATGTAAGAATTTGGTTTAGGAAGTTACCTGCAAATACCATTAGAAATTGGGAAGAACTTACAACTATATCTAAAAACCAGTGGGGTGTTGTTATAGACATTTTTGGGCACTGCAACCCCAATCAAACATTTCCATAAATCAAGGGCTCCTAAGTCCCTAAAAGTGTTGTTCCATACCCTAAAAGAAACAAGGTTAGCTGATTACATCATCTCCCAGAAGTTCTCCATGAAAAACTGCTCAGAACTGGTCAAAACTGGACCATCTCACCTGCTCCATGGTCAAAGTGTGATGCATCCCACCTAATGCACACGGGAGGTGTGATGCATACTGAAAATCCATTCTATGGGGTGCGATGGGCGATAGTGGACAAATGGTAGAGACAGTTTGTGAGGTTGATGATCATGGAATCTTCCAGAAGCTTCTCCTGTGACACTTGCCTCTCTGAATTCGCCCAGGGATGAGCAAGAGATCATCAATCTCCGAGTGGAATCAAGAACCATCAGAGAGAGGAAACTAATCAAAATCCCAAAAGCTGACTCACCCCCCTGCAATCATCTATATATGGATCCCTCATCCCAGAGATCCGGAGGCTGGAATTTTGTATCTTGTAAGGAAGTGTTGTTGGTTTCTTGTTGGAATATCATAGTGTTGGGTGATCTAAGCTTTTCATGAGGTGAAAGAAGGGCTTTCATGCTGGAGGGTGACGTTGGGTTAGAACAATTGGTTGTAATCCTCTTTGCTTATTCTTGATACTAATAAAGCTATTCAAGTTTTCCTCTACATTCTTGTATATTTGATGATATATGCATTTGTGTGGTCAATATACATCTGGTCCTATATTGTTTATGATTGTAGATCTCTGTTCTTCGATAGTATTATGTTTCTTTGATTCCATAGGTGCTCTTTGAAGATGGGTAGACGAAGGAGAAGCGGCAAGGATCTATCAGAAGGGAGAGGAACCGAGGAAGGAACCAAGCGCAAGACTGAGGTTGTTGTCCTTCATTCCACTCTTATCTACTTCTCATAAAGGGAAACGAAAGTAGTTTTAGTTTGTTTGTTTCTAAGATAACTACTAGTCTTAGTGGGACTAGCAGATCCAAGTGGACACTAGATTTCCCGATAAAAAATTGGTGACTCCGCTGCGGAGCAAATAGATTGTTTGTTTGTCTATATTTGTTTGTTTTATAAACTTACAGACAGAGCCTGAAGTCAAGCCAGCTTGCCTTCGAACTGCATTTCCTATGCAAGTGCAAAGTAGATCAATGTTGCTTCAGTCTATCTCCGGGTTTTGTTTATAAACTAAACAATCAATTTGCAAAATTTCTAATTGCCCTAGTGGTGGCTCTATTAACCTCATCAGATCAGCCCCTGTGATTTCTATTTGTTGTACATCATTTGCTCGGCCTAAATCCTTGAACTGAGCTGCAAACTGTGACCAAGAAAAAGGTAAAGTCTCGTCCTGGTACCATCGCACCCTCTCTTCAAGGAAACCAGTATGCATCGCACCTCCCGTGTGCAGTAGGTGGGATGCATCCCCGTTTCCCTATGTTACAGGTGCGATGATCAGAAAAGGCTAATTTTTCCTCCAGGTCTTAGTTTTTCTTCACTCTTTTCAGCTCTATTCTGGAGTTTTGTTGTTTGTGATCAGTATACCAATGTGGAAACCACCTTTCTTTCCATCATTCCACCTCCATTGTGCAAAGAGCTATGAATTTTTTTATGTATTTTTCGCCATTTTCAGTTCTCTTTTACAAAGTAGTAGCATAAGTCAAATTGTTGTCTTTTGATTTGAAAGTGTTGCAAGTGTTGTTTTCAGTTAAAGAAAATAATTCTATTGTTCCTGATGGTCGATTATACAGTTACTCTTGTATTTGATTTGAATTAGTAGTTTTTCAAGTGTCAAAAGCAGTTTTCAATTCAAAATAGTAAAGTGTCGTCATTATCTTCCTTTCGTTTTGAAGAGAAATTTGTTAATACTGTCGCTTTGAAAGATAATTCAGATTTGTACTTAGCATTCTTCTTGTCATTCACACATTAAGAAAGCTGAAAACAAATACATGCATGTGCATTTGCATTTATACTGATTGTTGGTTTGATTTAGGACAATGCATCTAGTGTGTGCTCTCTGCTCTATGTTGAAAGAATATCATCTCTATTTCTTTAGTAGCTAGGATTTTCACTGCGGAAAGAAGATTAAACGATTGTTTATCATCTTAGATTGCATTTTAGGAATTATACATATACATCACGCGGTGAACATGAAAGGAAAATTTCTTAAGAAAGATCAACTGTAAAATAAATTTAATGAACCTAAAAACGCTTTGGAACCTAACGCACAACATCTAAAAGTCTAGGCTAGAGACGTATTCCGGCATCGTAAAGCCTGGTAACTGTCACTTTCACTGTTGGTTGGGTGATTCCTCCTCTTTGAGACGACAAGTGCCAGTACGGACTTGTGCTCCCACATACCATTGAGTATATATTGGGTGACCACAATAGGCTATATCCTTTATCCATAGGAAGCCGTGTTTGCCGCACTATCGATCGCAATGCACTGAACACAACATTCGAGAAGATTGACTGCTGTACCGTAAAAAGTATTCTGGAGTTTTGCGATTGGTTTGGTAATCCCTCTGTCTAGATTTCTAGAGTAGTCTCTTTCGTTCCTTTTCAGACTCCTTAAAGGAAAATGTCCATCTGAGCACTTGTCACTTCAGGCTCATTAAAAATCAAAGGCGACTAGAGTCATCTTTTGTTTTTTCTCGACTCTTAAAAATTGAAAAAACAAGTTGTGTCAAAGCATCTAAAATTTATTTTAATTGGAATAATATCACCATTCCCACATTGGTCTTAGGTTGAGGAAAATGGATTCCACCAACCAAGGAGTTCCCCTTGAGGGAAATCCCGGTCCTTTCTCCTCTTGGGGAGATGTTGGTGCACCTCATATGGCCACATTGTCACTTCCAGGATTAATGATTGGCTTGCCAATATGGCTCTTCTCGACCTCCATCATTTAGAACACCATGATTCCTGAACAATCAAGTCAGCAACTAGATGATACTAAAGTTATCCCCCAACCTTCTACTTCATCTGATTCTTCCTCTCCTCCTTCCTCTTCGATTGATAAAGCTGGTAAGGCCCAAAACCAAGTAACTAAGAAGAATAAGGAGAAGAAGAAGAAAGAGAAGAAGAAGAAGGAGCCAAAGGCAAAAAGGGGCAACCATGCATCGTCTAGCGAAAATCCACACACTGCACCGTTCAGGCCTAAATCGCCATGTGTCATTTGCAAAGGAGACCACCATCATCGAGATTGTCCTTGCATCCCACGGATCTTAAGGGATTGGTCTCCCTATTTTCACAATCCGGCGTCATCGACCTCTGACGATCATGTTGAGAGTACATCGTCAACTAGCGAAAATAAAGTCCCTGGACAAAAAGGAAAATGTAAATTCCCTTGTAGACTGTGTGAAGGCGATCGTGCCCTTGACCGTTGTCCCTTCCTGGCTGAAGCTAAAAGAGTTTTGGATGACCATCCGGCTTCACCGTTACGGCTTCCTCCTGGATATAAGAAACTCTTTCCAAGTCCGTCACTGGTTGAAAATCCGACCGACACGCCATTGTGGTCGGTCGAAGCATCTGTCATTGAATATAAACCCACTGAACCCATACCAGATGAAAGTCAAAAGGTTGAGGCAGCAGTCGACCCGATCTTGTCTTCGGAAGGTGCATCTTCAGATGACACAATCAACGAAGAGAATGAGAATGACACCGTCCAAATTCTTTGCGTAAACACAGACTCCGATGAACATGGGGGCAGTCTACCTGTTCCTTTACCGCAGGAAGGAAGTTCGTCAAAGTCATATCCGACCGTCTATTTGGTCCCACCTCCAAGCAACCTAGTTGTTTCTTTCGATTGGAATCTACTAGGCAGACCCCGGGTACCGGCCAATGTACCATTCTGAATCATTGTACAAGCTTACAAAATGATCATGGTCGGTACCATCGTATATTAAGGGGCCTCTGTGAGTATCCTTTCCTCAATTTCTTGGGAAGCGCTTGGTTCGCCATCGCTTCTGCCTGAGATGAGAAATCTGATAGGCTTCGACAAAGGAACCAGTCGACTATTAGGGATCCTTCCCAATGTGCCCATAACGTTGAGAAGGAAAACCATTTACATGAACGTAATGGTAGTCCGAGGACCTCTAGATTATAATCTACTCCTTGGACGCGACTATATTTATAGCATGGGAGCCATTGTCTCCTCACTCTTTAGAGTAATGTGTTTTCCGCATGAAGGCAGAGTGGTCAAGCTCGTAGACCAGCTATCGTTTCTCGGCTCACACATAGCTAATAGTCAAATACCATCCCTAAATGATCTTTTCACGCAAGGAATGTCTCATCAATCTCCAATCTGTCCACCTGATGAGCGCAAGTGATTCGAGAGGACATGACTGAATCCCAGGGGGCATGCACCCTGGCCTGCTCCGGCAGGGAAACTCTAGGTATAGAGTAGGTTTCCGTGAAGGAAAATGACTAATCTGATACCCATCCGGGATTGGACTGGAATAATATTCCTTCGTCAAGGTTAGGAGGTTGGGATTTAGAACCACCTTGGTCTAGATGGACTAAGCCAGGAAGTGTTTCTGTCTGCAGTGTGGATGGAAACTATCTTGCGAAAGCAGGAACTTCTATATGGTAACCTGGAAATTTTTCGCTATACCTGGGAGCATGCAAACTTTTTTGCATGCAAGCGAAGAGCGACCATTTATTTTCTTAGTTTGTAGATTCTCAAACCCTTTAAACTCGTAGGATTGGTCATTCCTAACTTGCATAAAGAAAGGATCCGGGGCAAAGCTTTGAAAGGTGCAAGCTCCATAAAAAATGGCATCTTAGATGAGATATCCTTATTATACGACTAGCACAAGCAGTTTTTATGTGGAGTTCAACCTCGTTAAAAATTAAACATAAGAAATGAGCAAACGTTCCCCCAGAGTTTAAGCTCATTAAAAAAAATGAACCAATTTCCGGTAAATAACCATTGTGAATGCATTATCATCAGCTTTTGAGCCCTGGTCGTGTTCTCATCATCACCTCCACTCTATTTTATCTGATCTTTCACCTCCATTTGATTTTTTACCCCTTTTGAGGAACAGCTACGAAGAGTGATCATGTTAGCCATCCTTGTGACACTGTCGTGATTGGAAAATTCCAAACCTTACCTGGAATCAGCTGCTACCTTAAATTATCACCCGTTCCTCAAAAAACGAGTCTCCTTTAAGCTCTTTTCATCTGACTCGTAAAATCTGAAAAGATTTCCAAGCAATTGGCCTCTCCAGCTCATTAAAGCTACCAGAAGTGCTATCCCTCCTCTAGATTTTAATCTTTTTGGACCTGAGGGATTATTACACAAAAAGATTGAGCGCTTGTCTTGTTCGGCTCGTTAAAATTACCGAAAATTCATCCCTTTCGTATTATTTTATACTTTTTCGGACTTAAGGGATTATATGACGAAAAAGGATTATTGGAGTTTCCTTTACATCACTTTCAGACTCTTTAAAATTGAAAAGGACCGAGTTATCTTTGTCGTTAAACTCGTTAAAACAGAATAGCGACAAACTTGTCCATACAGACAAGAATGAGTTTCATTGTCGCTAGGCTCGTTAAAATATAGCGACGGGTTTGCCCGAAGGGAAAATTATAGAACAAGCATATGTTATCCTCCTCAAGCTTGACAAAAATAAAGAGGTACTGGTCAGCAATGACTGGGGAAAAATTGGGAAGAAAACTTGAAGAAACTTTATTGGTAGCAGGTCGCTCTTGAACATGACACTTTCACTCCGCATCCGAGTCGAGTTGGGTTGTTTCGTTCACTGGTCATATCACCATTGGTCCATCACACCATCCATATTTGGGGTTAACGCTACTAATCCATGTCAGTGTCGCCGATATGTTCAAGAGAAGTCGCTCGGATAATTCACCTATGTCTCATCCGCTGCAATACATTCATGCTCCATTCTTTCATGACCACTGCCCTGAATCCTATATCATCAGATTGTTTTCACCTCCAAAATCATTTACTCCATTCCGTGTCGTAGATATGGGATTCATTAAGGCCCTCCTATGGTGGGTCTCTTCTTGTAGAAATTAGCTCATTATCCAAGAAGTCGACTTAGGAAGAACCCTTTCAGTACTTTGAAGCTTGCATGCCTCAATGGCAAGTTTCTCACTTCTGGCGACAGGTTTACATCAATGGCCTTTGACCGAAAGATTTTTCGCGGTGTTCGACGCCAAGCCCTTTATTCACACCACGTGAATTGTACTGTAGTACCTTGAGGGTCATCATCATTATCGGTGATTCCTCTCACGCCTGTTAATAGTTTACATCATTGGCTGGTAATCAGGCGATGTATTTCCATGTTCGACTCTAGAACATCTTTCACATGGATCGACTTGTACTCCGAGTGAAGATTGAACGAGTTTGAAGACCCCGGATCTAGTTTCATCCATCCGAGCTGCGATATATTCAGGAAAATAAAGACATCAAATGTACATTGTTGCTACACATATGATCATCAAAATCAAAGGATGATGACTCTAGTAGAATCATCAGTCTCCCGCACAGACGGTTGTCTGTCTTATGTACATGAAATGAATTTATAAAGCTGAGCATGGGAATGCCCGCCTCAGCTAGATCATGAAAAATATTATCAAGATAATGTATTTTATTGTATCTTATTACAGGTCACCTTCCAACTCAAAAAAACTTCAGATCCTCATGATAAAGCATTTCACCGGACATCAAAAGATTAACGACCTCATGCTTTAGGGGGCAACTGTTATAGACATTTTTGAGCACCACAACCCCAATCAAACATGTCCATAAACCAAGGGCTCCTAAGTCCCTAAAAGTGTTGTTCCATACCCTAAAAGCAACAAGGTCAGCTGATTACATCATCTCCTAGAAGTTCTCCATGAAAGATTGCTCAGAACTGGTCAAAATTGGACCATCTCACCTGCTCCATGGTCAATGTGTGATGCATCCCACCTAATGCACACGAGAGGTGCGATGCATATTGAAAAGCCCTTCTATGTGGTGTGATGGGTGAGAGTGTACAAATGGCAGAGACAGTTTGCGAGGTGGATGATCATGGAATCTTCCAGAAGCTTCTCCTGTGACACTTGCCTCTCTGAATTCACCCAGGGATGAGTAAGAGATCAACAATCTCCAAGTGGAATCAAGAACTATAAGAGAGAGGACACTAATCAAAATCCCAGAAGCTAACTCACCCCCGTGCAATCATCTATATATGGATCCCTCATCCCAAAGATCCGGAGGCTGGAATTTTGTATCTTGTAAGGAAGTGTTGTTGGTTTCTTGTTGGAATATCATAGTGTTGGGTGATCTAAGCTTTTCATGAGGTGAAAGAAGGGCTTTCATGCTGGAGGGTGACGCTGGGTCAGAACAATTGGTTGTAATCCTCTTTGCTTATTCTTGATACTAATAAAGCTATTCAATTTTTCCTCCACATTCTTGTATGTTTGATGATATATGCATTTGTTTGGTCAATATACATCTGGTCATATATTTTTTATGATTGTAGATCTTTGTTCTTTGATAGTATTATGCTGCTTTGATTCCACAGGTGCTCTTTGAAGCTGGGTAGATGAAGGAGAAGCGGCAAGGATCTGTCAGAAGGGAGAGGAACCGAGGAAGGAACCAAGCGCAAGACTGAGGTTGGTGTCCTTCATTACACTCTTATCTACTTCTCATAAAGGGAAACGAAATTAGTTTTAGTTTGTTTGTTTCTAAGATAGCTACCAGTCTTAGTGGGACTAGCAGATCTGAGTGGACACTAGATTTCCCGACAACAGGTGTGAAAAAATATTCTCTTTACTTTCTTACTGAGTTTTATTAACTTAAAATAAATTTTTGTGAACCTATATCAGACTTTATCAAAAGATTCAATAAGTTGTATCATAAAATGCCCCCTGATTGTAAACCCCTTGTAGCAGCAGCAAAGTCTAGATTTTCTAAAGCCTTTGATGATGATTTTGTTGTTACGCTGAGAGAGAAAACTTCAAGAACTCTTGAAGATATGCAAACAAATGCTATTGAGGTAGAAGCAAACAGGGCTACTTCAACTTCTTTGAAAGCTAAAGAGGAAAATTCCCAAAGAAAACTAAAATCGACAACAGAGGCTTCTAGTTCCTCTAAGACTAAAACTGAAGATTCTAAAATAGATGAAATAGCTTCTCTTCTTAGAAATATATCTAATAGAATTTCCAAGATTGAGACTCAACCTAGGAGAACTCAACAAACAGTTTCCAGACACCGAAATCAAAATCAAGGTCAGCATCAAATAAATCCACCATTACGAATTCTTCAGAGACCTAGTAATGATCAGCAGGTTCCCACTCCTTTGTTGATAGATGATCAACAACCTGATGATAATACTATGACCATCACTGAATATATAAATAATATGGATACTTCCTCGTATCAAACAATTATTATTCCTCTTATACAACAAAATCAGGTTCAAGAAGATCAAGAATCTTCACAAGTTTCTAAATACCATGCCTTTCTGAATTTTTAATTACAGAGTTGAGTAAAAGATATGACCTTAGGCCTAGGACTTGCCTAGGAAGACCTCCTAAGGAAACTCCAGTAATTGAACCTTGTGCCAAAACTTCTCAAACTCAAATAACTTTTATTCGACCATTAGAACAACCAATTGACATTCCTCAAAATGACAAAAATACATTGGCTACATTTAATGTTGAAAAAGAGTTAGAAAGAGTTAAAATCCCCATTCCTCTTTCAGAACTTTCTAAAAACTGTCGGTATAAAAATAAAGTCTCCAAATGCATACAAAATACCTCAGTTGATGTTGAAGGTGATATCATCAGTCTGCAATATGAAAAACCAGCAATTGTTTTTGGCCCAAGCTCAGATATGATAGATGAAATAGTGCCTCCTTTCTATGTAACTCTTAAGACAAATGATTCCATGTTGTATAATTGTATGCTTGATTTTGGAGCATCACATAACCTCATGCCAAAAATTATCATGGATCATTTGAAACTTGACATAACTAGATACTATCATGACTTGTACACCTTTGATTCGAAAAGGGTGCCTTGCTTATGATTGATTAAGGATTTAGTAGTCACCCTTGCCCAAATTGCAGTGAAAAGTGTAGTACTTGACATAGTTGTCACAGATATCCCTCCCAAATTTGTAATGCTCCTTTCAAGGTCTTGTTGTGTCAAATTAGGTGGAACTCTTCCAATGGATATGTCTAATGCTATTATTCTAGTTTATGGGGGAGAACAACTAATATTATATAGGTAGCTCAAATTTGTGCACACTGTTTGCAAAATAGACCAACCAACGAACCATCCCATTTATGTAATAGACCAAGATTTTGGTTGCTTTCGACTCTCTTCAAACCAAGTGCATGAAACTCAAGTTAAAATTGAATATGTAATTGGAAGTCCAGTACTAAATAAAACTAATATATGGAAACTATTCTTTGATGGCTCCTGTACAAAAGATGAAGCAGGAGATTGAGTAGTTTTAATATCACCAGAAAAAGAAAACATTACCCAATCATGTAAGTTTGACTTCGAAGTTACAAAAAATGTCACTGAATATGAAGCTTTCCTTTTAGGATTGCAATTAGCTAAAAGCTTAAAGGTTCAAAACTTAAGTGTTTTTACTGATTGAGAACTTATTGTCAAATAAGTGAGAAATGTTTTCCAGACTAAACACCCTAGACTTAGGTCTTACCGAAATGAAGTATGGACTTTAGTTGAAAACTTCTTTGATGATTTTAACTTAACTTATATTCCAAGAGATTAGAATATTCATGCAGATGCCTTAGCTGTTTCTGCTAGTTCATTTAAAATTCCTGATTAGACTAATTTACTCTACCAAATACAAGTCAAGTATAGATCATATATCCGAGACAATCTGAAACATTGGCCTATATTTGAAGATGATGAACACTTGAAATATTTTCTGTAACTTGTAGATCAATTTTATCTTCTACAAATTGATGAATATAGATCTGAAATAAATGAAAATACAAGTGAGAATGATACTTCAGATTTCAGTTCAAAATTGCTAACCATAATATTATTCAATTGTCTAACAATTTTATTCCCAAAGGCTTGATACCTTTAGAAAAATTGTTTTATCAAAATGATGTTCTCCGAAATCCTCGTTCCATTTCTTCAGAAGAGGACGTAGAAGAAATCAACATTAGAACAAGTGATGATGTCAAAAGCATCAAAATCTGTGCATCTCTAGACCCTGAGATTAAAACTCAATATCTTAAGTTACTTCAAAATTATAAAGATGTTTTTTCTTGGACCTATGCTGATCTAAAAACTTATGACACTTCATTAATACAACATAAGATCCCTTTGAAGCTAGAAGAAATACCTTATCAACCAAAACTTAGGATGATTAATCCAATCCTTCTACGAACTGTCGAAAGGGAAATTAAGAAAATGCTAGATGCCCATATCATTCTCCCTCTTAGATATTCTAATTGGGTTGCAAATTTAGTTCTTGTCAGGAAAATGAATGGAGAAATCAAGCTTTGTGTGGACTTTAGAAATTTGAACAAACAATCATTAAAGGATAATTACCCTTTGCCCAAGATGGATCAATTACTTCAAATGGTTTCAGGCGCACAAAGACTTTCTATGCTTGATGGCTTTTCAGGTTATAATCAGGTGAATGTTGATCCAATAGATAGGGAAAGGACAACTTTCACTACACCCTGGGATACATTTATGTACGCTATAATTCCATTTGGCTTATCAATTGCTGGAGCAACATTTCAAAGAGCTATGGATGTAGCTTTCATGGGTCAAGTAAACAAATTTGTGGTTATTTATCTTGATGCCATTACTGTTTTTCTTAAATCTGATCAGAAACATCTAAAGCACTTGAACAAGGTTTTTGACAGGTGTAGGAAATTTGGGATATCATTGAACCCTAAAAATTCTTTGTTTTCTATCAAAGAAGGAAAACTATTAGGCCATATAATCTCAAAGGAAGGAGTGGTAATTGATCCCAAGCACGTGTATGCCATTAAAACATTGACCTTACCTAGAAACAAGAAATAAATTCAAGCTTTTCTGGGTAAGATTAACTTTTTAAGGAGATTCATCCCGAATTATGCAGAGCTTGTAAAAGATATAACTAACATGCTTCAAAAGGATAATGAATTTAAATGTATTGAATCTTCCATGCATGAATTTGATCAAATCAAGAAAGCTATTTCCAAAGCTCCCACCTTAGCCAGCCCTGATTATACTAAACCATTAGGTATCCTTTTTTTGCCTCAGAAACAACCCTTGCTACTATTCTATTACAAAAGAATGAAGATTCCCATGACCAGCCCATAGCCTTTTTCAGTAAGGTTATGAGAGATGTCGAGCATAAGTATGACATAATTGAGAAGCAATCTTATGCCCTCATTCAAGCCCTGAATTATTTCAGGATGTATGTCCTACATTCACCTATTACTGCTTATGTTCCAAATCATGTTGTAAAAATCATTCTAACTCAAGCTGACAATGATGCGAAAAGAGGTAGGGGGATCACTCAAATACTTGTGTTTGATCTAACTATCAAAACTGCAAAGCTAGTAAAAGGCCAGGGATTAGCCAAGCATCTAGAAGAATCTAACTACAAAGTGCTTGGAATCAATTCTATTTTAGAAGTACAAGGGAAGAATCCAAAAGAACCTTTTGTCCTTGTACAAGAGAAGAATCCACAAGAACCTTCTATCCTTGCACAAGGAAAGAATCCACAAGAACCTTTCCTGATTCTACAAGGGGAGAATCCCTAAGAACCTTCTCTTCAACCTAAAGAAAATAATCCACAAGAACCTGTATCTTCAGATCATATTATCCCTTTACATATTGATGACAAATTTCTATTGACAGATTGGTATAAAGACATTGTAAATTTTCTACTCCATTTCGAATGCCCAACATCATTTTCCAAAGCCTAGTGTAAAAGTTTTAAATTGAAAGCAGACAAGTACTACATCATAAATCCAAATTTGTACTAGAAAGATCCACTGAATATTTTGTTATTATGTTTAACAGAATAAGTAACTGAAGGAATCATTGATCAGTTCCATACAGGGTTTTGTGGAGGACATTATGCTTGGAGAGAAACAACATACAAGATCTTAAGGGGAGGATTTTATTGGCCAACATTGTTCTTGCATGTAGGGGAAAAGGTCAGAGGTTGTGTTCGTTGCCATATGTTTGCTGGTAAGCAGAAACTAGCAGCTCTTCCACTAGTACTATCAATAATCTCAACACCATTCCTTTAATAGGGATTAGATTTTATTTGAGAAATCCATCCCACTTCAAGTAATCAACATAGATGGATCCTCACAGCAACAAAATACTTCACTAAATGGGTAGAAGAAATTATGGGAAGAAATGATACTGATTCGGTAGTAATTAAATTCATTGAAGAAATATCTTATCTAGGTTTGGTTGCCCAACCCAAATTGTCACAGATAATGCAACAACATTCCCTAGTGTTAAAATGATTGTGTTTCGCGAGAAATATCAGATTCTGTTACATCATTCAACTCCATACTACCCTCAAGGTAATGGCCTCGCTAAATCTTCAAATAATAGTCTGGTAAAGGTAATCAAAAAGACCCTAGTAGATCATAAAAAGAGCTAGGACCCTCATTTATTTTATGTAGTATGGGAAAACAGAATAAATCCAAAAATATCTACTGGTAAATCTCCTTTTCAGTTAGTCTATGGGAAAGATGCAATTTTTCCGACCAATTTGGCTTTTCCAGTTTTAAATTCTTGCAGGACTCAATAGATGAACCTGATGATTTTTCAAGAAGGATAAATCAGATTCTTGAACTGAATGAAAACAGAGATGAAGTTCAATACAAATTGAAGAAATATCAGAATAAGATGAAAATCATGTTTGACAGAAGAGCCAGAGAAAGGGACATCAGAGAAGGTGACCTAGTTCTAAGATGGGACTCTAGAAGGGAGGAAAAGGGAAAGCATGGCAAGTTTGACAACCTATGGTTTGGTCCATTAGCAATTGTTGAAGTAAAGGGTAATAACACTTTTGTGCTACAAAATCTTGAGGTACAATATTCAACTTATCCTATAAATGGAAGGTTTCTCAAACATTTCATTCAGTACTAAGAAGTTGGGATACATTTCATTGTAAATACTCTGGTTTCTTTCACTTTTTAAGCTGTTAGTGAGATTTTTTGCAGCAAAAGACTACAGAGCCCAAGGCGAAGGCACATGGATCTACAGGTTCTCTGCATTCTACTGGAGAATGCAGTCCCCAATTGGAGCCGATGTTGTAGCATTTTTTGGTTTTGATAAGTTAGAATAAATTAGACAAAAAAATGAAAATGTATATACAAAATGTTAAGATATGATATGGACAAAAATAATATTAAATAAAAAATGTTAGGAAAATATTTTGATAAATATGTCCATAAAAAATAAAATGTTAGGGTAGATTCCCTAAAAATTAAAGGCAAAATAAAATGTTAGGATAGACAGAAAGCAAAAGGAAATAAACTCTGAAAGTGTTGCAAATCTAAATTCCACTACTTTATTCTAAATTTAGTTTGAAAAAAATTGTCCTGTGTAGTTTGTTTAGATGCCACACTAGGTTATTTTATCCAATTATATAGTTGCATCATAATTGGATTTGTTCTCATAGGTAGAAAATAAATTGGCTCAACAGTTTAATTTGAGACAATGGAAGAAATAAGGTATAGAGTTAGATTGTTCATAAAAAGAAAATATTGAGTTTCTAGTTCAAATGCACTCTGGAAGGATAAGTAAAAATGTTAGGAATAGAAGTGTAGGTAGGTTTTGAAATGTTGAAATGGTTATTTTCTAAGATATAATATCACATCACATCGTTCTTAAGTGAATGAACTATTGGGCGCAAGAAAGTGCGAGGTGTGATCTACGATAACGCTGTCAACCGTTGGATGACTGTTGATTCCTGACCGTAGGATCATATTGCATTGCATCGTTATTAAGTGAATGAACCATTCGGGGTAAGAGAATGTGATTTCTGATATGCTATAACTTCATTCATTAAATTACCCAAACCCATATCCGATGCATCTGCCTATCATATCCTTCATAAACGCTCATTCCTCGCTCATACGATAAACTCGCTCCACATCAATTTCACTTCATTAAACCCGTCATTTAACCTTAAATAATCTTATACTGCCAAGGTTTAAAACTTTGGTCCCCATCCTAAGCCCATGCTTTATCATTCACTCGCTTCTCTCACCCGACTACAGTTAGATCAACTTCTGTCTAATCCAACGCTCCACATCCATATCGGTTGTGCCTGATGGCCAAACAATACCTATCCGATAAATAGGCTTTCCCCGACTGCCCCTGTGGCTATGTGTCACGTGCTGGGATATATCGGGTGAGCCCCCATCAAAACCATCTTCGCCTCATAAGTGGTGCAACGACCCTTTAATACCGCCTCCTCGCCAACCCAATAAACCACCAATTATTCAAACATTCGTGCCATATTCAAAAAATTTCCCATTATGCTTCAAACCCCAAAAACCTTCGTTTTTGTGCCTTTCACCCGTTTCACAGTTAAAACCCGTTAAACCCTTCAATGCCACCCTAAACCTCTGCGATGCCATTTTACCTCCAATTACGTTCAGAATGCTGCCACAACTCCTTCCTCAGACATCTCTATCCAAAAAAATCCATCAATCACCTTCCGTGTGAACCTGTGTTTTCTTAATCATTGTTGTGTTTTGCAGGTAATTAGCTAAAGACTAGAGCATTGGATAAACAAATCTGATACTAGTCGCAGAGCCTGTTTACTCCAAGACTCGACCAAAACCTATATACACAAAGACTTGACAAGAAGACCATTACACAAGGAACATAGAGGAAAATATTCATGTAGAGCCTTGACTACTAAAACAGAGGAAGAAGACAAAGTATACAGCTCTCATAGTAAAAACACTCAGGGATTCTTTCTTCATCCTAGATGAAATCAAGAATATATTTTTGGTAAAGCCTACTTTTACTAAATACACTGAAATGGATGAAATCTAAAGGAGGGTAACACATATTTCTATCCCAGATAAGAAACACTGGGAAGAATTAAAAGATTTACTTGATTAAGGATAATTGAACAACATTCAGCTTTTAAGGGAATAGTCAGCTATCCTCAACTGATTTTCAACTTTTTTAGTGACAGTCATTAAACATCAAAACACTAAAGCAGTGCTAGATCATTAGACAGTTTTATTTTTGCTTGTGTAAATAATCTATTTTTGTAAAATTAGTTTAGGATATTTTCGTCCTACTGTTGTATAAATAACTCTCTTTACGAGTTATCATGGGTTGCACCCTTAATGAAAAATTTCTAGACATTTGATGTACTTGACTTTTTTGGAACCTCAATACAAAGCAAAGGATTCTGAATTCTGTTTTGCACAGTTTGTGTTTCGTGTAAGTTTTTCCAATATTACTCATTATGTTTTTCTTCATATTCTTATGACTTTACAGAGATAACTAGGTAGGAATAATTGTGTCTCAATGTTGGGTACCTATAATACTAGTGATTACCCCATTACTATTTTAGTTAAACCCCTTATTAATATTGTTGTGCCACTATTGCCCCCATATTGTTATTAATGTGCCCCATAGAATCCCTCTATTGTTATTTTTGTGGCTTTATATTATTATTGTTAGGTCAGCTGGATTATATTGTGACTCCTTAGACTCCTATATATAGAAAGGAGGTTTTGTCATTTGAATCATCCAAGAATTGTTCATTTATGTAATGTAAAGGAGGTCACCCCCTTGAAGAGGCTGAATTCTAAGGCGTTGATCTATCTTTTCTATCTTTTCTTGAGCTGGTTTCATAACATTTGGTATCAGAGCTTTGGATTCTAGGGTTTTGCTGCTCCAAACAGGTCATCGTGGCATTTTCGCTATAAATTGTTTTTGCGATGTTTCAGAAGTTTCAAAAAACCCATTTGAGAAGAAATTTCACTGAACCTCGGTTCCAAATTTCAGAGCTTTTCGCGCTATATTTGCGGAGATATGATCTGAGGAAGTTGGTCTTTTTGCACACTCCTGAATTACATTCCAAACAAGTGACCTGGGGAAAATCGTCATAACTTTCTCTCTGAGGATCGGATTGAAATTTCATAAGAAAGTAGAGAAAGAGGACGGACTTTACTTTCTTTTATGCATTTTCCAGATCCAAAGGTCGAAACAGTGACTCGTGGCATGTTGTACAAGTTCGCTCTACTGAACTAGTCTATAATCAAGTCACTGTAGAATATTTCACATAACTCTTCCTTGGAGAATCCAATTTGGGTCAGACTTGTGGCATTGGAAAGAGGCCGCAGAAGGCTACTACAGATCACAATTTTAGAACTGGAGGATTTGAAATTACAGAGATATATCAGATTCAATATGAGGCTTCTACAAAGTGAAAAAAGGTGTGTAGTTTTTTTTTTTAATTTTTGCGTAAGCTTGGTTTGAAGGAATTCAAAGGGCATAGTAAAGAATTATTATAGGTAACTGATGCTCTGAGGAAAAAAAATGCAAACACCTAGTAAGGAACTTGAAAGCTATAGCATGACTCATGAAGAAGAGGAAGAAATGCTACATGATATATCAAAATTACAAGAACAAGTGCAACAAATGTCACGCTCACAAAAGCTAACAGAAGCTAAGATAAATGGCGTCGAATCTAAGATAAATGGCATGGAATCTAAGATAAACGGCATGGAAGCTAAGATGGATGATTCAAAGACAGATTTGAAGAGAGACATGGCAGATTTGAAGACAGATTTGAAGACAGACATGGCAGATTTGAAGACAGATTTGACAAATTTTCTACAAGAAATACTTACTAATGGTGAAAAGGTTGTAAAGGAAACTCATGATGTGAACAAAAGAAATGTTAATCATGATTCCATAGACTCTAATTTTGATTGAAGACCCACCATATTCCAAAAATCGATATGAGGAAGTTTGATGGCAAGGATCCCGCCACATGGATATTACAGATGGAGCAATTCTTCGATCTCAATAATGTGCAAAACACACAAAAGGTACATATGGAAACTTTATATTTGGAACCAAATCAGTTTGTATGGTATCAATGGATTTTCTCTCATAAACAATTTATCACTTGGGCAATTTTTACGAAAGAATTGATAGCACATTATGAGGATACAAAAAGCAACACTTTTTTTAGCCAATTGATAAGTCTCAAACAAAAGGGTTCAATAATGGAGCACATTGAGGAGTTCCAAAAATTGAACATAAGGGTAAAAGATATTCCAGAGGAGCATAGGATTGATGTGTTCATAGGGTCTTTAAAGGATAATATCCAACATGATTTTCGCCTTTGGGAACCTGATTCATTAGAGAAGGCATTCAGGTTAGCAAGAAAAATGGAAAGCAAAATTATGGCAACTAGGAAGCATACCACTCACAACTATAAAGACGGAAGTGTTGTTGCCCCTAGTCTTCCACAACCTATAAGGTTGACACAACAACAATTGGAAGAAAAAAGAGCAAAAGGGCTTTGTTATAGTTGTGATAGCAAATACACTAAAGGTCATAAGTGTGCTGAGAAGAAATTATTCTACATAGATTGTGAAGAGGAAGAAGAAAAGGAGCAAGAAAGGTCAAAAGAAGAGGATATAATCCAGGAACAAAGCCTAGATGAAGAACAAATAAATCTGACCATATCTTGTAATGCATTGGCGGGAATTACCACTCCTCAAACCATCAAGATAGAAGGACAAATCAAGAAGAAAAAGGTAATAGTGTTGATTGATTCAGGAAGCACCCACAATTTTATTCATTGTAAGGTAGCAAAAGAATTGAATTGCTTCCTATATCCAGCACCAGAGTGTCAAGTGATGATTGCAAATGGAGGAACAATAAATTGCTCTGGAAAGTGCCATAATATCAAGCTATCCATGGGAGAATATGTATTGACTAGCCCAATGCTTTCCATTCCAATGGGAGGTGCTGATGTTGTACTAGGAGTCCAATGGCTACAATCCTTGGGTACAATAGCTTTTAATTTTCAAGAACTTTTCATCAAATTTTCTACGGAAGGAAAGGAAGTTGAATTAAGGGGTATTGCAGGGAAACCAGGAAAGATAATAAGCTCTAATGGTATGACAAAGCTTCTAAAAAAGGAGCAAAGAGGTGTAATTGCACAATTATGTTCGCTAGATGTTTCCACATCGGAATCATCTTTTCTCCAGATCTCCAAAAAGTCTTGGACAATCATTCCAAGGTATTTGAGACTCCCAAAGGTCTCCCACCTATGCGTGATCATGATCATGCTATTCATCTGATTCCAGGAAGTGTTCCTCCAAACATCAGGCCGTACAGATATCCCTATGTCCAAAAGAGTGAAATTGAACGTATGGTTGCAGAAATGCTAGAGGCTGGTATAATTCAAACGAGTCAAAGTTCTTTCTCTGCTCCAGTAGTATTGGTGCACAAGAAGGATGGATCATGGCACATGTGTCCGGATTATGGAGCTCGACAAGCTCACTATTAAAGATAAGTTCCCCATTCCTGTCATTGATGAATTACTGGATGAATTGCATGGATCAATTTACTTCACCAAGTTGGATCTTCGTTCAGGATATCATCAAATCAGAATGAAGACTGAAGACATTCCAAAAACAACATTTAGAACTCATGAGGGTCATTATGAATTTTTGGTCATGCCTTTTGGCCTTACCAATGCACCTTCAACATTTCAAGGTTTGATGAATTCAATTTTCAAACCATTCCTTAGAAAATTTGTGTTAGTATTTTTTGATGATATACTAATCTACAGCAAGTCTTGGAAGGATCATGTTGAACATGTTGAAAGGGTGCTACAACTATTGGAGGAGAAACAATTATATGCAAAAAGATCCAAATGTTTCTTTGGAGTCCAGGAGGTGGAATATTTGGGTCATATTGTATCTCATGAAGGAGTTAAGGTAGACCCTAGCAAAATTAAAGCCATTAAGGAATGGAAAATCCCCACATCCATAAAGCATCTGCGAGGATTTCTCGGGTTGACAGGGTATTATCGCAAGTTTGTTAAGAATTATGGGAGAATAGCAGCACCTCTAACAACATTATTGAAGAAAGATGCATTTTCATGGACTCCGGAAGCAACAAAGGCCTTTGAAAATCTTAAAGAGGCAATGTGCCAAGCACCGGTCTTAGCTACACCAGACTTCACAAAAACCTTTATTGTGGAATGTGATGCTTCAGGAAATGGAATTGGTGCTGTTCTAATGCAAGATGAAAGACCCATTGCTTTTGAAAGTCGTCCAATCAAGGGAAAGTTTTTAAGCAAAGCTATTTATGAGAAGGAAATGTTGGCAATACTCCATGCACTTAAGAAATGGCGACCCTACCTAATGGGAAGACACTTCAAGGTAAAAACAGATCATGATAGCCTTAAATACTTTTTAGAACAAAGATTATCCTCTGAAGAGCAACAAAAGTGGGTCACAAAGATGTTGGGTTATGACTTTGAAATCATCTACAAAAAAGGGAAGCAAAATGTGGTGGCAGATGCACTCTCAAGAAAGGATGAGGATGTGGAAGCATTGTTGTGCGCCATTTCTATTATCCAACCAGATTGGATAAACGAAGCAAGGGAGGAATGGAAGAATGACGAAGAAGTGTGGGCACTTATTCGAAAGTTACAAAAGATTCCAGTACGTCTGATACATTTAGCTGGAAAAATGATTCGTTATGGTACAAAGATCGCTTATACCTCTGTAAGAATTCCCAGCTAAAACAAAAGATTCTTATGGAATTGCACACTTCTCCCTTAGGAGGGCACTCAGGATTTTTAAAAACTTACCACAGGGTTAAGAAGAATTTTTTTGGGATGGCCTTAAATCAGATATTCAAAAGTTTGTGGCAGAATGTTTGGTTTGCCAACAAAATAAAGTTGAAACAATTAAGACACCGGGTCTATTACAACCTTTATCCATTCCAAGCCAACGTTGGGAGGAGGTTTCAATGGATTTTATCACAGGTTTACCCAAGTCTGAGGGAAAGAGTGTCATCATGGTGGTAGTTGACAGACTTACCAAGTATGCACACTTTTGTGCATTATCACATCCATTTAAAGCCAGTACAATTTCTACTGCATTTATGGAAACAATTCAAAAGCTACATGGAAACCCAAAGATTATTGTAAGTGACAGAGATCCCATTTTCACGGGAAATTTTTGGACAGAATTATTTTCTTGTCTTGGTACTCAATTAGCTCATAGCTCATCTTATCATCCTCAATCTGATGGGCAAACTGAGATAGTAAAAAAAAATTTGGAAGGATATCTTTGTTGCTTTGTATCTGATAAACAAACACAATGGGTCAAATGGTTGCCTCTGGCTGAATGGTGGTATAAAACTTCCTTCCATACAGCAACAAAAATGACCCCATTTATGGCACTTTATGGATATCAACCACCATCCATCACATCATATTTAAGAGAAAATTCTAAGGTTCAGGCAGTGGAACATCACATCGAACATCAACAACAAGTCCTCCAACTCTTAAAGAATAACCTCGTGTTGGCACAGAATAGAATGAAACAACACGCAGATCAACATCGCAGTGAAAGAAGTTTTGATGTAGGTGATTGGGTATTCCTACAGCTACAACCATATAAGCAAATGTCCCTCAAGCAAGCTAAGAAGGATAATAAATTATCACCAAAGTATTATGGTCCGTACAAGGTGTAATTGCAAAAGATTGGTACTATGGCATACAAATTGGAGCTCCCTGTAGCTTCTCGATTGCACCCAGTTTTCCATGTTTCATGTTTAAAGAAGGTTATAGGCAACAAGCTCCCAGTTCAAACAATATTTCCAGAACTTGACAAGGAAGGAAAAATTATATTGGAACCGGAAGCAGTCACAGAAACAAGAACTCGACAGCTACGAAATCGATCAATTTCAGAGTATCTTATCAAGTGGAAGAACTTATCCGCTAAAGATTCCACATTGGAGGATGATAATTTTATGTAGAAGTATACATAACTACTAAGGAATTGAGGACAACAATTTTTTGAAGGAGAGGGGCATGTTGGGTCCCTATAATACTAGTGATTACCCCATTACTATTGTAGTTATACCCCTTATTAATATTGTTGTGCCTGTATTGCCCCCATATTGTTATTACTGTGCCCCATAGAATCCCTCTATTGTTATTTTTGTGGCTTTATATTATTATTGTTAGGTCGGCTGGGTTATATTGTGACTCCTTAGACTCCTATATATAGAAAGGAGGTTTTGTCATTTGAATCATCTAAGAATTGTTCATTTATGTAATGTAAAGGAGGTTGCCCCCTCTAAGAGGCTGAATTCTAAGGCGTTGATCTATCTTTTCTATCTTTTGTTGAGCTGGTTTCATAACACTCAATCTATTCCTATAAGCTTCTAAAGTGATAATCATTAAAGAGAATGGATTAGTGAACTGTCTGTTCAATTAATTCCCTCTGAATCAACAAATCATCAACATCTTGTTGTAAGCATAAGTGTATTCTCTTGAACCTTCTGAACATCGGTCAGAGGTTTTCATACTTATGATTATTTAATTATCTATCTGAGAATTGTGATAATCATATTATTTTTCGTTTTCTGCTCACCACTATTCAAGCTTTATCATTGTGTAAATATTTATACTAGCCCTTTGTTGAGATATTGATATTATTCAAAAGGTTAGGCATATTAGTTATATATCTGTTTCATTCATTGGTATCCAAAATTAAAAAAAAAAAAACCCAAATCATTTATCTTAGATGCTCTCACATAATAGCTGACCATTATTATCTCAGAGGTACAACAACTGTTACGAACTATGGAGTCATACTCGTCCACCATAGAATCAACCCAAATTGGCTGTTGCACTGCTTCCTCAAATGAAGATGGCTCGATCTCAACACATTCTCTAGCAAGGGCCATGTATCCAGAGTACCTCTCAGGTGACCTGCTCTGTCTGCGTTGAGAAGATGGTGCTCCCACATTTTCTCTCACATCCTCCAAGAATCTGTTAGCTTATTTTTTGTGCTTCCATCCATCTCTAGAAGACTCTGCTTGAGTGGATGTCTCCACTCCTGGAACCTCTACATGCGACTGCTCCGCATCAGCTTTAGGCTCCTCCTCCTTAGGATCCAACAGTTCCTCCACTGCCTGTATTTGGAGCTCCCTCTCAAGGGAAACTCGCATGGCCTTCTGCTCATCAAACTTTAGATCTCTGTGAACCACTGTCCTCCGACTGGTAGGAAATTACACTCGATAGTTGTGAGGTGTATCAGTGTACCCCACAAATATCCCCAACTTTGTTGTTGACTCAAGCTTCTTTCGTGCATCCTTTGTCACATGGCAATATACCGATGAGCCAAAGATCCTGAAGTGACCCACATCTAGTCTCTTATGGGAGAAAGCTTCCTCTGGTGTCTTCATACCAAGTATGCGATGCGGGCTTCTATTATGCAAATAGACCATTTTGTTGCATGCCTCAGCCAACAAGTGAAGTGGTAGGCCTTGTTCATGCAACATTGCCTATGTTTCCCCTGCAATAGTTCTGTTCTTCCTCTCAACCACCCCATTTTGTTGTGGGTTATGAGGTTCTATCAACTCTCATTTAATTCCTTCTACCACACAAAATTCCCTAAACTCTTGAGAGACATATTCTCCACCATTGTCACTTCTCAAGGCCTTGATCTTCTTCCCTAACTCTTTCTCGACCAAAGTTTTGAACTAGCAAAACTTTGTGAAATTTTGGTCCTTCTTCTGCATGAAACAAATCCATCATTTACGAGAATAGTCATCAATGAAAATCACATAATACCTTTGCTTCATTGTGGATGTCGTCAAGAATGGTCAACACAAATCTGTATGAACTCACTCTAAGATAGCCTTTTCTTGACTGTCTCAATCATGAAAGGAATACTTGGTGTACTTTCCCAAGGTACAACCTTTGCATGTGTCAACTTACTCAAGTTTACCTTTGGGAAATCCTTTAGATATCTGTTGCATTATCTTAAAAGCTCCATGATGCAAATGGCCCAAACACCTGTTCCACAACTCGCCAATGTCTTGGCTTTGCACCAATTTTTCCTTCCTACTCAATGCTGCACAATCATCTACCACTAGTTTATAGAGATTCTTCATCTGAATCCTTATCCTCTTGGTTTGACCCTTGGCTATGTGTCTTAGGAATGTCTTTCCTTTACTGAAGACAACATCGTAGCATTTTTCCTCCAACGTCACGACCGATACCAAGCTCTTCCCTAGTCCAGGCACATACATCACATCTATCAAGGTGAGAGGAGCTCCATGATCCCTCTGAAAAGAAACTGTGCCCACTCCTGAAACACTATGCCTTCCATCATCACCAATCTCTATGTGCATCTTGAGGTCTTTCTCCCCCAAGGCATTGAATAATTTTTTATCACCGCTTATGTGGAATGAGGCACCACTGTCAAGATACCAAACACAACCCATCATCGATGACACCATGCATGAAATGAGGGTAACGTCGATTTCGAACTAAGAGGCTAATGCCTCACCTTTTGATCCTTCTAAAGATCCCTTTTTGGACTTCTTCAATGGACAATTAGTCGCATAATGTACCATCTTGTGACAATTAAAGCATATTAATTTAGACATGTCACCCTTCTTCCCTCCATGAGAAGAATTCAATTTGCAATAGGAAGCCTTCCCCTTCCCTTTCCTTGCCTTACTTGCTAAGGCCAGATTTTCTTCATCATTATTCTTGGATGAAGAACCATCTCGTGTGCTCCTCCTGATATCCTCCTGCATAAGATCTGACCATAGTCGTTCCTAATCCGGCAGTTTCTCCCTTCCATTCATAGAGTCCTTGTAGCTATTCCAACTCTTTTGAAGGCCAAGGAGAGCAAGGCTCACCATATCATCATCGACAGTAGTTATTCCCACACTTCCAAGCTCATATTTGCAGGTGGTGAGCTTGTTCAGATATGTGGAAATAATATCGCCCTTCTCCATCTTGATTCTTCAAAACATATCCTTGAGTGCCAATTTCCTCTGGTTGCTATTGTTCTGGTAGATGTCCTTCGATGTCTACCGCATTGAAAATGGAGTATCCTTCACATGAAGACTCAAGAAAATATGGTCTCAAACTCCTTCAAGGATGATCTGTCTCGCCTTCACCACAAGCTTCCTCCACTCAGCCAACTCTTGTGCATTAGTTGAAGTTGGCTTTGGGATTTCTTGATCAATAACTCCTTCAAGCCATTGTCTTCTAATACAACCTCCATTCTATCTTTCCAAGCTATGTAATTCAAGTCACCTTCCAAGGAATACTCGAGTCTCAAACCATAGGATGCCATTGGCCAACCTTGAAGTATGATATGAATTCGATTTGCACCTGCAACCCTGAACTTCAAACTTCAAATTCTCTTCTCACTATATTGTTCACAGCTCTGATACCATGTAGAAAATCTGCTATAGATTAACCAGATAATGAAATATAAATCAAATAAGAATACTATAACCTACTTCTACTATAAATTTGTGGAAGCTTAAAGATCGAGCTGAGCAATATAACTAGAAGAAGAAGAATCAATGGCACAATACACATGAAAATACTTTAGGGAAAGCCTAAACTAAAAACCCCACATTATTGTATTATCATACATGGTGGAAATACATAAGAATTATACAAAGCCTTATCTCTCACAGCTAGCCAGCCCTCAGTACAGTCCTCACAGATGCTCATAGGCAATCTTGGATGATTAACCTATTACCAAGTGGATAAACAAGCCTTCAAAACTGCACAATCCTCAAGGATGAATCCTTGACTGCATGCATGAGTTTTCTCCATGAGAAAACACATGCAACTAATAGTACACTGTCCTTGAAAATTTATCTCAACTGGGTCTTTCTCAGAATAGACATGCATGAGTTTCTGATGAGGGAACCTTCAGTTAACTGGAGTAGCACTAGTTGAGTGCATTCGTGCATCAACTGACTGTTAACTCACTATTAGTTTCTCAAAAAGTTTGGAACTAATTTAATTGGAATTGAATCATTAAAATGAGTTAACTAATTACAACTCAAATATAACTCAATCTTATCTCCTTAATTTAAGGATAAATCTTGCATGACTTCAGAAACACTTCTAACTTGAATTTCTCCAACTAATTAATTTAAAATAAATTAATTAATTATTTCCAAGTAGATGTTAAGACTAAATTTGATTTTAATTCAAAACTTAATTCAAGGACAAATTAAATTGGAATATTCTTGTTGCCATATTTCAAAAAAATGAACTTGATAACTGACTTGCAACATACCTGTGTGACTGATCATGAAGGTTGCACAATTTCCGTTGGGAGGTCGGGAGACTGACTGCTAAAACTTCACAAGGCATAGCGTTATGAAACCAGCTCAAGAAAAGATAGAAAAGATAGATCAACACCTTAGCATTCAGCCTCTTCGGGGGGGCAACCTCCTTTACATTACATAAATGAACAATTCTTCGATGATACAAATGACAAGACCTCCTTTCTATATATAGGAGTCTAAGGGGTCATAACATAATCAGAGCCGACCTAACAATAATAATGTAAGGGCACAATAATAACAATAGTGGGCTTCTATGGGGCACAATAGTAACAATATGGGCACTACATGGGTACATCAATATAATAAGTGGGTTGTACTAATAACAATAAGGGGTTACACTAGTAGTATAGGGGCCTCACATGCCCCTCTCCTTCAAAAAGCGTTGTCCTCAACGCTTGAGTAGTTCTTGATGCTTCTGTATAAAATTCTTGTCCTCCCATGTGGAATCTTTAGCGGGTAAGTTCTTCCACTTGATGAGATACTCTGAAATTGATCGATTTCATAGCTGTCGGGTTCTTGTTTCTGTGACTGCTCCAAGTTTCAATATGATTTTTCCTTCTTCTTCAATTTCTGGAAATAATGTTTGAATTGGGATATTTTGCAACTTTTGAATAAGTGGTCATACTTCTTTGTCCTTCTTCCATTCATCCCTTGCTTTGTTTATCCAATCTAGTTGGATAATAGAAATAGCACAAAACAATGCTTCCACATCCTCATCCTTGAAGAGTCTTCCCATTCGGTAAGGTCGCCATTTTTTAAGTGCATGTAGTATTGCCAACATTTCCTTCTCATAACTAGCTTGCTTGAGATGTAGCAGTAAAAATACCTAATCACCTACATCAAAAAAATTTCACTAGGATGTTGATCTACCTATTGTTTCATTTGATTTTGCACCAAAGTGGCGTTATCCTTTAAAATTTGGAGAACTTGTTGTTGATGCTCGATGTGATCTTTAACTGCTTGAACTTTTTTCTTCTTGATATGTCCTTCTATCTCTAGAGTTTGAGGAGTGATAATTTCTTCCAATCCTTTACAATATATGGTCGGATTCATTTCTTGATGCTTGATGTGATCTTTCACTTCTTGAACATTTTTCTTCTTGATATGTCCTTCTATCTTGATACTTTGAGGAGTGGTAATTTTGACCAATGAATTACAAGACATGGTTGGATTCATTTCTTCTTTCTCGATGTGATATTTCACTTCTTGCACATTTTTTCTTCTTGATCTGTCCTTCTATCTTGAGAGTTTGAGGAGAGGTAATTCTTGCCAATGCTTTACAAGATATGGTCTGATTCATTTCTTCTTTCTGTAGGGTGGGGTCCTGGCGTATATTTTCTTCTTTTGATGTTTCTTGATCCTTTTCTTCCTCCTCTTCATATTCTATGTAAAATAATTTCTTCTCAGCACACTTATGACCTTTAGTGCATTTGCTATCAAAATTGTAACAAAGCCCTTTTTCTCTTTTTTCTTCCAATTGTTGTGGTGTAACCCTTGTAGGTTTTGGAAGGCTAGGAGAAACAACACTTCCATATTTATATTTGTGAGGGGTATGCTTCCTAGTTTCCATAATTTTTCTTTCCACTATGTCACAAAGCCCTTTTACTCTTTCCAATTGTTGTGGTGTTGCTCTAAAGAAGGTGTTGCTCTTTGTATCCTCATAATGTGCTATCATTTCCTCCGTGAAAATTGACCACGTAACAAGTTGTTTACGAGAACAAAGCCCTTCATACCATAAAATCTGATCTGGTTCTAAATATGAAGATGCAATACATATCTTTTGTAACAGTTGTACACAATGTAGATCAAAATATTGCTCCATCTAAAGTATCCAATTTACCGGATCCTTGCCATCAAACTTCCTCATCTTGCTTTTTCTTGATTTTAGGAGCTCGATCTTGAAACGATTGTAACTCTGTATTTTCAGATCTTTAATTTCTGAAATTGTGACCTGTGGTAGCCCTCTGTATCCTCTTTCCAATGCCACTAGTCTGATCCAAATTGGATTCTCCAAGAAAGAGTTATGCACAATTTCCCAAGATGACTTGATTATAGACCTTTCCAGAAGAGCGAACTTGTATGAAGTGCCGCGTGTCACTGTTTCGACCTTTGGCCAAGAATATCTACAAGAAATTGCATTTTGTTCTCTTTCTATACCTTCTTACAAAATTTCAATCCGATGCTCAGAGAGAAAGTTATGACGATTTTCCCCAGGTCACCTGTTTGGAATGTAATTCAGGAGTTTGCAAAAAGACCAAATTCCTCAGATCATATATCCGCAAATATAGCGTGGAAATATCTGAAATTTGGACCCGAGCTTCAGTGCGATCTTGTGTCAAATGGTTTTTTTTTTAGCTTCTGAAACGTCGCAGAAAACAAGTTATAGCGAAAATTCCACGATGACCTGTTTGGAGTAGCAAAAACCTAGAATCCAAAGCTCTGATACCAAATGTTATGAAAACAGCTCAAGGAAAGATAGAAATGATAGATCAATGCCTTAGAATTCAGCCTCTTCGAGGGGGCAACCTCCTTTACATTACATAAATGAATAATTCTTCTATGATACAAATGAAAATACCTCCTTTCTATATATAGGAGTCTAAGGGGTCATAACATAATCAGAGCCGACCTAACAATAATAATGTAAGGGCACAATAATAACAATAGTGGGCTTCTATGGGGCACAATAGTAACAATATGGGCACTACATGGGTACATCAATATAATAAGTGGGTTTTACTAATAACAATAAGGGGTTACACTAGTAGTATAGGGGCCTAACACACAGTGCGGGCTATCAGGAGGTTGACTAACTGCTAGAACTACACAATGCATAGTCTGGCCTGGCCTGCTAAGGACTGAAACTACGCAATGCACAGTTTCAGTTAGCAATGACATGCAACCAACAAACTGCATTGTGCATTTTTTGGGGCTAGAAGGATACTGCTTCCAAGAATTACGCAATGCAAGTCTGGAGGTTAGTGCTTAACCAATCTTGCACAATTTCTGGGGGGAAGGGAGAGCCTTCACTTCCGTAAATGTGCAGTGCTACCCGAGAAAGGCACAGTATGGGCCAAGGCAACCCAATCCGACTGACGGGCGATTGAAATCATGAGAAGTCTGAATGCATGGTGAGATGAGTGCAAGAAAGAGTGAATGATCATTCATGCAAACAAAAATTGCAGGATTAAGAAAACAGGAAAGCATGCATGTGTGTGAAATGAGTTACTGCAACGGACACCGTCCATGAAAAACAGTGTCATGCATGCGACAATGGTGAGATGCAAACGAAAAATGAAATGTTTCTTACACAAGCTTACATACATGTAAATGACAACAAGCACTCACTGAAATCAAGCAAACAACACTCGCATGAAACGATACACAAAAAGCAACAGAAACGCAACGTAAGACATGAAAAGTGAGCCTACCCAAAAGCATCTAAGCTAAATGTGCCGATGACTCCTAGATGCAATGTGGGATGTCAAACATGCAAGGTCAATGTGAGGAATGAGCTCTGCAGCATCTGGTTGATGAGTTTCAATAAAATCGAGGTTGTGACGCGCATGCCACAAATCTAGGAAAAGCGACACTTGGCAGGAGGTTTTTGAAATGATCCTTTCATGTAACCTCTAGCTACTAAAAATAGATCCATAAATAAAGGGATGCATTTGCATGTTTCCTTGGGAGAAGCAGTCCATGCATGTAAATCAAGTTTGCTCTGTCTCAGAGGGAATGGTCAACCCAACTGCGCATGCAACAACCTGCTCAGCTGAGGGAAAAAAATGTGCATTTCTGGGAGGGAGCTGAGCTGGCTACCTAGAGGGATTATGCAATTTATGGGTAGAGCAGCTGACTGCTACCTAGAATTGCACAATTTCTGGGCTCAGCAGCTTTGTTAGGAGGAATTGCGTTATTTTCTCAATGAACAGTGACAGGAAAATTTGCGTAATTTTGGAGCCTAGCAGGCTGCCAAATAGAATTGCACAATTTCTAGAGGGAACGTTAGTTTCACTCTAGAATTGTGCAATTTCTTGAGGGATTTTATCAGCCTGCAACTGGACCAAGTCTGGTAAAACAATCTTTGAGGGGGATGCAACAAGATTTGACGGATAGGCTATCATTCTGCAAGAAAATAACTAAAGCTTGTGTACTTGGCAAGACAAGACATGCTACTATGAAAGGTTGGTAGGGGACTCCAAAATGAAGCTAAGGAAAATCTTTGGAGGGTGGTTGTAGCTGCTACAACATGACTCTGAGTCAAAACCTGACAAGGGGAATGAAAAAGGGAAGCAGATTATTACTGCGGAGCCCAATGCCACTATCGCCGCCATAAAGAGCTAGAAGGAGGAACCCAAAGATCGAGCAGGCACGTCTCTTCCACTCCCAGATGTGGGTAAAGGGTTCCCTGCTACAATTCATTATCGACAGTGGGAGCCAAAAGAAACTCATTGCAATAGACATCATGAAGCAACTGGGATTACTAACCACAACACACCCACAACCATACACCATCGGGTGGCTTCACCAAGGACGAGATCTGCATGTGAACCAACAATGGTGCCTTCCATACAACATAAACCCTTCTCGGATGAGGTACTATGTGACGTTGCTCCCCTTTATGTTTGTGATGTATTATGAGGCCAACCATACTTGTGGAAGCGTCATGTTGTGTATGAGTCAAGGCCTCGCATTGTTATTGTTACATTGGGAAATAAGTTATATAGGATACCAGAGGTAGCATCGTCTACCACCATCTCTCTGTTTACTGCAAAACAATGCAGTAAGCTAATTCCCAAAACCGGGAAATTTGTTTTCTCGATGATACGCCCTCAAGGAAAGAAGAAAACGGTGGCCACAACCTCCAAATAGGGCTCCTCCTCACGACAACAACAAATAGACAAGGTCGTGAAGGAATACGAGGACATCTTTACCTCCCCTACAGGGGTGCCTCTGCACTATCAGGTCAAGCACTCCATCAATCTAACCCCAGGTGTGTTGTTACCCAAAGGACCAATATATCGATGATCTATGTTCTGGAGAATGATGAAATCAAGAGGCGGATTTAGGAGTTGCTGCAGAAAGCACACATTCGACTGAGTTCATCACCCTGTGGGAGCATGATCATGTTGGTACAGAATAAGGATGGGACTTGGAGACTTTGTATTGACAATCAAGTGCTGAACAAGATCATTGTTTGAAATAGGTACCCGATATCGCGGATTGATGACATTCTGGATCAACTCAGGGCAAGAATATTTTAGCAAGATCAACTTGAAGTCTAGATATCACCAGGTACCAATCAAACCCTTCGAAGTGTGGAAGACTACCTTCAAAGCCAAGGAGGGCCTTTTCAAATGGTTGGTTATGCCTTTCGGGTTGACGAATTCTCTTGCAACTTTCATGAGGCTTATGGATGACATCTTGCAACCATTCACCAACTCATTTGTAGTGGTATACTTGGATGATATCCTGATCTTCAGGCAGAGTTGGGAAGAGCACCTCCACCACATCTGACAGGTTCTCCAAACACTGCGGCAACACAAGATGTGTGCCAATTTGGAGAAATGCACTTTTGGAATGACCCAAGTTCAATATCTGGGACACATTATTGATGAACAGGGGGTGCATGTGGATCCAGCCAAGATCCAAGTCATTCGGGATTGGCCAACCCCAACCACTCTGACGAAGCTCCGTATATTTTTGGTTCTTACCAATTTCTACTGTAGGTTCGTTTTGGGGTTCTCTCATATCACTTGACCCTTGATTCAAGTCACCAAAGGAAGAGTGAAATAAAAATTCTTTTGGTCTGAATCTCAACAGAAGGCACTCGTAGAGTTGAAACATCACCTCTTCTCTACACCAGTGCTCACATTACAAGACTTATAACAACCATTTGAGATTAAGACGGATGCATTTGAATATGCTATTGGGGTAATCCTTACTCAACAAGGTCATCTAGTGGCATATCACAGTGAGACGCTTTCAGACACAATCTGGAAGTATACCACTTATGACAAAGAGATGTATTCCATTTTGCAGTCCTGTCAACAATGGAAGCATTACATTTTGGGGAAGGAAATGGTCATCCACATAGACCACCAACCCCTGCAGTTCATAAAGATTCAAGGGAATTTGCAGAATTATTTCCATTAGAAGTGGTCCACATACCTGCAACAATTCCATTTGAACATCAAGTACAAGAAGGGTAGCACAAATAATGTTGCAGACTACCTCAACCGATCCTTGATCATGGTGTTAACCACTGTGCTCAACTCTTGTGGGCACGAGACTTTTGATTGGCCACTTCTCTACAAAAACAACCCAGAATTCGACCACATATACCATACGCTCTTGGAGGATCAACAAGTTCCATATTTTCACCTCCAGGATGCTCTGTTATGCCACTTGGGACACCTTTATGTTCCTTCAAGTGAGCATGCGAAGATGATTTGGGAAGAACACTACAGTCGGGCCACTAGGAATTTCGGGGTCGAGAAAACGGTGACAATACTTCAAAACGTATTTCTATTGGCTGAATCTTCAATAGGATGTTAGGAAGTATATCATATCTTGCATTGCCTACACCATTGAAAAACTGACCATCAAGAAGCAAGGTCTCTATAATCCATTGCCTACCTCTAGTCGACCTTGGGAATCCATCTCCTAGATCATAAAATCATCGGTGATTTTCCAAAAACACATCGTTTAGGGCCTCAAAATAGTTCTGAAAGTTTAGGCCCCAAAAAACTGCCAAAAATAGTAAATTGTGTTACAATTAAGGAAACTGAAAAACTGAAAGAAATAATGGTGGGCATCCAAGTGGAATAGGCAAGTGGCCACCAATATCCACCTAGATCATAAAATCATTTTACCTTGCTTTTAAGTAGACCTACGATTTTATTTGAACCTAGAGAAATGGACGAAGAAGCGCTCTAGAACTAGGGTTCAGGCTGGACAGATCTTGACTCAGAGCTGGAACCACACAGATCCAGATTGGCTGCACTGTTTCAAAAGGGGCAAGTGCTGTCGGTTTGGATGGAAGCAAAGGGGTCCAGTGGGACCCCAACTTTCAAGGAGATCATCATGCAGAATCAGAGACAAAACCTGAAAGAAGGAGTCAGAATATCAGGAAGGGATAGCAATAAGCATAATGGCAGCAGGAACAAGGAGAAAAAACCAGTAGAATCTGACAAAACAGATAACACCTCAGGAATCAGAAACAAAGAGGTGCAGGACCGGACAAATACTAAAGACAAAACCGCCGCAATACCCAACTCTTCAAAGAACAAGGGAGAACAATCAGAAGAAGACAAAGAGCAAAAAGACAATGATGAGGGACAACCGGAGAAGGAGGGGGAAACCAGTGCAAACCCCAACAAGAATCCCACAACTAACAAAGCTTGCAAGCCCAAAAAGAAAGATAATCTGAGGGTAATAATCAATGACCCAGAGATCCAGGCTTATAGGGAACATATGGTGGAACATGCCATTATCTGTAAATTTATGAGAGTTTGGCCTTCAGAAAGAACTCTGTGCCAATGGATAAGACAACAATGGAAGCCGAGAGGGGATGTTCAGCTTCATCTGGGTGCAAAAGGTTTTTTCACTGTAGTGTTTCCTAATCTAGAAGATAAAGACCGAGTATTCGATGGTGGTCCATACTTTCTGGCTTCAGCGGGTCTGTACATGAGACCATGGAAGCCAAACTTCGTCCCAGAAAAGGAATCTTTCACTCGAGTCCCAGTCTGGATCAGACTGTTCTCCCTCCCGATTGACTACTGGGGCTTGAATGCGTTAAAACAAATTGGTGACAAACTGGGAACCTTCATTAAGGCATCAGAGGCAACACTACAGAAAAGATATACCTCCTATGCCAGAATCTGTGTTGAAATGGATGTCTCTGGCGCGCTGCACGAAGGATTATGGCTAGAATACAGGGATGAGGAATACTTTCAGGCCATAGACTATGAGCAGATACCCTTTCGTTGTCGCAAATGCCACGAGCGTGGGCATCTAATGAGAGACTTCCTGATGAACAAGAAGGAGGCAGAAACTGAAACAGTGCAAGACAACAAAGACAAAGACTCATTCATTAAACCAAAGAATAGACAAAGAGCCAACAGAAGAAGAGCTTACAAAGGCAACACAAACAGAAACAACTTCAACAACTCTTTCGGTGTCCTAGACCTTGAAACGGATTCAGAGGATAAGCACAACACATCGACTGAGGACGCAGGGCATGAAGGAAAGGAAGAACCAACCAGGAAAGAAACTGAGGAAGGAGATTTCAACAATGAAATCCAAATGCAAGAGAGAACTGAAGAAACAGATATGCTAACCAGTGAAGGAGGGAGTGAGGATCTAGAGCTGGAAGAGGCCCTAACTTATGAAGGACTAAACCTCCCTGCTATTGCTGAAAGCTGGAGGACTCAAGGAATTGAAACAGCGCCGGATGAGGAAATCAAGAAGGTTAATGATTTATTCATAGCACGACAAAAAGCTGAACTAGAAAAACAAAATAGGAAGTTAGGAATAGTCAAAGGCAGTAGCCTCTACACCAAGAGCCTTCTGGGAAGAACCTCAGGTTCGAAGCAGAAACGACGCAGGGGCCGCAAAACAAGTGGAGAAGTACTGCAGGAGCTGGGTGAGATGCTATGTAACGCAGGAAAGATGAAGGTGCTAAGCGCCTTCCCGTCCTTCCAATAAATTGTTTTATCATGAAGATTGTATCATGGAATGCAAGGGGGCTTAACAGCCAGGCTAAGCAGAGAGTTCTAAAGAGGAAAATGCAGAAATACAAACCGGAAATATTGTTCCTACAAGAGACTAAATGTAACAGAGACAGCATTGAACGCATTCGCATCAAGCTGGGGAGAAATTTTGAAGTCCTGGAGATCGAGAGTCAAGGTCGTGAAGGAGGCCTGGCAACGTTTTGGGACACAAGGGTAATCCAGATTTTATCAGCGGAGGCAAGTAAACATTTCATTGCAGTGGAGGTTCAACCCACAGGTAATTCTAGATCCTTCTTATGTATTAACATTTACAACACTCAGTTATTAGAAGACAAAATAAGTTTCCTATCTTCGATCTCTAGACTCATTGAAAGACACCCCAATTCCAAATGTATTCTGGGGGGGGATTTCAACATGATTACCACCCTTCTGGAAAAGAAAGCAGGCCTAAGGAAACTTAACAGGGATACAGATGCCTTCATAAGTTTTATTGATAGTGCCAAGATGGTGTATGTTCACCCTAAGAGTGGTAAATTCACTTGGAACAACAGAAGGGGGGGCGAAAGATTAATAGCCTCTAGACTTGATCGTTTTTTAATTTCAGAAAGCATATTATTGGATGGAATAATAGTCGAATCGGATATTCTCCCAAGTGGACGTTCGGATCATTGGCCTATTTCACTCATTGTCGAACTTCAGGGCACCCCCAGGAATAAGCCCTTTAGATTCGAAAAATTTTGGTTAGACCATCCCAATTTTCTATCGATGGTTGAGCAGTGGTGGTCGGAACCGGTGGAAGAAACAGGTTCCAAAATGTTCAACCTCCCAAAAAAGCTAAAAACCATTAAAAATAGAATAAAAGAGTGGAACAAAACAGTTTTTGGAAACATCTTTCAGGAGAAAAGTATCATAGAAAACAAGCTGGAACAAATTCAAAGGGAAGGTACAGTAGGAAACAGAAGCGAGGAAACTTCTGAGCAAGAAAAAATGCTCACTCAATAGTGGCACAACAGATGCAAGCAAGAAGAGACTTTGTGGAAACAGAAATCGAGAATCCAATGGCTGAAAGAAGGGGAGCAGAACACTAAGTTCTTTCATAGGTCGGCCATGGATTATAGAAGCGCAAACAAGATCTTAGAATTAAAAAACAATGAAGGGGAGGTCCTTAAGAATCACACTGAAATATCAGCACTGTTATCGGACCACTTCTGCTCCATAGCACAAGAACCAGGAACCAATAGAGAGGAAGCTATAAAGGAAATTACTAATGCCATTCCTAAATCTATCATAGATGATCAAAACTGGGCCCTTCGGAGAGTAATCTCTCTGGAAGAAGTTGAGGAAGCAGTGAGGAGCATGCCCAACGATAAAGCTCCAGGGCCGGATGGATTTACCATCAACTTCTACAAGGCCTGTTGGCACGTTGTCAAGCAGGAAGTTTGGGAGGTGGTGGAAGACTCCAGACGATCTAGCTCCATCTTGAAATCTTTGAACTCTACCTTCATTGCTCTCATACCTAAGGTTGAAGAAGCAAATAAACCGGAAAAGTTCAGACCCATTGCATTATGTAATGTCATCTACAAAATCATATCTAAGGTCATTGCCAACAGGTTGAAGTCAATACTACCAAGCATAATATCGCAGGAGCAATCTGGCTACGTTGAAGGCAGGCAAATTTTAGATAACATCTTGATGGCACAGGAGATGATTCACTCACTTCAGTCAAGGAAAGTAGCAGGAATGCTTACGCAACTAGATCTATCTAAAGCATATGACAAAGTAAGCTGGAACTACCTGGAAGCAGTATTAGAAGCATTCGGGTTCAGTAGGCACTGGATAAAATGGGTGTTGGCTCTAGTTAAATCACCAATATTTTCTATCCTGGTGAATGGCGCTCCTTTAGTCCCCTTCTCTCCCTTGAGAGGTATTAGACAGGGTGACCCCCTATCCCCTTTTTTATTTGTGATTCTCATGGAAGGCCTGAGCAGAATTATCGCCAAGAAAAAAGCAGAGGGCCATATTAAAGGTCTTCAACCTATCAGATCAATTCCAGCCACAACACATCAACAATTTGTGGATGACACCATGTTACATGGGGTTCCCACAGTGAAAGAAGCGCAAGCCTACAGGGATATCCTCAACTTGTTCAGCAACGAATCGGGTATGGAGATTAATTTTTCCAAGTCCACAATCTTCTTTTTCAACACTCATAAGGAAATCCAGATTCACCTGTCTCAGCTTCTAGGATTTAGAATTGGATCCATTCCTTCGAAATATCTTGGAGCCCCTCTGACTCTCAAACCATGGCAGAAGGCTCATTGGGAAAAAGTTCTTGCCAGTATGGAAAGGAAATGCAAGCACTGGACTAACAGAGCTCTAAATTTCGCAGGAAGGCTTACTTTAACTAAAGCTTTCCTGCAGGCCATTCCTCAATACCTTTTATCAATTCTCCCGGCTCCTAAAGGGATCATGGATCAGATGAGAACAATACAGCGATCCTTTTTGTGGAATGGAAAAGGAGACAAGAAAAAATGGTCTCTGGTAGCGTGGCAGAAACTATGCAAACCAAAGGACAGAGGTGGTTTAAATCTAGCCGATCCCCTAGTGGTCAACAGAATTTGTGGAGCCAAAATCTGGTGGAAATGGATAACTGATACAAGCTTACCTTGGGCCAAACATTGGAAGGAGAAGTACTTGCCGGAATATAATGATCAGGACCTCATAAGAATTCAGGATGTCCCTGCTGGCTCGCCAATATGGAACCATGCCAAAAACAACAGAAACATAGTTCAGGAACACAGTTTCTAGGAGATAAGGAACGGAAGCCAGGCTCTTTTCTGGGAGGATGCCTGGCAGCAACTCCCTAAATTGGAATCCCCAGAGCTTGCATTCCTGAAGCAGATAAATCAAAATGAAGGTAAACATAGCGTTAACCAGTACTGGAACCCTAACAGTAGAGATCCGATTTGGAGGGAGTGGATGATCTTCAACACAGACAATGACGAGAACACAAGGGAGAACATTCAGCTTTTGAATCACAAAATTCTCAAAAGGAAGATTCAAAAAGCAGAAGAGAATGACAAGCTGAGATGGGGTCTGCATGGCAATGGAAATTTCTCCCTGAAAGAAGCCAGGAGCATAATAGAAAAGGAAGAGCAGCCTGAAGTCGTGCCCTGGTGCAACAAGGTATGGGACAACCTCTTCTAGCCGAAAATCAGAACTTTTCTGTGGCTGCTGATGAGAAGGAAAACTCTAACCTGGGAAAATCTGTATAAAAAAGGTTTCAGGGGACCCTCAAGGTGCCCATTGTGCACTAATGATGTGGAAACTATGAATCACCTTTTTAACTCTTGTGAGTGGGCAAACCAGCTGTGGAACTGGATGGAAAGTATTCTCGGCAAATCTGACCGTGACAGGGAATCCATTCACAGAACAATTCTCAATTGGAGAAAAAACTTCTCACAGTCTCGAAGAGTTAATAGCATATGGAAATGCGTCCCAGGGTTTATGTTATGGACTATATGGAAGGAGCGTAATCGCAGAACATTTCAAGATGAACACAGAAATATAGAATTTGCTAAAGAAACAATTCTAGCTAATATCCAACAGCTTATTCAGACAAAATGTAAAGCAGAACAGGATGAGAAATCGTCAGCTCAGGACTTACGCATCCTGAAGAGCTTTCATCTGGAGGTCTCCAGCAATCCATCGACGTCGGTGAACAGGCCACCACCTTCCTCGCAAATCATAAGATGGCAACGTCCACCGATCGGAGGTCTAAAACTGAATTTTGATGGAGCTTCAAGGGGGAACCCAGGTAAAGCAGGTATAGGAGGCGTAATTCGCAATCAGAATGGAGAAATTTTACATATATATTGCAGGGCGCTAGGAGAGAGCACAAACAACGAAATGGAATTTGCTGCGCTTGAACAGGGTCTGAGAATTCTTAAGACAATTCGAAGAGGCAATGTAATTGTGGAAGGAGATTCTTCACTAGTTATCTCTACGGCCAAATGCATTCAGGCAGGAACCAAGGCTAGCAAATCCATTAACCACTGGAGGCTGGCTAAGGTCACTGAGAGTATCACGGAGCTGTTGGAAGGAATGGGAGGCTTAGTGTTCCAAACGATCAGAAGGAAAGCGAATGGGTTGGCAGACCATCTGGAAAACTTCGTCGTGGACAACCAGGACAGAGTTTGGGACAGGTGCTGGTAGGAGGTGGACTGCCCTATTCTTAAAACAACATGTGCGCAGCTGGCAGAGAAGGACTTAACCGAAGCCGATCGAGCTTAGCCGATAACGGTTTCTGGTCAAGGTACCAGATAAGTGGAGAAACCGGTAACGACAGAAGTAATCTCCACGGGGGTTGGATGATAGAACAAAAGTGGCGGTGGCATTCTTTGCGGCAGCAGGACAGCCAGAACAGAAATCATAGCAAATCACACTGCAGGTTTAACAGCATCAAAAGAACTGGAGACGGGATGCTTGGTACATTGCCGTATAGAAAAATATCAGCAGCTTTTATGATAATATTGGGAGGGGCGATTTGGCCTGGGTCTTGGCACAAGCCGGCCAGCCAAGCTGGCAATTATGAAAAGTCACACCACCGAATTAACCGTAGGAGCAGCACAAATGAACGGGACACTTGGTGCATTTTTGGCTGGATGAAGATTTGCAACATTAATGTAATATCGGCTTGGATTGGCTCGGTTTGTGCGGCCATCACCCCAATTTATTACTACAGTACTCCCACTATGCGATGGACAGGGACAAGCTTCATACGAAATAACATGGGGATACACTATATATCAGACTGCCGGGACCCTCGTTTACCTACTGTTATCTCTAAAGACGCTGAGAAAGTTTCGCTCATTGGCATTCGTATCAGCCGGGATAAGCACAGAGCGCAAGTCATGGATACGGGAAGCTGTAGGTCTGCGGCTGCTAACCATGAGCTGCGCGAGGCGCAAACTATGTATGAGCCGAGAACGACCAGCAGGAATAAGCGAAAGGTGGCCGAGTTGGAAGCCAAAGTGAAAGAGGAGGAGGCTCTGCGAACTGAGGAAGACATGGTGGGCGAGGTAAACTGGATTCAGGACCCCGGTACTCCCTCGAAGCGAGCCACACAATATGTCAGAACTAAAGCAGAAAATTGGCGCATCAAAACCCTCTTAGCCAAAGCCCTGGAATCTAACGACAAAGATAAAGAGCATGTGGTGAATGAAATTAATTTGACTGAGGCCCAGATGGCGAAAATCATAGACTACAACAGCTCGTTGGACCGTCGCATTACAACTGTGCATGAAGCAGTTGAAACAGTTAACAAGAAACTCACACTGCTTATCAGAATTCTGAGGAATACCGTGTGTCCAGACCGCTCAAAGCAGCAGCACAAGACTACGGAGGTGCAGGAGAACGAGCCGATTGAAGCCCTGCAGGCCAAAGTGGATAAGCATGTTCTGGAGGTGGGCCTGGACACTATCAGTCACATGGGAAAGTTCATCTAGCTTCCTCCCTCGGTCTGTTCTCTCTGTTTCTGGTTCAGGCTTCGGCCTTTTGTTTTCTAGCTTTGCGTCTATGTACTGTCAAGTGTTTTCTGTGTCGGTTCATTGAGCAGATGCTCTCAGTTTTGGCCTCCCTGCGTGGTGTGCCCTTAGCTATCTTTTGAATCTTCTGAGCAGTTGGTTTGGATTTGTCTATCAGTCTGTCTTTGCTCTCGATCTGCCTAGGTAGATTTTTTGTACTATATTTTGTGCTATAATATAACTTCTGACTTACAAAAAAAAAAGTAGACCTATGCTAAGAAACATATTTTTTTTCATGTATTTTCAACTTTTATCTATATGGTTCTATTGAAAAGTGAATACTAATTGGATACGGAAATAAATTCAGCATCAAATAAGTGCCTAAACTTAACATATGAGTAAACCCATTAGGAGATAAATCGAAATTAAAGAGGTTGAAGATAAAATTAAAAAGATATTTTTTTTTTAATTTTCTTTTGAAAAATTATGGCTCTTATTTTATTATTTGGACTTTAAAACTCTCATCATGGATAATAATTTATGCACAATGAATTATCTATGTCCTCTATAATTTTATTTGACCTTTTATGACATAGTTAATGACAACTTTATTACGCAACAATGTATTAGAACAAACAATAATGGTAGAGGAGTTAGTGAAATCTATCTATAGAATATTTGCAAATCATGTCTAACAAGAAATTTATAGAATGTTTGTTAATTTATATCTATTATGAAATTTAAGCATTCATTATTAAGAAATTTGAAGAGATATATTGGGTAGATTCATTATTAAGAACTCTGAATAGATATATTATATGACTTAGACATATACATTGATTTGAATGAATATATTATATGACTTAGACATGTACATGGATTTTATATATGGCAGACATATACTGTCTATTGATTTTTATTTTTTTCATGCATGGCCTACATATACTATTTTATTTTTATTTATTGATTTTTTATATATAACTTGCATATATTATAGGTTTTTATTTTCAATACATTACAGTATTATAACATAGACATATAATATTTTGTTTTATTTATTATTTTTTATATATGACTTGCACATATTATAAGTTTGTATTTTCATTACATTACAATATTATAACATAGACTAGATAGTATATTATCATTTTATTTAAGTAATATAAAATTATAATAATAATAATTAAATTAAATTAAATTAGAAATATTATTATTTTTTATGGATGAATGAAATTCTATGATTAATTATTTAATCATTTGACAAAATTAAATGCTGTTAAAATATATAAATGATAATAATTATTTATAATAAAACTTAAAAACATTAGAACATAGAATATATAATATTTATTTATATTTATCAAATTTAATATATAAAAATGATAATGATTATTTATAATAAAACTTAAAAACTTTTTAAACAACCATATATGGATAAAATAAATAAATAAACAAATATTAATTTGTATGTATTATATATTATATTAGCTCATTAAATTGAAAAATACTAATAATAAAATTTATTATAATAATATATTTGTATAAATTTAATGTGACTTTGGAAATTGAAACTAATTATTCCTCGCAATTATTTCTCCAACGACTTAGGATTAACGCATTTAACAAAATTTAAGTTTTTTTTTTTTGAAAAAAAAATCCACTGGGAAGTTATTCAAGAATTTGTCATTTAACTACATTTAGAATGAATTTTGCTAGTGATCAAAGCTGTGCGTCTACAATTAGAAAGAATATTGCTAGTGCGTAAAACTTTGCGTGGTGGGTTACACCTAAATTCGAGGTCTCTGTACGAAGGGATCTACTCTATGCATTTATTTTGTGATCGTGGACAGGCCCATTGACGATAAATTAAGAAACCACTAGGCCGGTTTAAAAAGGGATATGTGGTTTGAGTTGTGTCCAACAAATTTCTCTTCAGAATGGTTTGGTTCGAAATATCTGGAAAATGCATGGTTCTAAATATGTGGAAACCAAAGGATGTGACATCTCCAAAAAGAAATCTTAACTCAGAAAAAGCTGTAAAGAATATTAATATACGATTTAAAACTATTTTGTTCTAGCATATTTATTTATTTTATCATAATTTATTTTTACCATGATTTTATCAATACTAATCTTATATAAGGCAATATGTATATTAAACATAGTCCTAAGGGGAAGCATAGCGGACAAGCCCTTATACTCGGTGCTCGGCTCACTCTGCCGAAGAAGAAGAACTAAATAAGGTAGAGCTCTCTAAATATTTACCGTCGTACAGTGTTATTTCCCCTTATTTCATGTTTTAGTCTGTCTTTTGCTTCTATTCTTGAAGATCGCCCTCAAATCATGGGCTCAACTTACATGGAATCGAGTCTGCTGTAAATTTTTCATAAAATTCAAAGAGGAGAAGATTTCTCTTCAAAATTTGGTCAAAATCAGCGCTGGAACTTCCGTATTTTAGGTGAAAAGGTCTACATGTTTTAAGCTGTCGAACATCGCGAAAGCTTTCTGAAAGAATGTGAATATCGCTGTTAATGTGCTTATAATTTATCTTATTTGCCTGGACAACGATTTTCTACGGCCCCTTTGCCGTTTTCCTCTGTGGTTTCTCAGCAAATTGACTTACTATAGAGTTGATCTTTTTCTTCCTCTTTTCGCTGCCTTTCTGTTTTTAGGATGACTTTTCCTGCTTCGAAGAATTTTGCTGTATGAAGGTTTCTGTTTTTGCTTTGTAGCTGTTGAACGCTTGACTGTAAGGTGCGACGCTTCCGTCTTAAATTTCAAAATTGTTTATCAATGCAAATTCTTGCTTCCGTGTTTATCTTTTTGCATTTCTTTGATCCAATTCCGGTTAATTCTGAAGCTTTTCTATTCGTAGGAGGAATTCCGCGATCACATTTAGTCCGGCTGATATTTCGTTTTGAAAATTATTTATCTTTAAATCAATGACGTTTGAAAATTGTCTAGAATATAACTTGCGTTTCTAATGTCAAAGTTCTTGGATCTTTGTAATTTCCTAATAATTTTGTTGCAAGATTGTGGATATTTCAGAGAACAGGCTTATATCTTTCTTGTAAGCTTGGACTCCAATTTTCGACGTTCCTTTTGCCATTTTCCTCTCTGTTACTCCCATATACTACTATAAATCATCCATTCAATCAGCAGATTGACTTAATTTTAGGACTTTGCGGCCATGGCTTTTGAGTTGATCCTCTTTGGGAAGCACTTCTTTTGGGCTAATCTTTAGTTTTTATAATTCAGTTTCCTGCTGTGAAGAACTTTGCTCTATGGATTTTGAGGGTTGTTGTCTCCTTAGTACTGGCCGCAAAGCTTTAAAAAGTTCGTTGACATTATCGACCTTTTAAATGTAAAATTTTGAAATGATTGGTCATGAATCGTATATTAAATAAAGCAGAGTACTTTATTCTACTTTATCGGCTGCAATTTTACTGCATTTTTTGGAATTCTTTAAGCGCATTCCAAAGCCGCGTGAAGTGTTTTTTATTCTCACAAATAGTTGCTTCATCTTATTTAATCGTAAATTGTGCTGTAAATCTAAGCCGTGAAATATTTTTAACTCTGCCTCATAAAAGTAAAATATTGTCGCAAATAGCTTCACATATATGATAGATTGAATCTTTGTCATGTCGTCGTTGCGTCGAGGCTTCAATGTTTAATTTCACCTGTTCTCTTTTCAAAAAAAATTGTCACACAACGGAATGGTCAATGCTAAAATCACTTCAGTAATTTTGTTGTAAAGAAATAGACAAACTCGATGAAATTTAATATATGAATTCTGCTTGATAGTGCGCAGAAAATATTTTGGAAGAAACATAAAAGCAGGGTTAGTATCATGGCGAAGAAAACGCTGGAAGTATTAGATGCCTTGGATGTGGCAAAGACGCAATGGTACCACTTTACTGCAACCATTATTGCAGGCATGGGTTTCTTCACGGATGCCTATGACTTGTTCTGCATTTCCACCGTTACTAAGCTCCTCGGAAGGATTTATTACTTTGATCCGAACAGCCCGACTCCTGGGGCTCTGCCTCCAAATGTCGCGGCTACTGTGAACGGGGTGGCCTTATGTGGAACACTTTGCGGGCAACTTTTCTTTGGTTGGATGGGCGATAAAATGGGGCGAAAGAGAGTCTATGGAATGTCGCTCTTGATCATGGTTATCTTTTCCCTAGCATCTGGTCTTTCTTTCGGCAGCACAGCCAAGTCCGTAATGACCACGCTCTGCTTTTTCAGATTCTGGCTCGGCTTTGGCATAGGCGGAGATTATCCTTTATCCGCTACCATTATGTCCGAGTATGCCAGCAAGAAAACCCGAGGGGCGCACATCGCAGCAGTGTTTGCTATGCAAGGCTTCGGGATTCTTACAGGCGGTACCGTGGCCATTATAGTCTCTTCGGCATTCAAAAGCAAGTACGACCGCCCCGCATACCGTGATGATCCTCGAGGTTCGACTGCCCCTGAAGCTGACTATGTATGGCGGCTCATTCTCATGTTCGGAGTTGTTCCCGCTGCCTTCACATTCTACTGGCGAATGAAAATGCCGGAAACGGCTCGCTACACCGCACTCGTCGCTAAAAATGTAAAGAAAGCCACGGCTGACATGTCGAAGGTTCTTCAGGTGGAAATTGAAGTGGAGAAGCAAGTAGACGAAGAGTTGACAAATAGTAAGCAGGATTACACTTTATTTTCAAAAGAATTCGCAAGGCGACACGGCCTGCATCTAGTAGGGACTTCAAGCACATGGCTTCTGTTCGGCGTCGCCTGGTACAGCCAAAATCTATTCCAAAAGGACATCTTCACTAGCATCGGATGGCTTCCCCCGCCCAATTCAATGAACGCCATAGAAGAAGTTTATAGAATAGCAAGAGCGCAGTCCATTATTGCTCTGGGTTCGACAGTTCCAGGTTACTGGTTCACAGTCGCATTCATTGACCGCCTGGGTAGGTTTAAAATTCAGCTGATGGGATTTTTCCTGACGACGGTCCTCATGTTCGCAATTGCTATTCCATACAACCATTGGAGGGGCACCCCATGTGAGAGCGGCTTCTGCGGCGGAAATCACGTAGCATTCGTGATACTTTATGCCCTCACCTTCTTCTTTGCAAACTTCGGTCCAAACTCCACCACCTTCATTGTGCCCGCGGAAATCTTCCCTGCGAGGCTTCGTTCCACATGCCACGGCATTTCGGCGGCAGTGGGTAAATCTGGAGCCATCATCGGAGTTTTCGGTTTTATCTACGCTTCTCAGAGCACTCAAGCTGCCCTAGTGGACAAAGGCTACCAGCCGGGTATTGGCATGAGAAATTCTCTGATTCTCGTAGGAGTATCAGACGCCCTGGGTTTCCTTTTCACTTTCCTTGTCCCTGAACCAAAAGGCAAATCCCTAGAGGAGCTCTCCGGCGAGAACGATGAAGAGCAAGCAAACTAGCTCGAACTTTCTCAATCTGCAAGCAGAACTGCACCAATAGCATAGCTGGAAATCTGAATTTGCTGAAACAAAGTTCGCGATAAATAATTTTAATAGCGACTACAATAAGCTAATCTAGTCTTCTATAGCACGATTGTAATTTATATCCTTATTTGAACATCTACTTGTGCTAATATAATTCATATGCTTATTTGGACTTATACTGTCCATATAGAACTACAAGATGAGCATTTCAGCTTTTTGTGTGTCATAATTTCCAGTTCCGGTCTGTATTATGTGCGTTATTTTACAGGTTATATGTAAGTGTGATTGTTCCATAAGGTTATTCACTTTGTTAGGCGCGCAAATAATTCCTTGTGTGGGAATAATAAACTCATCTGATTGTTTTATGTTTGGTGATTTGTACTCCAGATAACTCATAAAATTAAGGGTCTCCATTCTTTAATGCCATGAGATTGCATATTAGTTGGACGCTCTGTGTGCACATAATTTTACAAACTAAATATTCGTGACATTGGTGGAGAGTAGATCAGGTTCAGTCGAACCAGGCAACTCTATAGCGTCTCCGAAATTCAGTTACACGTTTTTTATTTTTTATATATTTTTAAATGTAGAAACAGATTTAGCATTTGGAAAATTTATGAGGATGCATTTCAGATTCAAAATTCGGAGAAATAAAAAAATAAAAACCAACGCAAATTAAACTATATCAATAAATCCAATTAATATTTTACAAGTTAGGAGTTAGGATTTGTTTTCTGAAATAAACTCCATATGCCTCCGGACACAGATCTGCTCTCTCCGATAATTTCATGTCTCTGGTTAACATTGTCTTATGAAACAACTACTTCATGATTATATCTCGTTTCATCGAGAGAGCAGTCTACAGGCGTTTTGGTTGGCTGAATTTTGTGGTGAAATGGATTTCTAGGTTTATACTCATTCAAATAACTGGATGTTACAATTTTAACTTGTAATTTTCACAAATCATAAAAAATTCTACTGCATTTGTAAACACATCCACGTAGAAATGTAAAATTATTTTGCAAACAAATAACATAGAGGAAACTGCATTCCAACTAATAGTGTTCACGGGTGGACTGAAAATAATTGGCTTACTCATTAGCAGTAAATGCGCGGGACTGTATATGGCCCCTAAAACCAGGGGGCAGTTATCCAATAATGAGCCTATACAGCCAGGCTTATTTACTGCCCATTAACATGCCAGTTATTTGTTGCGGTCACGCATAAATGTTCGACTCAACAACCATTTAGCGCGTGGAAAATACCATTAACGTGGCTTAGCTTTATGTACTTGGAGAATGCTTTAACCGCCTTTTCGATACCTTGAACTAAAAGTACTCTGGCAAAACAAAGTTTAACAACTTACAGTGCTCTGCGATGTTCGGTTGTGGGCAGGAGCGACAAATAAAGTGGGGCCAATAAAACACTCTGTACAGAGTGTGGGGATTGATAAGTTACCTAGCATTTTTACGAAGGGACTTTTAGGACTTTTATTTAGTCGAATGGTTTTTTTGTATTTAAAAAAATATAATAATGGTTGAATTTGTAAAATTTAATATTTAAGGTATTATTATATTAAAGTTATTTTTAAGATATTTTTTTAGATAAAATAGATATTTTATTTTAAAAAGTCATTTTTTAAATTATTTTATATTAAAATTTAATATCAATTGTATTGTCTTCAATATAAGATTTAAGACAAAAATAATTTGAGACAAAAATATTTTAAGACAAATTTTGTATTTAAGACAAAAATAGTTTAAAACAAAAATATTTTAAGATAATTTTAAATTTAAGAGACAAAAATATTTCAAAACAAAACTTTATATATAAGTCAACTTTATATTTAAGACAAAAGGAGTTTAAGACAAAATTATTTTAAAACAAAACTTTATATTTAAGACAAAAAATAGTTTGAGAGAAAAATATTTTAAGACAACTTTATATTTAAAACAAAAGTAGTTTAAAACAAAATTATTTTAAGACAAAACTTTATATTTAAGACAAAAATAGGTTGAGACAAAACTTTATATTTAATACAATTTCCACTTAAGACAAAACTCATTTAAGACAATTAACAATTAAGACAAAAACATATCAATTTAAGAAAATATTATCTAACAAATACAAAATTGGTTTTGATAGTGCGCCCTAAGTCTGCCAATTTACAGGCTACTACTATGTTGCGTGGTTTCTATTTCACTTATCATTCACATTATCTTATATAAAGACAATGATTTGTTGGGCTCTTCGTTTTGTGGGGTTAGCTGAATATGAAGAATGCAACAACTTTTCCTAGCAGGATTTCGCGGACATCAATTCCTCTTATGTCCGTTTGATCTCTGCTGATACGATTAGAGACAACTACTACACGGAAGGGGATTTTAGGATAATTTTTTAAGACAAAATAATTTTTTTGTCTTAAAATTTAATTCTTAAGATTTTCAATATGAGGTGCTAGTAAAAAAAGTAAAAGTAAAGGATTAGGGGTCTCCCTATACGCTGTTGATGGGTTCTTCAGGAAGCAGAGTGGTGGAGGCCGACAACAACCAATGGGATTTAGGGAAATGCAAGCCGACAAAAGAGGTGTGCTTTGTGAGAGGAGTGATGGAGGAACTTTGGTGGAATGTGGATAGGCAATCACATAGTTGGAGTACTTTTCGGGGTTGGAGTACTTTTCGGGGTCTCCATCGATTGTGTTTTAATATGTGTTTTTTTACTGTTTCATTTATTTTGAATGCTACTTCTATCCATTGGTTGTTGATATCAGCACATTGTCGTGCAAGGATTGCTGAGAAATGCAACAAGAAATTCTCAATTCAATTTTTCCTTGATTAAATTGAGAAAATTTGAATATCCACATCAAGAGACAACTTGGAAGCAATTAACTTGAATGACGTGGCTTGTGCCACCCAATTTACTTAGTAAATTGGAGTTGGAGGAGTTAGAGTTTAATTAAGCAAGTGTGATTGCTAATTATCTCAATTTGTTTTGAGTTGAACTAGTTTTAACTATTAGAGGAACTAGTGAAAAGTCAGTTATGTAGTGGGACTTTAGTTAAACTCAGTGATCATCTAGTTAACTGATCAATCAGCCAAGAATAACTAGTGCATACAAATAATTCGACTTCCCTAGATGTGGTGGAGATTCCAAGGCAGCGTAACATCAATTATAGACTAGTCTTGAGTGTACAAGTGTTTCATGCAGTAAGATGATCAACCTTAGGAAATCTTAGGAATTGCGCAATCCATTTTGGAAAAATTCCTAAATAATAGGGGCCTAATTTCTCAATGAATTTTGCAAAGAAATAGGGGCTCAAGCAGAGACAGAAATTGACTAAGTCTAGTTCAAAGCTTCTTAGAGAGCAGAGAGATAGATTATTTACTTGCGGGTTGTGCTTAATTAAGCAAAGCAATTGCAATATATCTCTCTAAATTAGAAGTTAGGAATTGTTTTCTGAAATAAACTCCATATGCCTTCGGACACAGATCTGCTCTCTCCGATAATTTCATGTCTCTATTTAACATTGTCTTATGAAGCAACTACTTTATGATTATATGTCGTTTCATCGAGAGAGCAGTCTACACAGACGTTTGATTTGGCTGAATTTTGTGGTGAAATGGATTTCTAGGTTCATACTCATTCAAATAACTGGATGTTACAATTTTAACTTGTAATTTTCACAAATCATAAAAATTCTACTGCATTTGTAAACACATCCACGTAGAAATGTAAAATTCTTTTGCAATACAAATAACATAGAGGAAACTGCATTCCAACCAATTGTGGTCACGAGTGGACGCTGAAAATAATTGGCTTACTCATTAGCAGTAAATGCGCAGCACTGTATATGGCCCCTAAATCCAGGGGCAGTTATCCAATAATGAGCCGCAGGAGCGACAAATAAAGTGGGGCCAATAAAGCACTCTGTACAGAGTGTGGGGATTGATAAGTTAACTAGTATTTTTACGAAGGGACTTTTTGGATTTTGATTTAGTCGAATGATGTTTTTTTATTTAAAAAAAGTAATGATGGTTGAATTTCTAAAATTTAATATTTAAGGTATTATTACAGTAAGGGTATTGTTAAAATATTTTTTAAGACAAAATAAATATTTTGTTTTAAAAGGGTATTTTTTATTTTAATTATTTTACATTAAAATTTAATATTAATTAAATTGTTTTAAATATAAGATTTAAGATAAAAATAATTTGGGACAAAAATATTTTAAGACAAAAGTTTGTATTTAAAACAAAAAATATTTTAAGACAATTTTAAATGTAAGAGAAAAATATTTCAAGATAAAACTTTATATTTAAGACAAGAATAATTTAAGATAAAAATATTTTAAGGCACAACTTTACATTTAAGACAAAAATAGTTTGAGACAAAAATATTTTAAAACAATTTTATATTTAAGACAAAAAGAGTTTAAGACAAAATTATTTTAAAACAAAACTTTATATTTAAGACAAAAAATAGTTTGAGACAAAAAAATTTTAAGACAACTTTATATTTAAGACAAAAGCAGTTTAAGACAAAAGCAGTTTAAGACAAAATTATTTTAAGACAAAACTTTATATTTAAGACAAAAATGGTTTGAGACAAAACTTTATATTTAATAGGATTCCCACTTAAGACAAAATTCATTTAAGACAATTAACAATTAAGACAAAAGCATATCAATTTAAAAAAATATTATCTAACAAATACAAAATTGACTTTGATAGTGTGCCCTAAGTCTGTCAGCTTGCAGGCTACTACTATGTCGTGCTTATATCGAGCCTTCTATTTCACTTATCATTCACATTATCTTATATAAAGAAAACAATTTGTCGAGCTCTTCATTTTGTGGGGTTAGGTGAATCTGAAGAATGTGACAACTTTTCCTAGCAGATTTTGCGAACATCAATTCCTCTCATGTCCCTTTGATCTCTGCTGATACGATTAGAGACAAATTTTTTGTGGTTGCATTCGGCACTACTACACGGAAGGAGATTTTAGGATAATTTTTTAAGACAATATAATTATTTTGTCTTAAAATTTAATTGTCTTAAGATTTTCAATACGAGGCGTTAGTAAAAAAGGTAAAGGTAAAGGATTAGGGGTCTCCCTTTACGTTGTTGATGGGTTCTTCAGGGAGCAGAGCGGTGGAGGCCGACAATAACTAATGGGATTTAGGGAAATGCAGGCCAACAAAAGAGGTGTGCTTCATGAGAGGAGTGATGGAGGAACTTTTGTTGAATGTGGATAGGCAGTGACATAGTTGGAGTACTTTTCGGGGTCTCCATCGACTGTGTTTTAATATGTGTTTTTTGACTGTTTCATTTATTTTGAATGCTAATTCTATCTGTTGGTTGCTATTATCAGCACATTGCCAAGCAAGGACTCTTGACTATCATCGGTAACATGAATTAGATTCACCTGAAGGATTGTTGAGAAATGCAACAAGAAATTCTCAATTTGATTTTTCCTTGATTAAATTGAGAAATTTGAGTATCCACATCAACAAACAACTTGGAAGCAATTAACTTGAATGACATGCCTAGTGTCACCCAATTTACTCAGTAAATTCGAGTTGGAGGAGTTAGAGTTCAGTTAAGCATGTGTGATTGCTAATTTGTAACAATCAAAGTCCATTATCTCAATTTGTTTCCAGTTGAACTAGTTTTAACTATTGGAGGAACTAGTGGAAGGTCAATTATGTAGTCGGACTTTAGTTAAACTCAGTGATCATCCAATTAACTGATCAATCAACCAAGAATAACTAGTGCATGCAAATAATTCGACTTCCGTAGATGTGGTGGAGATTCCAAGGCAGTGTAACATCAATTATAGACTACTCTTGAGTGTACAAGTGTTTCATGCAGTTAGATGATCAACCCTAGGAATTCCGCAATCCATTTTGGAAAAATTCCTAAATAATAGGGGCCTAATTTCTCAAGGAATTGTGCAAGAAAATAGGGGCTCAGGTAGAGGCAGAAATTAACTAAGTCTAGGTCAAAGCTTCTTAGTGAGCAGAGAGATATATTATTCACTTGCGGGTAATGCTTAGTTAAGAAAAGCAAGTGTAATATATCTCTCTTCATTAGATTAATGCAAGCAAGCATTGGGGTTTTTAGTAAATTACTTTCCCCAGGAAAAATATTGTGTGCATATGTGTTATTTCTTATTGCATGTCTGAATTTTTTGTTTGAAATTGTGAATTAAATTCCACAGAGTAGTAGAGTAGGTTTATGTCTTGTGATTTTGAAAAAAAATCATGAGAAGTTGAAAATCAACACCGTAATTTCTACATGGTATCAGAGCAGGATTCACATCAGAGCAAGAATTTCGAAGTTGTTTCTTAGGAGGTTCGAATTTGCAGTTTAGTTTAATAGGATCTCTTCAGAGCTGAGAAAATACTGTCAATGGTCTGAGGCTAGAGTATGCCTTGGAAGGAAACTCTAATTTCATCGCATGGAAGGATTACATGGAGGAGTTCTTCAATGACAATGGATTGCTATAAGACATCAAGAGAGATGCCGCAAAACAAGCGAAATACGATGCCCAAAACCTTGCTCAGTGGAAAAAAGATGTAGACAAGGCGAGGACAATAATATTGGAGGGAGTATGGGACCACATTGTCATCAATATCCATGGGAAATAAAATCCTTATGTAATGTGGTAGGCACTGACAGATCTATTCTAGAATAGTATTGACCATAGGAAGTTGGCGCTCAAGGGTCAAATTTGAGATATCAAGATGTAGAAGAATGAATTTATCCCACATTATTTGAGCAAGTTAACACAAGTTCATGATGAGCTTGTAGGAGTTGGTGTTACTGTTTCAGAGGATGACTTGGTAAGCCTAACCCTTCTGGGCCTTCCCAAGAGCTGGCATAACTATCAAGATTCAATGAATGGGAGGGAGAAACTATCGAATTGGGAACGCTTATGGTATGATTTGTTACAGGAGGAAATAAGGTGGAATACCATAGATGTGACCTCATCCAAGGGCAAGGATGAAGAAAAAATTGCATTGGTTGGAAAGAGAAAAGGGAAGAAATATCAAACCAAACCAAAATTCAGCGAAGGGGGAAAGAAGAAAGATTTTTTCAAAAATTAAATGCTTCCATTGTCATGAATATGGGCACTATGCCACAAAGTGTCCACACAAAAAGGCAAGGAATAATACCTTAGGAGGAGCAACAGGTGAATCCTTGGCTTCAAAATTTGAGCTTCACTTTACCTTTATCGCATGGATGTCCAACACAATGATGGGGAACATGTGGTACTTGGAATCAGGTGCATCATTCCACATGACAGGGTGTAGAGGTTTTTTTAGTGACTTGGAGGAGAAAGATCTCTAGATGCACATCAAGCTAGGGGAGGAAGAAAGGTACAAATCGACTGGTATTGGTACAATCACCTTTCAGAGGGATTCAAACTCCCCTCTTAGGCTCAAGGATGTCATGCTTGTTCTAAGCCTAAAAAAAAATCTCATCTATGTTGCAGTTTTGGAATTTCCTGGTTATGATGTGATCTTCTACAAAGGAAAAGAATTCATGAGACACATAGCCACGATACAGGTGAAACAGATTTAGGTTCGTGTGAAAAAACTGTATACGCTAGATGTGGAAGGTTGTGTTGCATTAAGCACTAAGGCGGAGAAAGTGCAGGGCTGCGATGTGAGTGACATTTGTCACAGAAGACTTGGTCATTTGCATCATGACACCTTGAATATTATACAACAAATAACCACTTGCCTCCCTAAAGGAGAACTTGAGCAAAAGTATGTATGCAAAGGATGTAGGTTGGGGAAGTACACAAAATCCACATTCCATGATTGGGACAGAAAACCACATGCAATCCTAGAAAGGATCCACTCTGATGTCTGTGGATCTTTCTCCATAGCCTCCACTATCAGACACAAATTTTTTATTGATGACTTATCACGGAAGTGTTGGATCTTCTTCATGTAGAAGAAATATGAGACATTCTCCAAGTTCATAGAATTCAAGGCATTAGTTGAGAAAGAAACTAGCAAGAAGGTGAAGGATCTCAGGAGCGATAATGGAGGCGAGTTGGTGTTGAATGAATTTAAAAATTTATGTGTGAAAGAAGCCATTCGATGAGAGTTGACAACACCCAACAACCCATAACAGGATGGGGTGGCTGAGAGAAAGAATTGTAGCATTGTGTGACCAGTGAGGGTGATTTTGCATGACCAAGGCCTACCTATGCATTTGTGGGCTAAGGCATGTGATACAACAGTCTATTTACAGAACCAGAGTCCTCATCTTATTCTTGGCAGGATTACACTGGGGGAGGCTTGCTCGGGGAGAAAGTCATATGTGTCACACTTTAGGATTTTTGAAGTCTATATTTACTGCCATGTCTCTAAAGATTCAAGGAATAACTTGAGCTAGCCGCAGAATTGGTGATATTTGTGGGTTACACAGAAACTCCCCACATCTACTGTGTATACATCCCATCCATCAGAATGAAAGTTGTGTGAAGGGATGCAAATTTTGATGAGGAGAAAGTGATGTGGTGTTCTCTTGAGAGGGAGTTTTAGATCCCACCAGAAGAGGATATTTTAGCCCCAAAGAAGGAGCCTCATGAAGTTGTGGAGAAACCACAAATTGAGGAGAAAAGAGTGGAGACATTCACTTAAGCAGAACCATCTAGAAAAGACATAAAAAGAACCATGCAAGATGATAGACTTGTACAGTATGTGAGGGAGAATGTGGGAGCTCCTTCAAAATTGTGTAGTAAAAGAAGGTCACCTGAGAGGTAAACTGGCTTCATGGCTCTTATGACTGAGCTTATAGAGATTGAGCCATCCTATTTTGAGGAAAGAATAGATCAACCTGTATCATTTGATGCAATGGTGAAGGAATACGAATCCATTGTAAAGAACAATGTTTACGAAGTGCTCCCAAGGCCAACATATAAATAAATAGTGGGCTCGAGATGGATCTTCAAGGTGAAGCAGGCAATAGACGGAAGCATAGAGAAGTATAAGGTCAGATTTGTGGCCAAGGGGTACTCTCAAGTTGAGGGAATTGACTATGAGGATACCTTTGCTCTTGTAGCAAGGTACTCATCCATTAGATCAATTCTTCCTCTTACTATGTAGATGGGGTGAAAGATCCATTAAATGGATGTAGAAACAACATTTCTCAATGGGGTTATTGAGGAGGAGGTGTACATCGAGAAACTAGATGGTTTTAAGACATTTGATCGGGAATCTTATGTGTGTTGACTCAAGAAAGCATTGTATGGTCTTAAACAAGCACCCCATGCATGGTAGTTATCTCACCAATTTGGGCTCTGCCAAAAGTTAAGTGGATGAAAACCTCAATCACATCTTGGTAGAAGGTAAATTGATTATTATTGTCGTATATGTTGATGATTTATTTGTAACTAATGATGAGAAATTGATCAAATCTTGCAAGGAGGACCTTGCAAGGGAATTTGAAATGAATGACATGGGTCTTGTGCACTACTTCCTGAGGTTGGAAGTAAGGAAAGGAGATGGGGAACTATTTGCCTCTCAAGGAAAGTATGGAAATGAGATACTGTAGAGATTCTACATGGATATTTGTAAACCCACGGAGACACCTATAACAAACAACTGCAGGAAGGAGGATGCCAATTTAGGTGAAGAAGTGGATGCTACCATTTATTGATAGCTAGTGGGTTCACTCATGTATATTTTGAACACATGCAGTCAACTAGGTAAGAAAAGATATGGTTAGGCCAACCAAATTATTATGGAAGGAAGTTAAGCATGTTTTACGATTGTTTAGAGGCACTACCTAGTTTGGACTATGGTACAGATGGGAAGAGGGAGTGAAGTTGCTTGGCTTCTTAGATGCAGATTGGGCGTGAAGTCTATCAAACTTAAAGAGTACATCAGGTGGGATTTGTAGTGTTTGGTTTGTAATTGTTTCTTGGTACAATAGGAAGTAAATATTTGTGGTGCTCAGCTCGACAGAGCTAGAATACATGGTTGCAAGTTAAGCATCATGTGAGGTGATATGGATAAGAAAGATACTTGTTGCACTGCTTGGTTAGATGATGGATCCAACTGTGATATATTGTGACAATCAGAATTGCATCAAACTCTCTGAGAATCCTGTATCTCACAATCAATCTAAGCATATAGATATCTGGTATCACTATTTATGTGACTGTGTGCAGAGGCAAATAATGTTGCTACACTACATTCTGACAAAGGAACAAGATACTAATAATTTGAAAAAATATTTGTCAAGAGGCAACTTTGATTGTTCGAGTTCCACAAGTGCAGGATAGGGGTGGTTGATACTCCCTTTCTTTCTGAAAGGAGGTGTTGAAAAATGGAGCAAGAAATTCCCAATTTGATTTTTCCTTGATTAAATTGATCAAATTTGAATTTTCACATCAACAGACAACTTGGATGCAATTAACTTATGTGACATGGCTTGTGTCACTCGGTTTACTTAGTATATTCGAGTGGGAGGAGTTAAAGTTTAGTTAAGCGTGTGTGATTGTTAATTTGTAGCAATGAAAGTCAATTATCTCAAGTTTTTTCCAGTTAAACTAGTTCCAGTTGTTGGAGGAACTAGTGGAATATTAGTTGTGCAGCGAGACTTAAGTGGTGAGACATATGTGGATGGTGACTGCAAAGTGAGTTGTAAATTGATGAATCCAACAATAGACCTTGTTTATGATGATGAAGATTCCATTAAACAAGTGAATAACATGTGTGATCTATTTGGTATGATTGTAGTTGATGATGAACTCTTTGCAACAGAGTTTGAGGCATTGAAGTTTGAGAATAGATTCAAAAGATGATATTATTGGTATTGACTGCACATTATTTGGAGACATAATTTGTATTGTAGGCTTTGATACCTTTCCATTGGATGTGGTTGGTGATGCGAAGACTACTCAACTTCTAGTAAAGATTCATAATGACTCCAAGAATCCTGTGGATGCTTGTTTACAAAGGGAGACCCCTCTCAACTCAGCTCATTGGATTCTTTATTTATTCATGCTATTTTTTGTTCTTAACTTTCCTTCTCCAAGGGGTTGAGACTATTTTCTTCATTGGTTTTCAATGGCCTAGTGAAAGAAGAAGAATGGAGCTTGTCCCCACAACTTTTCCATTTCGCTAAGTTACAAATAAAACGAGTCCAATTCTATATCCAATAGACTAATAGCCTTTTGATACACCTTTAGTGAGCTATGCATATCTCTTGGATATCATTGTATCTCAATGAAATGGCATCTAATAGCTCTAGTGGAAAATAGTACAATTTTATGCCTAAGACACTAGTAGAAGTGGAGTAGTTGTGAAGGCAAAGATCTCCATTAGGGATTTCCATTTTTGCTGCGACAGACAAGAATAATCTTGGTGTTGGAGGAAGACATAAAAGAGCTCTACCAAAAACACAATATCATCACTCTCCTGGTGCCATTAATTTATGTTAACTCATTTGAATGCAGGTAATATATAAGGATTCATTGGTACCTATGAATTTTTCACTCTTTATAATAGAAAAATAGGTTCATCCTAACATTAATATATAAAATAACGTTCATTAATATGTATTGTTCAAATTTTTTTTGGTGGTACTTTTTCTCCAAAGGATGTATATGTATATATATATATATATATATATATATATATATATATATATATATATATATATATATATATATATATATATATATATATATATATATATATCTATATCTATAAGTTTTTATTTTGTTTGGTATAATATATGGTGATACCTTTAAATATGAGGTAATTCTAGGTAAAATTAGAAGTGGAACAACAAGTTGGGGTTTGAATTTCTTTTGCAGTAGTAGGCTACATGAAATTTCTATCGAAATGTTTTGTTGTGGCCCAACATAGAATAATATTTGGATGGAAAGATTCGTTGTGGGTGGTATGATTTTTAGCCCTTCAACTCATTAGATTCTTTTTCTTTTCATGGTATTTGTTGTTATCAACTTTCCTTTTCCAAGGGGTTGATATTATTTTCTTTATTCATTTTTCATGGCCCAATGAAAGAAGAAGAATGCCGCTTGTCTCCACAACTTTTCCATTTCGCTAAGTTACAAATAAAAATAGTCCAATTCTATAGCTAAGAGACTAATAGCCTCTTGATACACATTTAGTGAGATATGCATGAAGACCTTGGATGAGGGTATAACTATAGTCTAGGTTCTTGAACTCAGGAGTTGCTTGCTACACACATTTAAAATCTACCCCTTTCCCCATTTGATCATTGTTTTCATATTGTTGTTTTATATTCTAGATCATTTGATTAAAAATTTTAAGTCTATCTAAATGTATTCATGATTTGGCAGACATATTTTGATGTAAATGAAGCTTATATATCTTCAATAAAGACCTTTCCTAGAGTGGAAAATGAGGTAACGCAAAAATTTATATGTTGACAAATACCTTGTTCCTAGTGTTTGGCTTATTATCTTCAATTTATTAGTTATATCATTATTTCCATTTCTTCCATCTTAAATTACTTTGTTCACATTTTATGCCCATGTTTCTTGGGATATATTAATCTCATTTTTTTTTGGTTTTTCTGCAGATATCTTAGTGAATTGTTGTCACTATCTTTTAAATCAATGGTTGCATATTATTCAATGGCATCATAAAGTGGGAGGAACTAGCTGCAACTATTTTTAGTGCCATGGTTATATTGTTCATCATTGTATAAGCACTTGAAATATCCTAAAAGAACCCCATTATATTTAGAACCAAATTCACACAATCTAGCTATGTTATCATGATCAACATCATCCAATGTTTCATGATGAGAATAAATTAACAACTCCATATTTAGGGATCTCATGTAGTCACTCTCATTCATGGATGATGTAGTGTAAGTCCATTAATTTATTCCAAATTTGGATTATAAAAAAAGGATCCTTCAATTGGGTTCAAGATGTTGTAGTCATGCAACGTATTCAAAACTAGGAGTTCTTGAACTTGCATACCATTGTTCCATTGTAACATATATTGCAAATTATTGTTCTTACATTTTTTGTTTCTAGAGATGGTTAAAATTATTGAATTTTTAACAGCTTACTCTCATTGCCAAGAGTGAAGAACTATGGAAAATTAATATGTACTTTGGAAGCCTCAATATTCTTTGAGATTATCTCACCCTTAACAAGCTCTTTCTTTATCCAAGAGTTCTACTAATTTTAAATAGCATTATCTATTATTCTAGGTGGATGGAATGCTATGCATGCCCACCTACACATATTTAATCCATTAAAATATATCTTAATGTCAATCCTTTAATGCACCACGAAGAACTAATAAATAGATGAAACTTAAACCAACACATTTCTAACAATGGTATTCATATGAATGATAAGATTTTATTCATTTAGACTAAAACTAAGTCACTTGATATCAACTCTCAAGTAGTTGATCCATCGTAATTTTTAGCTCTTTCCATAATGAACATTGAAGACATTCCATGAAAGTAAATATGAATTGATGCACAATATTGCTAAAAACAATCATAGTTTCGGTTGTTTTAGGCATCTTATTGTTGGGTAAGGAGGGTTTATAGAAATAGGCATTGTTGGTCCCACATTTGTTCATCCAAGATTTGCACAAGGATGGAGTTTTGGTAGTCTCTAGATTTATTGGAGATTTGACAAAGAGTCATGGATTTACCTTCTCCACACTGGAAGAACCCTTGGAGTGGACTCACCATGCAGAGCCTTGAAAATATATTTTCCCTCCTGGACTCATTGTGCAGAGCCCCAAAAAGCTATTTTCCTTGCTATTGATGTGATAATTAACTAAAGAAACTTTACCAACTACATTCAATGGTTATGTGATTAAACCCCATGATGGGAGAATAACAATGTTCAAAGATGATGAGTGAAGCCCAATAAATGCCAAATGGATAAAGCTAGATCCTTCGAAGGAGAGTCTCAAAATTGACCCTATCTTCGTGACTCATCATTCTCACTCATGGCTGAAATTGCGTCCACAGTTAGATTTTCCACAACTTCAAACAAACAAAGCATGTTGAAACATAACAACAGATTATGGAAGTGAGATAGAGAAAGTGTTAAAGAGTTGCCTCATGTAACATCCCTCACTAGTGGCTACCTTCAGATTTAGTTGCAGCTTTAGACTTCTTAGTAGGGTGTACAACCTCTCCTCTACTTTAACTTAAAAACCCAACTTCAACTCTGAATTCTTTAGCTTGAAAACCTAAATGCAAAACCAAGGCAACTAATTTTATCTCTGACAATGGAGTTTTAGTTAGTGCTAGTGACAGTGGGATCTAAGACTCGTCCAAGCTACCTAATGTCTAGATCTGAGCTTTGGATAGTGCATCTCAAATAAAACTGTAAACATTCGAGGGAAGACAATGTCCAGAACAATGATCGATAGAAATTTCATTTGGAATTATACGATGATGAAGCTAAAAGGATCGATAAAAATTTGATTTGGAGGTACCGAGTATGTTGAGAAAAATGTCATGTTTTGATTCTAGCAATTTCATTTGGAGGTATCAAGTATGCTTAGAAAAATGAGATATTTTGATTCTTGTAACACTTATCCGTTGAGTAGAGCACTTACTAGAACAAAATACCATTAGAGTGATATTCCATTATACTTCAACAAGTTATATGATGTGGAACTGTCCAACTAGAGCAGACAACACCTTTTTCACATTTTCAACTCTCCAGTAATATTAACCTTGTTATCCTCTACAATTTCCTAAGCTAAGGAGGAGATCAAAAGAGGTAACCTCGAACCACTTTCAGCTCAGTAGCTAGCCCTACTAAGCCAGAGAGGGATCTCTCAAAGGATTTGTCAATGAATATATGCAAAGAGCCAGGTTTTAGGCTAGATATATAAGTTTGTTTTGAGTTCTTGTGAATTTAGGTCTTTTAGGTTTGCTGGACTAGGGTTTATAGCAGGTAATTAGGTCTAGGCTTCAAGTATGCAGAGACAAGTATAAATAGGAGCTATATATCAATGTGTTATGGTGCAATTGGATTGTTTTTCAATGTAGTATAGATTTTTGAGCTTAAAAGAAACTATGAGCTTGTGAAAGCATGAATTCATTAGGTTTAGAAGAAAGGAAACACAAGTATGAATTTCACATAAACAGAGCTTAAATTCAAGATTCTTGTCTATATAATCATAGGAAGAAGATAAAGGATGAAAAAATATATGATTTATCCATTAGAAGCTGAAAGGAAAAGAAAACAACACCGTAGACATTGAAAAAGAATTCCTGAAATATAGCTGCAACTGCTCTCGTATTAGCTGTAAGAGAACATAAGGTACAAGCTTCTCTGCAAAAGTCCAACCCTTCTCTCTGAATGAGAAATGATACATATAGACTCAATAAAATAGCTCCTCCACCTTCAGGAGTCAAATTCCTAGGTGGTGGAACTATTTCCAAGATTCTCTCAACCAACAGGTAAGAGTGAGAAGGTCAAATACAAACTCTTCTCTTAGACTTTGTTTTGAATTTTGCTTCCTTAATGAGGCCTAATTAACCACAAAGAAAACCAATAATGTATATTTATTCATGATTACATCATCTAACCTCAATCTGCTTCAATTACATCATGGTTTTTTACTTTGAACAAGTCAAACTGAAAAAGTAGGAAATTACACAGTGAAATTTTAAATAAAAACTGAGAAATTTGCAGAAGTGCAGCTCCAAATTTGACACCAGTTTTAGGTTCCATCCTGAAGTCAAAACTAAGATATGAGAGAACGATCAACTAGCCTTGTCTGTCTAGTTTCTAGAACACCTTGAACTTTTGAAAATGACACATGGGAAGGCCTTCAAATGTTGATTCTCCCAAGGCGTCTCCAAAAGCGCAGCGCCTGTCAAAAATAGTGGCAGAATGATGATTTTTGACCACGTTTTCTCCTCTTTCTCAAAGTTTGACCCTTGTTTGAGAAATATGATGAAATGGGTTTTGAGAGGAAGTCATCATATTTCTAAAAATTTAAGCCACTTGTAATTTGGAGCCCTGAGGAAAAAGTGCAAAGCCAAGGTGCTGCAATTCTGTAACTAGTCCAATTTTTGAATTTGGCACCAAAATTCTCAAAAAACCAAAAATGCTCAAAAAACCTTCAAAATTGGTCATGAAGTGTAAAATGATGTATGTTATGCACTCATTGATTCTTTAAAAAGAATATCCAAGTTATCCCTCTCACTTTTGTCCTTTAGGGTTTCCTTTAGCTTGTTTTTCAACTGATTGAGCTTGATGTTGCAAATCATGTTTCTGGCCTAATAATGATGGGCCATGTGCCTCAATAGCTGATTATCCCTATCATGTTTTTCAAGTAGTTGTTATAAGTGGTCAATTTCCTTACTTAGCCAATACACCCTATCCTCATTGATCTCCAAGGCAAATCTATCTTCCATGTCTAGGTCTTCATCTAGTAGATTATGTCCTTTCTACTCCTTCAATGCCCTTTTGATTCCCTTGGTCCTTGGCCTCTTTTTTATAACTTGTTTTTCAGGTTCCTCATGTTCACCAAGTTCCAACACTACCTTAACTTTACCTCCTTGTTGTATCATATGGGACTGCTCTTTTTCCATGATGAGTTGTCTAGCTTTAAGTTGACTCTTTTCTTGTTCTAGGAAGGAGATAACAAACCTTGCTCTTGCCATGTTGTCCATGAGTTCTATGATCTGAGAATATTTCTATTTGATAGTCTGTTGCATGTTTGAAGGCTCATTTTCTATTTCCAAGTCCACCAATTCAAATTCATGCTCAATCAAGTGTTCATCTTGTATATGTGATCTCGTTTTGTTGATGTAGAAGGCTTGGCCCTTTTCTCAACCTGAGAAGTAAACACACGCATTTTTCCTCTTTGACAAATTCTAGTCACCTCAGGTCTAGGTGCTTTAGGAAGCTCCACTAACTTGCTTGATGAACCTACCTCCATATGTTGTGTTGATGTGTCTTGGTGATGGCATGGTGAAGTAGTCCCATTTCATTTTTGAAACCCTAGATGATAGGAAAGGGGAAAAATAGTGAAAAGTGATTGAAGTGGTGAAATGATGGAGTTAGGGAAGGGAGATGATGATAGGGGAATTTTGCGAGATGGATAGGGGTTATAGAAAACTTAGGAAGTTTGAATGGAGTGAAATGAAATAGAGAGATGATTAGGAGAAATTGAGAAACAATGATGCTAGGAAATCTGCCCAAAATGCTAGGTATGATCTAGGGTTTATATAAGGGTGAGGTAATCTAAGGACTGATAAGTTATTTAGTGAATCAAAGGGTGCTTTAAAAATGTATGGAGGTATGAGGTTTAAAATTTACATGTTTTCAATGTCATAACTAACCAAACCATCAGTTACACTAGTGCTTGCAGCATGAAAATTTCACCTAAACCCTGGATGAAGAAAGCTTCCATTTGCATTCATCTTTCCAAAGGAAAAAGGTGAGTAAAAGGATGATACTTACTCGTGAACAAGATTAGAATAGCAAGAAGTAGGAATGCAAGCTCAAAATCAAAATTTGGGTGAGTTTGGATGAGTTTTGAGCTACTATGGCATAAGTGTAGCGCAATTCATGGAAGTGTGGTGCCAAAGCACAATGCAGTGTCCAGAAGTGCAGTGCCACCTTCAGAAGCACAATGTAGTCTCCAGAAGTGCAACGCCAATTTCCAACTTACTTTTGGAGGCCTTAAACTACTAAAAATTGAGAACTTGATAGCTCATTGGAAATCTCTTGACATCTGCTACATGATGGACTCCTCAAGAATATAATTTGGACACTCCAGCAGGGAGAAAAATTGAATTTCCCAAGGTCACTAAAAAAAAAAGGGTATCTCTAACAAAAGTGCAGCGCCAACCTACAGAGCATTTTTGGATGCCTTCCAATAATCCAAATCACTATCTAAAGTTACCCTTTGAAAGAATAGGATGTATTCTATTCAATAGAGTCCTTAAGCACTACCAACACCTGTTCCAAATGCCTGAAAAACTATCTTGAAGTCAAACTTTTAAGAAGTGAAACAACTCTCATGTAGCAAGAGTAGTTTGTGAATTTCTCTCCAATCATAATACCTGTGCATAAATTGAAGGATGTTTTTGTTCCTTGACCTATCATTGACAAAAACCTCTTTCACGTTTGTAAAAGTCTTCTCCATTTGGTCAGAAAGATATTTTGGAGCAAAAATGTCCCTATGAGAAATATGAGATGAGGTAGTGTACCATAACATTGTCTTATTTGAAATAAAACATTCCTTTTACCTTTATTTTTCTTTCCCTAAGCTGCTAACTCCCTTTACGCACTGAATTACATGATGGACATGTTTTGTTTTGACATATGGTATCATGTTGACACATGGAGTGAAACCCTAAACCATGACCTAAAATGAGGAATTTAACCATTTCATGACCCAAGACATTTAAATGAAGATATCATACCTTGAATAAGACAATGAAAATGATGGGTGATGAAGACCATGAGTATGTGAAGGGAGCAGCAGTGACCTAGACATCAATAGCCAATGACCAAATTTTTCTTTGAAGATTCATTGAAATGACAAAAAATTGACTTGACACCTTAACAACACCTTGTAAGAGCATATTTGATCACTGGTGATAGGCTTAACTAAACGACACTAACATTGGCTCCAGATGGGGATGGAATCTCCTTGGATGTGTCAAGAACACTGTAGACCAAGTAGCTTTGTTCATTGGGAATGGAGTCAAAATGCAAAAGACTAGACTCAAACTAAAAAAATGACTGACTAACTAAACTGACTTGACTATAAAAAACATACTGAGTGAACATACTTATTGTAGCACACCATCAAGATCTTAGGGCCTTCACCTCGGGCTTCAAATCCTGGTGATAATCGCCCACCTGCTGAAGACGTATATACAATCATGTGTAATTATCCCTCCAGTGTAACCAATCCAGTAGAGGGCTACCTACTTGAATTTTGCTGGTACTTTCCTGGAGCAAGCAGAAGAAACAAAAGCTAGGCAACTATGAGTGTCCACTGAATATTTTCTCATGATCCATAAATACAAGAAAATTCATCCTCCCGGATGGCTGCAGCAAATTAGTGTAAGGATCCTTAAAACTCTGAAATGTTACCTTGTCTTGAAATCCAGCAAAGATACAAGTACTCCTTTCATTTTGATATGAAAGAATACTTGGCTGTTGATCCATAGGAAGGCATAGGGAAGTATGACTTTCTGCTACCTGAGTGTTGGCTGCAAATTCTTCAAGCATGAGCAACTATGATTCTATCTTTGGCATACTGTCTATCTTAGAATCATACTCTTCCAATTCATAATCTAAATTATCCTTAAACATAACACATTCTTCAAGATTATTAAACATCTCAGCCCTATCCTTGTTGGCATTATGATACTATGTTGTACTTGATGGAAACCCACTCATCTCAGATGATAAATTATAGTGCAGCAAAGTTCACGCACTTTCATGAAGATAAAAGTTTCTTTCATGTAGAGAAAATTTCATGCACTTTCATGAAGATTAAAGTTTCTTTCATATAGAGAAAAGTTCACGCACTTTCATGAAGATAAAAGGTTCTTTCATGGAAAGAAAAGTTCATGCACTTTCATGTAGAGAAACGTTTCTTTCATGTAGAGAAAATTTCACGCACTTTCATGAAGAGAAAAGTTTCTTTCATATAGAGAAAAGTTCACGCACTTTCATGCAGAGAAAATTTCCTTTCATGAAGAGAAAAGTTCACGCACTTTCATGGTGGGCTCATGGTATTAGTCTGATAGTTTTTGATCCTATGGTTTTGGTCCATGGTATTGCATCCAAAAGTGTTGACCCCAAGTATTGGGTTCATGGTATTATGTTATTATGGTTTTGGACCGTGGTATTGTGAAAGGCCTAAGACTATAAAAGAGGAAGGAGATCATTTGGCAAGGCAATCAATCTGAATGAATTGAATATCTAATAAGTGCTAGATTTGAAATATTTTTGATTGGGGTTATGGTGCAGATCTGGATCTGAATGAAGGAGGAACCTTAGCACATAAAGAAGGATAAGTTCTATTGATGGGTCATAATCTTTAAGCTTGAATAATAGTATCTTTGTATGATTTTGATCTGTTATATGAGGCGCATGCTTGATCTATAAATCTGATAATCTGGGTTAATTAGTGTCTGAATATTTGAAAGAATGAATTATTATTTATAGATCTATATGCAGGTTCATTGAAGTGAAAGAGTGTATACACGTTGGTTCAGTGAATGAAAACGGCGTATGCACGCTAGTTTCAGGTTGTTGAAATAACGTATATCTTTTAAATTATGATCTAGCTACCTCTGTTTATTGCTGTAGTATTCTAGGTTTAGAATTTGGTGTGTGGTTACTGTTACTATGTTTTGGGTACAGCTGTCAGAGAAATGTTTACTTGATTCAGTGCTAATTGGGGAAAAGGAGATTGTTTGATGCAGATATACTTATTGATTGATGTTCATGGATCCAGTCTGAAAATTTATGAAACGTGGTCCCTGGAAGAAAGAGAAGGTTGTAGCCTTCAGTAGGCCAGCACCTACGTACTAGTATCTTGGCTAGTACAAGAGCTAAGGGGGTTGTAGCTCCCTTCCAGGAGAAGCTGGAAAACGAGAGAGGGTTGTAGCTCTCTGTAGGTTGTAGCCTGCGTACTAGTAAAGTACTACACCAGTACATTGTAAAAGGAAGTTTCTAATTAAAGAAAGATAGAGACGAATTGCAGCAGGTGGTTTTCACCCACATTGGGTTTCCACCTTATATCTTGTGTTCTTGTGTGTGACTGTCTTCTGTTCTGTTTTACTGGTTTGGTTACTGTCTATTTAACTCAGATACACAGATTAATAATCAACATCTGAAAGATAAAGTAAATCATAAGTTTGCATTGTATACGCGGGTTTCCTTCTACATAGTTGCGTATATACGCGGGTTTTACTAACTGAAGTAGCATATATCCTCTGAATTTTAAAAAGGGAATATTTGGCTTGATAATACTAATTCACCCCCCCTTCTCAGTATTATTTCCAACAATCCTCTTCATGAAAGAAAACAGTCCCTGTTAGCTGATCTCCTTGTAAGAAATCTTCATCACAAATTGGATTACTCACAACAACTTCCTGTATAGTTTCATCGGTCTCCCGACTATCATCATTTAAACCCAGATTTTCATTCTCAATAATGGAAGAAATTTCTCTTACACATTCTTGACTTTGTGAGCACTGTAAAGCTTCCTTAAATTGGGATGTAACATGGTTTTTCTAGAGTTGATCTATTTCATATCCAGACAGAGGAGAACACTTATTTTTATAGAAATCAGCATTGGCTTGGTGATTTTCATTTTCAATATCAGGAATAGGCCTTTTTCTATTTTGATCGTAGTCTGTTTCATCCAAGGAGGAAACTGCTAATTCTTGTTGGGATCAAAAATCATAAAGGGATTCTAATATATATTCTTCCATACATTCTTCATCCCCATATGAATTTTCAAGAAATTTAATAAAATTTTCAGAAATCTCACAACATCTATCCATCATTGATAAGGAAAAATTGCAGCTTTGATAATGTTGAAAGAAAACTGAATGAAAATCCTTTATAGAATATAGACTAGCAGATGGTATACTCTCATACCATTTCCTCGTTATTTCCTCCAAGGTAGCCATGATGGTCTTCATTAGATAATCTTCAAGAAACTTAGTCTTTAATCTGTGAATATGAAAATGAAATTTGACCAAATGCAAACTAGCATATTCTCCATCTTGACCTTTAAACTTTGGCAGCCTTGATTGGCAATCTATACAAGGAATACGATTCAAAAAACTCGGAATATGAGATTGATTCATAGGAGCATACCTTTGAGTAGTTGAATCCATTTTGAAAACAGTTAAGTCACCAAGAAGTTCTTCAAACTACCGGTTTTTGAACAATGGAGTCACCATGAAAATTTTGAACCTTTGAATTCTTCGACACTGGAGTCGCCAGGTGAAATATGCATATCCTTTCTTGTGTCTGATCGCTTTTCACCATCAGAAATCATATCTGATCCTTGTCGTTCTTTCCCAGGGAATATATGATCTTTTGTTCCCCGGCAACAATGCCAAAATGTTATACTCTACAATTTTCTCGGATGAGGAGGAGATCAAAAGAGGGAACCTCGAACCACTTTCAGCTGAGTAGCTAGCCCTACTGTGCTAGAGATGGATCTCTCAAAGAATTTGTCAATGAATATATGCAAAGAGACATGTTTTAGGCTAGATATATAAGTTTGTTTTGAGTATTTGTGAATTTAGGTTTTTTAGGTTTGCTGGACTAGGGTTTATAACAGATAATTAGGTCAGGGTTTCAAGTATGCAGAGACAAGTATAAATAGGAGCTAGATATTAGTATGTTATGGTGCACTTAGAGTGTTTGTTAATGTAGTACATATTTGTGAGTTTCATAGAACCTAATGAGCATGTGAAAGCATGAATTCATTAGGTTTAGAAGAAAGGAAACACAAATATGAATTCCACAAAAAACAGAGCTTAAATTCAAGATTCCTATCTATATAAATACAAGGAAATTCAAAGGAAGAATATAAAGGATGAAAATAGACATGATTTATCCATTAGAAACTGATAGGAAAATAAAACAACACCATAGACTCACTGAACAAGAATTCCTGAAATATAGTTGCAACTGCTCCTGTATTAGTTGTAAGAGAACATAAGGTACAAGCTTCTCGACAAAAGTCAACCCTTCTCTTTGAATGAGAAATGATACATATAGACTCAAACAAAATATATTCCCCACCTTCATTTGTCGAATTCCTAGGTAGTGGAAATATTTCCAAGATTCTCTCAACCAACAGGTAAGAGTGAGAAGGTCAGATACACACTCTTCTCTTAGACATTGTTTTGAACTTTCCTTCCTTAATGAGGCTTAATTAACCATAAAAAAAAAAACTATAATGTCTATTTATTCCTAATTACATCATCTAACCTCTAACTACTTCAATTATATCATGATTTTTGACTTTGACCAAGTCAAACTGAAAAAACTAGGAAATTACACAGTGAAATTTTAAATAAAAACTCAGAAATTGGCAAAAGCATAGTGCCATCCTTGAGCCCACTTTTAGCTGCTATCTTGAAGTCCAAATTGAGTTCTGAGAGGAAGTTCAACTAGCCTTGACTATATATTTTCCATAACACCTTGAAGTTTTGAAAATGACCCATGGGAAAGCATTCAAAAGTTGATTCTCCCAAGGTGTCTCCAAAAGCGTCGCGCCTATAAAAAGAGTGGCAAAATCATGGTTTTTGACCCCTTTTTCTCCTATTTCTCAAAATCTAAGCCCTATTTGAGAAACATGGTGAAATTAGTTTTGAGAGGAGGTCATCATATTTCCATAAGTGTAAGGTACTTCTCATTTGGAGCCCTGAGGAAAAAGTGTAGCGCCTTGTGACTAGTCCAATTTTTGAATTTGGCACCAAAATGATCAAAAAACCAAAAATGCTCAAAAAACCTTCAAAATTGGTCATCAAGTGTAAAATTAGGTATGTTATTCTCTCATGGATGCTTCAGAAATAATCTCCAAATTATCCCTCTCATTTTTGTCCTTTAGGATTTCCTTTAGCTTGCTTTTCAAATGCTTGAGCTTGATGTTGCAAATCATGTTTCTTATCTGATAATGATGGGCTATGTGCCTCAATAGTTGATTATCCCTGTTAGCTTTGTCAAGAAGCTATTTTGAATGGTCATTGAACTTACTTAGCCAATAATCCCTATCGTCATTGATCTCCAAGGAAATTTTGTCTTCCATGTCTAGGTCTTCATCTAGCAGATTATGTCCTTTCTCCTCCTTCAATGCCCTTTTGAGTCCCTTTGTCCTTGGCCTCCTTTTTCTAAATTTTTTTTAGGTTCCTCATGTTCACCAAGTTCCAAAAATTCTTTACATTTTCCTCATTGCTGTAGCATCTTGAACTTCTCTTTCTCCATAATGAGTTGTCTAGCTTTAAGCTGATTGTTTTCTTGTTTTAGGAAGGAGATAACAAACCTTGCTCTTGCCATGCTATCCATTAGTTCTCTGATCTAAGAATCTTTCTCTTTGATAGTCTACTACACGTTTGAAGGCTAATTTTCTTTTTCCAAGTCCACCAATTCAAATTGATGCTCAATCAAGTCTTCATCCTATATATGTGATCCCTGTTTTGCCGATGTAGAAGGCTTGGCCCTTTTCTCAACCTCAGAAGTAAACACAACCTTTTTCCTCTTTGATACATTCTAGTCACCTTAGATTTGGGTGCTTTACGAACCTCCACTAACTTTCTTGATGACCCTACCTCCATATGCTGTGCTGATGTGTCTTGGTGATGGCTTGGTGAAGTGGTCTCATTTCATTTTTGAAACCCTAGGTGATAGGAAAGGGGAAAAAACAGTGAAAAGTGATTGAAGTGGTGAAATGAGGGAGTTAGGGAAGGGAGATGATGATAGGGGAATTTTGGGAGATGGATAGGGGTAATAGAAAACTTAGGAAGTTTGAATGGAGTGAAATGTGAGAGAGAGATGATTAGGATAAATTTAGAAATAGTGCTGCTAGGAAATTTACCCAAAATGCTAGGTATGAGCTACGGTTTATATAAGGGTGAGGTAATTTGAGGATTGATAAGTTATTTAGTGAATCAAAGGGTGCTTTGAACATGTAAAAAGGTATTAGGTCTAAAATTTACATGTTTTCAATGTCATATCTAACCAAACCATCAGTTACACTAGTGCTTGCAACATGACAATTTCACTTAAACCCTAGATGAAGAAAACTTGCATTTGCATTAATCTTGCCAAAGGAAAAGGTGAGAAAAAGGATGATACTTACTTGTGAACAAGATTAGAATAGAAAGAAGTAGGAATGAAATCTTAAAATCGAAATTTAGGTGAGTTTGGATGAGTTTTGAGCTACTCTGGAATAAGAGCAACGCAGTTCATGGAAGCACAGTGCCACCTTCAGAAGTGCAGCGTAGTCTCTAGAAGTGTAGTGCCAACTTTCAACTTGATTTTGGAGGCCTTAAACTACTCCAAATTGAGAATTTGATAGCTCGTTGGAAATCCCTTAAAGTATGCTACAATATGGACTCCTCAAGAATGTAATTTGGACAATCCAACATGGAGAAAATTTTATTTCCTGAAGGCCACTCCAAAAACACATGGTGTCTCTGACAAAATTTTCAGTGCCAACTTACAAAGCACTTTTGGATGCCTTCCACTGATCCAAATCACTATATTGTTTGCGGGAAAACTAGTGTCTTTTCGATCTGCTAGCCCCACTAGGATTGGCAGCTATCCTAGAAATAAACAATCAAAACAATTTGTGATTTCCTCTATGTATGATAGATAAGAAAGAAGCAAAGGGACCAACCTGGATCTTCCGCTTGACTCCTTGCTTGATTTCTCTCCCCCTTGAGAGAGCTTGCAACTCCTCTCCTACTTGTCCCACTTAGAGAATACATCTAGAAGCAAAGTAACAAAACACCATCAAAGCATCTCAATATATCATATCATAAACAATGCAGAATCAGAAATACATTAAACATACAATGGCATTCACAAATAAAAACATTCACAAATACACGATTGTATGGAGGAAAACTCAAAGAACTTTATTAAAATAGAAGGGAGAATTACAACCCAGCTATTTGATCTAGCATCATCCTCCTAGCATCAAAGCCCTCTTCACCTCGTGAAAAGAAAGATCACCCAACAATACAATGCTCTTTCTCAGATACAAATTATCAACACTTCCTTACAAATTACAAAATTCCAGCCTCTAGATCTCTCAGATGAGGGATCCATTTATAGATGTCTGCAAGGTTGTGAGTCATCTATTGTTTTTTATTAGTGTCATTCCACTGGTTGTTCTTGGTTCCACTTGGAGATTTCTTGGATCTCTTACTCATCCTTGGGTGAATTTAGAGAGGCAAGTGTCATAGGAGAAGTTTCTAGAAGATTCCATGAGCGTCCACTTAGCAAACTATCTCAGACATTTGTCCATTCTTTCTCATTGCACCCGACAGAAGGCTTCTTCAGTATGCATCACACCTGGCTAGTGCAGGAGTCAGTATGCATCACACCCTGACAATGGAGTAGTCAGTATGGTCCAGTTTTGGCCAGCTCTGGGTGGCTTTTCAGGTGGAACTTTTGGGGAATGACGTAATTAGTTTACCATGATCCTTTAGGGTATGGAACAACATTTTTAGGGGTTAAAGAGCCCTTTGTTTAATGACATATAATATTGGGGTTGTAGTGCCCAAATATGTCTATAACAGTTGCCCCCTAAAGCATGAAGTCGTAAATCTTTGATGTCGAGTGAAATGCTTTAACATGAGGGTTTGAGGTTTTTGAAACTGGAAGGTGATTTGTATAAGATACAACAAAATACATCATTAAAATATTTCATGATCTAGCTGAGGCGAGCATTCCCATGCTCAGCTCTATAAATTTATTTTCATGTACATAGGACAGATAATCGTCTGCAATTGTAGACTGGTGATTCTTTACATGTAGATTCATCATCCTAGCTTGGATGATCATATGTGCAGCTTCTACATACATTTGATGTCTTCATATTCCTAAATATATTGCAGCCTGGATGGATGAAACTAGATCTGGGGTCTTCAAAATCATTCAATCTTTGCCCGATGTACAAGTCGATCCATGTGAAAATATGTCCTGAAGTCAAACATGGAGAGACATCGCCTAATTACCAGCTAATAATGTAAGCTATTAACATGCGCAAGAGGAATCACTAATAATGATAATGACCCTCGAGGTACTACAGTATAATTCCCGTGGTGTGAATATTTGATCCGATGTCGAACACCATGCAAAATATTTAGGTCGAAGGCCATTGATGTAAACCTGTCGCCGGAAGTGAGAAAGTTGCCATTGAGGCATGCAAGCTTCAAAGTACTAAAATGGTTGTTTCTAAGTCAACTTCTTGGATAATGAGCTAATGTCGACAAGAAGTGACCCATCGTAGGAGGGCCTTAATGTATCCCACATATACAACATGAAACAAAGCAAATGATTTTCTGGAGGTGAAAACGATCTGATGAGACAAGGTTCAAGAATGGCGGTCATGAAAAATGAAGGGTGAAGGTATTGCAATGGATGGGGCATTAACTAGATGGTGAATTCTCTAAATGACTTCTCTTGAACATATTGGCAAAACTGAGATGGATTGGTAGTGTTAACCCCAAAATATGGATGGTATGGAGGACCAATGGTGATATGACCGGTGAAGGGAATAACCCAACCCGACTCAATCATGCTGATGGAGTGAAAGTGCCATGTTCAAGAGCGACCTGCTACTAATAAAATTCTTCAAGTTTTCTTCCCTTTTTCACCAGTCATTGTTGACCAATACCTCTTTATTTTTTCAAGCTTGAGGAGGATAACATATGCTTGTTCTATAATTTTCCCTTCAGGGACACCTGTCGCTATGTTTTAGCGAGCCTAGCGACAGTGAAACGCGTTCTTGTCTAGGTGGACAAGTTTGTCGCTATTGTTTTTAACGAGTTTAATGACAAGGATAACTCGGTCCTTTTCATGTTTAGAGAGTTTGAAAAGGGACGAAAAGGAAGCTCTAGTAGTTATTTTTTGTAGCATAATCCCTTAAGTCTGAAAAGGGATAAAATAATACGAAAGGGATGAGTTTTCGATAACTTTAGCGAGCCAAAAAGACAAGAACTCGAAATTTTTCTTGAGATAATCCCTCAGGTTTGAAAAGTTTAAAATATATAGGAGGGATGGAACTTCCAATCACTTTAGTGAGCTGGAAAGGCCAATAGCTCGACAATCTTTTCATATTTAACGAGTCTGAGAAGAGTTTAAAGGAGACTCGTTTTTGAGGAATGAGTGGTGTTTCAGGGTAGCAACTGGTTCCGGGTAAGCTTGGAACTTCTCAAAACATGGTGATGTGAAGAGGGTGGCTAATAGGACCACTCATTGCAACTATTCCTCAAAATGGTAAACAATCATGTGAAAGTGTATGATCGGCCAAAAGGATGGAGGTGATGGAAGGAACAAAACCAAGGTTCAAAAGGCTGATATAGTTGCGATCACAGGGGTTATTTACCGAAGGTGGGTTCATTTTTTAACGAGCCTGAACTCTGGGGGAACATATGCTCAGTGGTAGGTTTATTTTTTAATGAGTTTGAACCATATGATAACATTGCTCATAGAAGTAGTCAAATTTTTTTACTGTTTAGCACATGAGACTCTTTCGACGGTCGTTTAACCTGCTCAATCACTCCATCAAATTGATTAGAAATACATATATATGAAAAATGAATGAAAACTAACTTTTTACTTGAAGTACATGAATAGTAACATAAAAAGTAGTTTTACCTTTCACTTTCATCATTTCATTTCAAATTTGGAATTTTGGAGCTCTAGAGTGGTTTCCCCCCTCAAATTTCATCAGTTGATTTCAGGAGATCTGGTGGACTATTATTCGCGCCGTAAAGACTAGGTAGGAGCTACCACTGGACTATTATCTGTGCCATCAGGACCAGGTAAGAGCTAACCCTGAGCTCTTCATTTTCATTCCATCTTTTCTTGATTTTGAGCAAGTTTTTCCATTTTTCTGGGCCCCTGGGGTTTGAAGAATTTGTTCTCTATCCATCAAACCTAGCTTATATCAAAAGGAGCGATGCATACTGAGTTGTACACTGGCTAGTCAGTATGCATCTCACCTTACTCAAACGCAGGGTGCGATGGGCGCAGAAGGGAAACTTTATACAGTGTTTTTTCATGTAATTTTTTCCTGTTTTTGCTCAAATTTAGATCCTAACTCATCTTTTGTTTATGTTTCAGATATTTTTTGGATCAAGATGGTCATCACATGGCATGAACATGAACATGAAGAAGATGACATGATTGTCTTACATGACCAGGGTACAGTTGCTACATTATGTAGCTGTGGTTTGCTAAAGTTCTTCCACATATCCAGCATGAGGCAAAATATCAGTTTGTTGCGGTATTTTCTCGATGCTTGGGATCCGATCGACCAGGTATTCCAGATCAAAGGAAAATCTATTCCATTGACAATCAAGGATATTTACTTTCTAACGGGGTTATCGAGGCGTGGTGCCCCTCTTTCACTATCAAGATCTGCCCATGGAGGCGAATCCGTGAAAGATTATATCCATCAGTTCTGTAGGGATGGATCTCAACCCAACAAAGATGGCAAGATCAATATCTGGGATGTCACTGATCGACCCTTGAGGACTATTTTATTTACCTTTGCTAGATTGGCTAGTAGCGTGGCTTTACACTTGTCAAACAGATCTTACATCCAGTATGCCCTGGAATGCCTAGCACCGAAGGTGTTCAAATGGTGTGAGGTAGTACTTCCTGTCATAAAAGAACAGCTCTCCAAAGTAAATAATGGAAGATCCAAGAATTTTGGCTATGGTTCCATATTGACTGCTTTTGCCTTGGAGATGATTCCACTGATGCAACCTCAGTACATTTCGCTAGGATTGCCAGCACCGGGGGAACCACAGATGCAGAGATGGGTTGATCTTATGGCTAGGCATGTTGTTCAGTCACAAATTTCCTTCTTTGATGCCTTTTTTGAGTGGTTCGACCGTCAGGAGATGGTCTTCGCGGAGTATCCATACGTCGGGATGGATTTTCGAGGCGACCTGGATTTGGCATTACCAGTTGGTGAGCAGTGGAGTGCGACAGGTAAAATGATTCGACCACATCTTTGTTTATCAGTTTTATAATGTTTTTGTGTTTTTAAATGTTATCAAGACTAATCGAACTCATATGTGTGTGCAGATATTGGGCCAGTGCGACTGGCGGCATGCCCATGGGTGGCAGCTGATGCTCCAGTAGGAGAGGCTGTAGGGAGGGCCATCCTTCGAGATCTAGGTGTCATGCGGAAAGAGTCGATAGTGCGGACACAACCGACCTCCCTAGAAGAAAAAGCTTTCTAGTGACAAACAAGACAAATAAACACTACCTTTCTCTAAACATGCATTGAGAATACAAGTAATCAGGGGATCTTAACATACCTTTAGTCCAACGCTTTGTAGTAGTCTAGCCTCGCCGATTCGGATGAGCTCCTCCTTCTCTTCGAAATCTGCATTCACTAACAAGCCAAAAGATTAAATAGCACCTGATAAACTCATAAAACAATACATATCCATCATACAGACCAAGGAGTATATGAAACAAATCATGAATAACAATCTGTTGAGAAAAATGAGTTCATTTGTATTAAGAAGAAACAAAAGGAACCATTACAACCTGAGCCTTGGTGTTGTGCAAGTCCCTCCTAGGGTCCAGCAAGAGTTTTCCTTTACTTTGATCAGCTCACCCACTCTCAAATAAGGCTAGGAAAGGATGGGAATCTCTCCTCTCAAGCTTTACAAGGGAGTCCTAATTCCAGCAGCATCTACCCTTAGGAATGTTCAGCTTTCAACCTCTCCTCCCTTTGGTTCAATTCCTGTATTTATAGTGCTCTAGAGGAAGTTATTCAGGTCCACCATCAATGGGATAAGCCCCTCTTTGGATGGGATAGCTCCCCTCTTGATGGGATAAGTTCCTCTTTGGTAGGGATACATGAACCATCTGGAGGCGCTTCATACACGTCAAACAAGCTTCTAGAATGCTCTAGAAATGACCACAAGTAACTTTTTGGGAGTGAAACTTGCGCCTTTTGACCTTTACAGGAGTACGCACCCATTGCTTTATAGACAGAGCGTACAAGTACGCAGGTATTGTGAACTTGGGGTGCGTACACGCAGGTAAGGCTAAGAGAAACTGCGTACCCAGAGATATATAGATTTTTAATGACTTTCTCTCTTTCTTGGAGTTTGACATGGAGAGCAGAGGTATGAGGCTTGCCAAGGAGGATAGTATGACAGTTGATGAAGCCATACTAACTGCAAATAGTCATGGTGACAAATTTTAGTGTAACACTAGGCATATCAGAGACCCTGGCAGTGTTGCAGGATCAGGTCGAGGGCCTCACTCTCGGTATTCAGGATGTCAAGACCGATGAGTTACCCTTGAGGTTATAGCGCCACACTACTGGTGTGCCAAGTCGATGGACTCAACTCTTGCGCATGATCGCACAGGCGGTGACATGTTATCACTAGCATCATTAGTCTAGGATGTTTTTTTGCATTCATTTTTGAGTTTCTTGGTCATGTGACCGATTTTGTCTTGGACACAAAACATTTTGTAAAAACTACAAACAGTTATATATTTTTGATTTTTAGAGTTTTATTTTGGTTAATTTATGCAATCCTGATGCAAATGTTAATGTAAAATGCTTTCTTTACAAATGCTGCAAATGTCTATCTAACACATAATTTGCTAATGAATCAGTTAATGTGTTTAAGTTTTTGGAAATGTGTTGATATTGAATGTAATCAAACTGTCTTTCCAAAATCCTGACTCTTAGGAAGATAAGATAAATAACTGGGTTCCGAACGGAATAAATGCCAGTAAGCTATAGAATGACGAGTTGTGAATCTAGCCTGACAATGAGTCGCCATATGCCATGTGAAATGGCATCAGAGAAAAGTTCAATCAACGTGCTATATCTAACAATGTTGTTCGTTGATTGACCAATACATATCCCCCTAAAACTCACGAACTCACCGCTTGGAGTGAAAATGGCTCAGGCTGCAGAAGATAGATTCCACGTACTACAACTAGCTTCATCGGCATACCCAACAAATGGTTCCAAAAATTCTGACATCTGCAACAAATGCAAAGTGGATTACCTAACCAAAATGATAACTCGAAAAGAAAACAAAATTGTAACAAAACATATATACAAAGAGATTACTACACTTAATCAAGCATAGTAACGCTTAAGATACAACCCATTTCAAGGTTGTGACAGTGGAGTCCCATCATAATCGACCAGCTTGTAGTTTCCTTTTGTCAATACTTGTTTAATAATGTAGGGGCCCATCCATAATGGTTCGAACTTACCTGCTCCCAATTTGTCAGAGTCCTGATCATAAAGCAAGACCAGGTCACCTTCTGATAAGACACGAGGCTTGACATTTTTGTCAAATTGCACCTTGACACATTTCTTATGTGCTTTTTTAGCCAGCACGGCATCACGACGGGTTTTATCTAGGTGGATTAGTTCCAAGAAACGAGCTTCTTCCTCTGAAGTTTCAGGAAGTAGATAAATTGCAAGCTTGAGAGATGAAATTTCGCACATAATTGGTAAGATAGCTTCTAGACCATACACCAACTGAAAGAGCATAAATCTAGTCGCATTTCTCACCGAAGTCCTATATGCTAACAGAGCTGAGTACAGGATTAAATGCCAATTCTGTTTGTGGACTCCAATCATTCTCTACAACATGCGCTTAAGGAATTTGTTGATCACTTCAACCTATCCGTTAGCCTGCGGATAATATGGAGTAGAACTATTGCAGGACAATCCTAATTTGGTAGTTAAATCAACCATCATGTGATTGTGAAAGTGCGATCCATGATCTGTGACTATAGCCTGTGGAACACCGAATCTAGAGACTACATGATTAAAAAAGAAAAGAGAAGCTGTTTCGCCACTGTTGTTTAATGTAGGCATCGCCTCGGCCCATTTTGTAAAATAGTCGACAGTGACTATAATATACCTATGCCCCCCAGGCGAGGTGGGGTTACATGTCATGAAATCAATGCCCCATTTAGCCAATGGCCCAACAACAACTACTAGATGAAGTGGTCCAGGTGGACCTAATCTGGTTTTGTGATAAAAAATCTAACAAGCATGGCAACTTCTCACTGCAATTATGCAATATTTAAATATAGTGGGCCAGAAGTAACCAGTTCGTAAGATATTTTGTCCAGTAGCATAACTAGATAGATGCCCCCCACACGCTCCTAAATGACAGTCATTTAGAACTTTTTCGGCCTCCTCATGCATGAGGAACCTTCGCAGAACTGTATTGACACCAAGACGGTAAAGTGTATCATTGACGATCATGTAGTATTTGGCTTGGTATCAAATACACCGTTGTTCCGAGCGAGAGGTGTTTAGCCTAAAAGTTTGGGTTTCGAGATAGATCAATATATCTCCATACCACAGATCGCTTGACGATATCAGAAACAAAGTCCCATCCATGATTGATGCTTTAGATGTTAAATCGTTGGATGATGATGGAAGGTCACAAAGTAACTCCGCGAAGATGAGAGACTTCTTTGATTTGGATTTGGTGAATTCTAGATCAAACTCTTGCAAAATGGCTATCCATTTGGAATATTTCCCCCCCAGTAATTGACGCGACAGAATGTAGGTCATAGGGTTGCAATCTGACACAATAGTAGTTTTGCAAAAGAGAATGTAGTGTCAAAATCTCTGTACTGCTTGAACAGCTACTAAAGCTAGCTTTTAAACATAGGAGTACTTGCTTTCTGTATCATTTAAGTTGTGGCTTAAATAATACACAGGATGTTCTATTCCATTGTCTTCTTGCACTAAAACCATGGCGATGGTTGTATCTGTAGAGGCAAGATATAGGTTAAAGTATTTTTGATGGTCAGGAGCATACATTAATGATGCTTTTATTAGGGAACCTTTTAAAGCATCAAATGAAGCTTGCGCAACCTGATCCCAGTTGAAGGGTACTTCTTTTTTCAAAAGACGCGTATAACCTTTAGCAAGTTCGGCATTATTTGGAATGAACCTTCTTAGAAGGTTAGCTTTGTCTTGAAGGTGGGACGATGGTGGTAATCTTCCTACGGTGTCTCTCATATCATTTTCGACTGAATTATTCCTTCATATGTAGAATGTATACGAGACCAAGGGTTGGAAGAGGTACCATACTCTAGAGACCTATCTATCCAAACACTCGCTGAGTGTTGATTTGGGTTCACCGCCCAGGCCTAGAAAATTGATTGCTACAAAGATTCTATGGGGCTTGGGGGCAACACCTCGCGATGATCCACACTATCAAAATGGTCAGAGTTCTTCTTAATCTTTGATGATGTAGAAGATATCATATGACAGGTTTCCACTGTGGCCACTTTTGCCAGATTACTTGGAGGTGGGAGGGCAAAAGTACCCATTAAGGAAGGGTCTTTTAGGAGACCTACTCCGACATTTTGAAGTGATTGAGAACTTCCATGGATCAATGGAATGCTTCCAGTAGCTTGTGAACTGTTGGGGAAAAGGGTTAGTTGGTCAACGATTGTAATCCCTCCTTGGAAGGGAAATGCAATCATTCTAAAATATGTCGACACAATGGCAGCCATAGCATAAATCCAGGGCCTTCCCAGTAAGATATTGTAGTCAAGGTTTCCATCAATGGCCTTGACTTCAATTGCTATTGTCTTGGCCCCCAGTTCAACCTGCAAGTTACTTAATATCCCATATGGCATGTATGTTCTTCCATCGAACAATTTTAATGTCATTGATGATCGTGAAAAGGGTGGTGAGCCTAAATTTTTCCAGCAACTTATTGACATAATATAGGTAGATGCCCCCTCATCAATGATTGTTCGATGAACAATTTTATTGAGGGCTTTTACCTTTATAATGAAAGCAAGTTGGACTAGTAACTGAGGTTCATATCCTTTATGGTTAAAGGCCATAAGATTGGATTTTGTTGGATCAATCCCACCTATTGGTGATAACAAAGCCTATTTTTGGGAGGGGAAATTCTACAGTACTTTAAGTTTTGACATAGCGGATGGCGATTGATCCAGATCCTCCACTATATTATAATTTTGTGTTGCTCGAGCACGAGGATTAAATGTCGATTTATGTACTACTCCCTTTGGCGGCTTTATAGTTAATTCAGGAATGATGGGCTAGCAAAGTTGTTGTCGAACTACTGGGTTGATCTATAGCCTTGTTATTTGACGACTATGGATTCCCATAATCTTTATTCCTTGTCGATATCAAAGCAACATTTTGTTGTTTTGAGATGGATAGCATAAGCACTTGGGATGGAGAAGCATGATTGGTAGCAACTAGATTGGTTTCTGGGCTCAGAAACAGATTAGTTAACACCGCTGAGGTATTTGAGTCTTTAACAGTTTCATAACCTTAGCTCGATGTGGACAATTCTTCATCCAATGGTCCTCGTTACATATGTAACATGGTTGATGAGGTTTCTTTTGCCTAGTAGGATTTTTAGAAGATTTTTCAGGAGGTGAATTTTCCTATTTCTTCTTCTTATTTTTCCTTTTCTTCTTGCCCCCTGGTTGCTTTGGATTCTTGCCCTTGTCAGATGACACGGCATTAATTTCTGAGGCAAGAGGTTTGTCAATTTCTTTTTGACTAGAAACCGCAAGGGCTTTTTTAGATGGAGCCTTTGTGGTTTTTGTGCTTGTGGTAATGATCACACCATCACTGGCGTGAGAGTCCCTATTTGATTTATGAGGGGGTGGAATGGAAAATTCTGGTCTATGAGCGTAAGGAATTTTGTCATAGAGTGTGCCAGACTGAGTATAGATCAAGTCTAAATATTGGGCACGAGAAATGACTTGCTCTTCAGTGAAAAATCCTCCTTTTTCCACGTCCTCAGTAATAGAAGGCAATAAGGACTTGATAAACCACTCAGCTAGAAGCTGATCAAGAACATATGTCTTTACCATTCGACGACGGCGTCGCCACTCATGAATATGATCAGATATGTGAGTGGCCATGGTCTGTTTAAAGTTGGTAAGGAGTTCTGTTCCCGTTTTGTAACTTTTGGGTAATTGAAAGTGGGTTAGAAAATTAGTGGCAGGGGCGCTGAAGTTATCGAACAAAGATTTAGGCAATTTAATATACCATTTCACTGCTGGACTAGTTAGTGTTCATTGAAAAAGGTGAAGCCTAATCGAATCATCATTCAGGGTGTTAGATGAGCACCACAAATGAAATGTCATTACATGATTCGATGGATCTTCACCTGGATTTCCATTGAATTTAGGAATATCAGAGGGAAGTTTATGAGGAATCGCTGGCCACCAAGGGGCATATGCAATTGGATCATTCGTCAATCAGTTCAAATCTAGTAATTCTAGAGTCGCTACAAAAGGAAACTATTGATTTAGGTTAGGTGAAGCATACCGAGGATAAGATGGAATCGCTTGAGCAGTAGGTCTTTTCATACCAGCATAATGTATCTCATGCTGGTAACTTTGATAAGGTTGTTGGACATAACCATTATAGTATGGTTGTTGATAACCATTTTGAAAACCTAGTTGTCCATTACCTACAAAGCCTTGTTTCTCAGGTCCTTGGTAAGTTTGCTGGAATTGTGGTTGTTGATATTGTACCAACCATGGTTGTTGGACCATTTTCTGTTACCCAATACTGGAAGATTGACTAAGATGTGGAGTGATAGTACCTGTTTGATCCTGAGTCCTTCTAGGTAAGGAAGCACTAACCTGAGGTTGTGATTGAGCTATAGAGACAAGAGGCTGTTGTATTACAACCTGAGAGACTTGAGGTTGACACACAACAGGAAGTGCTTGTACTTGTGACACAGTCACAATAGTAGGTGTAGTGGGAATATTCGACACAAGTTGGGTCGGTTGTATTGAATATACAACCCTTGGTTGTTGAGGCAGTATTGGTACCCAACCGCTGGATGTAATTCTAGTTTGACCTGAATTTTGTTGTAAACTCTCATATGGTTGTTCTCCAGGAGGGAACAATGAAAAATCATACTGCCCTCCATATGGCGGCAGTCCAGTGTTCAAAGGATATATCGGTCTTTGAAGACTGGTCTGCCCAAATTGATACTGGCATGCTGGATCAACTTGTTGAGTTTCAACATAAGAAATACCAGATGGGACTTCGGATGAACAAATAGGAACAGACCATGTCGTCAAAACAACCCCTGAATGGACTCTAGCTAGTGATTGGTAACTAGCCGGGATAGATGGTATACCAACAAACATTGTAGGAATGGCAGCAAGAAGCTCCGTCGTAGTTGTATCGGACAATACAGTCCTAGATGTTGATGGTGTTTAGACATATTTAGTCTATCCAAAAGATTTCTTAGCGATTCAACATGAACTTGCGATGAAGGATGATTTAAAGAACTAACTTCAAGGGTAGAAGGATATAAATGGATCCCAGTTCCAAAATGTAATGGGGTATTGGATGGAAGATCCTATACTATCTCTTCTATGACAATAATTCCAGGTGGAAGAGGTAGGCCATTAGGTTCGTAAAATATTTCTAGAGATGAAGAAGGTATAGCTTCTACAGTAACAGACACTGGAGGGGTGACACCTTCTGAATTTTGGAACTCAACTTCCAGATGTTTAAGTAAGTGAACTTCAGTCTCTAGATCAGCTCTATTTGGAGCTGTTTCAGGTACAGAAGTGTCTATGTTACACTAGGATCAGTTCTAATGTCCTCTTGCCATTGCGGAACTTCTTCTCTAAAGACAGATGTACTAGAAATGATCGGAGTAACTGTAGTCTCTGATGATGTTGAAACACAAGTTTCAAATAAATTAGGTGAACTGGACTCAGTTAAATGAGACTGTTTTTCCTAGAATGGTTTCGTTTCCAGAGTCAAAGATGGTTGACTCGCTAGTCTCCATGAAGGACGAGGTTTTGATTGACTTTCTTCCACGATTATGGATTACTAGATCAACTCAAAATTAAGGGGAAAATAATGTTATTCTGAATTTAAATAGATTTTAATGACGCTTTGACACAAATTTTCTTTTCAAATTTTTAAGAGTCGAGAAAAAGCTAAAGATGACTTTAGTCCCCTTCGATTTTTAATGAGCCTGAAGTGACATAGCTGATGGCGATTGATCCAGATCCTCCACTATATTATAATTCTGTGATGCTCGAGCATGAGGATTAAATGTCGATTTATGTAATACTCCCTTTTGCAGCTTTATAGTTAATTCAGGAATGATGGGCATAACAACTTCTGGCAAACTTGTTGTCGAACTACTGGGTTGATCTATAGCCTTGTTGTTTAACGACTGTGGATTCCCATAATCTTTATTCCTTGTCAATATCAAAGCATCATTTTGCTATTTTGAGATGGATAGCATAAGCACTTGGGATGGAGAAGCATGACCGATAGCAACTAGATTGGTTTCTGGGATCGGAAATAGATCAGTTAACACTGCTAAGGTATTTGAAGTCTTTAACAGTTTCATAATCTTAGCTTGATGTGGACAATTCTTCATCCAATGGTCCTCGTTACATATGTAACATGGTTGACAAGGTTTCTTTTGCCCAGTAGGGTTTTCAGAAGATTTTTTAGGAGGTGAATTTTCCTGTTTCTTCTTGCCCCCTGGTTACTTTGGATTCTTGCCCTTGTCAGATGGCATGGCATTAATTTATGAGGCAAGAGGTTCGTCATTTTCTTTTTGACTAGAAACTACAAGGGCTTTTTTAGATGGAGCCTTTGCGGTTTTCGTGCTTGTGGTACTGATCACACCATCACCGGCGTGAGAGTCCCTATTTGATTTAGGAGGGGATGGAATGAAAAATTCTGGTCTAGGAGCATTAGGAATTTTGTCATAGAGTGTGCCAGACTTAGTATAGATAAAGTCTAAATATTGGGCATGAGAAATGACTTGCTCTTCAGTGACAACTCCTCCTTTTGCCACGTCCTCAGTAATAGAAGGCAATAAGGACTTGATAAACCACTCAGCTAGAAGTTGATTAGGAACATACGTCTTTACCATTCGATGACGACATTGCCACTCATGAATATGATCAGATATGTGAGCAGTCGTGGTCTATTTAAAGTTGGTAAGGAGTTCTATTCCTGTTTCGTACCTTTTGGGTAATTGAAAGTGGGTTAGAAAAGTAGTGGCAAGGGCGCTGAAGTTATCGAACAAAGCTTTAGGAAATTTAATATACCATTTCACTACCAGACCAGTTAGTGTTCGTTGAAAAAGGTGAAGCCTAATCGAATCATCATTCAGGGTGTTAGATGAGCACCACAAATGAAATGTCATTACATGATTCGATGGATCTTCACCTGGATTTCCATTGAATTTAGGAATATCATAGGGAAGTTTATGAGGAATCGCTGGCCACCAAAGGGCATATGCAATTGGATCATTCGTCAACCAGTTCAAATCTGGTAATTCTAGAGTCGCTACCAAGGATAATTTTAGGGGCGAATGTTCGCCCTTTGGCGAAATTAAGGGGTTTTAAATTTTTAGTGGGCGAATATTTTGTATCATAGTACATTTTTACAAATCACCTCAAATAGCCCACCTTATTTTAAGGGAGAGGGGAAAAAAGGTAAATTTAGCCCTTGAAATTAGGACTTACAACCTTCCATTCGCCCATTTTCAAGAATAGGTTTTATTTAAGTGAATCCATTCGCCCATTTTCAAGAATAGGTTTTATTTAAGTGAATCCTATGGGCCAAATACCATATTTATAAAAGAGGTATGGTAAATAAATAAAACATTTTTTTATATTTACTCCATAAGTCACCTTATATACATGTAAGGGTGTAAACAAATAAAAATATAAGTAAAGTGGAGGTATGGTAAATAAATAAAACGTCTTTTTATATTTACTCAAAAGGTATGGTAAATAAATAAAAATATAAATAAATTAGACGTATCGTAAATAAATAAAACCTCTTTTTATATTTAGTCCATAACCTTGTTCTATTTATGAAGGCTCAAGAAAGAGGTTTTATTTAAGTGAATCCTATAAATACCATATTTGTGGTAAATTAAAAAAATATAAATAAACGAGAGGTATGGTAAAAAAATAAAACATTTTTTTATATTTACTCCATAAGTCACCTTATATTTACGAACACTCACCAAAATGGCACATGGTATTGACCCATGGTATTCACCTAGAATGTAGCCTATTTAAATGGGGGAATTAAACCAGCATGTAGCCTATGCTAAGATTCACTAGGACTTTACAAAGTTTTATTATTTAGTGAAAGACTCGCGAAGATCTTACAAGATTTTATAATTGAGTAAGATATTCTAATAAAAATAAAAATGGCACATGGTATTGACCCATGGTATTCACCAAAATGGCACATGGTATTGACCCATGGTATTCACCAAAATGGCACATGGTATTGACCCATGGTATTGACCTGGAATGTAGCCTATTTAAATGGGGGAATTAAACCAGCATGTAGCCTATGCTAAGATTCACTAGGACTTTACAAAGTTTTATTATTTAGTGAAAGACTCGCCAAGATCTTACAAGATTTTATAATTGAGTAAAATATTCGCCATGCTTGGTGAGAGATTCGCCAAAAAATTATATATACATATTATATTATTGATAAAATCGCCTTCCATTTTTCCTATATACCATGGAGATTCGCCCATTTATTATATTTATAAATTTAGGGGGGGTTCTTAAAATTTTCTCTAGTCGCTACAAAAGGAAACAGTTGATTCAGGTTAGGTGAAGCATACCCAGGATAAGAAGGAATCGCCTGAGCAGTAGGTCTTTGCATACCAGCATAATGTATCTCATGCTGGTAACTTTGATAAGGTTGTTGGAAATAACCATTATAGTATGGTTGTTGATAACCGTTTTGAAAATGCGGTTGTCCATTACCTACAAAGCCTTGTTGCTCAGGTCCTTGGTAAGTTTGCTGGAATTGTGGTTGTTGATATTGTACCAACCATGGTTGTTGGACCATTTGCTGTTACCCAATACTAGAAGATTGACCAAGATGTGGAGTGATAGTACCCATTTGATCCTTAGTCCTTCCAAGTAAGGAAGCACTAACCTGAGGTTGTGATTGAGCTATAGAGACAAGAGGCTATTGTATTGCAACCTGAGAGACTTGAGGTTGACACACAACAGGCAGTGCTTGTACTTGCGACACAGTCACAATAGCAGGTGTAGTGGGAATATTCGACACAGGTTGGGTTGGTTGTATTGAATATACAACCCTTGGTTGTTGAGGCAGTATTGGTACCCAACCACTGGATGTAATTCCAATTTGACCTGAATTTTAATGTAAACTCTAATATGGTTGTTCTCTAGGAGGGAACAATGAAAAATCATACTGCCCTCCATATGGTGGCAGTCCAGTGTTCAAAGGATATACTGGTCTTTGAATACTAGTCTTCCCAAATTGAAACTGGCATGCTGGATCAACTTGCTGAGTTTCAACATAAGAAATACTAGATGGGACTCTGGATGAACAAATGGGAACATACCATGTCGTCAAAATAGCCCCTGAATGGACTCCAGCTAGTGATTGGTAACTAGCCGGGACAGATGGTATACCAACAAACATTGTAGGAATGGTAGCAGGAAGCTCCAGCATCGCTGTGTCAGATAATACAATCCTAGATGTTGATGGTTGTTCAGACATATTTATTCTATCCAAAAGATTTCTTAGCGATTCGACAAGAACTTGCGATGAAGGATGATTTAAAGAACTAACTTCAAGGGTAGAAGGATATAAATGAATCCCAGTTCCAAAATGTAATGGGGTATTGGATGGAATATCCTCTACTATCTCTTCTATGGTAATCATTCTAGGTGGAAGAGGTAGACCGTCAGGTGCGTAAAATATTTCTAGAGCTAAAGAAGTTATAGCTTCTGCAGTAACAGACACTAGAGGGTGACACCTTCTGAATTCTAGAACTCAACTTCCAGATGTTCAGGTAAGTGAACTTTAGTCTCTGGATCAACTCTATCTGGAGTTTTTTCAGGTATAGAAGTGTCTATGTTACACTAGGATCAGTTCTAATGTCCTATTGCAACTGCGAAACTTCTTCTCTAAAGGCAGATGTACCAGAAATGATTGGAGTAACTGTAGTCTTTGATGATGTTGAAACACAAGTTTCAAATAAATTAAGTGAACTGGACTCAGTTAAATGAGACCGTTTTTCCTAGAATGGTTTTGTTTCTAGAGTGAAAGATGGTTGACTCGATAGTCTCTGCGAACGATGAGGTTTTGATTGACTTTCTTCCATGATTGCGGATTACTAGATCAACTCAAAATTAAGGGGAAAATAATGTTATTCCGAATTTAAATAAATTTTAATGATGCTTTGACACAACTTTTCTTTTCAAATTTTTAAGAGTCGAGAAAAAGCTAAAGATGACTTTAGTCCCCTTTGATTTTTAATGAGCCTAAAGTGACATAGCGGATGACAATTGATCAAGATCCTCCACTATATTATAATTCTATGCTGCTCGAGCACGAGGATTAAATGTCGATTTATGTAATACTCCCTTTGGCAGCTTTATAGTTAATTCAGGAATGATGGGCAGAACAACTTCTGGCAAAGTTGTTGTTGAACTACTGGGTTGATCTGTAGCCTTGTTTTTTGACGACTATGGATTCCCATAATCTTTATTCCTTGTCGATATCAAAGCATCATTTTGCTATTTTGAGATGGATAGCATAAGAACTTGGGATGGAGAAGCATGATTGATAGCAACTAGATTGGTTTCTGGCCTCGGAAATAGATCATTTAACACCGCTGAGGTATTTGAAGTCTTTAACAGTTTCATAACCTCAGCTCGATGTGGACAATTCTTCATCTAATGGTCCTAGTTACATATGTAACATGGTTGACAAGGTTTCTTTTGCCCAGTAGGGTTTTCAGAAGATTTTTCAGGAGGTGAATTTTCATATTTCTTCTTATTATTTTTCCTTTTCTTCTTGCCCCCTGGTTGCTTTGGATTCTTTCCCTTGTCAGATGACACGACATTAATTTTTGAGGCAAGAGATTCGCCATTTGATTTTTGACTAGAAACTGTAAGGGCTTTTTTAGATGGAGCCTTTTCGGTTTTTGTGCTTGTGGTACTGACCACACCATCACTCGCGTGAGAGTCCCTATTTGATTTAGGAGGGGGTGGGACAAACAATTCTGGTCTAGGAGCATTAGGAATTTTGTCATAGAGTGTGCCAGACTGAGTATAGATCAAGTCTAAATATTGGGCACGAGCAATGACTTGCTCTTCAGTGACAACTCCTCCTTTTGCCACATCCTCAGTAATAGAAGGCAATAAGGACTTGATAAACCACTTAGCTAGAAGCTGATCAGGAACATACGTCTTTACCATTCGACGACGGTGTCGCCACTCATGAATATGATCAGATATGTGAGTTGCTGTGGTCTATTTAAAGTTGGCAAGGAGTTCTGTTCCCATTTTGTACCTTTTGGGTAATTGAAAGTGGGTTAGAAAAGTAGTGGCAAGGGTGATGAAGTTATCGAACAAAGCTTTAGGAAATTTAATATACCATTTCACTACCAGACCACTTAGTGTTCGTTGAAAAGGCGAAGCCTAATCGAATCATCATTCAGGGTGTTAGATGAGCACCACAAATGAAATGTCATTACATGATTCAATGGATCTTCACCTGGATTTCCATTGAATTTAGGAATATCAGAGGGAAGTTTATGAGGAATTGTTGGCCACCAAGGGGCGTATGCAATTGGATCATTCATCAACCGGTTCAAATTTGGTAATTCTAGAGTTGCTACAAAAGGAGACTGTTGATTCAGGTTAGGTGAAGCATACCCAGGATAAGATGGAATCGCCTGAGCAATAGGTCTTTGCATACCAGTATAATGTATCTAATGCTGGTAACTTTGATAAGGTTATTGGACATAACCATTATAGCATGGTTGTTGATAACCGTTTTGAAAATGCGGTTGTCCATTACCTACAAAGCCTTGTTGCTCAGGTCCTCGGTGTAGAAATTTTGAATAATTTAACACATATTCAATGGAGATTATCCTGATCATGTACTATTGCGGAAAACATACACAATACATAAGCTCCTCTACGTTGATCAACAATATAGCAGCATCAATACCAATAAAACATCAAGAGCATTCACACATTAACACAGTATGTATCCCGGGGAAAGCATCGCACTAAAAACCCCAACTATCTGTATATTAATGATTGAGTCATGTAACATTACAGAGCATAATACTTCTCACAAGTATCTCCACCTCTGTTACACACAATACAACTCAGATCTGATCTCCAAATCTCTTCCACTACTTGCCTGCCTCCACTGCTCAATACCTGCTCAAGAACTGATGAGAATGGCTTCCCAAACTCGTTTTTCACCTGCAAAATAGTCACTCACTCTTTGTGGACGTGAGAAAAGGCTAAAATGTGGGCCAAATACGTGAGCAAACTCATTGGCATACTCAATCCCTTGATTGTGCAAGATCTGATGCACAACTATAGTCACAACTGATAGCAATCTGATTCTCTACCACCTGTCCCTGTTGAACTGAACATGCACTGACATGCAACTGAGTTAACTGATGTATTCATTAGTTGTATTATGAGTTAATTAACTTGTGAATTAATTAATAACTAATTCACTCAACTCATCTCTAGTCTATTTGCCAGTTAGACTAAATACAACCAGTTTAACAAAGCTAAACTGAACACAACTCCATCAACTCCACAATCAACTCCACCAAACTCAACTAATTGAGTTCTAACTGAAGTCATGCATGCAACAACTCAACTGACTCATAAGAAAAGCATATTTCCTTCTGACAGCTGCATGTGCCACTTCTGTAGCTCAAACTGAAGTGCTCCAAGAGAATAAGATTAAGTTTATAGTCCAAATATTATTGTGAGATAATAATATTTGACTTTTCTATTTTTGACAGCCAGTCTAAAAATAGACTTTGATCACTCACACTGTGATCACTCACACTTTCATAAAAAATAGAAGTCCATCTATTTTTCCCAACTTGATCAATCATCCATAAACATAGACATGATCCATATGTCTAAAAATAGACATAGTCTAAAAATAGACTTGCGCCAAAAATAGCCTGCGGGCCCACTTAGTGAAGGCGACTCTTTTCACTAAGCTCCATCATCTTGTTGCAATCTCAACACTCGGTAAGTTTGCTAGAATTGTGGTTGTTGATATTGTACCAACCATGGTTATTGGACCATTTGCTGTTACCCAATACTGGAAGATTGACCAATATGTGGAGTGATTTTACCCGTTTGATCCTGAGTCCTTCCAGTAAGGAAGCACTAACCTGAGGTTATGATTGAGCTATAGAGACAAGAGGTTGTTGTATTGCAACCTGAGAGACTTGAGGTTGACACACAACAGGTAGTGCTTGTACTTGCGACACAATCACAATAGCAGGTGTAGTGGGAATATTCGACACAGGTTGGATCGGTTGTATTGAATATACAACCCTTGGTTGTTGAGGCAGTATTGATACCCAACCGCTAGATGTAATTCCAATTTGACCTGAATTTTAATGTAAACTCTCATATGGTTATTCTCCAGGAGGGAACAATGAAAAATCATACTGCCCTCCATATGGCGGCAATCTAGTGTTCAAAGGATATATCGGTCTTTGAAGACTGTTCTGCCCAAATTGATACTGGCATGCTGGATCAACTTGCTAAGTTTCAACATAAGAAATACCAGATGGGACTCCAGATCACAAATGGGAACAGACCATGTCGTCAAAACAGTCCCTGAATGGACTCCAGCTAGTTATTGGTAACTAGCCGGGACAGATGGTATACCAACAAACATTGTAGGAATGGCAGTAGGAAGCTCCACTGTAGTTGTATTAGACAATACAATCCTAGATGTTGATGGTTGTTTAGACATATTTATTCTATCCAAAAGATTTCTTAGTGATTCGACAGGAACTTGTGATGAAGGATGAATTAAAGAACTAACTTCAAGGGTAGAAGGATATAAATGGATCCCAGTTCCAAAATGTAATGGGGTATTGGATGGAAGATCCTTTACTATCTCTTCTATGGTAATCATTCCAGGTGGAAGAGGTAGACCGTTAGGTTCGTAAAATATTTCTGGAGCTGAAGAAGGTATAACTTCTACAGTAACAGACACTGGAGGGGTGACACCTTCTGAATTCTGGAACTCAACTTCTAGATGTTCAAGTAAGTGAACTTCAGTCTCTGGATCAGCTCTATCTGGAGTTGTTTCAGGTATAGAAGTGTCTACTTTACACTAGGATCAGTTCTAATGTCCTCTTGCAACTGCGGAAATTCTTCTCTAAAGGCAGATGTACCAGAAATGATCGAAGTAACTGTAGTCTCTGATGATGTTGAAACACAAGTTTCAAATAAATTAGGTGAACTCGACTTAGTTAAACGAGACCGTTTTTCCTGGAATGGTTTCGTTTCTAGAGTCAAATATGGTTGAATCGCTAGTCTCCACGAACGACGAGGTTTTGATTGACTTTCTTCCACGATTGCGGATTACTAGATCAACTCAGAATTAAGGGGAAAATAATGTTATTCCGAATTTAAATAAATTTTAATGACACTTTGACACAACTTTTCTTTTAAAATTTTTAAGAGTCGAGAAAAAGCTAAAGATGACTTTAGTCCCCTTCGATTTTTAATGAGCCTGAAGTGACAAGTGCTCAGATGGACCTTTTCTTTTAAGGAGTTGAAAAGGAACGAAAGTGATTACTCTAGAAATCTAGACAGAGTGATTACCAAAGCAATCGCAAAACTGCAATATACACCTTGGTGATAAGTTAAAGAGAAATTACCAAGGACTTATGTACGACAGTCAATCTTCCTGAATGCTGTGTTCAGTGCATTGCGATTGATAGGGTGACAGACACGGCTTCTTATGGATAAAGGATATAAGCCTATTGTGGTCTCCCAATATATACTCAGTGGTACAGGGAGCACAAGTCCATGCTAGCACTTGTCGTATCAAAGAGGAGGAATCACCCAACCTTTGATGAAGGTGATAGTTACTAGATTTTACGACGCCGGAACACGTCTCTAGCGTAGACCTCTAGATGTGTTGCGTTAGGTTCCAAAGCATTGTTAAGTTCATTGAAATTTATTTTAGATTTGATCTTGTTTAGAAGTTTTCCTTTCAATGGTTCACTACGTGATGTATATGTAAAATTCCTAAAAATGCAATCTACAATGATAAACAATCATTGTTTATTTTTAGCAATGAAAATCCTAGCTACTAAGGAAAGAAGATTACGATTCTTTCAAACAAAGAGCAAAGAGCACACACTAAATGCACTTTTCCTAAATCATTTTCCACACATAGTCTAAATGCAAATGCAAATGCATGTATTTGTTTTTCATTCCCCTTAATGTGAAAAATGCCAAAAAATAAAAGTAAGTATAGATCTGAAATATTTTCTTCAAAGCAACATTTCGACAATTTCTTTTCAAAATAGGAAGGAAGACTTAAATGACACTTTTCAATTTCGAATAGAAGATGCTTTCGACACTTCAAATATCAACAAATCAAATCAAATACATGGCAAAAAATTCAATCGACTATCTAGAGAAGGAAGACTTTACGACACTCCTCTTTTTGACACAAAACAACATTTACAACTCTTTTTGCACCAAAACGACACATTGATTTAAACAATTTTTTGAAAAAGGATTGTAAATGATGCACAAATACATAAAAAACATTTACTAATCCTAATCAATGGAGGCTGATATATGTAATGCAAGAAGGCTTCAGTAATGAGACACTGTTCACAAGCAGTAAATCAACTAAACAGAGCTGAAAACAAGGACAAAAACCCCAAATTTCAAAGAGAGAAATAGGTTTAGTCAATAATTGCACCTATGCTTCATAGAAATAAGTATGAATCGCACCTTCTACACTCGGGAAGTGCGATGCATACTGGTTGACAGTGACAGACAGTGCGATGGGCCAAGGAGCGCAACTAATGTAGGTTTTGGTTCAAATTTGCAGCTAAATTCAGTAAATTAAGCTGAGCTATTATGGATAGTAAAGAGAAAATTACAGAGGAATGTTCTCGAGAGGTTACTGAGCTACCAAAAGGGCATCTAGAATGATTGTAAGCCAGATGTTCAAATCATAAACTAAACTAGAGATTGACTAAAGCAACATTCATCTACTTTGTAATTGTAGAGCAAGAGTAGTTTGAAGGCTATCTGGCTAACTTTAGGCTCCGTCTATAGTTTATAAAACAAAAAACAATAAAAAACAAATATCTATTCGATCCCCATCGGAGTCGCCACTTTGTTTCCGGGAAAACTAGTGTCTTTTCAATCTGCTGGCCCCACTAGGATTGGCATCTATCCTAGAAACAAACAATCAAAGCAATTTGCAATTTCCCCTATGTATGGTAGATAAGGGAGAAGCAAAGGGACCAACCTAGATCTTCCTCTTGACTCCTTGCTTGATTTCTCTCCCCCTTGCTAGAGCTTGCAACTCCTCTCCTACTTGTCCCACTTAGAGAATACCTGTAGAAACAAAGTAACAAAACACCATCAAATCATCTTGATCTATCATATCATAAATAATGCAGAATCAAAAATACATTGAACATACAGTGGAATTCACAAATAAAAACATTCACAAATACATGATTGTATGGAGGAAAACTCAAAAAACTTTATTAAAATAGAAGGGAGAATTACAACCTAGCTGTCTAATCCAGCATCAAAGCCCTCTTCACCTCATGAAAAGAAAGATCACCCAACAATACAATGCTCTTTCTCATATATAAACTATCAGCACTTTCTTACAAATGAAAAAATTCCAGCCTCCAGATCTCTCAGATGAGGGATCCATTTATAGATGTCTGCAAGGGTGTGAGTCATCTCTGGGTTTTTGATTAGTGTCATTCCACTTGTTGTTCTTGGTTCCACTTGGAGATTTCTTGGATCTCTTACTCATCCCTGGGTGAATTCAGAGAGGCAAGTGTCATAGGAGAAGTTTCTATAATATTCCATGAGCATCCACTTAGGAAACTGTCTCGGAAATTTGTCCATTCTCTCTCATCATACCCCACAGAAGGCTTCTTCGGTATGCATCGCACCTGGCTAGTGTAGGAGTTAGTATGCATCGCACCCTGACAGTGGAGCAGTCAATATGGTCCAGTTTTGGCTAGTTTTGAGTGGTTTTTCAGGTGGAACTTTTGGGGAATGATGTAATTAGTTAACCATGATCCTTTAGGGTATGAAACATCACTTTTATGGGTTAAAGAGCCCTTGGTTTATCGACATATAAGATTTGGGTTGCAGTGCCCAAATATGTCTATAACATATATGAAGGTACCATTGGAATTCTTAGGATGTCGTCTACACAATAGAGTCCTTAAGAATGCTAACACCTGCTCCAAATCCTTGAAATATTGTCTTGAAGTCAAACTGTCCAGAAGTGCAACAACTCTCCTGTAGCAAGTGTAGTTTGGGAATTTATCTCAAATAATAACACCTATGCATAAATTGAAGGATATTGTTGTTCCTTCATCTATCATTGACAAGAACCTCTTTCACTTTTGTAAAAATATACTCCATTTGGTCAGAAACATATTATGAAGAAAAAATGTCCATAGGAGAAATGATGAGATGAGGTAGTGTATTGCAGCATTGTCTTATTTGAAATAAAACATTAACTTTACCTTTATTTTTCTTTCCCTAAGCTGCTAACTCCCTTTACCTACTGAATTACATGATGGACATGTTTTTGTTTTGAGATATGGTATCATGATGACACATGGAGTGAAAACCCTAGACCATGACCTAAAATGAGGAATTTAACCATTTCATGACCCAAGACATTTAAATGAAGATAGATACCTCGAAGAAGACAATGACCATGATGAGTGATAAAGACCATGAGTATGTGATGGGAGTAGTAGTGACCTAGACATCAATAACTAGTGACCAAATTTTTATTTGAAGATTCAATGAAATGACAAAAAATTGACTTGGCACCCTAACAACACCTTGTAAGAGCATATTTGATCACTGGTGATAGGCTAAGCTGAATGACACTAACATTGGCTTCAGATGGGGATGGCCATTCTTTGAATGTGTCAAGAACACTGTAGAACAAGTAGCCATGTTCATTGGGCATGGAGTCAAAATGCAAAATGCTAGACTCAAACTAAAAACTGACTGAATAACTGAACTGACTTGACTATAAAAAGCATACTGACTGAACATACATATGAAAACACATAATTGAGATCTTAGGGCCTTCACCTTGTGTTTCAAATCCTGATGATAACTGCCCACCTGCTGAAGATGTATATACAATCATATGTAATGATCCCTCTAGTGTAACCAATCCAACAAATGGCTACTTACTTGAATTTTGCTGGTACTTTCCCTGAGAAAGCAGAAAAAACAAAAGCTAGGAAACTTTGAGTGTCCACTGAAGATGTGCTCATGATCCATAAATACAAGAAAATTAATCTTCCCAGATGGCTGCAACAAATCAGCGTAAGAATCCTTAAAAATCTAAAATGTTACCTTGTCTTGAAATCCAACAAAGATACAAGTACTCCTTTCATTTTGATCTGAAAGAATACCTAGTTGTTGATCCATAAGAAGGCATAAGGACGTATGACATTCTACTACCTGAGTGTTGGTTGCAAATTCTTCAAGCATGAGCAACTCTGATTCTATATCTGGCATATTGTCTATCTCAGACACATACTCTTCCAATTCATAGTCTAAATCATCCTTGAACAAAACACATTCTTCAAGATTATTAAACATGTCAACCCTATCCTCTTCATGAAAGAAAATAGTCACTGCTAGCTAATCTCCTTGCAAGAAATATTCATCACAAATTGAATTACGCACAACAAATTCCTATATAGTTTCATCAGTCTCCTGATTGTCATCATTTAAACCCATATTTTCATTTTCAATAATGGAAAAAATTTCTCTTACACATTCTTGACTCTATGAGCACTGCAAACCTACCTTAACTTGGGTTGTAACATGGTTTTTCAAGAGCTAATCTATTTTATCTTCAGATAGAGGAGAACACTTATTTTTGTAGAAATCAACATTGGCTTGGTGATTTTCATTTTCAATATCAGGAATAGGCCTTTCTCTATTTTTATCCCAGTCTGTTTCATCCAAGGAAGAAACTGCTAATTCTTGTTGGGAGGAAAAATCATAAAGGGCTTCTAATATATATTCTTCCATACATCCTTCATCCCCATATGAATTTTCAAGAAATTTAATAAAAAAATTTAGAAATCTCACAACATCTATCCATCGTTGATAAGGAAAAATTGCAGCTTTGATAATGTTGAAAGAAAATTGAATGAAAATCCTTTAGAGAATATAAACTAATAGATGGTAGACTTTCATACCATTTCCTCACTATTTCCTCCAAGGTAGCCATGAAGATCTTCATCAGACAATCTTCAGGAAACTTAGTCTTTAATCCGTGAATATGAAAATGAAATTGGACCAAATGCAAACTAGCATCTTCTCCATCCTAACCTTAAACTTTAGCAGCCCTATTTACCAATCTATACAAGGAATACAATTTGGAAAACCAAGAATATGAGCTTGATTCGTAGGATCATACCTTCGAGTAGTTGAATCCATTTTGAAAACAGTTATGTCAACAAGAAGTTCTTCAAACTACTAGTTTTTTATCAATGGAGTCACCACGAAAATTTTTAACCTTTGGATTCTTAGACACTAGAGTCACCAGGTGAAAGATGCACATCCTTTCTTGTGTCTGATCACTGTTCACCATTAGCAATTAGATCTGATCCTTGTCATTCTTTCCCAGGGAAGATATGATCTTTCATTCCCCAGCAACAATGCCAAAATGTTATCCTCTACAATTTCCTAGGCTGAGGAGGAGATTGAAAGAGGTAACTATTGGCATTATGATACAAGTGTTGTCCTTGATGGCAACTCACAAAGATGACAGATCATAGTGCAACAGGTTAGTAGCAAAGAGTTGATGATCAAACTACAAAGAATGAAGAAAGAAGAGTATATACGCAGGTTCACTATATACCAAGTCACGTACATACGCAGGTTCACTATGTACCAAGTCACATATATACGCAAGTTTGCTATATACCAAGTAGGGTATACACGCAGGTTATATATGCATGTTATACATGCAGGTTCACTATATACAAAGGTGCGTATACACGCGGGATTGCTGATCAAAAGTTGTGTATGCGTATGCACGCACTTTCATGCACGGAAAAGCGCATACATGTGGGAAAGCTTATTTTTGGGTCCGTGGTATTTAGACCTGTGGTTTTGGTCCTTGGTATTGCGTCCAAAATGTTGAACCCAGGTATTGGGTCCCTAGTATTGGTTCTCAATGGTTTTGGACCATGGTATTAAGTAAGGCCTAAGACTATAAAAGGAGAAGAAGATCATTAGGAAAACACATTGAGAAAGTATTGAATATCTGATGAAGTATGAGATCCAGTATGCAAGTTATGGGTTCATGATGCATTGCTTGATCTAAGCTAAGGAGGAATCTCAACAGTTGATGGAGAACAAGATTTAAGGATAGATCAGGATCTAATGGCTTGGAATGAATCATCTCTATACAGTTTGATCTTGTTTAGTCTAGATCTATATACTGATGCATGTAATGTTCTGTAAATGTTATGATCTGGGTATAACTCAAGTTTGGAATAGCTGAAAATCATGAATGAATATTTATAGATATGTACGCGGGTTGGCTTTGGTGAAAGCGAGTATGTATGCTGGTTTGGTTCTTCATAGTAGCGTATACATTATAAGATATGATATTTGAAGTTGCAGTTGGATCTGGCTATTGTTGCAGAGTTCTGCTATCTGTTCTGTGTTCTGGTGACTGTGTTGTTGATAGGGCTTCAGTGTTTCAGTATTGGGTGATTCAGAGATTGATGATGCAAGTGTAGTTGATGGGTGTATTGCAAAGATGATCAATTTTGTGCTTCAATTTTGTTGATGGGTCCAATATGAAAATTGGATGAAACGTGGCCTTTCAGATTATGGTGTTGTGCTTCAGGAGTATCCAGTCTGAAAATTTATGAAACATGGTATTTGGAGGAAGAAAGAGAAGGTTGTAGCCTTTTGTAGGTCGGCACCTACGTATTATTACATTAGCTAGTACAAGAGCTAAGGGGGTGATAGATCCCTTCCAGTAGTAGCTGGTAAACGAGTAAAGGTTGGAGCATTTCAGTAGGCCGGCACCTACGTACTAGTAAATGGATCGGCTAGTACAAGAGCTAAGGGGGTTGTAGCTCCCTTCCAGGAGAGTCTGGAGAACGAGAGAAGGTTGTAGCCTTCTGCAAGGAGAAGCCTATGTACTGGTATAAGATTGCACCAGTACAGAACTATTGTAAAAAGAAGTTTCTTATTAAAAAGAAGATTGAGAAGACTTGCAGTAGGTGGTTTTCACCCACATTGGGTTTCCACCTTACATCATGGTGTTCATGTGTGCTTCTTGTGTGTGATGATCTGTTCTATTTTACTGCTCCTTTTTACTGTTCATATGGTTAATAATGTTCTAATGCACTTATTAAGGATCAACTAACTGAATCTTAATTCTACTGGATATACGCTTGTTGCATTACACACAGTTGAATATACACACAGTTTTCCTTAACTGAAGTAGTGTATATGAATCTTAATATGGAAATGAAAAATTTATATTGATTTGATAATACTGATTCGCCCCCCCTTCTCAGTATTATTTCCAATAGTAACCTCAAACTAGTTTCATCTCAATAGATATCCCTACTGAGCCAGAGAGGGATCTCTCAAAGGATTTGTCAATGAATATATGCAAAGAGACAGGTTTTAGGATAGATATATAAGTTTGTTTTGAGTATTTGTGAATTTAGGCTTTTTAGGTTTGCTGGACTAGGGTTTATAACAAATAATTAGGTCAGGGCTTCAAGTATGCAGAGACAAGTATAAATAGGAGCTAGATATCAGTATGTTATGGTGCACATAGAGTGTTTGTCAATGTAACATAGATTTTTGAGTTTCAGATAACCTAATGAGCATGTGAAAGCATGAATTCATTAGGTTTAGAAGAAAGGAAACACAAGTATGAATTCCACAAAAACAAAGCTTAAATTCAAGATTCCTATCTATATAACTGCAAGGAAATTCATAGGAAGAATATAAAGCATGGAAAGAGAGATTACTTATCCATTAGAAACTGATAGGAAAGGAAAACAACACCATAGACTCACTAAACAATAATTCCTGAAATATATCTGCAACTACTCCTGCATTAGATGTAAGAGAACATAAGGTACAAGCTTCTCCACAAAAATCCAACCCTTCTCTTTGAGTGAGAAATGATATATATAAACTCAATCAAACATCTTCCAATCTCCAGGAGTCAAATTCCTAGGTGGTGGATTTCCAAGATTCTCTCAACCGATAGGTAAGAGTGAGAAGGCCAAATACAAACTCTTCTCTTAGACTTTGTTTTGAATTTTGCTTCCTTATTGAGCCCTAATTAACCATAAAAACGACCTATGATGTCTATGTATACATGATTACATCATCTTTCCTTGAACTACTTCAGTTACATCATGATTTTTGACTTTCACCAAGTCAAACTATAAAAACTAGAAAATCACACAGTGAAAATTTAAAATAAAACTTAGAAATGTACAGAAGTGCAGCGCTGAATTTAAGCCAAATTTTAGGTGCCATCTTGAAGTTAAAATTGAAATATGAGAGAATGGTCAACTGGCCTTGCCTATCTACTTTCCATAAAACCTTGAATTTTTGAAAATGACCCATGGGAAGGACTTCAAAAGTTGATTCTCCCAAGGTGTCCCCAAAAGCACAACGCCTATCAAAAAGAGTGGCAGAATGATGATTTTTGACCCCTTTTTCTCCCTTTTCTCAAAATATTAGCCCTGTTTGAGAAATATGATGAAATGGGTTTTTAGAGGAGGTCATAATATTTCCAAAAATGTAAGCCACTTATCATTTTGATCTCTAAGGAAAAATCATAAAGCCAAGGTGCTACGTTTCTGTGACTAGTCCAATTTTTGAATTTGGCACCAAAATTCTCAGAAAACGAAAAATGCTCAGAAAACCTTCAAATTGGTCATGAAGTGTAAAATGGGGTATTTTATGCTCTCATGGATGTTTCAGAAAGAATCTCCAAGTTATCCCTCTCATTTTTGTCCTTTAGGGTTTGCTTTAGCTTGTTTTTTAGCTGCTCGAGCTTGATGTTGCAAATCATGTTTCTGGTCTAATAATGATGGGCCATGTGCCTCAATAGCTGATGATCCCTGTTAGCTTTGTCAAGAAGCTGTTCTAAGTTTTCATTGACCTTACTTAGCAAACACTCCCTATCCTCATTGATCTCCAAGGCAATTATGTCTTTCATGTCTAGGTCTTTATCTAGTAAATTATGTCCTTTCTCCTCCTTCAATGCCCTTTTGAGTCCCTTAGTCCTTGGCCTCTTTTTTCTAACTTTTTTTTTAGGTTCCTCATCTTCAACAGGTTCCAACACTGCTTTAACTTCACCTCCTTTCTGTGGCATATTGGACTGCTCTTCCTCCATGATGAGTTGTCTAGCTTTAAGATGACTGTTTTCTTATTCTAGGAAGGAGATAAAGAACATTGATCTTGGCATGTTGTCCATGATTTCTCTGTTCTGAGAATATTTCTCTTTGATAGTCTATTGCATGTTTGAAGGCTCATTTTCTATTTCCAAGTCCACCAATTCAAATTCATGCTCAATCAAGTCTTCATCCTATATATGTGATCCCTATTTTGCTAATGTATAAGGCTTGGCCCTTTTCTTAACCTGAGAAGTAAACACAACCTTTTTCCTCTTTGATACATTCTAGTCACCTTAGGTCTAGGTGCTTTATGAACCTCCATTAGCTTTCTTGATGACCCTACATCCATATGCTATGTTGATGTGTCTTGGTGATGGCTTGGTGAAGTGGTCTCATTTCATTTTGGAAACCCTAGATGATAGGAATGGGGAAAAAATAGTGAAAAGTGATTAAAGTGGTGAAATGAGGGAGTTAGGGAAGGGAGATGATGATAGGGGAATTTTGGGACATGGATAGGGGTTATATAAAACTTAGGAAGTTTGAATGGAGTGAAATGAGAGAGAGAGATGATTAGGATAAATTGAGAAACAATGTTGCAAGGAAATCTGCCCAAAATGCTAGGTATGAGCTAGGGTTTATATAAGGATGAGGTAATCTGAGGATTAATAGGTTATTTAGTGAATCAAAGGGTTCTTTAAACATGTACAGAGGTATAAGGTTTAGAATTTTCATGTTTTCAATTTCATAACTAACCAAACAATCAGTTACACTGGTGCTTGCAGCATGCAAATTTCACCTAAACCCTAGATGAATAAAACTTGCATTTGCATTCATCTTGCAAAAGGAAAAAGGTGTGAAAAAGGATGATACTTACTTGTGAACGAGCTTAGAATATCAAGAAGTAGGAGCGCAAGCTCAAAATTGAAATTTGGGTGAGTTTGGATGAGTTTTGAGCTACTCTGGCATAAGTGCAACGTAGTTCATGGAAGTGCAGAGCAGTGTCCAGAAGCGCAACACCACCTTCAGAAGTGGAATGCCAACTTTCAACCTGATTTTGGAGGACTTAAGATGCTCAAAATTGAGAATTTGATAGCTCGTTGGGAAGCTCCTGAATTCGACTAGAAGATGGATCCATCAAGAATGTAATTTGGATACTCTAGCAAGGAGAATAATTGATTTTCCCAAGGTCTCTCCAAAAACACAGTGTGTCTCTAACAAAAGGAAATGCCAACTTGCAAAGAAATTTTTGACACCTTCCACTAATCCAAATCACTACCTGAAGGTACCATTAGAAATCTTAGGATGTCATCTACACAATAGAGTACTTAAGCACTGCAAACACCTGTCACAAATCCCTGAAAAATGTTTTGAAGTCAAACTATCCAGAAGTTTAGCAACTCTCCTGTAGCAAGTGTGTTAGAAAATTATATATTACAAAGCAATGGAAGACATAAAATATTGCAAAAATATAAACATAGAAAACACATAAAAAAAGAGAGACATAGATATACTGGTTCACCCAGTTTGGGCTACGTCCACCCCGACTAACCAGTCCTTCCTTTCTATTATTCAGAAAAATGAAGAGACACAACCTACAGTAGATCCACTATAATATCCTCTGTTTTCTCTCACAGTCTCACCTCTCTGTTTCTCGCTCGAAGAATACACATATATTTCACAGCCTCAATACAATGCCCTCATACAAAGAGAAGGGTTTCCTTCTAGGGAAAAAAAACCCTATACTAAACATAAGCTCTATCATCAGATCATCCGCCTAATGAATTGCCCAGATTGACTAGAAATTACTATACTTTTACAAGGCAATTTTACATCTGTTTTTAGCTTTGGGGGCACTGCCCCCAAAAGCCCCGCCAGGGGACCGCTGGAACCCGAACCCCCCAGCTAGGGGGGATCGGCCCCCTAGAACCCCCACCAGGGGGGGGACAAGTTCCCCCCCCCCCACCGCTTGGAGGAGTGTACAAACTTCTTGGGGTATACATCTGGCTGAAACAAAGACCTCTAAATAATCATGCTCCACACCCAACAATTTCCCACTTGGAGAATGATTGTAGCAACTCCACCACTGCTTCATTTGCTGGACAATGACTCCTCTTTGGATCTGGCTATTTCTCATCTTCATCGTCATCTTTGAAGACCAATTGAAACTGAGCATACTCTCAGTTTCTCCCTGGTTACAACTTTTGTTAGCATATTTGTAGGATTCTAACTAGTGTGTATCTTTTCCAGCTTCAACTCTCCATCTTCCAACACTGATCGTATGAAATGGTACTTGAGCTGTATGTGTTTAATCCTGGAATGAAATGCTGATTTCTTTGCAAGATGAATGGCACTTTGGCTATCAATATATAACGTGCCCATATCATGCTTCTTACCCAATTCACCCATAAACCTTTGTAGCCAAATCATTTCTTTACTAGCCTTTGTAGCAGCAACATACTTTGCTTCTGTTGTTGAAAGTGCAACAACACTTTGGATTTTTGAAACCCAACTGATAGTTGTTCCACCTATAGTAAATACATATTCTATAGTGCTCCTCCTGTTATCTCTATCACCTGCCATATCTACATCAACATATCCCTGTAGAGTAATGTTTGAACCACTAAAGCATAATGCTTGATTTGTGGTACCTTTCAAATATCTGAGAATCCATTTCATTGCCATCCAATGTTCCTTTCCTAGATTTTTCATGTACCTACTTACAACCCCCACTACATGTGCAATATCAGGCCTTGTGCAGACCATTGTATACATTAAGCTTCCAACTGCTGATGCATATGGAAATTTAGACATATAATCCATGTCTTCTTGGGTCTTTGGGCACATTTCCTTACTAAGTTTGAAATGGCTAGCAAAAAGTGTACTAACTGGTTTTGTATTGTGCATATTAAATCTTTTCAACACCTTTTGTATGTACTCATTCTGAGACAACGTTAATTTGTGATTTTTCTTGTCTCTAGTTATTCTCATACCAAGGATTTGTTTTGCAGCTCCCAAATCCTTCATTGCAAATGATTTGCTAATTTTCTTTTGAGCACATTTATTTCCTGCATGTTAGACCCTGAAACAAGAATGTCATCCACATACAATAACAATATAATATAGCTTCCATTATTTTTCTTTTTTAGATAAACACAATGATCAGAGTGACATCTAGCATAACCTTGTTCAGACATAAACTTGTCAAATTTTAGATACCACTGCCTTGGAGCCTGTTTTAAGCCATATAAGCTCTTCTTCAACCTGCACACTAGTTTCTCCTTCCCTTTCACCTCATATCCTTGTGGTTGCTACATATATATCTCTTCTTCCAAATCCCCATGGAGAAAGGCTGTCTTTACATCTAACTGCTCAAGATGCAAATCTTCAATTGCTACTAGACTTCAAATAGTTATGATTGAAGTCATTTTAACAACAGGAGAAAATATTTCATCAAAATCAATACTTTTCTTCTGTGCAAACCCCTTCACCACAAGTATAGCTTTGTACCTTTGTTTTCATCCATCTTCTTCCTTCAACTTGTAAACCCATTTATTCTTCAATGTAGTTTTTCCTGCAGGAAACTTGACTAAGTCCCAAGTCTGCTTATGCATTAAGGAGTCCATCTCTTCTTTCATGGCTACCTCCCACTTCTTCCTGCTTTCAACCTACATTGCTTCTTCATAACATTCGGGTTCACCAAAATCAGTCAAAAATAAATAATATAATGAAGGAGAGTATCGTTCAGGGGGTATACTTATCCTGGTAGATCTTCTAACACCACTTTCAGGTGTTTGGGGTGCCTGTTGCTATTGTGGTGGTTGTTGATTATTATTATTTTCAGGCACCTTTACTTTTTCAGTGATCTCATCAAGAACTGTGTATTCCTTGTTTTCTTTTTCCTGTTTCTTTTTCTGCAACTGATTCTTATACAAGACCTTTTCATTGAATATTACATCTCTGCTCCTAATGATTTTGTGATTTTCATAATCATATAAGAAATAACCAAAATCATTAACACCATATCCAATAAAGGTACATTTCTTTGATTTTTCCTCAAGCTTTGTTCTATTTTCTTTATTAATATGGACAAAGGCCTCTCATATGATATTCACCCTATGAGTGCCATCAGTTAAAGATTTATTAAACTAAAGGTATTACAGACTCATGTGCTGGTGTGTGTTCTATGTTATTGAAACAACAGATCAATCAGATTTCCAATACATAGAAAACAAAATGGAAAGACAGCAAAGAAATACAGTAAGCAACACAAAGACAAAAACCATTTTAATAATGAGTTCACCCTATTCTCCAGGGCTACGTCTCCGGTCTAGCTTCAATGGTGGCCTTATTTTTATTGTGTCTTTCAGCAGAGAAATTACAATACAGGGACTCAATATGAGTTCTCCTGAAGTAGATTTTTCTTGGCAGGGTGGTCCTTGGATCCCCTAAGCCACTTGGAGTACACAGACTCTTCTTCTCCTACCATCTCTGTGACCTCTTGGTCTACAATGGAAAGAGCCAAATGTGATGCTCAGTCCGGATAGATTCCTCTATGGGAAGGCTTGTTTCTTCAAGCTCTCTGGTGCTTGACACTACCTGTGGTCAGCTCGACCCTCTATCTCTTCTGCTTAGCTTTACTATTCTTTGTGTTCATTCGTCCTCTCAGGGTTCACTGTTCACTGTCTCTCTTGGTCGCTTGGACTCTTCTCAATTCTGATTCCAAATCAACTCTAACTGGTTTGACTATCTCTGTTCATGACTTTAGCCATTCGATCCCTATGCCTATTCGGTTCCTCTTTTTCCTGTGTCAAGTCACCTTCTGCAGCTGTTCTTGGAGTTCCTTGCATTTGGCATCATCATGAACCCTTAGGAAGTGGCCACATGTCCTCCTCTAAATGGTGCCAGCATGCTTCATCGATTTGTTTCTTCAGTTACACCATGGATGTGTTCTTCCTCCACCATGGTGGTCAAACGGATTCCAAATCCCTTTAGAACACGGCTTAATTCCCTGTCGATTTCACTTCTTTCCATTGGGTGCAATCTCAGTCGCTTGATCTGGACCCTCCAGATCCGACGCCATACACATGTTTCACGCGGTTGACTTGCTTGACCGTTAGCGCATGACCAATGGTGGTTTTCTCTCACCTCCACTTGCCATGTGTCGATCGGTGTATGGAATCGTTCCACTCCTATACAAAATCTCTTACTGTTTAAGGGCACCCCAATCAAAATAGCCGGTTTCTAGAGCGTGGGTCCCGCCTTTGTACTTTAGCGCTTTTACCTTTTCCTGCACATGGTCCTCTGGTTCCCCGACATGACTGAGTGCTCGGGATTTCCCATTTTGGCCTTGTTCGCCTAGCGATGCGCGATTAGCACTAATCGCACATCAAAAAGCTCGCCCTTTTCCCATTCTGAGGCTCCCAGGGGCTACATTGGCCTCTTGTGCGGTCTCCATGGGCCTTGGTTAGCGCGCTTTAACCGAGGTCTTCATCGTTCCATGTCGACTGCCATGGCCACTGGTTCAGGGTGTTTTTTATACTGTTTTGGATTTCATTAGAGATTTGTTCAACCTGATTCAGTCATGGTTCTCGACAGTCTTTCTATGGATCCAATTCGGATCATGGCCTCCTTACTGAAAAGCTTTTGGACGACCAAAATTTGGTTTTCAAGCATCGAAAAAGTGAGGATACTATTTCTTCACTTGTCTAATCTCAATCCACTTTGCGATGCTCGACTTTGAACCTTCGAGCCCAATCCTGAGGTACTCAACTTCTCCCCTAGGCATTGTCCTCACTTTCCTATCCAACACTATGTCTTCCTGCAACTCATTGAGGTATTCAGGTAGTAGGTCATCAATAGAAGGCAATTGAATTTGCTCTTCAGGGTCCTCAATCATTGAAGGTTCAAGCAATCTCAAATAATCTATATTTATGACTGAGTAGATGTGCATGTAAACTGGTAGATCAAGGCGAAATGCATTTTCACCAATCTTCTCAAGTATCCTAAAAGGTCCATACCTAATAAGCTTTAGCTTTTTACCTTCACCTTGCATCCGGTCTATGCTGTTATACATCCAGACTTGGTCTCCAAATTGAAAACTATGCTCCATTCGATGCTTATCATGCCTAGCCTTATACTTGGCCTGGCTCTTTTCTAGCTTTTCCTATACTGCCTGATGGATCTCCTGGATCTTTTCAATGAACCTGGTTGCCTTATCCACATCACTGTGCCCATCAACCATGGTATCTTTACCAAAGACAAAATCCAAAGGAGACCTTGGTGTGAAACCAAAGCAGGTCTTAAAAGGAGATCTCTGTGTAGAAGAGTGTTTGGCTTTGTTGTAAGCATGCTACACATAACACAAGTGTTCCTCCCAAAGCTTAGGATGTTTACTACAATATCCTCTCAGTAAATGGATCATAGTCCTATTTACTACTTATGTCTGGCCATTTGTTTTTGGATGAAAAGTTGTGCTTTTCTTTAATTTGGTGTCCATCAGTTCCCACAGACTAGACCAAAACTTCCCCACAAATCGTATGTCTCGATCAGATACAATGGAAGTGGGTAATCCGAAATGAACCCATACATGTTCAAAGAACAATTTTGCAGTCTGTTCAGCTATGACCTGTTTACTACAAGGTATCAAAATTCCACAACAATGTATAGATAATCATGATCTTTCCTAGATTTAGTCAATCCTCCTACAAAATCCATGGCAACTCTTTCCGAAGGGTGAGAAGGAACTGGCAATGGAGTGTACAAGTCTATTTTTCTATTGCTGGGCTTGCTTTTAGCACACATGGCACACCCTCTTATATATCTAGAAACGGTCTCATTCATTTTCAGATAATAGCAAAATCTTTGTAGCTGTGCAACTATTTTGCTTACCCCAAAGTGACCTGATATCAGAGAAGTGTGTGCTTCCCTAATTATTTTTATCCTCTCAGTTTGTGGAATGTAGAGTTTCCCACAATGGTATAAGAGTCATTCCTTTATGTGATAGTCCAATTCTTCTACTCTTTTTCCTTGACTCAAAGTTGCATATACATCTTTAAAATCCATATCCTGAGCATATTGTTCTATGTAGGTTTCATGTAGTACAGAGTTATGCTTAAGTATGGTAGATGCATTTATAATGGGTCTAGATAACATGTCTGCAACCTTGTTTTGTATGTCCTTTTTATATCTGATGATTAAGTGAAACTGTTGTAGAAAACCCATCCACTTGTAATGTCTTGATTGTTGCAACTTAGTTTGGGAGTGTAGATATTGGAGTGGCTAGTGATCAATATGTATTACTGTCTCTTTGCCCATTAAGTAATGTTTCCACTTTTTCACACTCTGAACTAATGCATAAAATTCTTTATCATATGTAGAATAGTTAACTACTGTAGGATTAAAAGTCTTAGAATGATAACATATGGGTTTTTCGTGTTGTGTCAACACTTCTCCCATGGCATAGTCACTGGCATCAGTTTGGATCTCAAATGGTATTTGCAAATTTGGCAATTCTAGTATAGGTGTTATACTTATTTTTTCTTTCAAGGTGTTGAAGGCTTTCTGATGTTTGCCTCCACACCGAAACACCCTATTCACTCCTGTTAAAGCATATAAGGGAGTTGCAATCGTGGAGAAGTTAGAGATGAAATTCCTCCAATATTGTGCTGCTCCTAAGAAGCTTCTCACTTCTGTAGCGGACCTGGGTTTAGGTCAGTTTACAATGACTGCCATTTTAGAGGGATATATTTTTAATTCACCTTCCCCTACTATGTGACCCAAGTAGTTTATAGGTTTTTTTCCAAATTCACATTTTGAGAGTTTAACATAAAGTTTTTCTCTTTTAAAAAAATGTAATGTCTGCTTAACGTGCTTTAAATGTTCTTCCCACATTTTACTAAAAATCAGAATGTCATCCAGATACACAATAACAAAATCATCAAGAAAAGTTCTGAGTACATCATTCATTAATCTCATGGAAGTAGCAGGAGCATTAGTTAAGCCAAAAGGCATAACTAGCCATTCATACAATCCCTACTTTGTTTTGAAAGTAGTCTTCCATGCATCTTGCTCCGCAACTCTGACCTGATGGTATCCACTGTGCAAATCCAACTTGTTGAAATAATCAACTTCTTTTAATTGATCTAAGAGATCATCTATGAGAGGAAGGGGATAACGATTCTTGATTGTTATCTTATTTAGTGCTTGGTAATCAATGCACATTCTCCACGATCCATCTTTCTTTCTCACCAAAACGATTGGTGACCGACATGGTGATGTTCTAGGCCTGATGAAGCCCTTCTCAAGCAACTCCTGCACCTGCTTCTTGATTTCAACATTCTCTAAAGCAAACAACCTGTACATCCCAATGTTAGGAAATGGAACATCTTGTTGCAAAATAATATCATGTACTATTCCCTTTTTGGGTGGCAGACCTTTAGGTTCTTGAAACAAGACATCATACTCTGAAATAACCTTTTCTATATCAGCTCGTTGTTCAGCATTACATCCCTCAAATACATTGGTTTTATCAGGTTTCTTCTCCTTTACAACCATCAGTAAGAATTGTTTTCATGAATTAATCATTCTTTTCATCTGTCCCGAGTTTATGAGAGTATAGTTATTCTTGAGCTTATGAGCTCTTACAAAGTATTCAATTCCATCTTTAACCAATAGATACTTGTTCTCAGCTCTATAGAATATAGCCTTTCTATCATACAAGTAGGGACTTCCTAAAACAATTCCACATATATCCAAAGGAATTATATCTAACTGAACCTCATCTACAAATGCTAATCCAAAATAAAACTTGAGTTTGCACAGTCTAGTCACTTGTAGTTGTGCTTTATCATTCAACCATCCTAATGGGTATGGTTTCTTGTCAGGTGTAGTTGCTAATCCCAATTTCTTTACAATTGCTTTAGAAATAAAATTTACTTGAGAGCCACTATCAAAAAAAGTATCAATCTTTTGATTTTTGGAAATAACTCGAATATGGAAAAGCTCACGTCTTTTTCTCTCATTTTCTTCATCAATAACAAATTGAGTAGAATTACTAGTAGATGCTTCAGAATTCTTACCTTTTATACCTGTGGCTGCTATGGTTGTTTCATCTCTCGAGTCTGACCCCAAATCTCTCTAAATAGTTACAGTTGTCTTCTTCTTCTTGCCCTCAGACTTCTTAGGTCTCAGCTCTGGATGCAGAATCCAACAATGCTCATCATCATGCCCCTCCTTTTTACAGTGAGTGCATGAAGCTTTGGCTTTCTGTGAAATGTTAGCCTTCCTTGCTTTCCACTTCTTTTTTCTTTTCTCCTTGCTCTTGCTTATAGTGGGTTGGGATGGTCCCCCAACTTCTAGATTGACATTCTTTTCTCTAGCCTCTAGATGCGTATCTTGTACAGACACATCATCTATACTAGTGGGATTAAACATGAGGATGGTATGCCTCATGTAGCTGTGTAGACCACCAATGTACTTGAAAAGAGTCTCTGGTGAGTCTAGTGAGATACCCAACGTTAATTCTCTCTTTCTGAACTCTTGAGTATACCCTTGTACACTTTGCCCCTTCAACTGCTGAAGAGTTTGCCAACTCATCATGGCCTGTTGCATGTAGGCCAATGGATAGAACTGTTTCCTGATTGCAGAAACAAAGTCACTCCAGACAGAGATGGTCTTACCATGGATTTTCATAGCATCTTGGGTTGGACCTTCCCACCAAACCAAGGCAGTGCCTCCTAGGCGTAGGCTTGCCAGCTGAATCTTACTCTTGTCTGAGTTTATGTTTTGTACCCTGCAATACACATCAATTTTTCTAATCCAATTGTCCAATTTTTCGGCATTTAACTCTCCATCATATATAGGAAAATCAAATTTAACATCTAACTTAATCAAAGATTCTTTCTTATTATGTACATGGATATTAGGAGGTGTGAGAAAGTTTTCCTCTTTCCCCTTTCCTTTGGAGTTGTCATGGAAGTGAGACTCATCTTATTCTTTCTCTTTCTTAGAGCCGGATGCATCTTCCACCTTTTTCTTTCTAAAGTATCGGTATATTTCCTCAACCATGGACTTTATAGCTAGGAAAATTTCTATGAATTGAGGGTCTGGCCCCATAGAACTTTCTTTTGACATGGTCTTTCAAGGATAAACTCTCCCAATTTCAGGATTAGTTTCCACCAACTCTCCTTCTCCTAATTTGAGCTTTGATCTTGTGAGCATTCACAGCTATACCAACACAAGCTTGTCTAACCTTACAACCTTAAGCTCTGATACCACTTGATCTGATATTCACCCTATGAGTTCCATCAGTTAAAGATTTATTAAACTAAAGGTATTACAGACTCATGTGTTGGTGTGTGTTCGGTGTTATTGAAACAACGAATCGATCAGATTGCAAATACACAGAAAATAAAATGGAAAGACAACAGAGAAATATAGTAAGCAACACAAAGACACAAACCATTTTAATAAGGAGTTCACCCTATTCTCTAGGGCTACATCTCCGGTCTAGCTTCAGTGGTGGCCTTGTTTTTATTGTGTCTTTCAGCAGAGAAATTACAATACAGGGACTCAATATGAATTCTCCTGGAGCAGATTTTACTTGGTAGGGTGGTTCTTGGATTCCCAAATCCAATTGGAGTACATAAACTCTTCTTCTCCTACCACCTTTGTGACATCTTGGTCTACAGTGGAAAGAGCCAAATGTGATGCTCAGTTTGGACAAATTCCTTTATGGGAAGGCTTGTTTCTTCAAGCTCTCTGGTGCTCGACACTGCCTATGGTCAGCTCGGCCCTCTGTCTCTTCTGCTTAGCTTTACTATTCTCTGTGTTCAGTCCTCCTCTCAGGGTTCACTGTTCACTGTCTCTCTTGGTCGCTTGGACTCTTCTCAATCTTGATTCCAAATCAACTCTAACTAGTTCGACTGTCTCTATTCATGGCTTTAGCCTTTCGGTCCCTATGCCTATTCTGTTTCTCTTCTGCCTGTGTCGATTCACCTTCTGCAGTTGCGCTTGGAGTTGCCTGCATTAGGCATCATCATAAATGCTCAAGGAGTGGCCACTTGTCCTCCTCTAAATGGCGCCGGCATGCTTCCTCGGTTTCTTTCTTCAGTTACGCTGTGGATGCATTCTTCCTCCACTATGGCAGTCAAACGGATTCCAAATCCCTTTAGAATGCGGCTTAATTCCCTGTCGATTCCACTTCTTTCCATCGGGCGCAATCTCAATCGTCCGATCTTGGCCCTCCGGATCTGACGCCATATGCACGTTTCGCACGGTTGACTTGCTCGACCGATAGCATGCGATCAATGACAATTTTCTCTCACCTCTGCCTGCCACGCGTTGATCGGTGTATGGAATCGCTATGCTCCTATCCAAAACCTCTTACCGTTCAAGGGCGCCCCGATCAAAACATCCAGTTTCTAGAGCACGGGTCCCAACTTTGTACTTTAGCGCTTTTACCTTTTCTCGCCTGTTGTCCTCTAGTTCCCCCACGTGACTGAATCCTCAGGCTTTCCCATTTTGGCCTTGTTCACCTAGCCCTTTTCCCATTCCGGGGCTCCGAGGGGCTACTTTGTCCTCCTGCGCGGTCTCCATGGGCCTCGGTCAGTGTGCTTTGACCGAGGTCCTCATCGTTCCACGTCGGCTTCCATGGCCATTGGTTCAGGGTGTTTTTGATACTGTTTTGGATTTGATTAGAGATTTGTTTGACCTGATTCATTCATGGTTCTCGACTGTCTTTCTATGGATCCAATTTAGATCAGCCTCACAACCAAAATTCTTTAAAAAAGAGTAGTTTACCTTTTTACCTATCCATGCTTCCTCTGGAACACCACCATCCAAGGAACTTGAAGGCCCTCCGTTTATTAGATAAGCAGCAGTATCTATAGCATCTGCCCAAAATTGTAAAGGCAATCCTGCATGCAATCTCATGCACCTTGCACACTCCATGATTGTTCTGTTCATCCTTTCTGACACACCATTTTCTTGTGGTGTTCTTGGAACTGTCTTCTCTCTGCGAATTCCATGCTCTGAACAATTCCTATCAAACTCTTTGCTGCAATATTCGCCTCCATTGTCTGATCTGAGACACTTCAATTTCTTTCCTGTCTTAATCTCAACCATAGCTTTCCATTTCTTGAAAGTATCAAATACATCAGATTTATTCTTAATACAATAAATCCAAGTTTTTCTAGTTGAATCATTAATAAAAGTAACATACTAACGAGAGCCACTGAGAGATGATACCTGAGCAGGTCCCCATACATCTGTATGCACAAGCTCTAATTTTTCACTCTTCTTTTCTTTCCCAACCCTAAGAAATATGACTCTCTTCTGTTTTCCATAAATGCAATTCTCACATAAGTCCAAATCAACATTCTTCAAACCCGGCAGCAAATTCCTTGAGTAAAGAATCTTCATCCCCTTCTCACTCATGTGTCTGAGCCTATGATGCCATAATGCTGCATCTGCTTCTTTGGATGTTAAAGCATTATCAAAGTTAGAAATACCATTGCATAAATACAATGTACCAACCTTTTCGCCTTTTGCTATTACCAGGGCTCCTTTGGTGACCTTCCAAGCTTTATCTATGAAAGTTGTCACACAACCTTCACTACCTAACTGCCCTATTGAAATCGGATTTTTCATCAGATCTAGAACATGCCTTACCTCCTTTAGTAGCCATTGGTTTCCATTTTGTTGTTTTACAAGAACCTTACCCATTCCAACAATTTTATAGGGTTTATCATCACCCAGATGGACTTGTCCAAAATCTCCTTGAACATAGTCATGAAAATATTTCTTATCAAGTGTGGCATGGAATGAGGCCCCTGAATCTACCACCCAGGAATCAGTAATATTTTCGAAAGAATCAAAGCATCTTGTAATACCACACTTGTCACATTTTCTTCATGATTGTTTTCTTGCTGTGCATCTCCTTCTTTTCCCTTTCGAGATCTACAGTCTTTCTTTAGGTGTCCTTTCTTTCCTCATTTCTAGCACACTATCCCAGATTTGGACTTGGATCTGCCTTTCCTTGATTTACTGTGATATCCTGAGCTCTTTCCTCTTTACATTTTTCTTCCCATAGACTCTGCACTCAAAGCATTGCCCGATGTCTCACTAGAGCTTTTCTGTTGCATTTCCTCGCTAAGGATAGCATTGACAACATCATCAAACTTTAAAGTACTAGATCCAGAAACAGAGTTACTAATGGCCATTACTAAACCATTCCAACTTTTTGGCAATGAGCACATGAATAACAGAGCTATAACTTCATCATCAAAATTTACCCCTACAAAATTTAACTGACTTGTAATAGTATTGAAATCATTTAAATGGTCTGCAACAGATCCACCTTCTGACATCTTCACATTAAATAACCGTTTCATAAGAAATACCTTGTTTGAGGCCAAGGCTTTTTCATATAGTTTCACCAATGCCTTAATCAAACCCTCTGTCGTTGTTTCCTTCGAAATGTTGAAGGCGAATGATGCTGCGAGGCACAACTATACTATTCCGAGTACCTTTCTATCGAGAAGGTTCCATTCTTCATTTGTCATACCCGTCGACATATTTGTTTTTCCGCCCAATGGTAGGTACAGATCTTTCTGATACAAATAATCTTCCATCTGCATCTTCCACAGCGAGAAGTTTTGGCCATTAAATTTCTTGACCCTAAACTTACCATCTTCTGCCATTGCTCCCACTCGAATGAGGAACCCTTCTTTCCTATGAGTTTATCAGCCAAATAGACCTTCGGCTCTGATACCAGCTGTTAGAAAATTATATATTACAGAACAATGTAACACATAAAATATTGCAGAAATATAAACACAAAAAATGCATAAAACAAGAGAGACACAGATATACGTGGTTCACCTAGTTTGGACTACGTCCACCTCGAACAGATAGTCCTTCCTTTCTATTATCCAGCAAAATGAAGAGACACAACTTACAGCAGATCCGCTGTAATATCCTCTGTTTTCTCTCACAGTGTCACTTCTCTGTTTTTCGCTCAGAGAATACACATCTATTTCATAGCCTCAATACAATGCCCTCATACAAAGAGAGGATTTTCCTTCTAGGGCCAAAAACCCTAAACTAAACATAAGTTCTACCGTAAGATCATCCGCCTAATGGCCCAGATTGACTAGAAATTACTATACTTTTACAAGGCAATTTTACATCTGTTTTTAGCTTCGGGGTGCTACCCCCGAAATCCCCGCTGGGGGACCGCTGGCCCCTGGACCCCCTAGTTGGGGGGATTGCCACCCCCCCGAACCCCTGTGGGGGAACAAGTCCCCCGTGCACCCCCCCATGTGGAGGGTGTACAAACTTCATGGGGTATACATTCGGCTGAAACAAAGACCTCTAAATAATCATGCTCCACACCCAACAAAGTGTAGTTTGGGAATTTCTCTCAAATAATAACACCTGTGCATAAAATGAAGGAGGTTTTTGTTCCTTGACCTATCGTAAAAAAAACTCTTTCACTTTTGTAAAAGTCTTCTCCATTTGGTCAGACAAATATTTTGAACCAAAAATGTCCCTATGAGAAATGATGAGATGAGGTAGTGTATCACACCATTGTCTTATTTGAAATAAAACATTATCTTTACCTTTATTTTTCTTTCCCTAAGTTGCTAACTCCCTTTACCCACTTAATTAAATGATGGACATGTTTTTGTTTTGACATATGATATCATGATGACAAATGGAGTGAAAACCCTAGACCATGAGCTAAAATGAGGAATTTAACGATTTCATGACCCAAGACATGTAAATGAAGATATGATACCATGAAGAAGAAAATGACCATGATGAGTGATGAAGACCATGAGTATGTGAAGGGAGCAGCAGTGACCTAGACATCAATAACCAATGACCAAATTTTATTTGAAGATTCACTGAAATGACAAAAATTGACTTGACACCCTAACAACACCTTGTAAGAGCATATTTGATCACTGGTGACAGGTTGAACTCACTGACACTAACAAACCCTTGAAGCTTGTCTTCATGCAATCAAACTGTAAAAAAAAATTAAACCTAATCCACTAACATAAGGAATCATAGCCTATATGCAAATCTCTAAACCCACCTTATTGGCAGTGTCAATCATGATTTTATGCATCTTTTGGACTCAGGACTAGCTAGTATGTTGATTAGTCCATTGATATATCGAACTTATCCTCATGCATGCAAATTGGAATAGGATGGAGGCCATGCAAATGATGGAATGAAGGTGTCTAGGGTGGTGGATTCCATGCATCAATCCCATCTCATCTTCTTCAATAGGTCTCGTCACCCTCACCAAATGTAGGTTTGGATGTTGTTCATCTTTTGTGACTCATTCACTCCAAAGGCAACTGTGCTAGTTTTCCTTCCAAAATTGTTCCCTTCAACCAAGAATCGTATAGTTTTGATGAATAATAACACCATAATAATCTAACTAAATAAAATATCCTAATTTATTGAAGTAAAAAGCATTCACAAGAAGTTATCATTCAAGAGAAATAATCTAATCCTAATGCCCTAAATTTCTCAACAAGGGTAAGTAAAAACAAATAATGAAACAATCCAAGAATTTCATGTAAGTAAAAAAAAAAATCAAGAATCAATCCAAGAATTAAGAGTTTTAGTTTCAGGGTAAGTAAAAACAAAATCAATTATCAATCCAAATTTTTTAAGTTGTGTATTATCTTGCTACTGAGAACATTTGTTATGTTCTATCTTCAAGGGCTCATTCCGTGAGGTATTTAAGACATAAATATACGCAAAATAATTTTTTACTCTTATGAAAAGATGTACTATGTATTGCATTATTTTTGTATATCCTTGATAAGGTCAACATATAGGTTAATGAACTAGTAATTTTTTATGGTGTATTACTAGCCATTCTTTCCGGTTGCCGGTTTAACTCACTCTTTCTAGAAGAATGTGTTTAAAAATTGTTTCTTAGGTGGTCATCTACTACTTCTTTCCTCTCTATCATGATTATTGCTATTCACTATGTTTGTAAGAGGGTTTCATTGAGTTTCACTCCATCCAAACCTTTAGAGACTATTTATGTCAGTCTACCTTCATTGGCATCTACCTAACAACTTGTAAATAAGTTTTTTTTTGAAAATTAATAATTAGTTTTTTTGCAATTATGAGTATACATGTTTAATATCGTTGATTTCCTTGAAAAGGGTTTCCAATACAGCTAGATTTAAATTCTTGCATTTTTGACTTCTAAATTGTGATGTAAAAATAGAAGATAATCCGAGTTGTCCTGATAATCCATAGTTTCTCATGCAACAAAAATCACTGGAAATTAAAACCTTGGAATATGTTTTCTCTTCAAATGTTTAAAGAGTTATCACAGTGATACCAATTGTAAGCTAGTTTTTCTCAACGAGCTACCCCTGAACACTTCTCCTTCCCGTCAGAAAAATAGTCCCTAAATTTTTTTTCTTTCTTCCTTGTAAACTAATTCTTCTGAACCTTTAAAAGCAGTGTCCTACTTTCCTTTTGAGGTTCCAACTAGTCTTTCTCTCCCATTGCTTATGGTTAGGAATCTTGGGGAGAGGCCAAACGTAGGAAACATGGTAGCCAAAGGAAACAAGTTGCGAACAACAAGATCAGTCACAAACCAAATCTCCCCCCGTGCTCTTCTCACAAGCACGATAGACTATAATAGCACACTTCTAGTTCTTCTATGACTATCTGGTCCTAACTAGACTTAGTCAAGCTAGCTTACATAAATCCGTTTGACCCTTCAGCACGAATGCGTGAAGTGAATGGGAAAATTAAGAAATGTTACCCATACCAGAGAAGACATTGTTGACATAGTGAGAGAATTGAATTCTAGAAACCGAGGTTGAACGGATAGACAAACTCATCCCCAACACCATGGACATTGTTCAAAAACTTTATGCTTATCCTTGTGGCATTTGAAGACCACCACAAAAAAAAACCTTTAAGAAAAATATCAATCCCAAAATTTGGGTCCAGTTTTGATATATCTAGTCCATGAGGGAAGATGATGAGGGCCAAAATCCGTTGAATCGACATATTATTCCCTGACTTAAAAATTCTATGACCCTCATAGTAGTGTCAGTATCCATCACTTCAAGGGTAGGGGTTTCTAGTGAGTGCTCAACCAAAAAGCCTAGACTTAAAAGATCCTTAAAATTTGAAGAGTTGGGACCAGGCTTGAGGGTTTCATTAAAAGACTTGGACATAGTAATAGAAGAAGCCCCCCCTCCCTTGTCTCCACCTTTCAACTCTACGATGAGGCAGATTGAAGCCTCATTTGTGACACCATAATCACATAGAAGGCATTCCTTTATTAGTAGCCTATCTCTGTAAAAAAGTCTCAAAAGTGTAGTTGAAATTCTTGTATGTTATTGGATTTTGGTAGCAAGCTTTGCTACCGAGTCAACTACTCACATCGTAATACAAAGAGTCCCTTTTGATATATGTTTTACAAATATAGTGAAAAGGGGTGGGTCTGAAATTAAAGATCCTTGCTTTACAAGTTCTATCTATGGTGAGAGAGGGACAAATGCATGTCTACCCTCTTCATTCTATTGGAAATTTCCTACAAACATATTTTATACATCCACCTTTCATTCAAGCATTCTTCCAAACACTTTGTATACAACCAAAATCCCTTACCTACCAGACACTCTGGCATCGACCTTGCCATAATAGAGGAATTGCTAGTGTAGAATGGTAAGATGCTTTTATAATAGATATGTGACTTATAGCATGGGAAAACCATGGGACCTCCCATAAAGCTGATACCCCCTGTGCCAACATGTTCCTTTGATCCACCGTGATGTAAAAACAACCATTCTGCTGCATATAAAGCCCAAAGGCATATCTTCATGCAACCAAAGTTGAAACAAAGCATAAAGTCTTTATGTCACAAGATTTTTGGAGTACCAGAACCTCAAAACCTAAATTCCTCATTGTAAAATCTAAAAACCCTAACGTTTTCTATCGTGTAGCCTGTCACGATTGTTGATTCCCTCTCAATCCCAACCAAGAATATATTTATTATCACTATCCTACATATACTGCTACTATTGAGGGTTTTAGGGATTTTGAGGCATTTTCAAATTCTTTGGAGACTTTGGGAAATGTTAGAGAAATGCCATGGGGTTGATCATCCTACATATGTTGCCACTATTGAGGGTTTTGTGAAGGGGGAAGAAATGCAACAAGTGGAGGAACTATACCTAGAGATGAGGAGACAAAGTTCAAACTTCAAGGAGCAGACATTTTGTAATTTGATTTAGGGATTTTTCAAGGCAGGAGAGGTTAAAAAGGCATTGGATGTGTTTTCCTTTATTGTGGAGAAGTTCAAACCAACTGTCATGTCGTATACTCTTGTGATAATGGGTTCTGAAAGACTGCCCAGATGCAAGATGGTTTAAAGTATTTGGAGAAGATGGTAGAGAGGAATATAAGCCTTAATGGTGTTGATGAATGGGCTTATTTTTTATAATTATTTTTCTAAAACATTTCAACTCAGACATGAAAGAATGAGAGAATATCTTCTTATGTATTGTTCCTTATTCCAACTCCAAAAAGATTCAAAAATGTTAATTTATTATTGTTGGTGGGCCCTATTATTGTAGCAATAATGCTACAACTCCTGGAACTCCCTTCTTTAATTTTATCAACCCAGTAGTTCGTAACAAACTTGGAAGCGACGGTCCTGTATGCACAAGTACTAGCTCTTGCCGCAGTTGTCACTTGGTCAACTGGCACAAGTCTACTAGGGGCTTAAGCCAACCTCTATGAGCTCTTAGAAGAAGCTTTTTAACTGATGGATGAAAGCTAACTCAAAGGAAGCTAATCTACTTGTGGAAAGAAACTGAAAGCCAAAAAGAAATGCAAACCCTAGCAAACCCTAATTCTACCAGCTAGTCCTACTGACGCAAAGGAGAGCATGCAAACTACTGAAAGAGATGCCATTACTTCTATGAAGGTAAAATACATGTGTCTAGACTACCTCTATCTGAAGAAAACATATTTTTGTATTTTTGTTCAAGTTGTTGGAATTATCATGCATGTGCTTCTAACTGGCTTTTTACTGTGCAGGGGTAGATCAAGGGGATAAATGCTTGGGAAAGGTTGGGAAGGTTCATAGAGGGTCTAAGGGGTCCCTAGCACCCTTCCAGAGAGTTTCACAGAGTTTGGCTATCAAGAGACCTCATTCGTGAGCTTCTACAGGAAGTCTGCAGGGGTTCTACAGGATGTTCTGAGATTTCTACAGGATGTTCTGAAAAGAGGATTTTGGAGAATGGATGGAGGGAAAAAGGTGGAGGAACGAGTATGGAGGTGAAATAGGGGTGTAGGGGAGTTCAATACTTGGAGGATGGAGTCGAGGAGTGGCGCAGATGGTGAGATTTGTTCAAGGAAGACTGGAATAATGTTGCACAAAAGGTAGGGTTATGAGGGCAATGTGGCAACATGTGGCAAGAAACCAAGTTAGGAGATGGAGAATATGGGTTTGAGGGAGTCTGGTCAAATAGAGAAGTGGTACAGGTGCTCTGCAATTTGTGTTTCCAACTGAACCAACAAAGACATGCAAGAAAACAAAGATATAGGTATGCTACCCTAATATGATATGGCTAACAGTAACGAGAATGGACAACAGCTTTATTTGCAAGGAAACCATATATATTAACTATGAAATGAAGCATTCAAAGATCTGAACATGTAACCAACCTCTGCAAATGAAAACAACACACTAGGGATTGCATGGTAAAGCAAACTAGTGTTTTTGTTTGGGACAGCACGGTTACTTCAACTCTAGCCCCTGATCCAATAAGGAAGAGGTGAAACCAAAAGTGTTTGCTGACCCTTTTTTGGAGCCTTTTTCTTGTTATTATCCTACCAATCTATTCTAAACATGAAAAGCTACTTTAACCATCAAAAGAAATCTAAATAACAAAGAAAGATTTAAATCTAAATAGCAGATTTTATTCTAAGAATGCAGCAAAAACACATAAAGATAAACAAAGGAGGTACTGGGCGCTTGAGATGGGCCCAACCCTAAGAGCTACAGCCTCCTAAGAGAGATTTAAAGCTGGTGCGAAGCTGGATTCATCTTTATTGAGCAAGAAAAGAAGAGTTACATCAAAACTGTCCACAAGGGAAAGCTTGAGAATATGCTGAAAGCAAAGCTAATCTACTGCCTAAAAATCGAAGCACAAAATGACTACAAAATGACTATAAAGTGACTAACTACTGGCTACAAATTGACTAACCACTAGCTAACCAAAATGAGGCCCTAAGCCTTCTTATTTATACAAATTGAGGACCCCAACAGTCCTGCTAAACTTTAGGGACTGAGCTGCCCAAAACTTGTAGTTAACAGCAGTCCTACTTGACTTGCTTGGCTGCCCTTGTGTTAATTGATTTGGTGGCCCTTGAACTCCGAGATGATGGTGGAGAATTCGAGGTAAGGGCCCATAAATGAAGGGGACACCTTCCTACAAATCCTCTCCCTTGTTCTCCCACGAATTTGACTGCCAAGTGCTCATTAAAACCTTCAATTTTGTCTCCAAATTGACCAAAAAGGCTACACAAAGCACCCATTAGACTTGTTGGCATAATGACTAACCCAATTCACTCTATTAGCATAAATATAATCAAAAACATGCAATAAACTAATGAGAATGGTGGATTAAGTTGAATTAGGAGGTTGAATGAGCCCAAATAATTATCCATTTTTGGGGCTCATCATCACCCCCCTACTGAAAGTGTTGCTCATCCTCTGAGCAACCAATCTATCTCCTCATCTTTGATGGCCCTGGTGGCCTCCCTGTCATCCCAAGCTTCTGAAGTGATTTCCTCTTCTCGGTCATGAAACCATGCTTTTCTCTCTGCTTCTTCCCACTGCCTGCTCATTCAATCATATGAAAGGAGATGAAACCAGTGGAGGATGGAAGAAAAGAGTGGTTGCATGCCTCCTCAACAGACTTCAAGCTTCAAATCCCTCTTCATAATTGATTCTGGCCTGCCCAAAGGCTCTACAGGATGTTTCTGGTAGAAATACAGAACTTCCTGTAGAAAGTCCTGTAGCTTCCTGTAGAAGGTTGAACCATGACTAGATTGTGTCCGAACCCTGAAAAAAATGAGTGTTCATGGAGGGGATGGATGTGAGGATGCCTGGGAACTTGGTAGGGACCCTTCTGCTTGTGTTGGGAGGCCCCCTTTCGGCATTGTGTTCTTGCAACATCTTCACCATTAACTCCCACAGTAGCACATTGACATTGGTGTCTCCTATAATGTTACCCAAAAACATCTAAAACAACATAAAAGGCGCAAGCACCATTCCCCTAAACCAAAACTTAAACGGCCCCTCTTACAGGAAAGTAGCATACAGGTGATGGGATTTGAACATCTGAAAGATTTGTACCAGATGGACGCGGACTTCAAGGAAGCTTTTGAAGCTTGCCAAAATCCCGTATTGAGGAATACAAGCCCGTGGCTAGATTATAATTTACATGAGGGATTGTTGTTTCGAGGTGGGCAGCTATGTATTCCGGACTGTTCGATGAGGGAAAATCTAGTAAGAGAAAAACATAGTGGTGGACTGGCGGGACATTTTGGCATCGACAAAACCTTGGAGCAGCTCGGACATTTTTATTATTGGCCTAAAATGAGCCGGGACGTACAGAGATATGTAACCAGGTGTAAAATCTGCCAACTGGCGAAAGGACACAGCCAAAACACTGGACTTTACACACCCCTACCTGTTCCAAGTAGGCCGTGGGATTCAGTCAGTATTGATTTTGTCCTAGGATTGCCTAGAACGCAGCGGGGATATGATTCAGTGATGGTGGTGGTAGACAGGTTCTCAAAGATGGCTCATTTCATTCCTTGCCGAAAAACTAGTGACGCCACGAATGTGGCACACCTGTTTTTCACAGAAGTTGTTAGATTGCATGGCTTACCCAAGACTATTGTTTCAGACAGGGATGTGAAATTCACAGGACATTTTTGGCGCACCCTGTGGAAAAAGTTGGGCACGCAATTAAATTTCAGTTCTGCGTATCACCCGCAGACTGATGGACAGACAGAGGTGGTGAACAGGAGTTTGGGAAACTTATTACGAAGTTTGACTGGAGAAAATTCACGATTATGGGATCGAGCCCTTGCCCAGGCAGAATTCGCTTATAACGATTCGCCCAATCGTAGCACCGGATTCAGCCCATTTCAGATTTTGTATGGTATGCATCCTCGGGGAATACATGAACTGCGAGATTTGGGACAGCTAGAACGGAGAAGTGCAGATGGGGAAGATTTTGCTGAAGCAATGAGTGAACTTCATGAGAAAGTCAAATTAAAATTGCAGGACAGCACGCAGAAATACAAACAGCACGCAGACACAAAGCGACGGGAGGTGCATTTTGATGTTGGAGACGAAGTCCTTGCGCACCTGCGCCGGGAACGGTTTCCTAAGGGCACGTATAACAAGTTGAAATACAAGAAAATCGGTCCATGTAAGATTCTGCGAAAGTTTTCAGCCAACGCTTATGAAATTCAGCTGCCACCTGACATAGGCATTTCACCTATATTCAACGTGGCAGACCTGTTCCCATATCATGCCCAGGCGGAAGATGATAGTATGGTACAGCCAGAACAGGACACCCAGTTAGAGAGAAGTCCTTCGAAGAAGCAGTTACCTTCGGCCCGGACCCATGAAATTGAAGGGATCCTCAGCACCCAGGTAGCCAAGAAGACGCGCAGAAAGGAGTATCTGCGTTACCTCGTCAAGTGGAGAGACCGTCCAATGGAGGACAGCTCGTGGCTCGACGCGGCGCAGATTCAGAAGGCTGGTTACTCGGTGGAGGAGCTCATGGAACGGAGCCATGAGTTCTCTTTTACCCCAGAAGCCTGATGCAGGAGCATCTGGTCAACAGGGTAAAGTCAGAGAGAAGGCAGACAAGGTTTCCAAAGAGGACTGAGGACACGGTTTGATGGATCGGCAGTAACACTGCCTTGGTTATTTTCTTTTCTTTTACTATCGTTATTATTAACTATGTAATGTGTTTTTTTTAAATTGCCAGAACCAAAGAAAAACAATAATGTGATAATTTTACTTTTAATTAGGAACAGTAACAAATTAGGTAACATTTCTGTTCTTGGAAACAACCATATTACGGTTGGAAAAATACAAAGACAAACAGAATGTGTCAGTTAGCAACCAACTGTAGAAACTAATGATATAACCAACAACAGTTATGTAATGAACAACTGTTTTTGTAAACAGAATTATAAAAGGAGCGGAATGAACCATTGTGGGGGTTCCGACTTCGTGTAAACAAACAAGAGCAGAGATAACAGAGAAATAAATATTCTGAGCATTCATATATATTGTGTTCAAACTGTGTGATGGTGCAGACAAATATATTAAACTAGACTGTCAAGCAGAGCATGTTTCAGGTGTTGCATTAAGAAAAGTGATAACGTGCTGGAGGAAGAATCACAGCCAAACTCACACAACCGAAACCCCAGGTATGTAAGATAACACACAGGCCTTGTCGTTCATAAAGTCACAGTTTCATATAAATAAGCTATACAACCGAACAAGTACATTACACATATAAATCCCTGTATAAGTTTCCATTATATACTGTCCGAAATAATAAAACGACCCAGGACCACAGACATGGTCGCTAACCTACAGTGAACGAGAATAAATTTACACCAAGGCTCATTATCATAATTACAACCAGAGAACAATGAAAGATTGACTCAAGAAAATAACAGTCTAAGGTCTGCACGCAAGTCCGACATTGAGGGTCGAAGAAACCCAAGAAATAGCTACCAAACATCAAAGAAAAAGAGCTACCCGAGATTGCAGACTACCGAGAGCATGATGATGGCAACCGTGCACAGCCCCACCTACAGGTAAATGGGTATAGAAGTATGGTTAGGTCAGAATCATAAATAGTTAAAGAAAATATAAGGAAGAAACAAGAACACAAAACCCGAAGTTGAGTTTACCTGTTCACGGCACCAGGACATCCAACCCACCCAGAAGAAATACCTGCCCACGAAGGAGCCGCAACATTAGCAACAGGAAAAGGAGCATACAAACAAATCTGGCATGGAACACTAACTTACCAAGTTTGCATGCGGAATTTCTAGCTGAGAACGCCGTCACCGAACCATCAAGGACAGAGAGGAGTCACCGAAACCGTTACAGAGGAGCACGAAAGTTACAGAGAACAAATTGACAACAGAAAGGAAACAAACCCCAATCATTCACAGGCATTCACAAATTGTATAGAGGCAGAAACCTTAAAGAGCTCCAAGGGAAACGACTAAAGCAAACCAGAGCAATCGATGAAAATCTGACCGCGCAGCAACGATTTCGAAACTTACCTTTGCAAGTAAAAGACGCCGGAAGAACAGGCAATATCAAGCACATAGCCGCAACCACAGTTAGAAGGGCAGCTGGGCATCGAACCAGTGGACCAAACCATCCAGGGACAGAGAGCATTACAACCCACAAACATCAACCGGAGGTCACAGGCTCGCAGAGCGAAAGAGGAATGACAGCAACCGTGAACAGCAAAAGTGAATAGGCGCGAAGGGTCGAGAACCCTAAAACCCCAAACCCTTGCGAAATTTCCGAGGCAGACAGCTGTTGAGTGGAGGTAAGTCTGGGGTACTACCTCATTAAAAACAAATCCATAAGTACCGATTCCGCATTGATTCATACAAATAAACAATCAACCAACATATCATAACCCTTGCCACGGAGTGATACACCTCAGCAGACGGAAAGCCGGGATCACGTGGGCTGGCCCCATCAAGTGGTATCAGAGCAGTGTTTTGAGGAAATAGAAGAAGATGGAAGCACCAAGACGAGGACGTGGAAGAGGTGTACGCCGAGGAGCAGATGAAGGATTGAGAGAACAGATCAGAGTTCTTACAGCTCGTTTGGAAGCAGTGGAGGCGGGTAGGCGAAGAGACCCGGAACTTGGAGATGACAGTGAGGAGGAAGCAGTAACTGCTACAGACGGGTTAGATGAAGAAGCTCTAGAATTGAGACTGGTGCGATCAGTTCTATTAGCCAGCAGCAAACCCAAAACAAAGATTTCTACTTACGATGGCAGTCTGTCCGCAGATGTCCTGTTGGACTGGATAAGCGAACTAGATAAGTATTTTGAAAATGAGGAGGTCAGTGAGGATAGAAGAGTTAGATTCACTGCAACTAAATTAAAGGGACACGCCCTCTTGTGGTGGGACAGTGTCCAAGCAGACAGAAAACGGATGAACAAATTGCCGATACGAAAATGGTCAAGGATGGTGGCAAAATTGAAGGGCAGATTTCTGCCGAAAGACTATCAGGTTGAACTATATCGGCGAGTACAGAATTTAAGACAGAAGGGTATGACTGTCAAAGAGTACACAGAAGAGTTTTACCGAGTGAATTTACGTGCTGGTTATACGGATGATACTCCAGAAAAAACAGCGAGGTACGTAAATGGCTTAAGGATGGAAATATTGGATGAAATCAGTATTCTTTCTCCCCGGAATATTGAAGAAGCCTTTCAGAGTGCTGTGAAGGCTGAAGAGAAAATCAACAGAAAACAGAATAACAGGAGAGGGAGAGGGAATGGCAGAGGACGAGGACAGTCCTACGGCAGAGGGAAAACTGCCGCGAACAGCGATGAAGGCAGCAGTTCCAGAGCTTCAGGGACAACAGAGAAAGGAGAAAGCACCAGAGGAGGTCGGTCATATCAGCAAGGATGAGGAAATGGCCGTGGAAGAGGGACTAATGTCCAGTGCTACAGGTGCCATAAATGGGGGCATAGATCCTTCGAATGTCCAGAAGTTGAACATGCAGGCCAGAGGGGAACACTTATGGCACAGCCTGAGGAAGCTGAAGCACAACCCCGGGAGGTGGAAGATATGGCGGAAACGGGAGAAGCTTTGATTTTGAATAAAGTGTTGTTAAAACCAGCCAAGGAGGTGGCTGAACCAACACAGCGGAAAGCACTGTTCCGGACAGTTTGTAAATCGCATGGAAAGTGCTGCAAGTTGATAATAGACAGCGGAAGTACGGACAACTTAGTTGCCACCGAGATGGTGGAAAAGCTGGGACTGAAGCGGCTAAAGCACCCCACACCTTACAAGGTGTCGTGGCTACAGAAAGGCCACCAGCTATTAGTGGATGAACAATGCGAGGTAGAATTTCACATTGGCAAGTACCACGACACAGTGGTCTGCGATATTATGCCAATGGACGTGTGCCATATACTGCTTGGAAGACCATGGCAGTATGACCGGAAGGTGACACACGATGGGAAGACAAATTATTATAAGTTTACAAAGGATGGGGTCAAACACACACTTGTACCCATCAAAGAGGAAGACACAGCAGAACCAAGCGGAACAAAGGCACTGTTAATTGGAGGAAAACAGTTTGTGAAACAGGTTGAAGAAAATGAAGTTAATTTTGCAATTGTGAGGAGAATGAAGCCAGTGTTGCTGAACTTGGAAAAATCAGAACTGCCTAAAGAAATACAGGAGCTGTTGGAAGAATTCCAAGACATTGCGGCTGATGAGTTACCTGATAAATTGCCTCCCAAAAGGAGTATCAGCCATCACATTGATTTTATACCAGGATCAAGCTTGCCAAACAAGGCAGCGTACAGGATGAGTCCGAAGGACAATGAAGAAGTACGCAAACAAGTGCAGGAGTTGTTGGATAAGGGACTAATCAGAGAAAGCCTGAGCCCCTGTGCAGTACCAACGGTGCTTGCACCCAAGAAAGGTGGAGAATGGCGAATGTGTACGGATTCGCGGGCTATAAACAAAATTACGATTCGTTACAGATTTCCCTTACCCAGAATGGACGACATGATGGACTGTCTTAGTGGGGCAGCTTATTTTACAAAAATAGATCTGAAGAGTGGGTACCATCAGATCCGAATTAGAGAAGGAGATGAGTGGAAAACAACCTTCAAAACCAATGAAGGGCTGTATGAATGGCTGGTCATGCCATTTGGGTTGAGTAATGCTCCTAGTACTTTTATGAGGCTGATGAACGAGATGTTGAAAGAATTTATTGGCAAGTTCGTGATAGTTTATCTGGACGATATTTTAATCTTCAGCAGAACGAAAAGAGAGCATCTTCAGCATATTCAAAAGGTGTTCGAGAAGCTGCAGCAGAACAAACTGCTGATAAATTTAAAGAAATGCACTTTCTTGCAGAAGGAGCTGATCTATCTGGGATTTGTAGTTGCAGAGAACGAGTTAAAGATGGACCCAGAAAAGATTGCAGCGATCATGAGTTGGCCGTCACCAAAGAGTTTGTTTGAGGTACGTAGTTTTCACGGTCTAGCAAGTTTTTATCGGAAATTCATTAAAAATTTCAGTGAAATCTGCGCACCAATGCTAGAGACCATCAAAAAGGCTAGCCAACCTTTTTGTTGGACCAAGGCGGCAGAAAACAGTTTCCAACTTTTGAAGCGGAAAATAATGGAGAGGCCGATCTTGAGACTGCCCGATTTTAGTAAACCTTTTCAAGTTCGTTGTGATGCAAGCAGGACAGCTATTGGCGTTGTGCTCAATCAAGAGGACAGACCAGTTGCGTTTTTTAGTGAAAAACTAAATGAGAGTCAGCAGAAGTATTCGTCATATGACAAGGAGTTCTATGCGGTAGTCCAAGCTTTAAAACATTGGAGACACTACCTACTAGGCAATGAGTTCGTCTTGTTTTCCGATAATTCAGCATTACAATATATAACGCAACAGCACAAGTTGAACCACAAGCATGCCAAGTGGGTGGAATACTTGCAGAATTTCACTTTTGTGTTAAAAAACATAAGTGGGCAAGCCAACAAAGTGGCAGATGCTTTAAGCAGAAGAGCCTTGCTCTTACAGGAAAGTAGCATACAGGTGATGGGATTTGAACATCTGAAAGATTTGTACCAGATGGATGCGGACTTCAAGGAAGCTTTTGAAGCTTGCCAAAATCCCGTATTGAGGAATACAAGCCCGTGGCTAGATTATAATTTACAGGAGGGATTGTTGTTTCGAGGTGGGCAGCTATGTATTCCGGACTGTTCGATGAGGGAAAATCTAGTAAGAGAAAAACATAGTGGTGGACTGGCGGGACATTTTGGCATCGAAAAAGCCTTGGAGCAGCTCGGACATTTTTATTATTGGCCTAAAGTGAGCCGGGACATACATAGATATGTAACCAGGTGTAAAATCTGCCAACTGGCGAAAGGACACAGCCAAAACACTAGACTTTACACACCCCTACCTGTTCCAAGTAGGCCGTGGGATTCAGTCAGTATTGATTTTGTCCTAGGATTGCCTAGAACGCAGCGGGGATATGATTCAGTGATGGTGGTGGTAGACAGGTTCTCAAAGATGGCCCATTTCATTCCTTGCTGAAAAACTAGTGACGCCACAAATGTGGCACACCTGTTTTTCACAGAAGTTGTTAGATTGCATGGCTTACCCAAGACTATTGTTTCAGATAGGGATGTGAAATTCACAGGACATTTTTGGCGCACCCTGTGGAAAAAGTTGGGCACGCAATTAAATTTCAGTTCTGCGTATCACCCGCAGACTGATGGACAGACAGAGGTGGTGAACAGGAGTTTGGAAAACTTATTACGAAGTTTGACTGGAGAAAATTCATGATTATGGGATCGAGTCCTTGCCCAGGCAGAATTCGCTTATAACGATTCGCCCAATCGTAGCACCGGATTCAGCCCATTTCAGATTTTGTATGGTATGCATCCTCGGGAAATACATGAACTGCGAGATTTGGGACAGCTAGAACGGAGAAGTGCAGATGGGGAAGATTTTGCTGAAGCAATGAGTGAACTTCATGAGAAAGTCAAATTAAAATTGCAGGACAGCAAGCAGAAATACAAACAGCACGCAGACACAAAGCGACGGGAGGTGCATTTTGATGTTGGAGACGAAGTCCTTGCGCACCTGCACTGGGAACGGTTTCCTAAGGGCACGTATAACAAGTTGAAATACAAGAAAATCGGTCCATGTAAGATTCTGCGCAAGTTTTCAGCCAACGCTTATGAAATTCAACTACCACCTGACATAGGCATTTCACCTATATTCAACGTGGCAGACCTGTTCCCATATCATGCCCAGGCGGAAGATGATAGTATGGTACAGCCAGAACGGGACACCCAGTTAGAGAGCAGTCCTTGGAAGAAGCAGTTACCTTCGGCCCGGACCCATGAAATTGAAGGGATCCTCAGCACCCAGGTAGCCAAGAAGACGTGCAGAAAGGGGTATCTGTGTTACCTCGTCAAGTGGAGAGACCATCCAATGGAGGACAGCTCGTGGCTCGACACGGCGCAGATTCAGAAGGCTGGTTACTCGGTGGAGGAGCTCATGGAACGGAGCCATGAGTTCTCTTTTACCCCGGAAGCCTGATGCAGGAGCATCTGGTCAATAGGGTAAAGTCAGAGAAAAGGCAGACAAGGTTTCCAAAGAGGACTGAGGACACGGTTTGATGGATCGGCAGTAACACTGCCTTGGTTATTTTCTTTTCTTTTACTATCGTTATTATTAACTATGTAATGTGTTTTTTTAAAATTGCCGGAACCAAAGAAAAACAATACTGTGATAATTTTACTTTTAATTAGGAACAGTAACAAATTAGGTAACATTTCTGTGCTTGGAAACAACCACATTACGGTTGGAAAAATACAAAGAAAAACAGAATGTGTCAGTTAGCAACCGACTGTAGAAACTAATGATATAACCAAAAACAATTACGTAATGAACAACTGTTTTTGTAAACAGAATTATAAAAGGAGCGGAATGAACCATTGTGGGGGTTCCGACTTCGTGTAAACAAACAAGAGCAGAGATAACAGAGGAATAGATATTCTGTGCATTCATTTTTTTTTATTTTGTTCAAATTGTGTAATGGTGCAGAAAAATATATTAAACTAGACTGATAAGCAGAGCATGTTTCAGGTGTTGCATTAAGAAAAGTGATAACGTGCTGGAGGAAGAATCAAAGCCAAGCACACACAACCGAAACCCCAGGTATGCAAGATAACACACAGGCCTTATCGTTCATAAAATCACAGTTTCATATAAATAAGCTATACAGCCGAATAGGTACATTACACATATAAAATCCCTGTATAAGTTTCCATTACATACTGTCCAAAATAGTAAAACGACTCAGGACCACAGACATGGTCACTAACCTACAGTGAACGAGAATGAATTTACACCAAGGCTCAACATCATAATTACAACCAGAGAACAACGAAAGATTGACTCGAGAACATAACAGTCTAGGGTCTGCACGCAAGTCCGACATTGAGGGTCGAAGAAACCCAAGAAATAGCTACCAAACAGCAAAGAAAAAGAGCTACCCGGGATTGCAGACTGCCGAGAGCATGATGATGGCAACCGTGCACAGTCCCACCTGCAAGTAAATGGGTATAGAAGTGTGGTTAGGTCGGAAACATAAACAGTTAAAGAAAATATAAGGAAGAAACAAGAACACAAAACCCGAAGTCGAGTTTACCTGTTCACGGCACCAGGACCTCCAACCAACCCAGAAGAAATACCTGCCCACGAAGGAGCCGCGACATTAGCAACAGGAAAAGGAGCATACAAATAAATCTGGCATGGAACACTAACTTACCAAGTTTGCATGCGGAATTGCCAGCTGAGAACGCCGTCACCGAACCATCAAGGACAGAGAGGAGTCACCGAAACCGTTGCAGAGGAGCACGAAAGTTCCAGAGAACAAATTGACAACAGAAAGGAAACAAACCCCAATCATTCACAGGCATTCACAAATTGTATAGAGGCAGAAACCTTAAAGAGCTCCAAGGGAAACGACTAAAGCAAACCAGAGCAATCGATGAAAATCTGACCACGCAGCAACGATTTCGAAACTTACCTTTGCAAGTAAAAGATGCCGGAAGAACAGGCGATATCAAGCACATAGCCGCAACCACAATTAGAAGGGCAGTTGGGCATCGAACCAGTGGACCAAACCACCCAGGGACAGAGAGCATTACAACCCACAAACATGAACCGGAGGTCGCAGGCTCACAGAGCGAAATAGGGAAGACAGCAACCGTGAACAGCGAAAGTGAAAAGGCGCGAAGGGTCGAGAACCCTAAAACCCCAAACCCTTGCGAAATTTCTGAGGCAGACAGCTGTTGAGTGGAGGTAAGTCTGGGGTACTACCTCATTAAAAACAGATCCACAAGTACTGATTCCGCGTTGATTCACACAAATAAACAATCAACCAACATACCATAACCCCTTGCCACAGAGTGATACACCTCAGCAGACGGAAAGCCGGGATCACGTGGGCTGGCCCCATCACAATGTCACAGAAATTCCAAACTATAAAAGGACCAAGGCAAACATAGTTCCAAAAGGAACTGCACCAGATGAATTTTTTTCCCCATAGTAGTGCATTGAGAATAATGAAAATGCAAAAGGCAATGCCTGGAAACAAGAATGTTGTCTTCAGTGTGTTCCTCCTCCATTATGTGCCCTTGAACATCTTATATAGACGTGACGATGCATACCCTACAAACAAACACATAAACACCCATAATAGCAGCATAGCTGTCATTAAACCTCCATGGTTTGAAGGAGAAAGGAAACCAAGGACTGCAAATATCATTGTCACTGGTGTCATGGCAAAAAACCTGAACTCCAGTTCCCACATAGACACAAAGTAAGCTTGCATTGGTTGGGGCCCTGACCACATCTCCATGGACCGACTTCCATCCTGTTTCCTCTTGAGCCTCATCCTGTGTTTCTAATTGGTTGTATTTTGAGATATCCCGGTACAATGTTCGCATCATGATCATTGCAACCATTCCGGAGAGAAATAAAACAATCATCAATGAGTTGATGATAGAGAACCAATGGATCTGATTATTTGTCATAAGAAGGTAAGTATCCCAACGTGATGCCCATTTCATAGGGCTCTCCCAGAAAGTAACATCACAAGTGAATATAACTTCTTTGTCTTCTACAACTTCTTGGGGAATCTCAGAATTTGACACTGTATGCTTGGTATTTGGATCACAAGTTGTCAAATGGGCTTTGACATTATCCCATGGTTGTTCATACTCATGCTTTACACTCACTGAGAATTGCCACCCTCGACGTGAACAGTCCAAGCTTCTTCGTATGCTGGGTTTCCTGTGGCACAGCTTCCTGTAGAAACGCCTGTAGAGTGCCCGGCTTCTGTAGGATGTCTCTGCACCTTTCAACGATCTTGGTATGTGGGAGAATTTTGAACAAGCCGAAAAACTTGGCGAAGGACCTCAGTTTAACAGAATTCAGAGGCAGAGGATTCAACCAAAGAGGTTTGCAAGTGTAAATGAATCAGCAGTTAACGTGAGTCTTCAGCCGAGCATTCCTTTACTGTGTGATTTGTGGTGAGGTGGCAGAGACGTGCGCTGCTCATGCAAACTGTTGGTCCCCTGCAGTGCCATCTGCATGTAATCCCTTACCCTTAGTTGCACTGGAGTTTAAAATATCCACAACTGTCTGTGTTTTTTCAAATTTCACGTGAGTTGTCTAACACATACGTTGCATGATTCCTGGCTGATTGATAGAGAATTGGACAAGGAACTATCGGCTCAATACTACTATATTCGTGGCTCAATTCCACCATTCCATTCATTCATGCAGTTTTTAAATTAGATTTGTGCAATAGAAGAACGAGTTTCAGTCACGTACCTGAAGTCAAATGGCTACTGTGAGGTGCTGAGGCTAGTCATTGCTGCATGCACTGGTTTCTTTGGTTGCATGAGGGCTTGGCTGATAATTTATGGTTTTTTTTCCTTGTGTAGGTGTCCTCTGGCCAGATCCCAGCTGCAGGAGTTCATTTCCACGTTCAGATCTGCACCTTCAAGCTGCTGCTGCTGAATTTTCACAGGACCAGAACTTGTTTTCGCCATTGCTCCCAAACGGTAAACCGGATCGATATGAAAATTTTTGAGCATGTTCCTATCATCATGATGCACCTCCCATAGCAAAATCGTGATAAATGGATGCACAGATTTCGAGAAAAATGGAAAATTTCTGAAGATTTCAGAGATCAATTTCTCGAAAACCGTGCATCGGAATTGGCTGAAACTGCTTGGGTAGGCTACTATCACCCATGTACATCTCCCCATGAAACAGGTTTTAAAACAGATGCACAGATATGGAGAAAATTCAAAAATGGCTGATGGTGATGGAGGCTGATTTCTTGGATACCGTGCACCGGAATTGGCTGAAATTGCTTAGGCATGTTTCCATCACCCCTGTACAATCCCCCGTAAAATGGTTTTTCAAATGGATGCATGGTTTTCAAGTTATGGAAGAAACAAATTCTGTTCTAGGTATTTTTGCTTCAAGGCATTTTGCAGTTTTGTTGCATGGTAAGAAAAACTGAGCTTGGGTTGTGATGCAGGCATGGAGATGATGGAGGAGGAGTTTGAAAAGTGTAGGAGGACTTCTGAATCCTTGAGGAAGCTACCATGTTCGCCAAACCACCTTTTTGAAATCCATTCCTAGCTTCCTACAATTTCTACAGGAACTTCCTATAGAAGCACAATGAAGAAGCACAATAAGGTGGAAAAGATGATGGAAAAGGGTGAGGAATGGGAACATGGATTCTTGCAGGCATAACCAATGGATTCCAAGCTTTAGATCCCCTTCCAAAATCAAATCTGGCTCGCTTGAAGGTTCTACAGGATGTTTCCTGTAGAAATATAGAACTTCCTCTAGAAGGCACAAAAACTCCTTTGTCTTTGTTTTGAGTGATCCTCCTGACCTGCAATGTCATTGCTACAACCTAAAATTATTCAATGGAAATTAGATTTATTTTTCTTTTTCTTTTTCTCTTTTTTTTTTTGAAAAACAACTAGGGCGGCTCATGGAGGTTTTCACCCTAATTGCCTGCCTTGGGCGCCTCCAAGGGAGGTTTTCACCCAGAGATATTATTCTCTTTTCTCTTTTTTCCCAACCCATTGACCTCCTCATGGAGGTTTTCAATCAATGAGCCAATCTAAGGCGCCTCCGAGGAGGTTTTCACCTTAGATTTTTATTTTTCTTCTTATTTTCATTTTTTTCTTTTTTTCTTTTTTCTACCCTACCCTACTTCAAAAACAAAATCATTTTCAAGTGTAAGAATACTTCCAAAGGAGCCATGTGCACAACGAGATGAGAGACAAGATGATGTGGAGGCTTGAAATGCATGCTTGGATAGCTATCCGGATTTTAGAGACCAAATGACCTGACTTTGAAGGGATCAAACATAGCTGAGGAAGAGATTACCGCTGCAACTTAGTGACCGTCTGAAACCATATCTCAATATAGCTCTGATATCCTTGGTTCTTTTGCTGATTTGGATCATGTTTCATGTCACCTTCTAACATGACTTCCTCATCTTCTTCTTTTTGTTGATCTTTCTCTTGAATACATGGAAGATTTGATGGTAACCATGAAGGATCTTTCTTTATCTCTGCTTCTGGTGTCTTCTCTTCATCAAGTAAAGCCCATGGTTCTTTGATTTCCTCTTCTGAATATTCTTTTGCCTAATGTGGTCCTTCAATGCTTTCAATATAGCCTCTTTTTTGCAATACTCTTCCTGAGCTATGGTGAAGATCATTCAGCTCAAGAGGAGTTGTTCGGACATGTTGTGCCTCAGCTTTGCAATTAGGTTGAGCTATTCCAATGTGCGGGTTTGGAAATGGTGGTATGGGTAGCTGAGTGGGGGTGTATATTTGAGATGGATGTGGATGGGGTTGTGGTTGGGCAGGCATTTGGGGCTGCCTTAGTGGAGTAGGAGGCGATGGTTGTGGATGAGCAGGTGGTGGAGGAAAATAAGCGGGAGGAGTGTTGTATTGGGGCCTCCACTCCTGATTAGGTGCATTCCACTGAGGCTGTGGCTGAGCATAAGAGTGAAATGAATGAGCAACTGGTTGGGCATAATATGGATCTGTGAAGGAACAAGGAGGAGGTGTGAACCATGAAGGATGAGCAAGGGGACCCCAAGAAGGCATGAAAGTGGCTTGATAAGGGTCATAATAGGACTCAGATGTCCTTTGCAGTTCTTGCTGGTAAGATCTAGGTCCATGTGGCCTCCTTTGGTTCATATAATAGAGTGATTTAGTGGCTCCTTTGGCTCTCTGATATGCAGCTTTGATTCTGGGTAAGGAAGGGCACTGATCTGTAGGATGGTATTCTTCACAGATGAAACACACTTCTAGGGAGTGCATTGGACATTCGTTCCTAGGATGCTTTCTAGTGCACCTGGGACAAAAGATGACCAAAGCCCTCTTGGCTTCCTCTTGCTTCTTTTGGATCCACAGGGTATCCAATTGCATGGCAAGAAACTGCCTCATATCACTCTTGAAATCTTCTATCTGATCTTCAAATTCGTCTTTGGACAAGGGACTGCTCCCAACATTTCTGCTTGAAGCCATTTGCTCCAGAGGAATGGTTTCTTCTTCTTCTTCCCTTGAGGTTCTTCAAATATGTCTTGCTGTCCACCTAAGGGTTCTTTAATCACATCCATCGAAGAAGAGAGAAGGTTGGCTGTGTGAAGTGGTGGGGGTGTTGTGCAATCATTTTTCTAACTTATCTCTACTCCTACAAGGCATGAAATGAAATCTTTTTGGTTGATTTTTGCATTTTTCTTCTTGTACCTGCAAAACTAAAATAGGTTGAACTGCAACTAACTATCTTGCTGAATCGAAAATGCGGAATTCAAATGAAAGCATGAAAGGACTAATCTATTTTTCTCAAATGAAATTGCAGGAATGAAATGCTAGGCTACGCTTGCGGAATTGAAATGCTAATCTATGAAAGCAGGAAATGCTAATCTACTTTTGCATAAACGAAATTGCATAATGGAAATGAAATAAACTACTTAGCAGAATATTGTAGTGGAAAATAGAAGAAAAGAAACAATCACCAATACTCTGATGCTTCCCCGGCAACGGCGCCAAAAAGATGGTGGGCCCTAGTATTGTAGCAATAATGCTACAACTCCTGGAACTCCCTTCTTTAATTTTATCAACCCGGTAGTTCATAACAAACTTGGAAGCGACGGTGCTGTATGCACAAGTACTAGCTCTTGCCGCAGCTGTCACTTGGTCAACTGGCACAAGTCTGCTAGGGGCTTAATCCAACCTCTATGAGCTCTTAGAAGAATCTTTTTAACTTATGGATGAAAGCTAACTCAAAGGAAGCTAATCTACTTGTGGAAAGAAACTGAAAGCCAAAAAGAAATGCAAACCCTAGCAAACCCTAATTCTACCAGCTAGTCCTATTGACGCAAAGGAGAGCATGCAAACTACTGAAAGAGATGCCATTACTTCTATGAAGGTAAAATACATGTGTCTAGACTACCTCTATCTGAAGAAAACATCTTTTTGTATTTTTGTTCAAGTTGTTGGAATTATCATGCATGTGCTTCTAACTGGCTTTTTACTGTGAAGGGGTAGATCAAGGGGAGAAATGCTTGGGAAAGGTTGGGAAGGTTCAGAGAGGGTCTAAGGGGTCCCTAGCACCCTTCCAGAGAGTTTCACAGAGTTTGGCTATCAAGAGACCTCATTCGTGAGCTTCTACAGGAAGTCTGCAGGGGTTCTACATGATGTTCAGAGATTTCTACAGGATGTTCTGAAAAGAGGATTTTGGAGAATGGATGGAGGGAAAAAGGTGGAGGAACGAGTATGGAGGTGAAATAGGGGTGTAGGGGAGTTCAATACTTGGAGGATGGAGTCGAGGAGTGGCGCATATGGTGAGATTTGTTCAAGGAAGACTAGAATAGTGTTGCACAAAAGGTAGGGTTATGAGGGCAATGTGGTAACGTGAGGCAAGAAACCAAGTTAGGAGATGGATAAGATGGGTTTGAGGGAGTCTGGTCAGATACAGAAGTGGTACAGGTGCTTTGCAATTTGTGTTTCCAACTGAACCAACAAAGACATGCAAGAAAACAAAGATCTAGGTATGCTACCCTAATATGATATGGCTAACAGTAACGAGAATGGACAACAGCTTTATTTGCAAGGAAACCATATATATTAACTATGAAATGAAGCATTCAAAGATCTGAACATGTAACCAACCTCTGCAAATGAAAACAACACACTAGGGATTGCATGGTAAAGCAAACTAGTGTTTTTGTTTGGGACAACACGGTTACTTCAACTCCAGCCCCTGATCCAATAAGGAAGAGGTGAAACCAAAAGTGTTTGCTGACCCTTTTTTGGAGACTTTTTCTTTTTATTACCCTACCAATCTATTCTAAACATGAAAAGCTACTTTAACCATCAAAAGAATTCTAAATAACAAAGCAAGATTTAAATCTAAATAGCAGATTTTATTCTAAGAATGCAGCAAAAACACATAAAGATAAACAAAGGAGGTATTGGGCGCTTGAGATGGGCCCAACCCCAAGAGCTACAACCTCCTAAGAGAGATTTAGATCTGGTGCGAAGCTGGATTCATCTTTATTGATTAAGAAAAGAAGAGTTACATCAAAACTGTCCACAAGGGAAAGCTTGAAAATATGTTGAAAGCAAAGCTAATCTACTGCCTAAAAATCGAACTACAAAATGACTATAAAGTGACTAACTATTGGATACAAATTGACTAACCACTAGCTAACCAAAATGAGGCCCTAAGCCTTCTTATTTATACAAATTGAGGACCCCAACAGTCCTCCTAAACTTTAGGGACTCGGCTGCCCAAAGCTTGTAGTTAACAGCAGTCCTACTTGACTTGCTTGGCTGCCCTTGTGTTAATTGATTTGGTGGCCCTTGAACTCCGAGCTGATGGTGGAGAATTCGAGGTAAGGGCCCATAAATGAAGGGGACACCTTCCTACAAATCCTCTCCCTTGTTCTCCCACGAATTTGGCTACCAAGTGCTCATTAAAACCTTCAATTTTGTCTCCAAATTGACCAAAAAGGCTACACAAAGCACCCATTAGACTTGTTGGCATAATGACTAACCCAATTCACTCTATTAGCATAAATATAATCAAAATCATGCAATAAACAAATGAGAATGGTGGATTAAGTCGAATTAGGAGGTTGAATGAGCCCAAATAATTATCAATTTTTGGGGCTCATCAATTGTTCCCCATAATCATCAAAATAATACAAGATAAAACAAATTCAAGCACTCTCATGCCAAATTTCCTAAGAATTCTTAATTTTCTATTTTCACCTAAGAGATAGACCTGATATTGATCCTTCTTATCACCTATAGAACACCTCTTAGAATCCATGCTAATGACATCTAATAGATAGCTTTTTCCTCAAAAACCAACTTTACTAGGACAATATTGATAACTAGTGATGACACACAAATCTATTCTCTTTTTCAACCTTTGTGATCAACTATCTCTAATCTATTTTTTGATAATTAATTAGTTTTAGGATAAATCCTAGAAACTTCATGCCCAAATACAAATCAACCTGAAAATATTGTAAAATCCTATTTTACAGTCCCCATAAAAGAAATAGTAGATTTCCTAACATTTATCATCATACATGTGACTAAATAATACATGTTTAAAATCCATTATAACTAGTCTATGGTTATAACTTACCCACATCTCTTCTAGTCCCATTACAAAAAAATAGGATGACATCATTTAATGAAAAATGGGACAAGTGGTCGAGCTACCAATTCTAATATATTTAAAGGCACTAAATCTCTTAGCATCCAATAAGGTTCTAATCAAACCTTCTACCACAATAAGAAAATGTACGGGAGAAAGAGGACAACTTTGATTTAATCCTCTCTTTAGGTGAAAGAAAGCAACAATGCATTCGCTAATCAACATTGAGAAAGAAACTATAGTAACATAATTCATGACCAATTCACAAATGAAACACATAATCCCAAATGAATAAGTATCAAATCCAATTAAAGCCAATCATTTGATAAGTCAACCTTTACTACCATAGGTTTTAGCTTTCAAGATTTATTAATGTCCTCCTTCTTCCACCCCAATAACCTTTTTAATCTTCCTCCTTTCTAGAAAACTAAACCATTCACTTCAAATGGACTTTCAAAGAAAACATTTAACCCTTCTTGCAATGACCGTTATAATAATCCTATAATTGCAACTAAATAGATATATAGGTTTGTATTCTTCAAAGGAAACTAGGTTATCGAATTCCATAGTAAGGGATATGAAACTTGCATTAAATTGTGTTGGAATCCTCTTAAAGGATCTTGATTCATTAACCAATTTCAACATTTCCTCTTCTAGGATGTTTAAAATGGCTATTAAAGAAGAAAACCATTGTCTACCTATCTAGATTCCGACCTTTGTCTTTTTGGGAACTTTGTAGCACAAAATGCAATTTTTCCTTGGACACCTCTTCCATTAGATATGTCATTTTTACTACACTTACGAAGCTAGGGAAAATGAGGTCTTCTTGATTAGCCTTTCTATAATAGCTCTTCTCTCAACATCATAAATGTTTGTGAAATAGTATATCCCCATCTAAGTAATATTCTCAAAATTAGAAGACACTGACCCATCTCTTCTCACCACCCTCGAAATAATAATGATGTTTCTCTTTTGGATTGCATAACAATGGAAAGAAATAGTATTTTCATCCCAACTTAATAGCCAAACAACCCTACTCTCAAGTTTATGAGGTTCTTCTCTTTCCAACAACAACTTTCTTTTATTTTCTTTAAAAATGATGCATTTATCTTATGGTTCTTCAGAAAGGTAAGCAATCGCTTATTTGTTATACAAACCCTCTATTTTACTTCCACCTCATATATAAATTTCTCATCTTTAATCTTCTTATCATGTGCCAAAGTAATAGAAGCTTGTTTTACCTTTTCTAGTTTGTTTTCTAGTGGATCTAAGGGAATTCTAAAATCTTTTATCAATCTGTCATAGCCCTCCTTTACTATCCACTGATGTTAAATTTATATGGACTAGGAGTTTTCGTCCTAGTAGAACATACTTCAATGAAAATTGAAAAGTGTTTGAATTCCCTTTAAGCTCTTACCCATTGTATAATTTTGATAAGTTCATCAAACCAAGCAATTGATACTATAAATTTATCCCATCCTTTTGCTATTTTCTCTTCATATGCCTTTTTGTTATTTTAAATAAATTCTTAATTTAGTAAGTACAATATCATATAAATTTATATCATCAAACTATTTCAAAAAATAGTTCTATGAGATCTCAACTTAAGCCAAACCCTAAATCTATAAGCTCTTCAATTTAATATTGATATTATCATATAAATATATGAATAATATTAATGCATAATAAAATTCATAGCCAAATTGATAATTTGAAATTAAATATTAATTTTGAAAATTTGTATAGCGTATTTTTTATTTTTTATTAATAAAATATAATTTATGTATTTAAAATAAATATTAAAATAAAACAATGTAGTAACACAACATAATTTAAGATCTAGTTTCCAATGAAATTTGGAACTATCCATTTTCTATCCCTCCAATGCCAAAATGACAAGCATAGAATATTTGATTAAAAAGACTTGGAAAAGTGTAGATTGCCTTCTAATAAGCTACTTGTTGTAGCAACTACAACCACCCTCCAAAATTTTGGCCTGCATCGATTTCAGAGCCTCCCTTGAAGAGTTTCATTTCATGTCTGCACACACTCAAGTTCACTCTGTGAGCTCATGTGAGTCTTTACATCCGCATTACTTTTTCATTGCATTCAAGTCTCTGCATGTTGATGTCTAAGTCATGCTTGCAGCCATGTTCTAGTTATGCTCAAAGTCTTTTCTTCGTATGTGCTTGTTGTGTTTGCTATGAAAGAATCTGTCACACTCACCCACGGAGTCACATTCGCTGTCGTTCAAGCGTTGTCTCGATTAATGAACAATAAATCATGAGTGTCACGCTTGTCATTTACACCATTGGTTAGTCATGTTGAACATGCATATCTGGATGGTTGGTCATCTCATCATTAATTCATGCAAGTGTGTGTTTGTATGATCACCTAAGAATCTTTCAATTGTTCACACACTTAGCCCTTTTTACTGAATTTCTTACAACTAGACTACCCTCTGACAGCCAGAGCATCACCCTGCCATCGAATTGATCGATTGTCAACCAGAACAGTGCAAAAGCACAAAGCTAGTCTTCTCAAGCTGCACTACCCACAAGCAATTCAATCAACTCTCATGCTGGCCACCTGGAAAATCGGACCCCATAGTCACTCAAGGATCGACTCCCCTCAAAATTTGTGCTGAGGCCACTGACCTCACCCAATCAACTAACTGAGGAAATTGCGTAGATAGGTCGGTGAGATGCCAAGTGCCCATTCCTGTCTCCTTAGAAAATTGCGCAGTTTTTCCTGTCAGTCATCCCGACAGTTGATCAACTGCTCATCTCAGAAATTGCAGTGTTCATGAGTAGGCCTTCTGCTACCCATTAGTCAGCTCATCTTAGAAATTGTGCAGAGATGATCAATAGGCCAGCTTGCTAACCTTAGTGCAGTTTTTCTTGCCAACAACCCCTAGCAGCAAACTACCAATTCCCTCCAAGAATTGCATAGTTTCTGCTACCTGTGACCCCAGCATCCAACTAGAAGTTCCCTTTGGGAATTAGGTAGTTTTGGCTACCACTGACCCCAGTAGCCAACTAGAAGTTCCTTCTATGAATTGTTTGTTTCGACTGCTAGTCTCCTAGGCAGTTCCCCCAAAGAACTCTACAATCCCTGCCTACTGAACCTTCATGCAGCTCGACCCATTGCTCTAGAAAATTGTGAAAATTTGGGTGTCTAGCTTCGCTACCCACTCGTTCCGAAAAATGCGTAGAGCATGCCTACCTTACCTTCTAGTAGCCCAGATTTTCCTTCCCAAAATTTATGCAATTTTTCCTTCCAGCCGAGCCAGACCTCACAGACAGTCACTGTCGACTCAGATTGCCCGTCTCCATCACTCAGTGACTCTTGTGCAGTTTTCATGAGTAGTGCTCAGAGTCATCATCCCACTTCACAACCTTGCTACCTCTTCCAGTCACCTAGATCTGAAATGATGATGTGTCATGGTAGACTAGGAGGTTTTAGATTTGATGTTGTCTCTCATGAGTGACTGCAAGTACAAGTACAACAAACATGGCAAGATGACAAATGGGATGGATGAAGGGAGAACATACAGAAGGACAGATTCACCAATGGATGAACGAATGAAGAATGTGAATCAGAAAAATGCGACGAACATTCACCTTCGCGAACATATGAGCCTGTCAAGCCTTCCAGCATGCAAGCAAAGGAACGACATGCTAAAGCTTCATTAAGCAAACAAAGGATTGTCGAAGAATCCACGCACTTCACCATGCGGAGGTGAGCTATGATACACCATGAAGACATCCATCACCCAATAGCACTATAGCTCGACATGCATTGTAGCAGCAACATGGATGTACCAACATTGTCATGTCAAGTCATGTTGAGTCACGTCATGAGTCATGTCATCCACATCTCCACCATGGGCTTGTTGTCAATCAATGTGATGTAACGTGGAAATCCAAGAGACCCACTTGTTGAAGAAAGAGTCATGTAAGTTGAAAAGTCATGGAAGTCAAACAGTCATGAGGGTAGTTGAACAACCACAAGGGTCTATTCCACCCTTGCTTATAAATACCCCCTCATTTGTACATGTAAAGGACTTTTCACCTTAGCTCCTCCCACATAGCCAAGAGAGTTTGTAATATTTTCTTTGAGGAGTAAGTAGTGGCTCCAACATCCCACACTAGGGGTTAGTGATGTATGGTGTAATGATGTGTCTTGGCACCTTCACTTAATTCAGAAGCTTGCTAACAGGCTAACATGTTTTCATGCATGTATTGTATCTGTTGTAAGACTAATATTTGACACTTGTAATGCATGTTTCTTTAACTTGTGTTCTACATATGAATTGCTTCATTCGTTGTAATGCATAATTATTAATGGAAATGTGTTGTATATGGTATTAACGCAATCTCACCCATGTAGAATGCTATCCAAAAAATTAGATAGACCTTTCACATGAAGCTTTCTGTAACAACCGTTGCAGTCATTCAGATTGATCCATGAGTGTTGTACATGTTATCTTACCTTGTATGTTGTGACTGCCGCATCTGTGTGGACTGCTCCGCTGAAAGTTGTGCATGTCCTATTGTGTTGTGTGTTCCTAGCAGTGTTGGGACTCCTCCCAATCGACCTAGAACTCACTCTCACCCTCTCCCTCAATAATGAAAGAACTATTGATACAAGTGACGCTTGCACTCACTAGGCATGAAAACCTCACTTCTCGAAGACAAAGAAAACCACTCTCCTATGTTGACAAGCAAGAGTTGAGGAAAATCCTTAAAACAATGGAAACTGGTCCATCATACCGGATGGGACTCCCACACCAAACGATGTGAGGTCTAATTGGGACTTCATACCGGGGTGATCCCCTGAATGTTGGTGGGTCCAGCACCGTCAACACTATGAAAGACTGACTATTGGGTTGTGTTATATTCTTTCCACGACTAGCTCCCCTCCACCCCGCTTCGTTGCACCGACTGCACAGGGGGTTTAAGGGGGACAGTTAGCCCCCTTCTACGGTGTCTGGGGCAGCACCTTGGGGAATTTTTTTTGGACCCTATATTAGGTTGGTCGAACCTACTTATGGTTTTGTGCATGGTTTTCGCACATGGTTTTGGACGCGATGGTTTTTGGTCCATGGTATTGGATTCTTTAGCATGTATAAATATGTATTGTAACATATGAAAGGAACATAATGAAAAATCAATCTGGTAGTCCCGATTTTGGGATCCAGGGGAAACTATTTGTGTATATGTGTTTTATGTGTTATGCTCTCGCATTGTTTATTTTTTGTGTGTTAGAATTTTTATGCAAGTAATTTCTGTATAGGGTTAAAACCTACATTTGGTTCAGAGCTATTTTGGCTTCAAGGGGACGCCTTTGTTGCTGAGGGGTTTCGCTCGGGCCTGTAGTATACCCTGTTTAGTGGGAGATTTGTGGGATTGATTATGGTGGTGAAAGAAGATGGCGAGCATTGGAAAGATAGAGATCATGAAATTTAATTGTCAGAATTTTGAGTTATGGAAACTCAAGATGGAGGATCTATTGGTGGATAAATATCAGTAGATTGTGGTAGATCTAGGTACTAAACCAACAAGAGTTTCTGATGAAGAATGGAAGAAGTTGTATCAGAAGGTAAAGAGCAAAATATGATTGTGTGTCTTAGATTTATTATTGTTGAATGTATCAGGGGAAGCTATGACGAAGGCTTTGTGTGACAAGTTAGGGACTTTGTACCAATCCCAGTCTCTGGTGAATAAACTGTTCCTACAAAAAAGCTGTATAACCTAAGGATGAAAGATGGTAAGTCAGTTATTGTCTGTTGATATTAAAATTTCAAATGAAGATAAGTGCATCAGTTTGTTGTGTTCTCTACCAGATTCGTGGGATAGTCTCCTTATTGCAATAGGTAGCAATGCAACTACCTTTTAGTTTGATGAAATAGTCTCATCCTTGTTGACAGAGGAGATGAGACTGAAAAATATGGAGAGCCAGAATGGTGATGGATTTTCTATACTAGGACGGTCCTAGAACGGAAACAAAAATAAGTCATCGAGTGGGAGATCTAAATCTCCAGGAAAAATTGTAAAGGTGGTTTGCTAGAAATGCAGAAAGGAAGGGCACTACAAAAGGGACTGTAAATCTAAAGCTCTTGACAAAGGAAAGGGTTCTGATGATGCTCCTTATGCAAAAGCAAAAACCACTCAGATGATGGTGGGGATGTGTATTTGGCTTCTTTAAGTACACATGAAGATCATGAGGCATGGTTGATTGACTCATGTGCATCCTTTCACTTCACTCCCCATAGAGAGTGGTTTTGCGAGTACGAGAAATACACTGGTGGTGATGTCTTCTTAGGAGATGATAGGAAGGCTAGAATCGTTGGTCGTGCAAAAGTAAAGTTGAAGTTGCAAGGTGGAAGGGTTAGAACACTTTTGGGTGTTTTGCATATTCCTGCATTGGCTAGAAATCTGATTTCTGTAAGCAAGCTGGATGATGCAGGTGTAAAAACAATGTTCAAGAAGGATACCTACAAGATGGTTCGGGGAGCAATGGTATTGATGTGGGGAGTTTGGATTGGAACTTTGTACAAGATGCAAGGTAGCACTGTTGTTGATGGGTGCAACAGTTATGTGGTTCTTAAAAGTAGAGTAAACAATCTAGTGGTCTTTGGAGAGAAGACCATGCCGTGGCATCAAAGGCTTAGGCATATTGGAGAGAAGGGCCTTCGAATACTTCATGGTAAAGGTATGGTAGAAGGTATGAGTAATAGCTCTCTGGATTTTGATTTCTGTGAAAATTGTGTATATGGGAAGTAGAATTAGGTGAGTCTCCCCTCTGGTGGTAAGAGGGCGAAACAAATATTAGAGCTTGTGCACAGTGATGTGTTTGGACCTGTGAAGGTTCCATCACTAGGTAATTCTATCTACTATGTATCATTTATAGATGACTTCTTAAGGAATACATGGATATATTTCCTTAATAAGAAATCTGAAGTCTTTGATAGGTTTAAGGAATTTAAGGCTTTGGTGGAAAAATAGACAGAGAAGAAGATAAATGTGTTGAGATAAGATAACGATGGAGAGTTTTGCAACAAGGAATTTGAAGAATTTTGTAAGAAGTGTGGTCTATCACGGCAAAAGACTACTCCATACACACCTGAGCAAAATGGAGTTACAGAAAGAATGAACAAGACGTTGATGGAAATGGCAAGAAGCATGCTCAATGGTGCTGGGTTAGGACATGAGTTCTGGGTAGAGGTAGTGGAGACAACATGTTACCAGGTCAATAGATCACCTTCATCAGCGTTGGAGGATAAGACTCCACAAGAGGTATGGAATGGTAAGAAACCCTCTCTTTCACATCTGAGGGTATTTCGATGTGATGCATATGTACATGTTCCAAAGGAGAAAAGAACCACGTTGGATAGTAAATCTAAAAAGTGCATCCTTATTGGGTACAAGGATGGTTTAAAGGGTTATAAGATTTGGAACCTAGTAATAAGGAAGGTTGTGTATAACCGAGATGTGGTGTTCAGAGAGGTGAAAGAAGTTATTAAACATGAAGTCCAACCAAAGCAACCCGAGAAGATAGAGTTTTAGCTTAAGGAGGAAGAATCAAGCTCTATAGTGGAGGAGGAATCAGAAGATGAAGAGCCACAAACTCTGGGTGTAAGAAGATCACTTCGAGAAAGAAGGTTGCCAAAAAGGTATAGTCCATCTGCTTTTTGTTCAAATTTTACTTTTTTTGTTACTGATGATGATCCCAGAACTGTGAGGCAAGCAGTAGATTCAGAGCATGGAAAACTCTGGAAAGAGGCCATGGTTGATGAAATGGAATCTTTGCACAAAATTGAGGCTTGGGATCTGGTGGAGTTGTCGGCTAGAAGGAAACCCATTGGTAGAAAATGGGTGTTCAAAAAGAAGACAAATTTAGAAGGAAAGGTGGAGAAATACAAAGCTCGGTTGGTAGCAAAAGGTTATTCCCAGGTGTCGGGAATTGATTTTTGTGATATTTTTTCTCTTGTTTCCAAGGTAACTTCTATTAGATTACTTTTATCTGTTGCAGTTTCTTTTGATTTTGAGGTAGAACAAATGGATGTGAAGACAAAATTTCTTCAAGAGGATTTATAAGAGGAGATCTACATGAAGCAACTTGAAGGTTTTATGTGACGGGTAAGAAAGAACTAGTATACAAGTTAAATAAGCCTCTGTATGGGTTAAAATAGTCACCAAGGATGTGGTATCAGAAATTTGATACATGTATACGGGCACTTGGATTCACCAGATGCAAAGCAGATCACTGTGTGTATTTTAAATTAATTGGTGACCGTGTTATTTATCTGGTCTTGTATGTGGATGATATGTTGTTGGTTGGGAATGACAAAGAAATTATATAGGATTTAAAGACCCAATTGTCCTCCAAATTCGACATGAAAGATATTGGTGCTACAATATATATTTTGGGCATGGAAATTAAAATACATCGGGCAAAGAGGAAGCTCTAGTTAAACCAAAGGAAGTATATTGAGACAATACTACAGAGGTTTAATATGCATCATAGTAAACTGGTGAAGGTTCTTATTCCTGTATGTGTAAAGTTATCTGCCGAATAGTGTCACGAGACACAAGAAGAGGAAGAGGACATGTCCCGTGTTCCATATGCAAGTGCAGTCAGTAGCCTGATGTATGCAATGGTATGTACTAGACTAGACATTGCACATGCAGTTGGAGTATTGAGCAGGTTTATGTCAAAACCAGGGAAGAAGCATTGGACAGCAGTGAAGCGGGTTTTCAGGTATTTGCGTGGCACTAGTGATTATGGTTTTTGCTACCAAGGAATACCAGGATTGGACAAAGTGTTGGATATTCGTAGCTTTGTTGATGCAGACTGGGCTGGGGATTTGGATCAGAGAAGATCTACAAGTGGGTATCTGTTTAACCTATTTGGAGGTGCAGTCAGTTGGATGAGTAAGAAACAATCTGTAGTGGCACTATCAACTATAGAGGCAGAATACATGACAGCCACTAATGCAAGCAAGGAAACAGTTTGGTTACAAAGATTGTGTTCAAGTATGGGGTTATTACAAGGAGCTATAAGGATAGACTGTGACAGCCAAAGTGAAATTTTCTTGGCAAAGAACCCTGCTTACCATTCAAAGACAAAGCACATTGATGTTTAGTATCACTTTGTGAGGGATATGATAGAAGACAAACAATGATTGCTGGTAAAGGTGGACACTTTGAAGATTATTGTAGATGCATTGAAAAAATATGTGAGCTCTGAGAAGTTCTCTAGGTGTAGAGAAACAATGGGTGTTTTAGGGCTAGAAAAATGATTAAGCTCTCCTATGGCTCCCTGTGGAAAGTAAACAACAAGTGGGAGAATGTTGGGTTGTGTTATATTCTTTCCACGACTAGCTCCCCTAGTTAACCGGGGAGTTCGAGGGGGGGCGAAGCCCCACCTTCGTTGTGCCGACTACGCAGCGGGCAGGGTCACAGGGGGTTTGAGGGGGGAAGTTAGCGCCCCTCTACGAGGTCCAGGGCAACGCCCCACGGAAAATTTTTTTGGACCCTATATTAGGTTGGGAAAACCTACCTATGGTTTTGTGCATGGTTTTCACACATGGTTTTGGACGGGATGGTTTTCAGTCCATGGTATTGGATGCTTTGGCATGTATAAATATGTATTGTAACATATGAAAGGAACATAATGAAAAATCAATCTGGTAGTCCTGATTTTGGGATCCAGGGGAAAATCTCTATATATATGTGTGTGTGTGTTTTATGTGTTATGCTATCACACTGTCTATTTTCTGTGTGTTAGAATTCATATGCAGGTAATTTATGTACGTGGTTAAAACCTACACCGAAAAATATATTCATGTGTACTTATTTAGTTCTACTATCCAATGCAAAAGTATCTCTCCCACTCGACACTCGACCCCAAAGTAAGTGGTCTTTGATAAAATTTCAAGCTTCAGAAAGGCAAGGTTTTATTTGTGCTCCAGAATCGTCATAGATTCATTTAAGTTCCAAACGGTGTAGGAACTAAAAAAATAAATCATAGGTGTTTTCTTTGGCAAGGCCCCTAGATCGTCTTAGTATGTGTTATCTAGTCTACATTGCTGCCTTTTTAGCACGCTGGGACTTAGGGTTTGGGGAAATCCCCTATATGTTTCTAATAGCCCAGTAGTTATCTATAACGTTTGTGGGTTCGTGATGTTTTGAATTTTGTGGGGCTTCATCATCATGAAAGCATTTTCCAAGTTGGAAAACACTCTCAATTGGGGGTGAAGGTATGTATCATTCACAGACATTTCTCATTACATGGATTTTTTTTTTCAAACATTTGTTAAATTTGTATTATTTTATAAGCTTCAGTAGCTAGTCTAATAAAATTGTGTATATAATTTTTATTGTAGTGTTGAAATTATAGGAAATTTGCATCTAGACGAGGTCCTGGGATTAAGAAGGGTTTGTGCATCTTTTTACTAGCTAGGTTCATCAAGTCCTAGGGTTGGGTTTTGTAATTTCCAATATTTATTTATGAAATTCTGATTATTTCTCCAAAAACCGCACATCTAATCCATGTTTAAGATGTGGACGTAATAGATAGGTTTGACAGATACCTGTACACAAAATTACACGAAATCTTCTTCTCTTCCTTCCTGATTGAGTTATATGAGTGGATCGTGAAGTTGGCAGATGACCAAGGAAGGTGGAGGTTGGACAAACCAATTGTTTGGACACCAGATCTAGTAAGGAGGTTGGAAGCCTATGAAGATAAGATCACACGCGATGTCGACCAATGGCTCGACCACATCATTGGAGGATTTGTGAAAGATTTCATGGTCAATACCTCTGTAAGTTGCAGTGAAGCAAAGCACCACTTCTTTAAAGGACCACGAGATAAGTATTTAAAATCACTGAATACTTCGATTAAGATGATCTTATGTGAATATCAGGTTATGTGGATACCTTGATGTTAGGAGCTACAGAAGCAGAAAACCTTTCCAGGATGGAGGAAGAAAAGGTCCTGAATATAGCCCACTGATCAGACCTGTTAGTGCCTAGATTTACCTCAGGATGAAAAGCTAGGATCCAGGGCCAACATCAAACCATGATCAGCTTGGTAGCTAGCCCTACTAGGTTAGGAGAGGGCTCTCTCCGGGCCAATCTTAGCAAATAATGATCTATGGAGCTTGAGATGACTGAAATATCTTCTGATTTTAGGCTAGGTATATGTGTAAGAGAGTTGATTTGCTAAAATAGTGTTTTGTTGGCTCAAAGGGAAAGGTACATTTTGGGGTTGCAGGGATTGAGGCTCAGTTTTGCGGAGATCTTAATGGGGAAAGGTAGGAAATCGTTTTGGCACTTAAATTTGAGAGAGATGGAAGGATTAGACAGGTGAGGTGTTGAAGAGGGAAAGAGAAATCATGGATCCTCCCCAAACAGCTGAAAACATCAAATAACTAAAGCAAAATTCAAGTAGAGCATTGCACTTTCAATGAATTCTACTTACACTCTTGTTTGTTTAGTTCAGAAGAAATAAGATAGATAATGGCATGCAATCACATAAGAAAATTCACAATTACAAAGAGAAGCATTGTACCAAGACAAATTCCACATGAATCCCAAAGTGTGCTGCAAGTCCTGGTCTCAATTCCTTAGCCAAAATGAAAATATGAGTGTACAATGAAGCTCAAGGTTTTCTCAAGAGTCCAACCATGCTAATTACTGAAAAACAACATAATATAGACAAACATAGCTCATCCTTTCCTCTAGGGGTCGAGCTCACATGTTTAGGAGCTGATCCAACTGATTCTAAACTGAGAACTAGAAACTAGGCAACATAACAATGAATTTACCTATACAAGTGAAAATCTAACATATTTACATCATGATCCATCAATTTTCATCAAATTACATCATAAATTTTCCATTAGGATAGTGAAAAATTCAAACTAGGCGAAAAATAGAGCAAAACTTGGTCAAACTGGCAATTTTTCCTCTATGCACCGTGCCTGATTCTCTATGCATCGCGCCTGTTTGGACCCACTTTTGGAGAGCTTCTAGATGTCCAAATGAGCTCTAGGTGTGCTTTATCGAAATATCTACCTATATACCTTCCAACCCAAGTGTAATTTTTTAATTTGGCCTCCATTTGCCCCTCCAAAAGTCCATTTTCCCAACACTGCTTCTTGTGTGTCAAAATAGGGGCAGTGAGATCATTTTTTGAGTGTTTTTGACCTTTTTGAGGGCTCAAAACCTGCCCAAATTTCTTGGCCACAGGTAGGAAAGTGTAATTTTGCATGAAAAATCCAAAAATGTTTAGTTTTTGTGATTTGGAAGCCCCTAGCAAAAACGAGCGCCACGTGGCACAGCGCATAGGGCAGCAAAACCTGTTTTTTATGCCAAAAATTTCCAAAATGAAAAAATTGCTCCAAATTTCTTGAAATTTGGGCTGAGTCTTCTCTATCAAGCATGATTTTTGGCCAAGGAAGCCTCAACCAATATCTAAAGTCCTTCATCCTATTTTTGCCTCCTTGATGCCCTCTTTAACTTTGCTTTCAAACTCCTGATTCTCGCTTGGCACACCAAGTTCCAGGACAAGTAATGATATGATAGGTTTCTAAGCATATTCTTTTCATTTATGGCCTTCTCCAGCTTCCTCTTCAAGTGGAAATTGACTCTTTCAAGCCATGACTCCCTATCGGCATTGATCTCTTGCTCCAATGAAGTGAATTCCACCCTCCTCCTTTGGGCAGCTTAGCGATTCTCCCGAATGTTTTGCAACTCCCGATTCTCCGGAATGTTTTGCAACTCCATAATCACCTGCTGGTCCTCAAGTTGGTTATTCCTCTGCTCCAAGTATTTTATAGTCCATTGAGCTCAATACAAGTTGGTTGACAAGGCATCAATGTCTACTTGCTGCTCCCTAATGATTTCTCTAAGATTTGTGCTTTGCGGGCCCATATTAGTATCATCACCCTCAATGAGGATGAAATCAATCTCCCGCTCACCTGATTGTCCTTCGTCCTGTAGTGGCCTCTTGCCTCGGTCCTGAACCTACTGTGCTGACGATGGAAGCGAGGCCCCTTCCACCCTGGGTGGAGATAACACTTGCTTTGCTGCTGCAAACAACCGTCTAGTGCCCTTCTGATAGGTGATGAACACCGGCACACTAGCGGTCTCATGGCCCTCATGCTGATAGGAAGGTCCACCTGTCTCATGCCTAGCCTCTCAAGGTCCCTGTGAGGCTCTGAAAAACTCACGGGAGATGAAGTCATCCCAAGTGATGCCCTGTAAACCAAGCTGATGAACGACCACAATTTTGATGGGAGCAAAATGATAAATACTGTTGAACTGTTGCTGAGGGGTCTTGTGCTGCACAAGAGTGGTCATCTTCTCTATGTTTCAACATATGAAGTAAGGAATGTTCATCATCCGTACCTGGGTAAAATGCATTAGTAGCCTGATGTGATAAGCATACAAGTAGGAGAACTGGCCCTCACAGCTGATATACTTCATGATGAGTTTCATTAGAGGAGCATATTCATCTTTAAGGTACCGAAAAGGAAATACTCTCTTGAGCTGTCTCAAAAAGCCGGGCTTGATATATGGTTCATAATGCTGCTGGTCAATTTTATGCCTCTTGTTCCATGGCTCTCCAATGTTAGGTATGCCGGTTTCTAATGAAATGGATTCTGGTGTTAATGTGAAAGTGACACTAGCAAGAGTGGCTTGATCACCATGCAAATGCAACACAAATAAGTGGGCCAACTCATGATGAAACTGAATATTAGCAACCTTCTCACAAAATTCATAACATGAGTGATGCTAGAAACAAAACATGGCAAGAGGGCAGGCCTGTAATTCAACAAGAGTGGTTGGTTCTTCTCTGATATGTTTGCCACCTCTATGACGCCTCCTAGTTGCATGTCCCTCTATGGGTGAGTCACTTTGGGTTTCCTCTTCATAATCATATGAAGGATCAGATGCCATGGCTGCTGGTAGATAAACTGCCTTGGAGAAGTAGGTGCTGATATGTCAAACTGTCTTGAACTATTTTTGGTGATGTGTTTGACCTCTGCCACCAAGGGAAAACAGTGAAATGAGGGACTGTAAGGGGAGGGAAAAATTGTGGAATTTAGGGACTGTTGGGATAGATTCTAGTTAGGGAAATATGGGATGTTTTGGGAGTTTTTTTATAAGATTAGGGTTTGGGGATTTACAATTGGGATTTTGGGAAAGGGAACTTAAAATAGGGGATTAGTGAATTTAGGGGGTAGGGGAACTTAGGGAATAATGAAATCAATGGAAAAATGTGATAAGGGAGTGAACTTGGTAGCAAAACAGCTAATCAAAACCCTAGCATCAAGTTTCTTTGAGGAATTTCAAATGGTAGGGTTTGATTTTTTTAAACACTCACCATGTAACACACACAATCAAACAATCATCAAACTTGGATAGACAACAACATTGAAGGCTCTACCTACTTGTATCAAGACCGATCCATGTGATTTGGGGCGATTGGAGCAAGTTTGGGTAGTGCTTGGGCTCTCTGGCTGTGTGCACCGCGCATACAACCCAATGCACTACACCCCATGTATGCGCCGTACCCTTTCAAAATAACACAGGATTCTGAGGTCTAGTGCACCGCGCCCTTGCAAAATAACACAGGATTCTGAGGCCCAGTGCGCCGTGCCTGGTGAGTGCGCCGCGCCTCTAGCTCAGTGCGCCGCGCCTCCTGCCCAGTGCGCCACGCCAACAACTTACAACGATTTTCACCCAAACTTCACACTCACTCACCAAAATTGTTTTGCCTTGATTCTCTTTGCTCTTGTAGTACAAATGAAATTCAAACATTTGGAGAAATGATTTATACATGGAGCTTTTAAATTTTATTTTTGCCAACCCACTTTCATAATGTTTTGCAAATGACTTTATTTCAAACTCTATTTTTTTTTGGACTTTTTCACTTTATTTGAGTTTTGTGATGACTAAATGACCTGAGCTTTGCTTTTTTTGTAGGTTTTGGAGCTTCTGGGGCTAAGGAAGGAAACTAGGATTACAGATGAAGGAATTTACAATGAGGAAAACAAAATTTTCATGATTTTTGTACAATAAAAGCTAAATACTCTATTTTTTCGAACACTTGGCGATGAAATTCATTGATGTTGAAACCTCCTCATGTCCTGCTGGTAATTATTGGACACTTTGAAACATTTTTTGATGAAACCCTAATGAAACCCTAGACCTAATTGACAATGAAACCCTAAAGACAACCTTTGCAATTTTAAGATAAAAGAAGACTGTATATGTTGTTTTTAATGAACAAACATGAGCCAGCAAGTAGATAACATGAGGGAAACTGTAGGAATTCCACTACCATTAGATGATCCATGCGCCTAATGGAATGAAAATGACTGGGTAGGACACCTAATATGAAATGCAACAAGAGGATTTGGTCTCTGACGGAGGGATGAAAATACCAACTCTAACAAGACCTCCTTGAAGTGATGACGAAGGAACACTGTAGATTTCTCCCTTGAGCGCTAGTCAGTTGATAAGACAAGGGTTCCCACGAATACCTACACTACCTCCACCCTCATCACATCCATCCACACCACCTCGATCCTCGCCTCCACTGCTCACCCCATCATGCACACCACCACCAACTCCACTGTTCAATATGGAGAACTCCATAAAACTACTTGTATTCAAGGGCGTAGGGAATGAGGACCCAGACCAATTTTGGTTCATCATAAAGGATGTATGGGAAGCTCAGGGCATTGCGAATGATCACATGAAGAAGATGACGTTGGTTAGTGCTTTTCAGGATCGCGCGCTAACCTGGTACATCAAGTACTCTAATGATAACCAGGCATCTACGCTGATAGAGATGCAAAGTTCACTGAATAAAGAATTTAGTAGGCCTAATTCTGAAGCACAATCGATTGTGGGATTCAAGGAAATAGTGATGAAACTAGGTGAGACCCTTGAGGAGTTAGATCAGAGATTGAAGTGTAAAATCCGTGAAGCTAATATGAATTTTGATGGATAGGCATCACCGCGAATGGCTTGTGGCTTCACTCCTACCTCACCTAAGGATTATGCTGTCACAACAGAAGATTACGACTCAGGTAGAAGCCTTGGAGATTGTCATGGGACTGCATGAAATGTCAATACAAGATCTGAATCTTGGGGCTCAGCAGATTCATGCACAACTACAAAACCTTTGTCTCAAAATCCAAAGTCTGAAGTAGGACAAAAATGCTCTGCCACAGGCATGTGAAGAGGTTTGGTGCATAAAATGCAAGGGTCAAGGGCATGAAAAGGATCACTGCCTAGTTTTCATGAACTATGTTGCAATAGGAGGACCAATGCCTTTACGACCAGAGGCCGTGGTAGGGCCAAGTGGACGGCCTGTGCTATGATGTGCAATATGTCAGGTAGCAGGGAAACATACGAATGATAATTTCCATTTGCTACAGAAATTTGTATAAACACCACAACAATTGCTTTGCAATTTCTGTCAATCAGTAGGCCATGATGAGCCCAATTGTCAAAGTTATGAATTGATGATGGATAGGACTCCCACATACATAGTGTAGACATAAACACAACCTCTAGACCAAGGCATTGGGGGAACGTGAGGTGAGTATTAGGAGTGTAGCTGAGGCCAAGGTGGAGGAGGGCCTGGGAGAGGCCGAGGAAAATTGATTTTTTACAATTGCGGAGGCCTAGGACACTACGTGAGGGACTGTCCAAATTCGACGCGATTGTCATGTTGCTACTGTACTCAGTTTGACCATGTGACTTGAGGATTGCCTAATATTGTTGGCTAAGATTTGAGAAAAGGGGGCGCAGTTGATGCAGAACCTCTAGATGATGAAGCCTAAGCCTCACGAGGAAGACCCTAAGGTAAAAATTATGTTGCGAAGCATAACTATGACTGGGGAGGATAAAGGAAAGCGGCCTGCAGAAGGTGAACAGGGCCGCAAAACACCAAAAAAGGAGACTGGGTTTGATTTGGAGCGTGCAAAAGAAACATTTATGGAAGAAAAGAAATGCTTCATTCAGGCCTCTACCTATGCAAGTTAGGAGAAACTAGTTGAAGAAATGGACCCATCCATGATTACCACATTCTTGGAGACCTGCATGAAGCTGCTTCATGATAGTAAGGTTGTGAAGGGCCTACAAGAGCTGATCAACTGGTGCACGGGTAAGGATGGCGCTACTGGTGAACCATGCATGGTCAGGAACCTTAGCTAGCACAAGGAAAGGACCAAAGGGGAGATGAGACTCGCCGCGTAGATAGGGGATTACGAGATGGACCAAGTTATTTTGGATCTGGGGTCTGACGCAAATGTTTTTCCAAAACAGACTTGGGAGAGAATGGGGAGACCTACACTCCAGTGGTATCTGATATAGTTAAGAATGGTGAATCAATAGAATATTATCCCAATGGGAAGGCTACAAGGGGTCACATTTGACATCGAGGGTGAAAGTGCACTAGCGAATTTTGAGGTAATAGAAATTGTGGATGATAGAAATCCGTACCTGTTACACAACTTTTTGTCACTATCTCTGTACTCCCCATTCATTGATCTTGGAGGACCTCTATAGTGAACCCCGCATGCTTTTTCATCTTGGAGAAACTCTCATTATGTCCCTCTTCATGAGCATATCATTTACTTTTTGCACCATTTCCCCTGAAACTTCTGTTTTGACCAATTTATAAGACAGAAGCTAATGACCTTTGTATCCCCCGTGCCAATGTGTAGAGATTAGAACTATTCCTCACGCCGATTGGTGTGACTGAGCTATGCTCCAGTCGTGCCAGTCCTATTATGGAAATTTTTTAAATTAGAGCTGAAGCTTCCATCTCTAGAAGCTCTGTAATGGAATTTTGGTAAATGGTTTGGCCGGATGGGGTCGAGGATGACAGTTTGGGCTCCTTTCCCCTATAATGATGGAACTACCTCAAGGGATAAGTCCTTCTCACATGAGAAGAGGATCCATCTCCCATCCATCTTTCCTATATAAACCTCCCTTCTTCCCAAGCACAGACTAGCTGCAGTGATATAGTTAGAGTGTTGTTTGAATGTGAGTATGCTATTAGACAAGCAAGATATTACTAGTTGTAGCCATCTATTTGTGTGAAGGAGAAGTGTGTTTGGTTTGGAGTGAAGCCTAAAGGGAAGATTCTTTAAACTATTGTTATTTGAAGCCATCATGAAGTGCTAGCAAAAGTGTTTGGGAACCTGGTCTTGTCAGAGGAAGACTGCGACATCAAGAAGAATGTTTGTAATCTCTCTTTGATATTAATATATGCAACTATTGATTGATTTACTACATGTTTTGTAATATTACATATTCATGTCTTGATGCTTCATGACTCATTAAGTAGGTTGAATTGCAATTTTTCTATTATTATGTTTGTTTGTTGTTGTTGTTTACTTGCTTCAAGAGCTTGAAGAAGGAAGTGAGAGATTGCTAGAGCAAGCAAGCAAGGTCATCATCAAGAAGGATAAGAAACTTAGAGATAGGCCCTCTTGATTGATTCTAACCTAAGGAAATCTTCCATAGAATGTAACTGCTATGGCTAGACCCATTATTGGGCTAGAGGAATTTGTTTGTGTCCGCACTTATAAATCTACTTCACCATAAATTGGTCACTCTGTTTGGGAGATCCCATATTTTTATTTGTTTTGGATTTCATGATTTCGTGACAACTTTGCTACTTTCGTGTTTTCCCTTTTTTTTCGGTTTTTTTCTCCTGCTTACTGGCTTAAGTCTAAAAACCATAGTAGCAGATCTAGTCCCTGTTTTATTTTTTATTTTTTAATTTTTTCTTAGTTCCCTCAAACAGTGCATTTAATCAACTGACAGTTGCACAAACCAGCACAAATTGTGGAGGAAAAGTCACACTGACCAGCCTCTGGCGCTTGTTGTTAGTTATGCAGTCACGCCAATCCCTGTAAGTGAATATTAAGGCTAGATCCCAATCTTGGCCAATGTGTTTTGCTCTTGTGTTTTTGACCTTATGAGCCTTTTGGACAATCTTCTCCCTAACTAGAAAGATTCATTTAACTTGCTTTGGGTGCTTTCTTGGTTTAGCCCACTCTCTGATGTGTTAAGTCTGGCCCTGTGTGAAGTTCTTTTTTATTTTTCTTTAAATCCCTCGATCAACGATAGTTGTCAGCTAGGAATTTGCCCCGATCAGGCCATCAACACTAGTTGTAGCACTGGTCAGTCGTGCCTGTTGTGCCTGCAGGTGCTGGTTGTCAGTTAGGCAGTCGCACTGGTCTCAAAGTTAAGAAAAAAAATTAGAATTTCTGCCATTCTAGTGCCATTGTGTCTTGACCCTCAGACTCCCTTCTTCCTCCCAAAGGTGACTAGGATGATTTGTTTTCAATTGAATGAGTAAAAGAGTACCACTTGTTTTCTTATTTCAAGTGTCTCTTTTCTCTATCCAAGCATATATTACATTGCTTGGTTTGTCGATTGAAGCATTTATATGTTTGGTTTGTTTGATTTGGGGAAGAAGTTGTTTTTAGTTTCATTCATCACGCTTTGGATTTGATTGATGCTTGTTTGTTCAGAATTGTGAAAGTTTTCATTAAAGTGCTTTATGTGAAAGATTCATTTTGCATTTTATGAAAGGAAGAACATCATTCTAGCTTACTTAAGCGAAAATATTGCATTAGTAGCATCATTGAGAAGCTAGAATTACATCATCATAAGCATTGGAAATGAAATGAAACTTCTTTTGTTGTTAAGGGAAGATTAAGTGCATTTAGGAGATTTATTAGTGAAATATTTCATTCTTCGATTGTTGCATTAATTTTGTGTTCTCTATCTCTCAATTAGTGATAACTTTCATCAAAGACAAAGATCTATTTTCTCATATAGCTGCATATAGGAGTTTTTATATGACAGTGGTGAGGACATGTAATTGAAACCTAATTCAAGATCACCCATTAAAATTTCTTGAATTAACCTAAGGAAGCATTGAAACTTAATTCTCACATTTAGTGGTCTAGGCTAGCAACATGTTTCAGCGTCTTTAAACCTAGCAGTTGTCATTAGCTTCAGCATTAGGCAATGCTAGTATGGATTTGTGCTCCCTGTATCATTGAGTATATAATAGGAGACCCCTCCATGTTTCAATCCTTTATCCATAGGAAGCCGAGTCAACTGCCTTGTAAACATGGTACACTAAACATAACATTCAAGGAGATTGCCTGCCCGTACTTCTCGGTTCGCCAGGAGGTATTCTGCAGTTCACGATTTCCTGGTAATCCTTTCTACCTAGATCATATAGAGTAGTCATTTGATCTTTCCTAACTCTTTAAATTTGAAAATATCATTGATCACTTTTCCTTTTGAGCTTGTTAATTCTGAAAGTGACTAGAGTCACCTTTCATCCTTTTCTTGACTCTTAAAATATGAAAAGGAATTGTTTTGTTTTAGTGTCTTAAAATTAATTGCCCACGAAATATTCCTGGTTAAAGTTATCTTCCTTAGTGATTCTTTAGGGTTGATTCCAATGGCAACATTTCCAGAGTCCACCAGTCAAGGGTTCCCCTCGGATGGGAATCCTGGTCCTTTTCCTTATTTTGGAAATGCTAGTGCTCCTTATATGGCAAAGTTGTCCCCCCCTAGGTTAACCATTGGTTTGCCCGTCTGGTTGTTTTCAACCTCGGTGGTCCCGAGTGTCCCGACTCTTGTCCAAATGTCTCCTTCATTCGAATCATGTCATGATGATTCTAAGGTTGACCCGTTAACTTCTTCCCCCATTTCTTCACCCTCTTCTTCTACGTCGCTTGGTGAAAGTTTGAAATCCAGTAACTAGGAGGCTAAGAAGAAGAAGAAGTTAAATAAGCGAGAGGCCAACTGCACAACTATTACTCCAAATGCACTCACCATTGATAAACCTTTTGATCCTCCATGGAAGGCCAAATTCCCTTGCAGGCTATGTAAGGGTGACCATCTCCTTTGAGACTGTCTTGGTATTCCGAGAGTCTTAGAGGTGAGGTCTGAAAATCTGGATCAACCATCCCCATCGACCTCTGGAGATCATGTCTATGCTACATCCTCAGTTGGCGATGGGTGACCATCTCCTTCGAGACTGTCTTGGTATTCCAAGAGTCTTAGAGGTGTGGTCTAAAAATCTAGATCAACCATCCCCATCAACCTCTGGAGATCATGTCGATGCTACATCATCAGTTAGCGATGGTAAGAAGAAAGGGAATATTAGATTCCCCTGTAGGTTATGTGAAGGAGAGCATCTTCTTCACCTTTTTCCTCTTATGCATAAAGCTTCCAAAGTTTTGGAAAACCTTGCAACTCCTCAACCCTGACTTCCTATTGGTTATCAGAGGCTTAATTCTAACCCTTGCCTAATTGGTAAAGGGATTGACTTGGATTCATCTCTTGCCTGTCCTGCTCTTCCTGAGAAAGGCTCTCTTGTGTCTGTTCCTGACCAACCATTGGTAGAAAAGAGTGTTGACTTGGTTCCACCACCAGTTGCTCACTCTATTCCAGAGGATAGTAGTGATCATACTTCTCATGTTCTTCTCATCTCCTCAAATTCTCATGAATCAAAGATTGACCCTCCCATCCCAGTTGTTTAGGAGAGTCCTTCTCCTATTCCTGTACAGCATGGGGGAAATCATATGATACCCCCACCAAGTAGTTTTGTCATCTCTTTCGATTGAGGTCCATTGACTGCTTTCCGCCTTCCATCTTATGTGCCTTTCCAAATCATAGTACAAGCCTATAATATGGTAGTACTTAGCACTATATTAGATGAAGGTACATGTGTTATCATCATGTCTTCTACAACTTGGAAAGCTTTGGGTTCCCCACAACTTGTGCCTGTCACTCAAAATCTGTTGGCCTTCAACAGAGGAACTAGTCAACCATTAGGGATCCTTCCAAAATTGCCTCTTACTTTGGGAGGAAATACCATCTATATAGATGTGATGGTAGTCCAGGGTCCCTTAGATTTCAATCTTCTCCTTGGACGCGACTATGTTTATATCATGGGAGCTCTTGTTTCTTCACTTTTTCGTGTGGTTTGTTTTCTGCATGAAGGATGAATAGTGACCATTAAGCAGTTGTCATTCATTAGTAACCAGGTTCCTCCTTTGCAACCATCATCTCCTATCATCTCTTGTTTGCAAGCAGTACCTTCCATGCCATAGGTCAATTTTGTGGCTACCCATTCTGTCTCCACATCTGATGATGATCAAAGAGATGGTATAGTACATTATGTACTAGGAGCATTGGAACTTGATCTATCTTTGGTACCAAATGACATATATTCCTCCCAGAGCATGGTTTTTCCATCTAATGAAAACCTCTTGGGAGCCATGTTTTCATATGGTTCATGAATAGATGGGTGAGGATAGTTCCTGGTCTTGTGTCAAACTCATTAAAAAAAGAAACAAGGGATCGAGGATATTTATTTTACTGTGTCAACCTCGTTAAAAAATGAAGCAACTCCCTTTTCCAAATCGAGTCTTTGATTAAGATCTCGTAAAATCCTAGTCGATTCTTTCTAATATCTTGAAAGTGAACCTTCATTCTGTCCACCTAGTTGATTGAAGTGAAGCTTTGGGTGCATGTACCTCGATTTGAGTCATTATTCTGGGGGCATGCGAACTTATAGCAAGCATAGTTTTTCGTTTCAAGCTTGTGTAAACATGAAACCGAATTCAAGAAAAGTTCTCCATGGTTTGATCTTGTGTAAAAATGAACACATGCCCAATTTTCATGTCGTGATTATTGTTTTATCAGCTGATTTTTGCTAGATGAGCCTTGGTTGTTTTATTCCATCGCCACCATCTCTTTGGCCGATCATATGCTTTCAATTGGTTTTTTTTCCTTTCCTGAGAGACTGCAACAATGAGTGGTTTTTTTTAGCTAACCTCTTGACCATTACATGTTTTGAGTAGTTCCACCATTGTTGGAACTAGTTGCTGCCCTTTATACCACTCGTTCCTCCAAGACAAGTCACCTTTAAGCTCTTTTCTGACTCGTAAAAGATGAAAATATTGTCGAGTATTTTTTCCCTTTTTGACTCGTTAAAGAGAATAAAAATGGGGGGTCTTCTTTCAAGCTCTTTTTCGACCCTTTAAAAATGAAAAGATAGCCGAGCCATTGTCGTTTCTAACTTGTTAATGGATACAAAACGTTGTGCACCCAGTATAAGTTTACCCCTTTTTTGGGTTGGGAGGCACTGTTTACAAAAAAGGTACTCCTTGACTGAAATGGTCAAGCGGTTCTCTCAAGTATTTTTTCTACCTTATCAGGATCGAGAGACACAAACATACGAAAAGGGACCAATGGGAGTTTTATTTTATGTGTCTTTTTCAAACTCTCTAAACATGAAAGAGATACTGAGTTACACCTTTGTCAGACTCGTTAAACTATTAAATGACATTGGATTCATCACCATGATGAACACAATCTTCTCCTTCCTAGGGCTCGTTAAACTTACTAGGTCAGATTCGTCCGAACGATGAACTTACACTGCAAGCATATGCCATCCCCTTCAAGCTTGCAATTAAAAAATAATTGGGGTACTTGCTAGAAATGGTGGGGGAAAATTTGGAAATCTTTCAGTTGTGTTGGAAACTCACTCTTGAATATGACACTCTTTGCTTTGTGTCGGGTTGGGATATCCTCCTTTGCATCATTTACCTTCCTGGGTTTGGGACGTTCATTTTTTCCTTCCATTTGATATTTGCCATGTCATTATGACCACTGATCCCATGGATCCAAAAGCTACCAAACTTCCAGTTGTGTCACTAATATGTTCAAGAGTTGTCCTTCTACAGTTACACTTACTTTTGATTCATTGTATCATCCAAAATCATTTTACATCCTCTCATCTCGTGTCAATGATGTGGGATTCATTATGCTCTCCTTAGACACGGTCACTTTCCATTGACTTCGACTCATTATCCGGGAAGTTGACTGAGAGACTCCCTTCTAGTACCTTAGAGATTGCATGCCCTAATGGCAAGTTTTTGACACTCGACAACAAGTTCACATCATTGGCTTTCAATCAAGTGATTTCACAGGTGTTTGACTTCAGTTCTTGTATTCACATTCCGTGAATTGTGCTGATAGTACCTTGAGGGCCATTTTCATTATTGGTGGTTTCTCTCATGCTTGTTAACAGTTTACATCATTGACTGGTAATCAAGCGAATTTCTAGCATGTTCGATGTCAACACATCTATTTGCATGCTAGAATCTATACTTTGAGCGAGTCATGTTGGAGAGCGAGACCCTGGACTCAGATCACAAAAGTCCAAGTTGCAAAGCAGTGTGACATGGCTGATGATGATATGCATGTCTCTTTTAGATGGCTAGTTGTGACTAGACCATGAGTTATCATATGTGATCCTTCTCATTATTGGATGGTTGTGACCATACCTAGATCCATTTACATGATCATTCTTTGGATGGCTGTCTCCATGCCATGATTCATGTATCATTTGACAGAGATCTCAGTTTATGTATATGTATATGTACTTGCTTGTAGGTTTTCTGATGGCGGATCGGTTCCCTGCACTGATTTATAAAGCATTTCATCCCTCACTCTGGTTCGGCCTTCACACTTTAGGGGACATCTGTTACGAAACATTTTGTCATTGCCCCTGTACTCCTCGTTCCTTGATCCTGGAGGACCTCTACAGTGAACCCCGCATGATTTTTCATCATGGAGAAACTCCCATTATGTCCCTCTTCATGAGAAAATCATTTCCATTTTGCACCATTTCCCCTGAAACTTCTTTTTTTCCAAATCTACAAGACTAGCGCTAATGGCCTTGGTATACCTCGTGCTGATCTGAAGAGATTAGAACTATTCCCCATGTCGATCGGTGTGACTGAGCTGCGTTCCAGTCTCGCCGATCTTGTTATGGAAAGTTTTTTAAATTAGAGTTGAAGTTTCCATCTCTAGAAGCTCCATAATGAACGTTTAGTAAATGATTGGCTGGATGGGGTTGAGGATGACAGTTTGGGCTCCTTTCCCCTAAAATGATGGAACTAACTCAAGGGATAAGTCCTTCTCCCATGAGAAGAGGATCCATCTCCCATCCATATTTTCTATATAAACCTCCCTTCTTCCAAAGCACAAACTAGCTGCAGTGATATAGTTAGAGTGTTGGCTAAGTGTGAGTATGTTATTAGAAAAGCAAGCTATTACTAGTTGTAGCCATATATTTGTGTGAGGGAGAAGTGTGTTTGGTTTGGAGTGAATCCTAAAGGGAAGAGTCTTTAAACTATTGTTGTTTGAAGCCATCATGAAGTGCTAGAAAAAGTGTGTGGGAACCTGGTCTTGTCAGAGGAAGACTGTGGCATCAAGATGAATGGGTGTAATCTCTCTTTGATATTAATATATGCAACTATTGATTGATTTCCTACATGTTTTGTAATATTACATATTCATGTATTGATGGTTCTTGACTCATTAAGTAGGTTGAATTGCAATTTTTCTATTATTATGTTTGTGTGTTGTTATTGTTTACTTGTTTTAGGAGCTTGAAGAAGGAAGCAAGAAATTTATGGGGCGAGCAAGTGAAGACATCATCAAGCAGGATAAGCGACCAAGAGGTAGGCCCTCTTGATTGATTCTAACCTAAGGAAATCTTCCATAGAATGTAACTGTTGTGGCTAGAACCATTATTGGGCTAGGCGAATTTTTTCGTGTCCTCACTTATAATTTTACTTCACCACACTACCCTATGCTCCTTGGAATCAATTGGGCCACTGACATGAATGGGGTAATCAAAGTGAAGGATTAGAGGTTGATATTTGAAAACAAGTTGCTCCATGTAGTGGTGCCTCTGGATGCTACGAAGGGACCATGCTATACAGAACGAGTCCGAGATTATGAAAGCTATGATGATCTAGACCAAATTTACAAGGTAATAGCGTGAGACTGGGATTGGGTGAAGCCAACAATAGACGAACGCATTACATGGGATCATGAAAGATTCTACATGTCAGATTCTGATGAAGAACTAGAGCATTGTTAGAACCAACTACATGAAGTTTCGATGTTGCGTTGTAATATGATGACCAAGTTGTTGCATTGTGTGTCATCCAAAGTCAGGGATCTACCACATTTTGATGGGATAACTGATCTTGATTTCTTTTTGGATGCATTTTGAAAGATACGTACCAGAGAAACATTACTTCCAGGGCTTGGACTGGGTGTTGTGCGTTACGCCTGCAATATGGTGGGGTATGTACAAGGATAGTTTCAGTTATTGGTGTGACTATATGAGGATGATGAGAATACATTTTGGGAAGCCAAAAGTGTAGATGACAGATAAGTATGATGGAAGAGATGACCCACGCAATCACCCGACTAAATGGAATAAGGCTTATGGCATGGAGCCCCAACCTGAATGGGTGCATTTGTTTTGTCATATCCTGGGCGTCATACTAATGAATTGGTATTTGTAAACCGAGCTCTGCCATCGCACTGAAGAATGGGACATCCTACGCCAGGGATTTTTAATGACATTCAGCTTTGAGGATGGGTTTGACTGTATTGACGCGGCGCTACAGGAGGTTAAAGTAGCAATCTTTAGAATACCACAAGATCCTTTGGACCTGATCCAACCTGATTGGACTACATGTTACTGGGAATAGTGTCTATGCAGAGTTGCTAATCCCACTAAGGCTGGTAGCTACCTTAGAAACAAACAAACTTAAAACTACTTTCATTTTCCTTTATGAAACATGAGAGAAGAATGAAGGAGACCAACCTCTATCTTGCGCTTGGTTCCTTGCTCGATTCCTCTCTCTTCTGATAGTCTTTTGCTACTTGCTTTCTTGTATACCCAACTTCACAGAGTACCTGTAGAATCAAAGCAGCATAACACTATACGAGAACATAGATCTATTATCATAAGAAATATAGGATTAGATGTATATTAACCATACAAATGCATAAAACATCAATCACACAAGTGTATGGAGGAAAAATTGAATAGCTTTATTGATAATCAAGAAAGAGCTAAGAGAATTACAACCAATTGTTCTGATCCAGCATCATCCTCTTAGAAAGAAGCCCTTCTTCACCTCATGAAAAGCTTAGATCACCCAACACTATGATATTGCACCAATGAACCAACAACACTTCCTTACAAGATACAAAATTCTAGCCTCTGGATCTCTAGGATGAGGGATCCATATATAGATGTCTGCAAGGGAGGTGAGTCAGCTTTTGAGATTTGATTAGTGTATCCCCTCTGATAGTTCTTGATTCCACTTGGAGATTGATGATCTCTTACTCATCCCTGGTCGAATTCAGAGAGGCAAGTGTCACAGGAGAAGTTTCTGGAAGATTCCATGCTTCTCCACCTTGCGATTTGACACTGCCATTTGTCTCTTCTCGCCCATCGCACCCCATAGAAGGGATTTTTGACATGCAACACACCTACTATGTGTATTCAGGTGGGATGCAACACACTTTGCCTATGGAGCAGGTGAAATGATCCAATTTTGACCTGTTCTGAGTGGTTTTTTATGGAGAACTTCTGGGAGAAGCTGTAATTAGTTGACCTTGTTCTTTTAGGGGTTGGAACAACACCTTTAGGGACTTAGGAGCCCTTAGCTTATGGATATTTGTGCGTGGGGTTGCAGTGCCCAAAAATGTCTATAACAGTTGCCCCCTAAAGCATGAGGTCGTTAATCTTTTTTATGTCGGGTGAAATGCTTTATCATGAGGATCCAAAGTTCTTTCAAGCTGGAAGGAGACCTGTAATAAGATACAATACAATACGTTATCTTCATAATATTTTCATGATCTAGCTGAGGTGGGCATTCCCATGCTCAGCTTTATAAATTCATTTTTCATGTAGATGAGACAGACAATCGTCTGAGTGTAGACTGATGATTTTGGTAGAGCCATCATCCCTTAGATTGGATGATTATCTGTGCAGCAATGATGTACATTTGATGTCTTTATTTTCCTAAATATATATCGCAGCCCAGATGTATGAAACTAGATCCCGAGTCGAACATGGAAAGACATCACCTAATTACCAGCCAATGATGTAAGCCGTTAACAGGCGCAAGAGGAATCACCGATAATGATGATGACCCTCAAGGTACTACAGTACAATTTACGTGGTGTGAATAAAGGACTTGGCGTCGAACACCATGCAAAATATTTCGGTCGAAGGCCATTGATGTAAACCTGTCGCCGAAAGTGAGAAACTTGCCATTGAGGCATGCAAGCTTCAAAGTACTGAAAGGGTTGTTCCTAGATCAACTTGTTGGATAATGAGCTGATGTCGACAAGAAGCGATCCGTCATAGGAGGGCCTTAATGAATCCCACATCAATGACATGAAACAGAGCAAATGATTTTAATGGAGGTGAAAACGATCTGGTGATATAAGGTTCAGGGTGGCGGTCATGAAAGAATGGAGTGTAAATGTATTGCAGTGGGTGAGACACAGGTGAATTCTCTAAGCGACTTCTCTTGAACATATCGGTGACACTGACATGATGGATTGGTAACATTAACCCCAAATGTGGATGGTGTGATGGAACCATGGCGATGTGACCAGTGAATGGAAGAACCCAACCCAACTCGGATGCGGAGTGAAAGTGTCATGTTCAAGAGCGACTTGCTACCAACAAAGTTTCTTCAAGTTTTCTTCCCAATTTTTCCCCAATCATTTCTGACCAGTACCTCTTTATTTTTGTCAAGCTTGAGGAGGATAACATATGCTTGTTCTATAATTTGCCCTTTGGGCAAACCCATCGCTATATTTTAACGAGCCTAGCGATAGTGAAACTCGTTCTTGTCTGTTATGGACAAGTTTGTCGCTATTAGGTTTTAACGAGTTTAACGACAAAGATAACTCGGTCCTTTTCAATTTTAGATAGTCTGAAAAGAGACGTAAAGGAAACTCCAAAAAATCCTTTTTTGTCATCTAATCCCTTAAGTTCGAAAAAGTATAAATGAATTTTCGGTACTTTTAACGAGCCGAACAAAACAAGTGCTCGATCGTTTTGTGTAATAATCCCTCAGGTCCAAAAATATTAAAATATAAAGGAGGGATAACACTTCCGGTCACTTTAATGAGCTGGAGAGGCCAATAGCTGGGCAATCTTTTCATATTTTACGAGTCAGTTGAAAAGAGCTTAAAGGAGACTCGTATTTGAGGAACGAGTGATAAATTCAGTAGCAGCTGATTCTAGGTAAGGTTTGGAATTTTCCAATCACGGAAGTGTTACAAGGATGGCTAACAGGATCACTCTTCGCAGCTGTTCCTCAAACGGGGTAAACAATCAAGTGGAGGTGAATGATCGGCCAATACAGAGTTGGAGATGATGATGAGAACACGACCAAGGCTTCAAAGGCTGAAGTACTACATTCACGATGGTTATTTACCGGAAATTGGTTCATTTTTTAATGAGCTTAAACGCTGGGGGAAACACTTGCTCATTGCTTATGTTTATTTTTTAACGAGCTTGAATTCCGCGATAAAAATGCTCGATCTAGTCGTATAATAAGAATGTCTCATCTAAAAATGATATTTTTTCAAAGCTTTGCCCCACATCCTTTCTTTACGCAAATTAGGAAACAACCAATCCTACGAGTTTAAAGGGTTAGAGGACCTACAAATTTAAAAAATAAATGGTCGCTCTTCGCTTGCATGCCAAAACGTTTGCATGCCCCAAGGTATAGTGAAATAGAGTTTCGAGGTTACCCCTCAATTTGCAGAAAAAACATTTGTTTTGTCGGGAAAGGCCTACCTCTTTCAGGTTACCAAAGATTGTTCTATCTGTGTTACAAACAAAACACTTCTTCGGCGATGTCTACTGAAATAGACAAAGGCGAGTGGCGCAGACGCCTCCACTCACATAACTTTGACAAGGGAATCTTATTCCAGTCTAATCGCATTTTCCAAAATAGACGGGTGTGTCAAACTAGTCATATATCCCTCGCGGAAACCTACCCTATACTTGAAGTTTTCCTGCTGAAGCAGACCAGGGCGCATGCCCCCTGGGTTTTAGTCATATCCTCCGAATCACTCACGCTCATCAGGAGGACGGACTGGGGATTGATGAGACATTCCTTGTGTGAAAAGACCATTCAGGGATGGTATATGACTATTTTCTATGCGTGAACCGGGGAATGAAAGCTGGTCTATGAGCTTGACCACTCTTCCTTCGTGCGGAAAACACATTACTCTAAAGAGTGAGGAGACAATGGCTCCCATGCAATAAATATAGTCTCGTCCAAGGAGTAGATTATAATCCAGGGGTCCTTGGACTACCATTACGTTCATGTGAATGGTTTTCCCTCTCAATTTTATTGGCACATTGGGAAGGATCCCTAACGGTCGACTGGTTCCTTTGTCAAAGCCTGTTAGATTTCTCATCTCAGGCAAAAGCGATGGCAAACCAAGCGCTTTCCAAGTAGTTGAGGAAAGGATACTCATAGAAGCCCCTTCATCTATGATGGTACCGGCCATGAACATTCTATATACTTGAGCAATGATTCGGAATGGTACACTAGCCAGTAAATGGGGTCTGCCTAGTAAATTCCAGTCAAAGGATGCAACTAGGTTGCTTGGAGGTTGGATCGAATAGACGGCTGGGTACAACTCTGACGAACTTCCTTCCTGCGGTAAAGGAATGGGTAAGTTGCCCCCATGTTCATTGGAGTCTGTGCTTACGAAAAGAATTTGGATGGTGTCATCTTTGTTCTCTTCGGTGACTGTATCATTTGAAGATGGAACCTCTGAAGGCAAGACCGGGTCAACTGCTGCCTCGACCTTTTGACTTTCATCTGGTATGGATTTAGATGGTTTTTCTTCAATGACAAATACTTCGACTGACCACAAGGGCGTGTCAGCCGGATTTTCAACTAGTGACGGACTCGGTAAGAGTTTCTTATATCTAGGAGGGAGCCGTAACGGTGAAACCAGACGGTCGTCCAAAACTCTTTTAGCCTCATCTAAGAAGGGACAACAGTGGATGGCATGATCGCCTTCACACAGTTTACAAGCAAATTTACATTTTCCTTTTTGTCCAGGGGCTTCACTTTCACTAGTTGACGGTGTATTTTCAACATGATCATCAGAGGTTGACGACACCGGGTTGTGCAAACGAGGAGACCAGTCCCTTAAGATCCGAGGGATGCAAGGACAATATCGATTATAGTGGTCTCCTTTGCAAATGACACATGGTGATTTAGGCCTGGTCGGTGCAGTGTGTGGATTTTCGCTAGACGATGCTTGGTTGCCCCTTTTCGCCTTTGGCTCCTTCTTCTTCTTCTCTTTCTTCTTCTTTTCCTTCTTCTTCTAAGGTACTTGATTTTTGGCTTTACCAGCTTCATCAAGCGAAGAGGAAGGAGGAGAGGAAGAATTGGATGAAGTAGAGGGTGGGGGGTAACTGTGGAATCGTTTAGTTGTTGACTCGATTGTTCAGGAATTGCGATGTTCTGAACAATGGAGGTTGAGAAGAGACATACGTGCAAGCCAATTTTCAATCCTGGAAGCGACAATGTGGCCATATGGGGTGCACCAACATCTCCCCAAGAGGAGAAGGGACTAGGATTTCCTCCAAGGGGAACTCCTTGGTTGGTGGACTCCATTTTCCTCAACCTAAGACCAACGTAGGAAAGGTGATAATTATTCCATTTAAAATAAATTTTAGACGCTTTGACACAACTTGTTTTTCAATTTTTAAGAGTCGAGAAAAAACAAAAGATGACTCTAGTCGCCTTTGATTTTTAATGAGCCTGACGTGACAAGTGCTCAGATGGACCTTTTCCGTTAAGGAGTCTGAAAAGGAACGAAAGGCACTGCTCTGGAAATCTAGACAGAGGGATTACCAAACCAATCGCAAAATTGTAGAATACTTTTTACAGTACGGCAATCAATCTTCCTGAATGTTGTGTTCAGTGCATTGCGATCGATAGGGTGGCAGACACAGCTTCCTATGGATAAAGGATTAAGCCTATTGTGGTCTCCCAAAATATACTTGATGGTACGTGGGAGCACAAGTCCGTACTGTCACTTATCGTCTCAAAGTGGAGGAGTCACCCAACCAACAGTGAAAACAATAGTTACCAGGCTTTACGACGCCGTAATATGTCTCTAGCCTAGAATTCTAGATGTTGTGCGTTAGGTTTCAAAGCATTTTTATATTCATTAAATTTATTTTATAGTTGATCTTGCTTAAGAAATTTTCCTTTTAGGTTCACCGCGTGATGTAGATGTACAATTCCTAAAATTCAATCTAAGATGATAAACAGTTGTTTAGTCTTCTTTTTGCAAATGAAAATACTAGCTACTAAGGAAAGAGAGATGGCGTTCTTTCAACAAAGAGCAAAGAGCACACACTATATGCACTGTCCTAAATCAAACCAACAAACAGTATAAATGCAAATGCACATGCATGTATTTTTTTCAGCCTTCTTAATGTGTAAATGATAAAAAGAAAGCTAATGCACAAATCTGAATTATTTTTCAAAGCGACAATTACTAACAAGTTCCTTTTCAAGACAAAATGAGGACAATGACAACACTTTGCGATTTGGAATTGAAAACTTGCTTTCGACACTAGAAAAACTACTAATTCAGATCAAATAGAATAGTAACAGGGTAATCGACTATCAAGAATAATCAGATTCTCTTCTATGACTGAAAACGACACTTGCGACATTTTCAAATCAAGAAACGACAGTAAAACTACGCTACTTCTTTGTAAAGGAGAACTGAAAATGACTCAAAAAATACATAAAAAACATTTACAGTTCTTTGCACAATGGAGGCGGAATAACAGCAAGGAAAGGGGTTTCAAACAGAGGTGTACTGACTACAGGCAGCAAAACTCCTAAATAGATCTGAAAAGAGTGAACACAGAAATCAAAATTTAAGAACAAGGCCTTGTCTGATCGGCGCACCTATAACACAGTGAAACTGAAATGCAACGCACCTACTACACTCAGGAAGTGCGCTGCATATGAAGTTCACAGAACAGGTAGTGTGCTAGACCAGGGACGAGACTTTGATTGGGTTCCGGGTCACCGTTTGCAGTTCAGTTCAGGGATTTAGGCCGAGCAAGTGGTAATCAGTAAATCAATCACAGGGGTAGATCTAAGGAGGTTACTAGAGCCACCACAAGGGCAATTAGAGAGCTTGTAAATCAATTGTTTAATTCATAAACAAAACCCAGAGATTGACTGAAGCAGCGTTGATCTACTTTGCACTTGCATAGCAAATGAAGTTCGAAGGCTAGCTGGCTTGACTTCAGTCTCCGTCTATAAGTTTACCAAGTAAACAAATGTAGATGAACAAACAATCTACTCGCTCCCCAGCGGAGTCGCCATTTTGTTATCGGGAATAGTGTCTATGCAGAGCTGCTAATCCCACTAAGGCTGGTAGTTACCTTAGAAACAAACAAACTTAAAACTACTTTCATTTTCCCTTCTGAAAGATAGATGAGAGAAGAATGAAGGAGACCAACCTCTGTCTTGTGCTTGGTTCCTTGCTCGATTCCTCTCTCTTCTGATAGTATTTTGCTACTTGCTTTCTTGTATACCCAGCTTCATAGAGTACCTGTAGAATCAAAGCAGCATAACGCTATACGAGAACATAGATCTATTATCATAAGCAATATAGGATCAGATGTATATTAACCATACAAATGCATAAAACATCAATCACACAAGTGTATGGAGGAAAACTTGAATAGCTTTATTAATAATCAAGAAAGAGCAAAGAGAATTACAACCAATTGTTCTGACCCAGCATCATCCTCTCAGCAAGAAGCCCTTCTTCACCTCATGAAAAGCTTAGATCACCCAACACTATGATATTGCACCAATAAACCAACAACACTTCCTTACAAGATACAAAATTCCAGCCTCTGGATCTCTGGGATGAGGGATCCATATATAGATGTCTGCAAGGGAGGTGAGTCAGCTTTTGAGATTTGACTAGTGTCTCCCCTCTGATAGTTCTTGATTCCACTTGGAGATTGATGATCTCTTACTCATCCTTGGTCGAATTCAGAGAGGCAAGTGTCACAGGAGAAGTTTCTGGAAGATTCCATGCTTCTCCACCTTGCGGATTGACCCTGCCATTTATCTCTTCTCGCCCATCGCACCCCATAGAAGGGATTTTTGACATGCAATGCACCTACTATGTGTATTCAGGTGGGATGCAACGCACTTTGCCTATGGAGCAGGTGAAATGATCTAGTTTTGACCAGTTCTGAGTGGTTTTTTATGGAGAACTTCTGGGAGAAGCTGTAATTAGTTGACCTTGTTCTTTTAGGGGTTGGAACAACACCTTTAGGGACTTAGGAGCCCTTGGTTTATGGACATTTATGCTTGGGTTTGCAGTGCCCAAAAATGTCTATAACACTACCCAGCTGAGGCATGCACTGGAATGCTATAATGTGATCGTTGAAGAAGAAGACAAGGATCCCTGAAAGGTTAATATTCTGGAAACTGAAGGTCTCTGCAAGGTTGAAGGTCCACAGATAGAGGATCCTGACATAATCGCGCCACAGAATACCAGACAGGTCAACATTGGCACAGAAGTGAAACTAAAATTTTCAAATATTAGGGACTATTGGGATGATGCGATAATAGACAAGGTCATTGAGCTCCTCCATGAATATCAGATTTGTTCCCCAAATTTTTTTCTGATTTAAAAGAGATAATAGTAGACCTGGTGTCATGAAGATCACCCTAAAACTAGATGCGAAGCCTATAAAACAAAGACCTTACCACCTTAATCCTAAGTATAAGGAAGGGGTTTGCGTTGAGTTGAATAAGATGCTTGTGGAATGAATTCTAGAACCAATAGATGAATCTTATTGGGTAAGCCAGATAGAAATTCAAGAAAATAAATAGAAAGAAGAACTAAGGATATGCATGGATCTCTAGAAGCTAAATGATGCTTGCGTGCATGGCCTCTTCCCGACACCGTTCACTGATGAAGTCTTGGATAATGTAGGTGAGAAAGAAGCATACTCTTTCACTGATGGGTTCTTTGGGTATCATCAGATCAAAATCATGCCTAAAGATAGAAGCAAGACAACCTTTGTGATAGAATGGGGATGTTTTCAGTATACTGTAATGCCTTTTGGGCTGAAGAATGTGCCAAAAATATTTTTGTGTGTAGTCATTGCGACATTCAAAGACTTCATTCATAAGTTCCTGGAGGTGTACTTTGATGATTGGACAGTGTTTGGATTGGTCAAGTGTCATGTGGCAAGTCTGCGCTTAATGTTAGTTACATGTTGAAGATACTAGATCACGCTCAATCTGAATAAGTGTCTTTTTGTGTCCCTTTTGGGATCTTGCTAGGGAATTTGGTGTGCAGATAGAGATTGATGGTAGATTGCTATGGGGTAAAATGCACAGTGTATGGAGAATGAAAACTATCCTCAAAGGCCTTCCCGGGACCTTCGACAGACTGTAAGATTATCTGTAGAAACTACCAAGTTATACACATGTTCATCTATCAAATATAAGTTGACAAAGTATGGAAAGAGGATTACCTCAAGTCTCCTTCTAGATTTGTTTGGAGATTGCTATGAAGCCAAGAATAACTCCTTCAAAGCCAGCTCCAAGACAATTCCTGCACAAAGGGAAGGAAAACACAATCACAACATATAATATTGAAAACTAATACAAGAATTCACAATGAACATATACATGTATACAACTTAAACTACTCAACTCGATAAGTATTGAAATGAACAACTCAATGAACAATGTTACCAACACTATGGAGTAGGGAACACAACTAAAGTTCTATACTTATAATGGAAGAGTGATTACAACCATCCATTGTATCAGCCTTCCCTTGCCCCTTATTCCTCTCTCTCTCCCTCTCTCTTTCAACTCACTTCTTCAAGTGTATGACAGCTCATAATAGCTTAGTGGGCTATCCTTTCAAATGCTCTGACCCCTTTCACAGTGGCCCTCTCACTCTTTATGTAACAATCAAATTAGGGCTGCCAAGCTCCTCTTAGAGTTCATTGGGGCAAAAGCCATGAACCTGCACTATTGTCAAGATTTTTCCCATTTGCCTTCATTCTAAGATTGGAATTTCCACAAATAGTTCAATTTTTTGGACTTTCCCTAATTTTCTTGAACAAATGTAGGGATAAATATCTAGATATTTGTAAGCAGATTCATTGGCTTGACCCATTGATTATCTCTTAGTTTCACTAACGCTCCCCCTGGTCTAACAACTTGAGTTAGCAGGGTGACTAACGCTCCTCTATGATTGGTAACAAGCTTTGTAAAGCAGGTTAGAAGTGCAAAACCAACATTAGTGTGGATTTAAGGCCTGCAATTGTGGTCTTTGCTTCATTCATGCTATCTTTCACCTCTGAGTTGATGAGGAGGTCATTTTGTCCTATAACAGATGCCCCCTAAAGTGTTAGATCAGAGGTAGAGAAGATGGCCAAAATACTTCACTAAAACTATAATTTTTGTCAAATTTTTTTAGAGAGAGAGAAGCTTCGGGCGGCAAGGGAAACCTGATACAACACATATATATAAAACTGCTAAAATCATGTCCTAAGTTAGGCATTCCCATGCTTTGTAGCTATGTCAGAGTAATCTTCTCTGAAGAGATATAACAAGGCTGGCCACTGATAAGCACAATGCAGATCCAGTGTCATAATAGAATCATCTTGAAACAACTGTCTCCAAAAAACAATATTTGCAACTTGGGAGAGGAAACAAGGCTGAATGATGCAAGCCTCTACCCAAGGTCTTGATTTCCGCTTCACCAAACAACATAGATCGATACATGTGAAAAATATGTGTTGATGTCGAACATGCACAAAATCTTCTGATTACCAGTCAATAATGGAGATCGTTAACAGATGCAAGGAAGGCCAACAATAATGGTGATGGTCTCCAAGATGCATACTACAAACTAGCGAGTGTGAAAGATTTCATTGTCATTGAAAACCTGTAGAATCGCTTAACCAGGAGCCAATAATGAGAACCCATAATCAAACACAAGGTAACCTGCCACTAATGTCTGCAAGTACCAAGGAACTAAATGTGTTTCTAGGTTATCTTCCTATATAGATTGTTGAAGTTGATAGGAAGAAACCTGTTGAAAGGTAGGCAATGACATGTCCTACATCAGTCGACACGAAACCAGACAAGAATGGTTTTTTTTATTATCTAAAATCACTCCTAGGTGACTTCAGGAAGTTAATGAAGGTATTACAGACTCATGTACTAGTGTGTATCTATATTATCTTAGGCAACGGATCGATAAGATTGAAAAATAAAAAGACACTGGAAAACAGGAAGAGAAACACAACAAGAAAAATACAAAAACACAACAATTTAATAAGGAGTTCACCCAATCCTCCTGGGCTACGTCTCCTAGTCCAGCTTTCAGTGGTGGCCTTTCCTTATTGTGTCTTTAAGTATATTTTTTATAATGAGGAGCTCAATTTGAGTCTCATGTACAGATGATGCTTAGTAGGGTGGTACTTGGATTCCCCAAGCCACTAGAGTACACAAACTCCCCCTTACCAAGTCTCGACCTCAACTGGTCTTAATGCGATGAGTCCAATTTGGTACTCGGTTCCTGACAGATATCCTCACAGGGATTTTGCTGAATCCCTCAAGCCTTCTCAGTCTGTTTGCTTGATGCTGCCTTAGCTCTACAGGTCAGCTCAACTTCTCTGTTCTCTGCTTCTTGCTTCACTCTCTATTCTGCCTCCTCTCTGTCTCCCTTGTTTATGTTCTTTGTCTATTCATGGCTTAAAGCCAATCAATCCCTTGATTGTTTGCTTCCCCTTCCCTCTCTTCAGATCACCTACCTTTGTCTACTAGAGTTCCCTGCTTCTGTGTCATCGTCACTGTGTAACGTTTCACAGAGAGGTGGCAACTTGTACTCTCATGAACTGAGTGCTAGCTCTTCCTCAAACGGTTCATTATTTCGGTTACCTTGTGAAATGGTTCATCTGCCAACTCAGCGGTCAAATCTGACTTCAAATATTTATATGCCTCAGCTTATTCTTTCGCCAAATCTTGTCTCCCATTAGGTGCAATCTCCGCCATTAGACCTGGGGCCTCTAGATCGTATGGTCATCGCTTTTATCGTGTGGGTGACTTGCTCGACCGTTAGCCCGTGATGAGAGTGGTTTTTCTCTATCCCTATTGGACACACGTCACTTAGTGTATGGAATCGCTTGGTCCTCTGACAAACTCGCTTACCGCCCAAAATGCCTCTGATATTCCACTGGTTTTGGAGCGTGGGACCTGCATGTCAGTTTTAGTGCTTTTCCCATGGTTCTCTGTTTTCCCTTGTGACTGAGCGCTCGGGGCTTTTCCTTCTCGAGGGGTTTTAAGTGATGCACAATTAGTGCTTTGCGCTAATCGCACATAAAAAACAACCTCTTGTTATCGATAAATCTAGCGTCCACTCGGATCTGCTAGTCCCACTAAGACTGGTAGCTATCTTAGAAACAAACAAACTAAAACCACTTTCATTTTCCTTTATGCGAGGTAGATAAGAGGGGAATGAAGGACACCAACCTCAGTCTTGCGCTTGGTTCCTTTCTCAGTTCCTCTCCCTTTTGACAGATCCTTGCCGCTTCTCCTTCGTCTACCCAACTTCAAAGAGCACCTGTGGAATCAAAGCAGCATAATACTATCGAAGAACAGAGATCTAAAATCATAAACAATATAGGACCAAATATATATTGACCACACAAATGCATATATCACCAAAAATACAATAATGTGGAGGAAAACTTGAATAGCTTTATTAATATCAAGAATAAGCAAAGAGGATTACAACCAATTGTTCTGACCCAACGTCACCCTCCAGCATGAAAACCCTTCTTTCACCTCATGAAAAGCTTAGATCACCCAACACTATGATATTCCAACAAGAAACCAACAACACTTCCTTACAAGATACAAAATTCCAGCCTTTGGATCTCTGGGATGAGGGATCCATATATAGATGCTTGTAGGGGATGAGTCAGCTTCTGGGATTCTGATTAGTGTCCTCTCTCTGATAGTTGTTGATTCCACTTGGAGATTGATGATCTCTTACTCATCCTTGGGCGAATTCAGAGAGGCAAGTGTCACAGGAGAAGTTTCTAGAAGATTCCATGATCATCCACCTCACAAACTATCTCTGCCATTTGTCCACTCTCGCCCATCGCACCCCATAGAAGGGATTTTCAGTATGCATTGCACCTCTCGTGTGCATTAGGTGGGACGCATCGCACTTTGACCATGGAGTAGGTGAGATGGTCCAGTCTTGACTAGTTTTGAGCAGTTTTTCATGGAGAACTTTTGGGAGATGATGTAATCAGCTGACCTTGTCCTTTTAGGGTATGGAACAACAATTTTAGGGACTTAGGAGCCTTTGGTTTACGGACATGTATGATTGGGGTTGCAGTGCCCAAAAATGTCTATAACAGTTTCCCCCTAAAGCATGAGGCCGTTAATCTTTTGTTGTCGGGTGAAATGATTTATCATGAGGATCCGAAGTTTTTTCGAGCTGGAAAGCGACCTGTAATAAGATACAATACAATACATTATCTTCATAATATTTTTCATGATCTAGCTGAGTCGAGCATTCCCATGGTCAACTTTATAAATTCATTTTCATGTACATAAGACAGACAACCGTCTGTGCAGCAACAATGTACATTTGATGTCTTTATTTTCCTGAATATATCAGAACCCAGATGGATGAAACTAGATCCTAGGTCTTCAAACTCGTTCAATCTTCACTCGGAGTACAAGTTGATCCATGTGAAAGATGTTCTGGAGTCGAACATGGAAAGGCATCGCCTGATTACCAGCGAATGACATATGTTGTTAACAGGTGCAAGAGGAATCACCGATAATGATGATGACCCTCAAGGTACTATAGTACAATTCACATGGTGTGAATAAGGGACTTGGCGTCGAGCACCATGCGAAATCTTTCGATCGAAGGCCATTGATGTAAACCTATCGCTGGAAGTGAGAAACTTGCCATTGAGGCATGCAAGCTTCAAAGTACTGAAAGGGTTGTCCCTAAGTCGATTTCTTGGATAATGAGCTGATGTCGACAAGAATCGACCCGCCATTGGAGGGCCTTAATGAATCCCACATCTACGACACAGAACGGAGTAAATGATTTTGGAGGTGAAAACGATCTGATCATACAGGGTTCAGGGTGGCGGTTATGAAAGAATGGAGCGTGAATGTATTGCAGCGGATGAGACACAGGTGAATTCTCTGAGCGACTTCTCTTGAACATACCGGTGACACTGACATGATGGATTGGTAGCATTAACCCCAAATGTGGATGGTGTGATGGACCAATGGTGATATAACCAGTGAACGGAACAACCCAACCCGACTCGGATGCGGAGTGAAAGTGTCATGTTCAAGAGCGACTTGCTACCAATAAAGTTTCTTCAAGTTTTCTTCCCAATTTTTCCCCAATCATTGCTAACCAGTACCTCTTTAGTTTTTTCAAGCTTGAGCAGGATAACATGTGCTTGTTTTATAATTTTCCCTTCAGGAAAACCCGTTTCTATATTTTAACGAGCCTAGCGACAGTGAAACTCGTTCTTGTCTGTATGGACAAGTTTGTCGCTATTCAGTTTTAGCGAGTTTAACGACAAATATAACTCGGTCCTTTTCAATTTTAGAGAGTCTGAAAAGGGACGTAAAGGAAACTCCAATGATCCTTTTTCGTCATATAATCCCTTAAGTTCGAAAAATTATAAAATAATACAAAAGGGATGAATTTTCGGTAATTTTAATGAGCCGAACAAAGAAAGCGCTCGATCTTTTTGTGTAATAATCCCTCAAGTCCAAAAATATTAAAATATAGAGGAGGGATAGCACTTCTGGTCACTTTAATGAGATAGAGAGGCCAATCGCTCGACAATCTTTTCATATTTTACGAGTCAGGTGAAAAGATCTTAAAGGAGACTCATTTTTGAGGAATGAGTGATAATTTCAGGTGACAACTGATTCCAGGTAAGGTTTAGAACGGTAGTGTCACAAGTATGGCTAACAGGATCACTCTTCGCAGCTGTTCCTCAAAAGGGGTAAAAAATCAAATGGAGGTGAATGATCGGCTAAAATAGAGCGGAGGTGATAATGAGAACATGACCAGGGCTCAAAAGCTGATGATAGTGCATTCACAATGGTTATTTACCGGAAATTGGTTCATTTTTTTTTTAAATGAGCTTAAACTCCGGGGGAACGCTTGCTCATTACTTATGTTTAATTATTAACGAGCTTGAACTCCAAAAATAAACTGCTCATGCCAGTTGTATAATAAGGATATCTCATCTAAGATACCATTTTTTATGGAGCTTGCACCTTTCAAAGCTTTTCCTAGGATCCTTTCTTTATGCAAGTTAGGAATGACCAATTCTATGAGTTTAAAGGGTTTGAGAATCTACAAACTAAGAAAATAAATGGTCGCTCTTCACTTGCATGCAAAAAAGTTTGCATGCCCCCAGGTATAGTGAAAAATTTCCAGGTTACCATATAGAAGTTCCTGCTTTCGCAAGATAGTTTCCATCCACACTGCAGATAAAAAAAATTCCTGGCTTAGTCCATCTGGACCAGGGTGGTTCTAAATGCCAACCTCCTAACCTTGACGAAGGAATATTATTCCAGTCTAATCCCATTTTCCTAAATGGACGGGTGTGTCAGACTAGTCATATATCCTCCACGGAAACCTACCTTATACCCAAGGATTTCCTGCCAAAACAGACCAAGGTGCATGCCCCCTGGGATTCAGCCATGTCCTCCCAAATCACTCGCGCTCATCAGGTGGACGGACTGGAGATTGATGAGACATTCCTTGCATGAAAATACAATTTAGGGATGGTATTTGACTATTAGCTATGTGTGAGCCGAGAAACGACAACTGGTCTACGAGCTTGACCATTCTGCCTTCATGCGGAAAACACATTACTCTAAAGAGTGAGGAGCCAATGGCTCCCATGCTATAAATATAGTCACGTCCAAGGATTAGATTATAATCTAGAGGTCGTCAGACTACCATTACGTTCATGTAAATGGTTTTCCTTCTCAATGTTATGGGCACATTGGGAAGGATCCCTAATGGTCAACTGGTTCCTTTATCAAAGTTTGTCAGATTTCTCATCTCAGGTAGAAGCGATGGCGAACCAAGTGCTTCCCAAGCAATTGAGGAAAGGATACTCATTGAGGCCCCTTCATCTATGATGGTACCAACCATGATCATTTTGTAAGCTTGTAAAATGATTCTGAATGGTAAATTGGCCGGTACTCGGGGTCTACCTAGTAGATTCCAATCGAAAGAAACGACTAGGTTGCTTGGAGGTGGGACCGAATAGATGGCCGGATATGACTCTGATGAAATTCCTTCCTGCGGTAAAGGAACGGGTAGATTACCCCCATGTTCATCGGAGTCTGTGTTTACGAAAAGAAATTGGACAGTGTCATTCTCATTCTCTTTATTTATTGCGTCATCTAAAGATGGACCTTCCAAAGACAAGACCGAGTCGACTGCCACCTCAACCTTTTGACTTTCGTCTGGTATGGGTTCAGCGGGTTTATCTTCAATGATAGATGCTTCGACCGACCACAATGGCATGTTAGTCGAATTTTCAACTAGTGATGGACTTGGTAAGAGTTTCTTATATCCAGGAGGAAGCCATAGCGGTGAAGCCGGATGGTCATCCAAAACTCTTTTAGCTTCGTCCAGGAAGGGACAATGGTGGAGGGCATGATCGCCTTCACACAGTCTACAAGGAAATTTACATTTTCCTTTTTGTCCAGGGACTTCATTTTCACTAGTTGACGGTGTACTCTCAACATGATCGTCGGAGGTTGATGACACTGGATTGTGCAAACGGGGAGACCAGTGCCTTAAGATCTGAGGGATGCAAGGACAATCTCGATGATAGTGGTCTCCTTTGCAAATTACACATGGCGATTTAGGCCTAGACGATGCAGTGTGTGGATTTTCGCTAGATGATGCATGGTTGTCCCTTTTCACCTTTGGCTCCTTCTTCTTCTTCTCCTTCTTCTTAGTTACTTGGTTTTCAACCTTACCGGCTTTATCAAGTGAAGAGGAAGGAGGAGAGGGAGAATCGGATGAAGTAGAAGGTTGGGGGTAACTTTAGTATCATCTAGTTGCTGACTTGGTTGTTTAGGAATCGCGTTATTCTGAACAATGAAGGTCGAGAAGAGCCATATTGGCAAGCCAATCGTCAATCCTGGAAGTGACAATGTGGCCATATGAGGTGCACCAACATCTCCCCACGAGGAGAAAGGACTAGGATTTCCTCCAAGGGGAACTCCTTGGTTGGTGGACTCCATTTTCCTCGACCTAAGACCAACACAGGAATGGTGATATTATTTTGATTAAAATAAATTTTAGACACTTTGACACAACTTGTTTTTTTCAATTTTTAAGAGTCGAGAAAAAACAAAAGATGACTCTAATCGCCTTCGATTTTTTATGAGCCTGAAGTGACAAGTGTTCAGATGGACCTTTTCCTTTAAGAAGTCTAAAAAGGAATGAAAGAGACTACTCTAGAAATCTAGACAGAGGGATTACCAAACCAATCGCAAAACTACATAATACTTTTTACAGTACGGCAGTCAATCCTCCTGAATGTTGTGTTTAGTGCATTGCGATCGATAGGGCGGCAGACACGGCTTCCTATGGATAAAGGATATAACCTATTGTGGTCTCCCAATATATACTCGACGGTACGTGGGAGCACAAGTCCGTACTGTCACTTGTCGTCTCAAAGAGGAGGAGTCACCCAACCAACAGTGAAAGTGACAGTTACCATGCTTTACGACGCTGGAATATGTCTCTAGCCTAGAATTCTAGATGCTGTGCGTTAGGTTCCAAAGCGTTTTTAGGTTCATTAAATTTATTTTACAGTTGATCTTTCTTAAGAAATTTTCCTTTCAGGTTCACCGCGTGATGTAGATGTACAATTCCTAAAATGCAATCTAAGATGATAAACAATCATTTAATCTTCTTTTTGCAATGATAATCCTAGCTACTAAAGAAAGAGAGATGATATTCTTTCAACATAGAGTAGAGAGCACACACTAGATGCACTGTCCTAAATCAAACCAACAAGCAGTCTAAATGCAAATGCACATGCATGTATTTTTTTCAGCTTTCTTAATGTGTGAATGACAAGAAAAATGCTAAGTACAAATCTGAATTATCTTTCAAAGCGACAGTACTAAAAAATTTCTCTTTAAAACGAAAGGAAGATAATGATGACACTTTACTATTTTGAATTGAAAACAACTTTTTACACTTTGAAAAAATACTAATTCAAATAAGATACAAGAGTGACTGTATAATCGACCATCAATAACAATAGAATTCTTTTCTTTGACTGAAAATGACACTTGCGACACTTTCAAATCAAAAGACGATAGTTCGACTATGCTAATACTTTGTAAAAGAGAACTGAAAATGGTGGAAAATACATAAAAACATTCACAGAATCTTTGCACAATGGAGGTGGAATAATGGAAAGGAAGTGGGTTTCCACAGTGGCATACTAATCACAGACAGCTAAACTGTAGAATAGAGTTGAAAAGAGTGGATAAAAACCAAAACCTGGAGGCAAAATTAGCGTTTTCTAATCATCGCACCTATAACACAAGGAAACATGGATGCATCCCACCTATTGCACACAGGAGGTGCAATGCATACTGGTTTCCTTGAAGAAAAGGCGCGATGGTACTAGGACGAGACTTTACTTGGCTCTTGGTCACAGTTTGCAGCTTAGTTCAGGGATCTAGGCCGAGCAAATGATGTACAATAAATATAAATCACAGGGGCTGATCTAATGAGGTTACTAGAGCCCACCACTAGGGCAATTAGAATGTTTGCAAATCAATTGTTCAGTTTATAAACAAAACCCGGAGATAGACTGAAGCAGCATTGATCTACTTTGCACTTGCATAGCAAATGCAGTTCGAAGGCTAGCTGGCTTGACTTCAGGATTCCTCTGTAAGTTTATAAAACAAACAAACATAGACAAACAAACAATCTATTTGCTCCCCAGTGGAGTTGCCAATTTGTTATTGGGAAATCTAATGTCCACTTGGATTTGCTAGTCCCACTAAGACTGGTAGCTATCTTAGAAACAAAAAAACTAAAATCACTTTCATTTTCCTTTATGAGAAGAAGATAAGAGGGGAATGAAGGACACCAGCCTCAGTCTTGCACTTGGTCCCTTGCTCGGTTCCTCTCCCTTCTGACAGATCCTTGCTGCTTCTCCTTCATCTACACAACTTCAAGAGCACCTATGGAATCAAAGCAACATAATACTATCGAAGAACAGAGATCTACAATCATAAACAATATAGGACCAGATATATATTGACCACACATATGCATATATCATCAAACATACAAGAATGTGGAGGAAAACTTGAATAGCTTTATTAATATCAAGAATAAAAAAAGAGGATTACAACCAATTGTTCTGACCGAGCGTCACCCTCCAACATGAAAGCCCTTCTTTCACCTCATGAAAAGCTTAGAACACCCAACACTATGATATTCCAACAAGAAACCAACAACACTTCCTTACAAGATACAAAATTCTAGCCTTTGGATCTCTGGGATGAGGGATCCATATATAGATGATTGCAGGGGGTGAGTCAACTTCTGGGATTCTTTAGTGTCCTCTCTCTGATAGTTCTTGATTCCACTTGGAGATTGATGATCTCTTACTCAATCCTGGGCGAATTCAGAGAGGCAAGTGTCACAGGAGAAGTTTCTGGAAGATTCCATGATCATCCACCTCGCAAACTGTCTTTGCCATTTGTCCACTCTCACCCATCGCACCCCATAGAAGGGCTTTTCAGTATTCATCGCACCTCCCGTGTGCATTAGGTGGGGTGCATCGCACTTTGACCATGGAGCAGGTGAGTTGGTCCAGTCTTGACCAGTTTTGAGCAGTTTTTCATGGAGAACTTTTGGGAGATGATGTAATCAGCTGACCTTGTTCTTTTAGGGTATGGAACAACACTTTTAGGGACTTAGGAGCCCTTGGTTTATGGACATGTATGATTGGGGTTGCAGTGCCCAAAAATGTCTATAACACCTCTGGTTCTGGGTTTGAGCCTCCCAACTGCCATTTTTGCGCCATGCACAGTCCCCATGGGCCAGCAGTCAGTGCTCTTTGACCGAAGGTCCTCGTTCCTCCGTGTTGGATGCAAATTACCATTATTTAGAGTTTATTTCTGATAGCCATAATATTTCTTGAAGGCTATCATCCATTATTAACAATCATGGAATCGTTTGAGGATCCAATTCAGATCACGACCTTCCCACTGAAAAAGCTTTTGGACCACCCAAAATTGGTTTTCAAGCATTGACTAAGTGAGGATACAACTTTCTCACCTATTTAATCTCTATGCATTTTGCACTGCTCGGCTTTGAACCCCTAAGCCCAATCCTGAGGTACTCAACATCTCCTTTGTGCGTCGTTCTTACCTTCCTATCTAGAACTGTGTCTTCTTGTAATTCATTAATATATTCAGGTAACAGGTCATCAATAGAAGGTAATTGACTCTGTTCTTCAGGATCTTCAATTAACGAAGGTTCAAATAGTCTCAAGCTATCTACATTGACGACTGAGTAGATGTGCATGTAAGCTGGTAGATCAAGGCGAAAAGCATTCTCACCAATCTTCTCAAGTATCTTGAAAGGTACATACTTTATTGGTTTCAACATTTTACCTTCACCTTGCATCCTATCCTTGCTGATATATAGCCAGACTTGATCACCAACTTGGAAACTATGCTCCATCTGATGCTTGTCATGCCTTGCCTTGTATTTGGCCTAGCTGTTTTCCAGCTGTTCCTGTACTGCTTGGTGGATCTCTTGGATTTGTTCGATGAACGTAGTTGCCTTGTCCACATCACTGTGTTTCTCAACTATTGTGTCCTTACCAAAGACAAAATCCAAGGGTGACCTGGGTGTAAAACCAAAACAGGTCTTAAAAGGAGATCTCTGTGTAGAAGAATGCTTGGCTTGGTTGTAAGCATATTGGACATAACACAAATGTTCATCCCAAAGCTTGGGATGCCTACTGCAATATCCTCTGAGTAACTGGATCATTGTTCTGTTGACTACTTCTATTTGCCCATCGGTTTGTGGATGGAAAGTTGTGCTTTTCTTCAGTTTGGTGTCCATCAGTTCCCACAGACTTGACCAAAACTTTCCCACAAATCAGGTGTTTGAATTAGATCTAATGGAAGTGGGTAATCCAAAATGAACCCATACATGTTGAAAGAACAATTTTGCAGTTTGTTCAACTGTAATTTGTTTATTACAAGGTATCAAAATACACATTTTGCTGAACCTATACACAACAACATACAAATAATCATGACCTTTCCTAGATTTAGGCAGTCCTCCAACAAAGTCCACGGAAACGCTTTCCCATGGATAAGAAGGAACTAGTAATGGAGTGTGCAAGCCTAGTTTTCTATTGTTGGGCTTGATTTTAGCACACATAGTACACTCTCTTACATATCTAGAAACTGTCTCGTTCATTTTTGGCCAATAACAAAATCTTTCCAGCTGTGCAACTGTTTTACTTACCCCAAGTGACCTGATATTAGAGAAGTGTGTGCTTCTCGAATTATCTTTACTCTTTCAGTTTGTGGAATGCAAAGTTTCCCACAATGATATAGGACTCAGTCCTTAATATGATAATCCAATTCTTCTATTCATTTGCCTTGACTTAAAGTTGCATATACATCTTTAAAGTCTATATCTTGAGCATATTGTTCAATGTAGCTGTCATGTAACACAAAATTATGCTTAAGTATAGTAGATGCATTTATAATGGGCCTAGATAACATATTTGCAACTTTATTGCATATGCCTTTTTTATATCTGATGACTAAATGAAACTGTTGCAGAAAACCCATCCATCTATAGTGTCTTGATTCCTGCAACTTAGTTTGGGAGTGTAGATATTGAAGTGGTTGATGATTAGTATGTATTATTGTCTCTTTTCCCATTAAGTAATGTTTCCACTTTTTCACACTCTGTACTAATGCATACAATTCTTTATCATATGTAGGATAGTTAACTACTGCAGAATTAAATGTCTCAAAATGATAACATATGGGTTTACCGTGATGTATCAACACTACTGCTATGGCATAGTCATTGGCATCAGTTTGGATATCAAATGTCTCTGAAGATCAGGCAGTGCTAGTCCTAGTGCTGTACTAATCTTTTCTTTCAAGGTGTTGAAGGCTTTCTACTATTTTCCTCCCCACTGAAACACCTTGTTCAATCCTGTTAAAGCATGTAAGGGAGCTACAATTAAGGAAAAGTTAGAAATGAACTTTCTCCAGTATTGTGCTCCCCTAAGAAGCTCCTAACTTTTGTAGCAGATTTGGGTTTAGGCCAGTTTACAATGACTGCCACCTTGGAGGGATCTATCTTCAATTCACCACCCCCTACTATATGTCCCAAATAATTCAAGGATGTTTTGCCAAATTCACATTTTGAGAGTTTAACATAAATTTTTTCTCTTTTCAAAACATCTAGTGTTTGCTTAACATGCTTTAAATGTTCTTCCCATGTTTTGCTAAATATCAGAATGTCATCTAGATATACAATAACAAAATCATCAAGAAAGGGTCTGAGTACATCATTCATTATTCTCGTGAAAGTAGTAGGAGCATTAGTTAAGCCAAAAGGCATAACCAGCCACTCATACAATCCCTGCTTTGTTTTGAAAGTAGTCTTTCATGCATCTTGTTCTACAACTCTGACCTAATGGTATCCACTATGAAAATCTAACTTGGAAAAACAAGCAACTTCTTTCAATTGATCTAAAAGATCATCTATGCGAGGAAGGGGATAACGATTTTTGATTGTTATGTTATTCAGTGCTCAGTAATCAATGCACATTCTCCATGAGGCATCTTTCTTTCTCACCAAAATGATTGGAGATCCACATGGTGATGTGTTAGGCCCGATGAACCCCTTCTCGAGCAACTCCTACACCTACTTATTGATTTCTGCATTCTCTAAAGTGGACAACCTGTACATTCCAATGTTAGGCAATGGAGCATCTTGCTGCATTTTTAATTTCATGCACTATTTCCTTTTTGGCTGGCAGACCTTTAGGTTCTTGAAACAAGATATCATACTCTGAAACAAATTTTTCTAAATCAGCTTGTTGTTTAGCATCACAGCCCTCAAATACATTGGTTTTATTAGTTTTTTCCCTTTACAACCATCAGTAAAAATTGTTTGCATGAATTTATCATTCGTTTCATCTGCCCTGAGTTTATGAGAGTGTAATTATTCATAAGCTTATGGGCTCTTACAAAGTATTCGATTCCATCTTGAATGAGTAGATACTTGTTCTCAACTCTATAGAAAATAGCTTTTCTGTCATACAAGTAAGGAATTCCTAAAACAATTCCACATCTATCCAAAGGAATTATGTCTAACTCAACCTCATCTACAAATGCTGACCCAAAAGAAAACTTGAGTTTGCATTGTCTAGTCACTTGTAGTTGTGGTTAATCACTTAACCCTCCTAATGGGTATGGTTTCTTGTGAGGTGTAGTTAGTAATCCCAACTTCTTTACAATTGCTTTAGAAATTAAATTTACTTGTGAGCCACTATCAAACAAAGTATCAATCTTTTGATGTTTGGAAATAACTTGAATATGGAAAAGCTCATGTCTTTTTCTCTCATTTTCTTCATCAATAGTAGACTGTGCATAATTACTAGTAGATGCTTAAGAATTCTTACCTTTTATACCTGTGGCTGCAATGGTTGTTTCATCTCCTGAGTCTGACCCCAAATCCTTCTAAATAGCTACAATAGTCTTCTTCTTCTTTCCCTCAAAATCCTTAGGTCTCAGCTCCGGATGCAGAATCCAACAGTGCTCATCATCATGCCCATCCTTCTTATAGTGAGTGAATGAAGACTTGTTTTTCTGTGTAGCGTTGGCCTTCCTTGCTTCCCATTTATTTTATTTTTCTCCTTATTCTTGCTTGCAGTGGGTTGGGATGATCCCCCAACTTCTGGGTTTCCATTCTTTCCTCTAGCTTCTAGATGCGTAGCTTGAACAGATACCTCATCTATACTAGTGGGATGAAACATGAGGATAGTGTGGCTCATGTAGCTGTGTAGACCAACGATGTACATCAATAGAGTCTCAGGTGAGTCTAATGAGATTCCTAGAATCAATGCTCTCTTCCTAATTTCTTGGGTGTAACCTTCTACACTTTTCCCTTTCAATTGTTGAAGAGTTTGCCAGCTCATCATGGCTTGCTGCATGTAGGCCAGTGGATAGAACTGCTTTTTGATTGTAGAAACAAATTCACTCCAGACAGAAAGATTCCTACCATGTCTTTTCATGTCAGCTTGGGTCCTACCTTCCCACCAAACTAAGGCAGTGCCTCCAAGGCATAGGCTATCCAGCTGAATCTTGCTCTTGTCTGAGTCGATACTCTACACTCTGCAATAAACATCAATTTTTCTAGTTTGTGAGAGATTTTTTGGCGAAAATCACATGAAAACGCATACAGAGCAGTATCTTCATGCAAATTCCCACCATTTCCTGGCTCAAAAGATGGGTGTTCTCAATACCCTTGCTACTCGGGCCCTAAGGATCTCGGACAAGAAGAGTTTTGAGAAAGAAAAATCCCATCTACTTGATGTCTTTGTTGAGAATGGTTATAGTAGATACATGAGTCAGAAGGCTTTCCTTAAAGCTACCAAGAATTCTCTGACTAAAAGGGAACCAAAGGAACGAATTCCAGGTGTCCATCTTCCATATTTTCAGGGGACCACTGATAATATTGGAAGGATTCTCAGGAAGCATAGTATCCCTGTCAACTTTAGGCCCCTGAACACCATTCGTATGTCCCTCAGATCAGTGAAGGATCCTATCGACCCTAAGGATATGAAAGGTGTTTATATTGTCCCCTGTTCCTGTGGGACCCCCTATATTGGGGAGACTGGTCGCTCTATTAATCAAAGGATTAGTGAGCATGCAGCGGACCTTAAGCATAGGAGAGTTAAGTTTTCCGCTTTAGCTGAACATGTTGAGAAAACCAATCATCATGTTTGTATTGAGGAGGCTAGTCTTATTGCTAAGGTTTCACACTTCCATCATCGAAAATTTAGGGAAGCACTTGAGATTGAAAAGAGGCCAAGCAATCTCAATAGAGAGGATGGCTGGAAAAGCAGTAGGTGTTGGGTCCCAGCACTCTCTTCCTAGTCGTTTTTTCCGCCCTCCTCTTAAGGTTTTTTTTTGGTTTATTTATTTTTATTTATTTATTTATTATTATTTTTAATTATTATTATTATTATTATTATTATTATTATTATTATTATTATTATTTTGAGTTAATTTTCTCATTTCATTATATTTATTAATTCTAACTAACCTAATAGCCTATTTATATTACTTCATATATTTATATTTATGCATATAATTTATTCAGATATTATAAGGTCCTTTCTGTAACTAATTCTCCATTTAAATACTAATTAACTTATAATTTTTAATAATACTTTTAAATAAACACCCATTAAACTATATTTTGATATTACTTTATATATTTATATTTATGCATATAATTTATTCTTATATTATAAGGTCCTTTATGTAACTAATTTTCCATTTAAATACTAATTAACTTATAATAATACTTTTAAATAAAACTATTTTATATCTTTTTTTATTACTTTATATATTTATATTTATGCATATAATTCATTCATATTATAAGGTCCTTTATGTAACTAATTTTCCATTTAAATTCTAATTAACTTATAATTTTTAATAATACTTTTTGAATTAATCACCCATTTAAAAATATTTATATATATATATATATATATATATATTAAGGGATTGGTCCTGAATATAACTAATTAAATTATTCAAATAATTTTGACCCCAGTCCTAGAGTTAAACTAGTCGTTGGTCAAGTTAGCTATTGGAGGCTCTGCTCAGACTATTTAACATGCTAAGCTAGATCTGTTTCTTCAACTTGTCCTGACGATGAACCACACTTGTTGGTTCGAAACGTGTCGACAAATGGTATTTCATGTGATTTTCGCCGAAAAATCTCTCACAAAGTTAATATGGATCACAGAAGCCTAAACTCTATAATCAATTTGTCTAATCCAATTGTCCAGGTTTTTTGCATTCAACTCTCCGTCATATATTGGTAAATCAAATTTAACATCTAGTTTAATGAAAGATGTCTTTTTTTTTATATTCAGGGCTATTATGAGGTGTGAGAAAGCTTTCTTCTTTCCCTTTCCCTTTTGAGTGGTCATGGAGGAGAGACTCTTCTTCTCCTTTATCTTGTTTGGAGCCTGATGAATCTTCATCTTTATGCTTTCTAAAGTCCTTATACATTTCCTCTACCATGGACCTTATGGCCAGGAAATTATCTATAAATTGAGGGTCTGGTCCCACAGAACCTTCCTTTGACATTGTCTTTAAGGATAGACTCTTCCAATTTCAGGATTATTTCAATCAACTCTCCTTCTCCTAATTTGAGCTTTGATCTACTTAGCATTCATCAGTGAAATCCAACACAAGCTTGTCTAAACTTAAGAGCCTAGAGCTCTGATACCACTTGATCTGAAATCACTCCTAGGTGACCTCAGGAAATTAATGACGATATTACAGACTCATGTGTTGGTGTGTGTCTATATTATCTTAGGAAAAAGATCGATAAGATTGAAAAATAAACAGACACTGGAAAACAGGAAGAGAAACACAACAAGAAAAATTCAAAAACACAACAATTTAATAAGGAGTTCACCCAATCCTCCTGGGCTACGTCTCCTGGTCCAACTGTCAGTGGTGGCCTTTTCTTATTGTGTCTTTAAGCAAAGTTTTTACAATTAGGAGCTCAATTTGAGTCTCTTGTATAGATGATGCTTAATAGGGTGGTACTTGGATTCCCCAAGCCACTCGAGTACATAGACTCCCCCTTACCACGTCTCGACCTCAACTAGTCTTAAAGGGATGAGTCCAATTTGGTACTTGGTTCCTGACAGAAATCCTCATAGGGATTTGCTTGAACCTCTCAAGCCTTCTCGGTTTTATTTGCTCGATGCTGCCTTAGCTCTGCAGGTTAGCTCGACTTCTCTATTCTCTACTTCTTGCTTCACTCTCTATTCTGTCTCTTCTTTGTATCCCTTGTCTCTATTCTCTGTCTGTTTGTGGCTTAAAGCTAATCCATCCCTTTACTATTTTCTTTGCCTTCCGTCTCTTTGGATCGCCTGCCTCTGTCTGCTGGAGTTCCCTGCTTCTGTGTCATCATCACTGTGTAACGTTTCACAGAGAGGTGGCAACTTGTCCTCTCATGAACTGAGCACTAGCTCTTCCTCGAATGATTTTTTATTTCGGTTACCTTGTGAAATGATTCATATGCTAGCTCAGCAGGCAAATCGGACTTCAAATCTTTATATGACTCAACTTATTCTTCCGCCAAATCTAGTCTCCCATCAGGTGCAATCTCGGCCATTAGATCTGGGGCCTCCAGATCCTACAGTCATTGCTTTTATCACGCGGGTGACTTGCTCGACTGTTAACCCGCGATGGGAGTGGTTTTTCTCTCTCCCCGCTGGACACGCATCACTCAGTGTATGGAATCGCTTGGTTCTCTAGCAAACCCGCTTACTGATAGAAATGCCTCTGATATTCCGCTGGTTTTGGAGCGCGAGACTCGCCTGTCAGTTTCAGCTCTTTTCCCATGGTTTTTCATTTTCCCTTGTGACCAAGAACTCAGGGCTTTTCCTTCTCAAGGGGTTTTTCCCAATGATGTGCAATTAGCACTTTGCACTAATCGCACATCAGAAACAACCTCCGTTTCTAGGTTTGAGCCTCCCAACTGCCATTTTTGCGCCGTGCACAGTTCCCATGGGCCAATAGTCAACATGCTTTGACCATAGGTCTTCATTGCTCAATGCTGGCTACAAATTACTGTTATTTAGAGGTTATTTTTGATAGCCATAAGATTTCTTGAAGTCTGTCATGCATTCTTAACAATCATGGAATCGTTTGAGGATCCAATTTGGATCATTTTTTGAGGAATCTTTTGAGCAATTGGGTCTAAATGACGGAGGGCATGATGAAAGGATATGTTTGATCAGTTGATGGAGGAAACAAATCGGTAACCCTTGAACAATAGAAGGCACAACAATGGTTTTAACCAGACAACACTAGAGTCATGAACTCTATAGAGTGTTAGGATATAGAGATGCAATTACATCAGGGTATATAGGTTAAAACTCATAGAATGGTAGGGTTCATATTGAGAGGCCATCAAAAAGGAAGGTTTATCTGAGGGAGTGCCATGTTCAAGGGAATGACTACTACCAAACCACACTTTCTAATACAGAATACAGTTGTATTGTCCACTTTCCCCGTCTGATTAATTTAATGAGTCTATATGGGTAAACTCATCAATCTTTTCATGTTTAAAGAGTCTGAAAAGGATCACGAAAAAGAACAACACTTTGCCCTATCTGATTAGTTTAATGAGTCCAGACAAGAAAACTCGTCGATTTTTTCATGTTTTAAGAGTCTGAAAAGTATCATAAAAAGAACAACTCTATATCTTGTCTATGTAATTTAAAGAGTCTAGACTAGACAACTCAGTGGTCTTTTCATATTTAGAGAGTCTGAAAAGATTGTAAAGAGAGACTCCATGGTGGTCCCTTTGTCATAGTTTGTTAATCGGGTGCGACAAAAGTTTAATAGTATACCTGGATCGGTTACTTTTCTGTAAGTTAATCTATTGAACCCGGATAAAGAGAAACCTATTTTCAATAGACGAGTACGAGGCAACGAACTAAACTCATTTTTCGTCATGAATTTTTAATGAGTCACGCGATGACAAACTCAATACCTTCATCAAAATTTTTAATGAGTTAGATGAAGAAAACTTAGGGCATATTTTTCAGTTTAATGAGTGAGAAAAAGACAGAAAAGAATGACTCATCCCTTCTTCATAGTTTTACGAGCTCGAAGGAGGGGAAAAACTCAGGGATTTTTCAATTTAAGAGAGAGAAATGGTCCCAAAAGAGAACATGCTCTAGATGCAGCCGTATATTTTTAACGAGCCCGATAACAAAAACTCGGGGTTTTTTAGTTTAACGAGAGAGAAAAGTACCTAAAAGAATGCTCAAGTCATCTTTATCAAGTTTAACGAGCCGAAAGACATAGCTCGGGTCATCTTTATCAAGTTTAACGAGTCAAAAGACATAGCTTGGGTCATCTTTATCGAGTTTAACGAGCCGAAAGACATAGCACGGGATTTTTTAGTTTAAAGAGCAAGAAAAAAGTGCCTAAAAAGAATGCTCCTTTGGTATTTTCCAATTTATGAGCTGGAAAAAGATCAAAAAAGAGTTGCTCAGAGCACCGTTGTATGAATTTAACAAGCGCAACGATGAAAACTCGAAGATGTTTCTATTTTTTAAAGAACAATAAAATATTACAAAAAGTGCTCTGACTATTGTTGCATAGATTTGACGAGCTCAATGATAAAAACTCGGAGATGTTTATATTTTTTAAAGAGCAATAAAATGTCTCAAAAAGTGCTCTATTGAGAATTGCATGCAGCTTTTACTACTTTTCATTCCTAAAAGTACTTTCATCAAAAGCGGTAAAAAGGTATAAAAAAGTAGCAATTCCTATTATATGGGTGCATGCATGATAAAAAATCATGGAGAATGGACCACTTGCTCTTTAATGATTTTCAAAAAATCATGTCTCTCAAATTTATATAAGGAGATGCTTTAAGCTTTCATATGCATCATTTTCACTATTTTGAAGTTTGTGAGAGCTTGCTGGAACTAAAGAGGAGCATATTTTCTGCGGACCATTGCAGGAGATCCAGGAAACCATTCAACGTGCCGTCAGTCCCAGGTGAGAGTTAAAACCTTTCTCTATGTCTTACTAAACCTTTTTTAGCAATTTTATGGGTGGAATTTTGTAGATCTGAGGTGCCCTAAAACCTTATTTGCGCACTGACGCCCTGCAGATGGCTAGTAGGGAGCGTTAAACGCTCTGTACAAGCCACTAGAGGGCGTTAATCATACCTATGCAGCACTAGAGGTAGTGTTAGGACTGTAGGGCATAGTTAAAATGCTCATGCATTTATTCCTTAAGTGATTTTGCCCCATTTTAACTATTTTTAGGGTTATTTTGTGCAGGTTTCAGGCTGAAATGACTCACCTATGGAGAGAACAAGCCCATGACAATGAGGAATCGCTGATGCAAAATGATCCAACATGCATACTTGCATTGTGCCACTGCGGTTTATTGAAGTATGCAAAGCTAGAGCTAATGAAAGGAAAAGAGGATTTACTGAGATGGATCATCTAGCGCTAGGATGAACACGAGCAAGTGTTCAGGATTGGAGATCAGGTGTTGGTGATTGACCGGGATGACATTTACTTTTTGACTGGTTTGTCATGCCGTGGGGCACAAGAAAACACACCAGTGGCAGGTCAGATCCATGATCTACCTCAGAGCTGGTACAAATCTACTGCATCCCTGAGAGTGGACTAGTCAGCAATAGAGTGCCTATAGAGAGGATTCGATCTCGGTCTATGAGGGCATTTTTATCGTTGATTGTGTGGTTGGTGGGGTCAAAAAGTCCCCACGTAGCGACAAAGGCCCAACTATTGCTTGCGATTAACTTTGTCCAGCCACATATGTTCAACTGGTGTGAAGCAGTGCTTCGCCAATTGAAGGTAGAATTAATAGCATGCAAGACCCGTACCCAACACAGTTTCGGGTATAGTACTATCATAGTCTCATTTTTCCTTGAGAGGGTACCTATCATGTGCCCAAGGATGAGCTTAGGTCCCTTTGATCCTAGGGAGCCAAGGCAGGGTCGCTGGTCATCACTTGATCCTCGCACAGGAGGAGGACCGATCCGACACTCTTTTGACGAAGACTTCTTCCAGTGGCTCCGTAGCCAAATTGTGATTGTTGATGACTATGCCTATGAAGGCATGGACTTTACTGGTGACCCAGACTTGATGCTACTGCTTGGGGCCAACTGGGGTCCTCAAGGTGAGAATAATTTTGACAGTACTTAAGTATTTTTTCACTTTTGAATGTATATGTGATGTTTTTTAAAGATGAAATAAGAACTGACATGAAACTTTTATGCTTAACATAGATGTGGTGCCAGTTCGACTTGCAGGCGAACCTAACCATGTCCGATGAGGTGGTCAACTACTTGCTAGAGGGGGCAATACTGAGAGTCTCTACAAGGTTCTGAGGAACCTAGAGGTTTTAACTATGGGTGTCTTCCCCCTTCCTATGAGGGAGATTCTTGCTCATATGCAGCGGCACACCGTTGGTGTACCTGAGTGGTTTCTGGTTCCTCTTCGGAGGGTAGCTAGAGCTGTTTTAGCTTTTCTGGAGCAATAGGCTCTTTTTAGCAGGTGTTCTGGCATAGCCATATGAGTGCTTGTAGTTGGGCTTTGAGCCATTTTGTACTTAAATCATCCAAGTTTTGGAATATTTTGATGTAAAAAACTGGATTTCGATCTATATATATATATATATATATATATATATATATATATATATAGATATTTTTGGTATTTTGGTGGTGTAAATGTGTTTTTAAATGTTTTTTGTAACAAATTTTTAACTTTAGTAACCCAAATTTCTAACTTTGGGCGGTCCCAAATTTCAAGTACATCGGATCGGTGCATGGTAGAAACTAGAGCTCAAGCTATGGCGAATGAGAAGATCGACAAACTTGAACAATCCTTGAAAGAACTCCAAGATTAGCTGACAACACTAACTAACACACTCTCAAAGGGCAAGGCAGAAGCCCGCGAGGAGGCATATATTGGCAATGAACACAGTGAGAGTGAGTCTAGCCACTCTCTTCACCTCTGGGGCACCAACCAACAATCCCGTCTGCGACCACCCAAGTTGGATATGCATAAATTTGATGGTTCTCACCTGGGAGCATGGGTAGCACACATGAAGTAGTATTTCAATCTGACTTACATCTTAGATAATGAGAATCAGCTTATGGTGAGGAGCATGTACTTGGACAATGAAAGATGGTAATGGTGGCAATGGCATCAACATTGCAATGGAAGGTTCTTGAATTGGGACACATTCAAAAAAGCTCTTATAGAGCACTTTGATCATGACTCTGCTTTTTTGGGTCATCTCACTAAGATCCGACAGACTGGCACAGTGGATGAATATATTTCAGCCTTTGAAGCCTTAGCTTTCTGCATTACAGGTCTCCAAGATGCGTTCTACACAGAATGTTTTATCGGTGGTCTTAAAGAGGCCATACAAGCTCATGTTCGACTGCACCACCCTCCCACATGGTCGAAGGCTTGCAGGGTAGCTTGTGAAGTTGAACGTGCATTAGCGGCCCAGTCCAATCACCCAAATTTCACCGCCAAGGGTCGCCCCCCATAGGATCACAGCACTACTCAAACACTTAAGGTTCAAAAGGTGTCACTTGCAAAAATGGCAGAAAGAAGAAAGCAAGGATTATGTTACTACTGTGATGAAAAATACTCCCCAGGTCATAAATGCAAGGAGCCCAAATTTTTTCAAATTGATTCTACTGATTACAGCTCATCTGAGGAAACCCCACCACTTGAGGAACCTGAGGAGGATGAAGAAGACAACCAGAAGGACAATATCCTGATGAACCAGTTATTTCGCTACATGCTTTGGCAGGGATTTCTTCACCTCAAACTCTCAAAATCAGAGGTTTTATTAAGCACCACCCAGTAGTAGTCTTGATTGATAGTGGAAGCACACATAATTTTATCCATCAAAGAGTCACAGAAGTAGTGCATTTTTTTTACGAGCCGTTTCTAACTTCCAAGTCCAAATTGTGGATGGGGGAACAATGAAATGTGAAGGTCGCTGTGAAAATGTCAAACTTCAAATGGGGGATTATCAATTGAAGACCCACATGTTTGCCATACACATGGGAGGGTGCAACATTGTCCTCGGTGCTGAATGGCTTCACACACTTGGGCCAATCACAATGGATTTCCAGGAGTTATATATGAGCTTTAAGCAGAACAAATCCACACATACCCTCCGCAGACTCCAGGCGGGAGCTCCTTCTATCATCAGCTCACATAGGATGGAAGAATTGTTAAAAAAGGGCCATCATGGAGTTATAACTCAATTTAGTGCCATCGAGGCGGTCGAACCCAATTCGTTTCCGATTCATCCTGAGATGCAACAGATTTTAAATAACCATCTGCTAGTTTTTGACAAGCCTCATGAGCTTCCACCCTCGAGATGGGAACATGATCATAGCATCACTTTGGTCCCAGGGGCCCAACCACCAAATGTGTGCCCATATTCAATATCCGTTCACCCAAAAGAATGAAATAGAAAAAATAATCAAGGAACTTTTGGAGGCAGGAGTCTTCGTCCCAGCATTAGTCCTTATTCATCACCGGTGGTCATGGTGCTCAAGAAAGATGGGGAATGGTGTATGTGTCCAGACTTCAGGGCCCTCAATAAGTTGACCGTCAAAGATAAATTTCCCATCTCGGTTATTGATGATTTGCTGGATGAACTAAATGGGGCTCAATTCTTCACTAAGCTGGATCTTTGCTCAGGCTACCACCAAATTCGCATGAAAAAAGTCGACATTCCAAAGACTGCATTCAGAACTCATGAAGGCCATTATGAGTTCATGGTCATGCCATTTGGTCTTTGTAATGCCCCATCTACTTTTCAAAGCCTTATGAACCACCTCGTTAAACCATATCTCAGAAAATTTGTCCTTGTTTTCTTCGATGACATCCTCATCTACAGTTGCACTTGGGCTGCACATATTCAGCATGTAGATCTGCTCTTGCAACTGCTCTGCAAGCATAAATTATTTGTTAAGATGTCCAAGTGTTCTTTTGGCATGGAAGAAGTTGAGTATTTGGGCCACATTGTGGGGCGTAAAGGTGTCAGGGTGGACCCCAAAAAGATCCAGGCAATGCAGGATTGGCCTCAACCTAAGACCTTGAAGAGCTTGAGAGGATTTTTGGGTCTCTCGGGCTACTATCATAAATTTGTCTGCAATTATGGTCGCACTGTGAAACCTCTCACTCAATGCCTCAAGAAAAATTCATTCCTTTGGAATGATGAAGCACAACAGGCCTTTACAGCTCTCAAAAATTCCATGTGTTCCACTCCACTCTTAGCACTACCCGACTTCACCAAATATTTTGTCATTGAATGTGATGCTTCAGGTACGGGTATTGGGGCAGTCTTAATGTAGGAAGGTCGACCCTTAGCCTTCACAAGCCAACAACTAAGTGGGAAGAATCTGGGACAATCTACCTATGAGAAGGAAATGATGGCCATCTTACACGCAGTAGATACCTGGCGACCTTACGTATTGGGGCGACGTTTCCAAATCCGCAATCATAGTCTTAAATATTTTTTGGAGCAATGCCTATCCTCACCACAACAAAATAAATGGCTCGCCAAAATGCTGGGATATGATTATGAGATCATTTACAAGAAAGGGCATGAAAATATTGTAGCAGATGCATTATCTCGCCAATTTGAGGAGGAAAGTACCTTGCTCGCAATTTCCCTTCCCATTCTAGAATGGATTGAAGAGGCTCGCAAGGAATGGTTTTCACATCCCTGGCTCTCCCAACTCATTACTCAATTATAGGCGGATCCAAATTCCACCAAGGGCTACTCGTGGCAGGATGAGATTCTTCGCCACAAGGATAGAGTCGTAATATCACCAACATCCACCCTCAAAAGCCACATTTTGGCGGAGTTGCACTCATCCCCCACTGCAGGACATTTAGGCTTTCAGAAGACATGTATTCGCACTAGAAGATCATTTTTTTGGACAGGCATGAAAAAGGACATTCTTACTTTTGTAGCGGAATGTGATGTCTGTCAGTGCCACAAAGGGGAGACAGTCAAAGCACCAAGCACATTACAACCAATGCCCATCCCAACATCAATATGGACAAAGGTTTCTATGGATTTCATTACAGGTCTTCCAAAGTCAGGGAACAAGTCAGTCATCATGGTGGTCGTGGACCAAATTTCTAAGTATGCTCATCTTTTTTCCCTACCCCACCCTTTTACACCGACTTTGGTCGCTCAATATTTCATGGATCAGATCTTCAAATTGCATGGCATGCCCACTTCTATTGTGTCTGATCGTGACCCGATCTTCACCAGTAATTTTTGGTAGGAACTCTTTAGGCTACAAGGTACCCAACTAAAACTAAATACATCCTATCATCCACAAACGGATGGACAAACTGAAGTAGTCAACAAATGTCTGGAAACCTACCTTTAGTGTTTCACTTCAGAAAAGAAACATCTTTGGGTACATTTGTTACCTCTAGCTGAATGGTGGTATAACACCAACTATCATGCCACCACCAAAGTGACTCACTATGAAGCAGTTTATGGTCAACTCCCTCCTTCCCCTACTTCTTATATCAAGGGGTGCTCAAAGGTACAAGTAGTGGATCAACTCCTACAAAACCACACGACCATGCTCGCCCATCTTAGAGAGAATCTTCATCAAGCTCAAAACTACATGAAGCAACAGGTAGATCAGCATCGCTTAGAACGCCAATTTCAAGAAGGGGATCAGGGATTTTTGAGGCTGCAACCATATAAGCAAACATCACTCAAATACAAGGGTTTTTAGAAACTATATCCAAAATTCTACGGACCATATTGAGTACTTCAGCACATTGGAGAAGTGGCCTACAAGCTAGCTTTTCCACCCACTGCAAAAATCCATCCAGTTTTCCATGTCTCATGCCTCAAGAAAGTGATTGGGAACAATTGCAAAATTCAAACCAGTCTACCTGAATTGGATGACGAAGGGTCAATCTGGCTCCAACCTGAACGGGTCCTCAACACACGGGAACGACACCTGTGTGGCCGCATGATCAAGGAAGTCCTCGTCAAGTGGAAAGACACCTCTCTGGAAGATGCAACCTAGGAACCAGCCACTATTCTTCAGCAGTTTTCACAGCTTCAGCCTTGAGGACAGGGCTATTCTTAAGGGGGAGGGCATGTTAGGGTCCCACCCTAACCCCCTCATTTATGTAATAGGATCGAGTCATAGTTAAGTAAAGAGTCAATAAAGCCCATATGAATAATTGTAAGTGGTTAACCCACATTTAATGACGGGACCACAGTTAGTTGCAAATGGGCCATGGTATTAGATAGATGGTATTAATAAGAACCATGGTATTGCTCCACGGTATTACATGTATGAGTCATGTATAAAGGATAGAGACTTTCTGCGAGGAGAATCGTGTCTTATTTTGTAATCAAGCTCTGCCCTATTGGAGGTTGCCCCCTCAAAGAGGCAAGTGAACATTACTTTCTGAATAATAAAATACCTGCTATTATTTCTCACTGTTCTATGTTATGGGTATATCTCTGCGCATATTTGGTATTCTTGTATCATCTTGCAAGTTAAGAGCATAACATGCTGTTATAAAGAATGAGACAAATGCCAATCCAATACATAGTTAGCTAATGAATCAACGACTGTATTTAATTCTTCAAGGAACATGCTCATATGTGATGATTTCAAATCGATGTTCCAAGAGTTGCACTCTTAGATAGTTACATAACAAGGCTGGATTACGAATGTGATAATGGTTTGTCAATTGCATAAAGACTAACTGGGAGTCTAACCTGACCACCAGATTGGAGATGCCCCTTGATGAAGCTTCCTTGAGAAGAGAAATGACAAACATGTACTCGTCAATATTGTTGGTGGCGGTAACAAGAAAGCCCCCCCGGAGCGAAGTAGTTTCGACTCGGGTGCGTAGATGACCCAAGTAGCTGATGCAATGTGCCGTGTGTGACGACTGGAACCATCCGTGTATCCTATGTATGCTAAGGGGAATGACGACATCTGTATTGTGAGAAGAATGCATGAGACAAGTACTCCACTAAATAACAAAGCAATCCAATCACATCAAAAAAGGTAAGAAAAAATTATGAATACATAAAATTACAAAGCACATGCAGAGTGCAATACTAGGCACAATAATTTTTCAGATAGAGCCCATATCTGGGCTCCTTGAGTGGGATTCCTTCCTGGTCCTATAGTTTATATGCCCCCATCGGGAGGACTTTCATTACAACATAGTGACCTAGCCAAATGGGTTGAGGTGTGCATGCCTCCAAGAGGTTATCTTTTGGATGATAGAGCGACACAAAGTCGCCCTCTTGGGAAGAACAAAACTTAACCTCTTTCGCAAATTGGGATTGTACCCACTCCTTGTGAGCTTCGAGTGTCAAATCGGCATATTGATGGGTTTTATCCAACTGTTTGAGGTATAGTAGGCATTCTTCTTCAGTAGTAGGGCCAGGCATGGGTTCAACGGCTATTTTAGGTGAAGGGATCTGACACTCAATTTTTCTTGCTTCTTCGTAAATTTGGATCTCATGCACGACAAAAGACAGATTAAAGTCAGGCATTTCCTCATGAGATGAAATGAATTCATCATAGAATTACTCATGTAGGTAGGTGGAGCTTGCAATTTCCTCAGGACTGTAATTTGCTCGCATATGGGTGTTTTCCACGATGCCTGTCATGACTGAAATATGTATGGGCAATGACCTAGAAGTGTCACCCATGTTTCCTTCCACATCCAAAGTTTGTATGATCACGTATGGTAAGGAAACAATTTCTGGTAAGCCAGAGGATGGAGTTGAAGAGGATCATGTCCGAATCAGATATCGGGACACAATGGTGCCAATCCTCCCAATGTTGCTCTCCAAAACTCATAATTTCTTGAATGGCTTCGTCTGTAGGTATGAGTTGATTGAATGGATCTAAAGGAGGAGCGGTTATGGGAAGGGCAGTGGTACCGTCGGTGATAACCAACATGACTGGAGATGTGGATGCGGATTGAATGCCTTGGTAGGCTGATTTAGCTGGTGACAGCGGCATCTGGTCTCCAAATGTGTCAAGGTCTGAAGGAGCCGTTAGGATCCAGGGATCGGTCAGTTCATGAGGAATTGATGAAAGCATGTTGACCGATTGTGAAACCTAGGGTGGCTGAAGAGGAAAACAACCCATAAGGGAACAAGCCTTCAGTAGACTAGTACATATACTAACATAACTGTCAGTTCCACCTCCTACTAGGGGTACGGAGCCACTTGGTAATGGTGAATAATCAAGGGTGTAGAAAGACAATTGATCCACTGTAATGACCTTTCCATCCAATGGAATTAGGATGATACGAAAGACAGTATATACGATGGCTGTCATGGCATATGTCCAACTACGACCCAGCAATAGATTATAGTCGAGTTTCTTGTCCATGACTTCTACGTCCACCATTACTATTTTCCCATACAATGTGATGGGAAAACTTGCTAAGTATCCTTTTGGGATAAAGGTGTGGCCGGTGAAAGCTTTAAGGGAGTTTGACAGTGGGTATAGGGTTGGGGAACCCAAGGTGAGCCAACATGAAGCCGACATGATGTAGGTTGAAGCACCTTCATCGATGATAGTTCTGTGTATACCTTTACCTTTCGAATTGATATGCAATTGAAATGCAAGCTGGTGGGAAAGGGGAGGTTTACACTTGTCCATGTCGAAAATAGCAAGCATGGAATATGTAGGGTCAATACCTCTAATAGCTAAAAGCAAAGCTTTCCATTGCCTGGGGCATGTTTGTAATACTTCGAGCACCGAAATAGCTGATGACGCTTGTGCCAAATCCCCTACAATATTGTAGTGTTGAGTGGCACATGCAGATGTATTATGCATTGTGCATCGAAGTGCCCATTTTAGGGGTCGAATTACAAGGTCCGCAACCGGCCTTTCGATATACAGATCGTTGGGCGGTGGTGGGTTTGGACTAGAGGATGGTTCTGCTGCATGAGTGACATGAGCTCCATAAGATTTGGCTCTTGTGGTGAGTTCTACCATTTCAAATGTGAAAATGGTAGAAGATCCTTCACTAGTTGAAGGATGTTGAGAACCATCGTTGCCCCCTGGTGTGGGTTGCTATTGGTTGGCAATAATATTTTGCTGCTGATGAGTGGGAAAAGGATTCCTAAGGACAACAAGGGTCTTACCAGTATCCCTTTTGTTAAGGTAATCTGTGCATTCATGAAGCTGTGGACAATGCCAAGTTGCGTGGTCTTCATCATAGAGTTTGCAAGGAAATCTGGCAGGTGTATCCTTTTCATCATCAATAGGCACAATGGCCTTCTATTTTGGGTTGGGCTACTTGGATGACTGCTCTTTAGAAGGAGCAGTCTTATTCTTATTCTTGTTCTTGCCATCGGATTTTTGTGTAGACTGCACAGAGTTTATCGTAGTGGTAGGAAGAGCAGTCACTTTGATAGAGGGGTCCATTGCCAGCTTGGCAATGGAACCACTGAGTTTTTTTACACTGACCCCAGAGGTTGTGTCGACAATCTCGTCGGTGTGCACTCCAGGGTGTTGAGTGGTTGAAGCATTAGGGTTACCAGGAGCATGGGGGATTATGTCGTAAAGAGTGTCAAACTATGCTTAAATCAAATCTAAGTGTTGGGCATGGCGTATGGATTGGTCTTCTATGACCGCACCACCTAGAGCAACATCTCTAGTGATTTGAGGAAGTAAGGACCTGCAGAACCAATCCGTTAAGAGAAAGTCTGGGAGGGGAGCTTTGACTAGCCTCCACCTATGTCTCCATTCATGTACATGATCGAAGATGTGGGTGGTGGTATCCTGATGAAATGAAGGAGCTCTGTCCGAGTCTCATAGCGGATAGGTAACTGAAAGTGCTTTAGGAACTCCATCGCTAAAGCATCAAAGGTATTTAATGACGTGCATGGTAACTCAATGTACCATTTTGCGAAATTTCCAGTGAGGGTGTGGGGAAAATGACGTAACCGGACACTATCATCCACCATAGAGTTAGAAACACACTAGAGATGGTAGGTGTTGATATGGGTGCCTAGATCCTCCCCTTGTTTTCCATCGAACTTTGGGATGTCCGTTGGTATCTTATGTGGGATCGGTGGCCATTGTAAGTTGTGGTAGATGGGGTCGTTTGTCAGTTTGTATAAGAATAGCCAACATTGCCAAAAAGGAAGAGATTTGGGTGCCCCCGACTCGGACCATGGTAATGATGGATGACCAGAGGAGCTCTGTGCTCCTCCCATCATTTGGTTCTCCATAGTGCACATGAGTTGCATGGTGTAGCAGTTGCTTTGTGGTATGGTGTTGTAGAGTGGATTTCCATGAGGATTAAGATATTGGGGTATGAAATTGCCCCCAGTATAAGTGGTGCCCCTTTGACTCATTTGAGTCTATGAGTAGGGTGCCCCCATGGATTGGTTAGGAACCCCTTGTGGATTCTTGACCGATACAGAAATAACCATTTGGCTTTGATTGACAGAAGGAACACTCATGTCAATTAGTGACTATCCATGCATGCCTGAGAATGGAGGGGGAACTGTGACATTCCCTACCAGCATGTGCATATTGGGAAGTCCCCCAAATATCTGAATCTAGGGATTGGAACTGTACTTTGGCGGCCGACCATATTGCTGGTAAATGGGAACTACACCCATAGTGCTGCATTGATGTTATATGGAGCACTGTATGTGGCACTTGTCGAAGGTATGCATTGTGGCACCATAGGAGTCGAACCTGGCATCTGCTAGGTTCCACTTATAGAGGGTGTTATGTGAGTTTTCGTACCTGGAACAAACGGGATAGCGAGATTCCACATTACTGGTGTTGTGATGATTGTTGACTGGGGAAGTGGTAGAGGACCAACAGTGTCTCTAAAATTCCACAACCTGTGAGTCATCGAATGGATAGATGGGAATGTTCCACCTATTAAAGAAGGAAGTATAGGTACCATGGGAACCACAATAGGGTCCGACGAATTTGTGAGTGGAGTGTTAAAGTGAGGAAGAAATCCTTCCATGAAGAAATCCTCCAGCAAACTTGAATCATTGGTCATCTACACAGATCCCGTGTGATATTTAGGAGACTGATTCCTCGAAGATGAGGAATCTGAGTCAGTGGAACTCGGTGGATCTTCCACAATGAGTGGAGGAAGTCCTAACAATTGTCTGGAGTGACAATGAGGGTTGGATGTAGCCACGATGACCATTAAGTTTTATCAAATAAATTTTAATGTGATATTTTTTAAAGTCTCAACAATGATAGCACTCAGGTACCTAAAAATAAAAAATACACTAAATATATCAATCAAAAGACAAAGGGAAAGTACCTTGTTTGATAAGCACCGATCACTAGAGATGAAACCCAATATCTCAATGAATAACAGAGAAGGATTGCCAAATGTATGGTTACGGTTACTCTAGAGCTTCACCCGAACCTTATATTGAGGGGCCAAGTACTTTCGTGAAGATGAGCACCCTCCCGAAAACTGAAGACAAAGTAGATCTGTCTGTGTTAGGTACCAGGACAACCCGTCCCAGTCACCTTGTGTAAGTACCTATAAGTTTTGGCCACTAGAGATACCTCAAATCACAGACATTACCAGGGGGGACATAGTCATAGATAGCATGGTGTGTGGGAAGGAAACCTGAGTCCCCGACTCAGTTCTGAAATCCCCGAAGGGACCCCTAGTACACAGAATGCCCAAAGAATTTGTAAGAGAAGGTGGGCTACCTTCAATTACAGTCCTATGGTGTCTTGTATTTCGCTCTGTTGTTAGTGGAGTGGTCTTGGTAATATGAGTGTAGAAGGATTTTTCACTCGTTAATGATACTATTTTTGGTTTTCAACCATGGGTAGTTCACTCACATGCTTATCCCAAGATCCTAGCCTAGATAATGTTGGTTTGCTCAAAAGAGTAACTGATTAATTTTAATGTAAATTTTATGTGTACTTGATTATATATCTTCGATAGGGGTGTTGACGTATGAATATGGTGAGACTCTTGACTCAATAAATCATGCAAAACAATGCTCTGATTTTTTTTTTCAATTTTTTATGCAAACAAGTCTTATTCTACATATTCATCTTTTCACATATTCATCTTTTCACATATTCATAGATTCGTTTGTGCATATATAACCTTTCAACACTTGCATAACCAAAAGATTATTTTTCCAATATTTCCTAACAACTACTAAAAAACCAAAATGAAGCAGCTTACAACTATTTTGACAGAAGGATGAATACAATTTATCAGTCTTTTTTTCAAAAAAAATGTATTTTAAGAGAGAAAAAATAAAACTTTTTCAGGACACCAAATTTCCTAACATAATATCGTTGCAGATATTACTTCAGCCCATGAGAAAATTTTCATCCCCTTTTGGTCCATAGACACTACTGGAAATCATGAAAATGGGAGACTAACGCTCTATTCCAGTGTAAACAGAGAGTTAGTTGGTCCACTAACGCTCCCTGTACACAGACACAATGCTTTATAAATCTCTGTTTAGCCTGGTAACCTACGTTAGTGAGGAAAATTGCTCAAATAGAGGGCCTTTAGGATCAATTTCTGAGGAGAATGCAAACTAGTAGGATGTAACAAGATAGTTGGTGGCACAAAAAAGGATTTGAAGAAGTAGGGAGCTCTTAGAAGAAAGAGAAGAACTGAGAGGAGTCCGGGTAAACTAGGAACTAGATGTATAGTCCCCAGCGGAGTCACCAATTTTGCTATGGGGTAAAATGCACAGTGTATGTAGAATGAAAACTACCCTCAAAGGCCTTCCCGGGACCTTTGAAAAACTATAAGGTTATCTGCACAAACTACCAAGTTATACACATGTTCATGTATCAAATATAAGTTGACAAAGTACGAAAAGAGGACTACCTCAAGTCTCCTTCTAGATTTGTTTGGAGATCGCTATGCAACCAAGAAGAACTCCTTCAAATCCGGATCCAAGACAATTCCTGCACAGAGGAAAGGCAAACACAATCACAAAATACAATATTGAAAACTAATATAAGAATGCACAATGAACATATACTTGTATACAACTTAAACTACTCAACTCAACAAGTATCGAAATGAACAACTCAATGAATAATGTTACCGACACTATGGAGTAGGGAACACAATTTCAGTTCTATATTTATAATGGAAGAGTGATTACAACCATCTGTTGTATCAGCCTTCCCTTGCCCCTTCTTCCTCTCTCTCTCTCTCTCTTTCAGCACACTTCTTCAAGTGTATGATAGTTCACAACAGCTTAGTGGGCTATCCTTTCAAATGCTCTGACGCCTTTCACAATGGCCCTCTCACTACTTATGTAACAATCAAATTAGGGCAAAAGCCATGAAACTACTCTGTTTTCAAGATTTTTCCCATTTTCCTTCATTCTCAGATTGAAATTTCCCCAAATAGTTCGCTTTTTGGGACTTTCCCTGCTTTTCTTGAGCAAATGTAGGGATAAATATCTAGATATTTGTGAGAATATTCATTGGCTTGACCCATTGATTATCTCTTAGTTTCACTAACGCTCCCCCCTGGTCTAACAACTTGAGTTAGTACGGTGACTAACGCACCTCTATGCTTGGTCACAAGCTTTGTAAAGTAGGTTAGCAGTGCAAAACCAACATTAGTGTGGATTCAAGGCTTGCAATTGTGGTCTTTGCTTCATTCATGCTATCTTTCACCTCTGAGTTGATGAGGAGGTAATTTTGTCCTATAACATAGATCCTGCGTAGATCACGGTGAAAATGAACTTGGAGGTGCCAAGGAATGTGAAACAGCTATGTTCAACCCTGGGGCATATCAGATACTATAGGAAGTTCATCAGGAGCTATGCCCAGATCACCGCACCCATGGATAAGCTGTTGAAAAAGGATTCTACATTCTGTTGGAGTGATGAATGCCAGAAGAGCTTAGATATGATGAAAGAGAAAATGGTCACTTCGCCAATCCTAGTCTTTCCAGATAGGAAGAAGGAATTTCATGTGCACGTGGACACCTCATGTATCATTCTGGGGGCCGTGATGACATAGGCGGGCAAGGGGGAATTGGACCATCCTATAGCATTCGCGAGTAGGAAGCTGTACAAGGTTGAGAAGAACTATTCCATTATAGAGCGTGACGGACTAGCCAAGGTATTCGTGCTCTAAAAGTTAAGGCACTATTTGCTCGATGGACATTTTAAGATGTATACAGATCATTCTGCATTAAAATACTTAGTTAATAAGCCTTTGTTGGGGGGATATATCTGTAGGTGGTTGTTATTATTCTAGGAATATGATTTTGAAGTTATTGTGAAGCCTGGACAATTGAACATGAGACCAGATCATCTGTCGCACATCGAAATGGGAGAGGATCCCACTAATTTTGAGGGAGGACTACCCAATGCAAAAATATTTATGGTACACGTTGCAGATAATCACTTTGAAGATGTCATACAATTCCTAACAACGGGGACTTCTCCAGAAGGTTATACAAGCCAATAGAAGGAGTTAGTAGCGCACGCAATGGACTTCTCCATAATTGTAGGACATTTGTATAAAATGGGGTTGGATGAAATATTGTGATGCTATGTACCTAACTTTGAGAGAAGTAGCATCCTCATGGAGGTTCATGGAGGAGCTATAGGAGGACAATATGCAAGAAAAGTGACAACGCAGAAGGTTTTATGTGTTGGATTGTGGTGACCAACTCTTCATAAGGACACGAAAGAATATTGTAGGGCCTATGACACATGTCAAAGGACAGGCATGGCATCACAGAGGGATGGACTACCATTGATACTATAGGTGTTGGGTAGCGAATCCCCACATATCAAGTTTTTGGGGCTTAAATCTTGAGTTTTGGTCAATGTAATGTAAAGACCCCACAAAATGCAGGCGCGAAGCATGAGATTCTAGGGTTTTCCACCCTAAAATAATGAAATTTAATGTAAAGTGTGTTGGCCTACCCATGGTCTGTGGACCATGGGATTGTATAAATAGAGCGAGGCTCTAAGTGTAAGAGTTAGTCTGGAGAGTTTTGAGAAGTAATAGATAGATGCGAAGGTATGGTTAGAAGATAGAGCTAAATCTGAAGTATATTGGGTCGTAGTAGGAGGTAGAGGCTCTTCATCTGAGTGTGCAGAGTCCTAGTAAAGTTTGCAGCTGAGTGCGTGGACCCCTGTAGTTGAGTGCGTAGAGGCCTAATAGATTCCATAGATGAGTGTGTGGACCCCTGTAGCTAAGTGCATAGGGTGGAGTAATGTTTGTACTAGATCAAACTTTGAAGGCATCATTAATAAAGATTAGTTGGTTTGACATATTGTGCATCTGGTTCATAGATCTGTATTTCAATGTTATGTGTTGATGATATATGTTTATTTATCTGCACACACCTATATGTATGCTTATGAATGAGAATATTCTTAGTAATTAATGAACAAACTCTAACTAAGGGAGACTGGGGTAATTAACACTGGTCGCACTACAACGGGAGCCACGCAAAGGTTATCTCACAGAACACCAGAAGTTTGTGGGTACACGTAATCTAGTAAGAATGAAGGTTGAATCAGGTACCAATCTCCCTCATCAAGACATCCCTAGTGTTATCGGGAAATCTAGTGTCCACTCGGAGCTGCTAGTCCCACTAAGACTGGTAGCTATCTTAGAAACAAACAAACTAAAACTACTTTCGCTTTCCTTTATGAGAAGTAGATAAGAGGGGAACAAGGGACACCAACCTCAGTCTTGTGCTTAGTTCCTTGCTTGGTTCCTCTCCCTTCTGATAGATCCTTGCCACTTTGCCTTCGTCTACCCAGCTTCAAAGAGCACCTATGGAATCAAAGCAGCATAATACTATCGAAAAATAGAGATCTACAATTATAAACAATATAGGAACAGATATATATTGACCACACAAATGCATATATCATCAAAAATACAAGAATGTGGAGGAAAACTTGAATAGATTTATTAACATCAAGAATAGCAAAGAGGATTACAACCAATTGTTCTGACCCAGCGTCATCCTCCCAGCATGAAAGCCCTTCTTCACCTCATGAAAAGCTTAGATCACCCAACACTATGATATTCCACCAAGAAACCAACAACACTTCCTTACAAGATACAAAATTCCAACCTCTGGATCTCTTGGATGAGGGATCCATATATAGATGATTGCAGGGGGGTGAGTAAGCTTTTGGGATTTTGATTAGTGTCCTCTCTCTGATAGTTCTTGATTCCACTTGGAGATTGATGATCTCTTACTTATCCCTGGGCAAATTCAGAGAGGCAAGTGTCACAGGAAAAGTTTCTGGAAGATTCCATGAGGATCCACCTTGCAAACTGTCTTTGCCATTTGTCTACTCTCACCCATTGCACCCTATAGAAGGGATTTTCAGTATGCATCGCACCCCTTTTCACTGAGTAGGTGGGATGCATCGCACCCTCTGCACTGGGTAGTCTGTATGGTCTAGCTTTAACCAGTTCTGAGCAGTTTTTTGTGGAGAACTTTTGGGAGATGATGTAATCCACTGACCTTGTTCAACAACACTTTTAGGAACTTAGGAGCCCTTGCCCCCTAAAGCATGAGGTCGTTAATATTTTGATGTCAGGTGAAATGCTTTATCATGAGGATCCAAAGTTTTTTCAAGCTAGAAGGTGACCTGTAATAAGATACAATAAAATACATTATCTTCATAATATTTTTCATGATCTAGCTGAGGCGGGCATTCCCATGCTCAGCTTTATAAATTCATTTTCATGTACATAAGACAGACAACCGTCTGTGTGGCAGACTGATGATCTGATAGAGCCATCATCCTTTGATTTGGATGATCATCTGTGCAGCAATGATGTACATTTGATGTCTTTATTTTCCTGAATATATCGCAGCCTAGATGGATGAAACTAGATCTAGGGTCTTCAAACTCGTCCAACCTTCACTCAGAGTACAAGTCGATCCATGTGAAAGATGTTCTGGAGTCGAACATGGAAAGACATCGCCTAATTATCAGCCAATGATGTAAGTTGTTAACAGGCGTGAGAGGAATCAACGATAATGATGATGACCCTCAAGGTACTACAATACAATTCACGTGATGTGAAAGAGGGACTTTGCGTCGAACACCACGCAAAATCTTTTGGTCGAAGGCCATTGATGTAAAACTATCGCCAGAAGTGAGAAACCTGCCATTGAGGCATGCAAGCTTCAAAGTACTGAAAGGGTTGTTCCTAAGTCGACTTCTTGGATCATGAGATGATGTTGACAAGAAGTGACTCATTGTAGGAAGGCCTTAATGAATCCCACATCTACGACACGGAACAGAGTAAATGATTTCGGGGATGAAAACAATCTGATGATATAGGGTTCAGGGTGGCGGTCATGAAAGAATGGAGCGTGAATGTATCATAGCGGATGAGACATAGGTGAGTTCTCTGAGAAGCTTCTCTTGAACATACCAGTGACACTAACATGGATTGGTAGCGTTAACCCCAAATATGGATGGTGCGACGGACCAATGGTGATATGATCAATGAACGGAATAACCCAACCCAACTCGGATGCAGAGTGAAAGTGTCATGTTCAATAGCGACTTGCTACCAATAAAGTTTCTTCAATTTTTCTTCCCAATTTTTCCCCAAACCTTGCTGACCAGTACCTATTTATTTTTGTCAAGCTTGAGGAGGATAACATATGCTTGTTCTATAATTTTCCCTTCGGGCAGATCCGTTGCTATGTTTTAACGAGCCTAGCGACAGTGAAACTTGTTCTTGTCTGAATGGAAAAGTTTGTCGCTATTTGGTTTTAACGAGTTTAATGGAAAAGATAACTCAGTCATTTTCAATTTTATAGAGTCTGAAAGGGACGTAAAGGAAACTCCAATAATCCTTTTTCTTCATGTAATCCATTCAGTCCGAAAAAGTATAAAATAATATGAAAGGGATGAATTTTCGGTAATTTTAACGAGCCGAACAAAACAAGCGCTCGATATTTATGTGTAATAATCCCTCAGGCCCAAAAATATTAAAATATAGAGGAGGGATAACACTTCCGGTAGCTTTAACGAACCGGAGAGGCCAATTGCTTGACAATCTTTTCATATTTTATGAGTCAGGTGAAAAGAGCTTAAAGGAGACTCGTCTTCTGAGGAACAAGTGATAATTTTGGGTAGCAATTGATTCTAGGTAAGGTTTGTAATTTTCCAATCATGGCAGTGTCACAAGGATGGCTAACAGGATCACTCTTCGCAGCTGTTTCTCAAAAGGGGTAAACAATTAAATGGAGGTGAATGATCGGCTAAAACAGAGTGGAGGTGATGGTAAGAACATGACCAGGTCTCGAAAGCTGATGATAATGCATTCACAATGGTTATTTACCGGGGATTGGTTCATTTTTTAATGAGCTTAAACTTTGGGGGAACGTTTGCTCATTGCCAAGGTTTAATTTTTAATGAGCTTGAACTTCGCATAAAAACTTCTTGTGCCAGTCGTATAATAAGGATGTCTCATTGATAGGTTCAATTTTTAGGGAGCTTGCACCATTCAAAACTTTTCTCTAGATCCTTTCATTATGCAAGCTAGGAACAACCAATCCTATGAGTTTAAAGGGTTGAGAAACTACAAACTAAGAAAATAAATGGTCGCTCTTTACTTTCAGTCAAAAAGGTTTGCATGCCCCAAGGTATAGTGAAGTAAAATTCCCAGGTTACCATTTAGAAGTTCTTCCATTTGCAAGATAGTTTCCATCCAAACAGCAAACAAAAACACTTCCTCGGCTTAGTCCATCTGGAAAAAGGCTACAATCACCTAACCTTGACGAAAAATCTTATCTCGGTCTAACTCCCTCTTCCGACACAGACGATTGTCATACCAGTCTTAAATCTTTTGCGGAAATTTACCTCATACCCAAGGTTTTCCTGCCGAAACAGACCAGGGTGCATGCCCCTTGGGTTTCATTCATGTCCTCCTAAATCACTCGCGCTCTTCAGGTGGATGGACTGGAGATTGATGAGACATTCCTTGTGTGAAAAGACCATTTAGGGATGGCATTTGACTATTAGCTATGTGTGAGTTGGGGAATGAAAACTAGTCTACGAGCATGACCACTCAGCCTTCAGGCGGAAAACACATTACTCTAAAGAGTGAGGAGACAATGGCTCCCATGCTATAAATATAGTTGCACCCAAAGAGTAGATTATAATAAAGAGGTCCTTGGACTACCATTACGTTCATGTAAACGGTTTTCCTTCTCAACTTTATGGGCACATTGGGAAGGATCCCTAACGGTCGACTGGTTCCTTTGCCGAAGCCTGTCAGATTTCTCATCTCAAGCAGAAGCAATGGCGAACCGAGCGCTTCCCAAGCAGTTGAGGAAAGGATACTCAGAGAAGCCCCTTCATCTATGATGGTACTAACCATGATCATTTTTTAAGCTTGTACAATGATTCAGAATGGTACATTAGCCGGTACACGGGGTTTTCCTAGTAGATTCCAATCGAAGGAAACGACTAGGTTGCTTGGAGGTGGGACCGAATAGACGGCCGGATATGACTCTAAAAAAATTCCTTCCTGCGGTAAAGGAATGGGTAGACTGCCCCCATGTTCATCGGAGTCTTTGTTTACGAAAAGAATTTGAACGGTGGCGTTCTCATTCTCTTCAGTGATTGTGTCATCTAAAGATAGACCTTTCGAAGACAAGACAGGGTCGACTGCCGCCTCACCCTTTTGACTTTTGTCTGGTATGGATTCAGTGAGTTTATCTTCAACGACAGATGCTTCGACCGACCAAAATGGCGTGTCAGTTGGATTTTCAACTAGTGATGGACTCGCCAAGAGTTTCTTGTATCCAGGAGGAAGCCGTAGTGGTGAAGCAGGACGGTCATCCAAGACTCTTTTAGCTTCGCCTAGGAAGGGACAATGGTGGACGACATGATCACCTTCACACAGTTTACAAGGAAATTTACATTTCCTTTTTTTTCCAAATGCTTCGCTTTCACTAGTTGATGGTGTACTTTCAACATGATCTTCAAAGTTTGATGACACCAAATTGTGCAAAAGAGGATACCAATCCCTTAAGATCTGAGGGATGCAAGGATAATCTCGATGATAGTGGTCTCCTTTGCAAATGACACATGGAGATTTACGCTTGGACGGTGCAGTGTGTGGATTTTCACTAGACGATGTCCGGTTACCCCTTTTTGCCTTTGGCTCCTTCTTCTTCTTCTCTTTCTTCTCCTTCCCCTTCTTCTCCTTCTTAGTTACTTGACTTTTGGCTTTACCAGCTTTATCAAGCGAAGAGGAAGGAGGAGAGGGAGAATCGGATGAAGTAGAAGGTTGGGGGGTAACTTTAGTATCATCCAGTTGTTGACTCGATCGTTCAAGAATCACGGTGTTCTGAACGACGGAGGTTGAGAAGAGTCATATTGGCAAGCCAATCGTCAATCCTGGAAGTGACAATGTGGCCATATGAGGTGCACCAACATCTCCCCAAGAGGAGAAAGGACTAGGATTTCCTCCAAGGGGAAATCCTTGGTTGGTGGACTCCATTTTTCTCAAACTAAGACCAATGCGGGAATGGTGATATTATTTCGATTAAAATAAATTTTAGACGCTTTGACACAACTTGTTTTTTCAATTTTTAAGAGTCAAGAAAAAAAAAAGATGACTCTAGTCACCTTTGATTTTTAATGAGCCTGAAATGACAAGTGCTCAGATGGACCTTTTCCTTTAAGGAGTCTGAAAAGGAATGAAAGAGACTACTCTATAAATCTAGACAGAGGGTTTACCAAACCAATCACAAAGCTGCAGAATACTTTTTACAGCATGGCAGTCAATCTTCCTGAATGCTGTGTTCAGTGCATTGCGATTGATAGGGCGGTAGACACGACTTCCTATGGATAAAGGATATAGCCTATTGTGGTCTCCTAATATATACTTGACGGTACGTGGGAGCACAAGTCCGTATTGGCACTTGTCGTCTCAAAGAGGAGAAATCACCCAACCAATAGTGAAAGCAACAGTTACCAGGCTTTACGACACCGAAATACATCTCTAGCCGACACTTCTAGATGTTGTGCGTTAGGTTCCAAAGCATTTTTAGGTTGATTAAATTTATTTTACAATTCATCTTCCTTAAGAAATATACCTTTCAGGTTCACTGCGTGATGTAGATATACAATTCCTAAAATGCAATCTAAGATGATAAACAATCGTTTAATCTTCTTTTTGCAATGAAAATATTAGCTACTAAAGAAAGAGAGGTGATATTCTTTCAACATAGAGCAGAGAGCACACACTAGATGCATTGTCCCAAATCAAACCAACAAGCAGTCTAAATGCAAATTCACATGCATGTATTTGTTTTCATCTTTCTTAATGTGTGAATGACAAGAAGAATGCTAAGCACAAATCTGAATTATCTTTTCAAAGCAACAGTACTAACAAGTTTCTCTTCAAAAACGAAAAGAAGATTATGATGACACTTTTCTATTTTGAATTGAAAACTTCTTTCGACACTTGAAAAACTACTAATTCAAATGAAATACAAAAGTAACTATATAATCGACCATCAAGAACAATAGAATTCTTTTCTTTGACTGAAAACGACACTTGCGACACTTCCAAATCAAAAGATGACAGTTTGATTATGCTACTTTTTTGTAAAAGAGAACTGTAAATGATGCAAAATACATAAAAACATTCACAATTCTTTGTACTATGGAGGCGGAATGATGGAAAGGAAGGGGGTTTCTACAGTGGTATACTGATCATATACAACAAAACTCCTAAATAAAGTTGAAGAGAGTGAACACAGAAACCAAAATCTAAGAGCAGAAGAGGTCTTGTCTAATTAGCGCACCTGTAGCACAGGGAAAGTGCGAGCAACACAACTACTACATATGGGAGGTGCGATGCATCCAGATTCCCAAGAGGAGAAAGTGCGATGGTCCAGGGACGAGACTTCAACTTGGTTCTGGATCACAGTTTGCAGCTTAGTTCAAGGATTTAGGTCGAGCTAATGATGTTCAGTAAATATAAATCACAAGGGTTGATCTAATGAGGTTACTAGAGCCACCACCAGGGCAATTAGAAGGTTTGTAAATTGATTTTTCAATTTATAAACAAAACTCGGAGATAGACTGAAGCAACATTGATCTACTTTGCACTTGCATAGAAAATGCAGTTCGAAGGCTAGTTGGCTTGACTTCAGTCTTCGTCTGTAAGTTTATAAAACAAACAAATATAGACAAGCAAAGAATCTATTCGCTCCCCAGTGGAGTCGCCATTTTTTTATTGGGAAATCTAGTGTCCACTCGGAGCTGCTAGTCTCACTAAGACTGGTAGCTATCTTAGAAACAAACAAACTAAAACTACTTTCGCTTTCCTTTATGAGAAGTAGATAAGAGGGGAACAAAGGACACCAACTTCAATCTTGCACTTAGTTCCTTGCTTGGTTCCTCTCCATTCTGACAGATCTTTACCGCTTTGCCTTCATCTACCCAGGTTCAAAGAGCACCTATGGAATCAAAGCAACATAATACTATCGAAGAACAGAGATCTAAAATCATAAAAAATATAGGACCAGATATATATTGACCACACAAATGCATATATCATCAAACATACAAGAATGTGGAAGAAAACTTGAATAGCTTTATTAACATCAAGAATAGCAAAGAGGATTACAACTGTTAGCACCTAAATCTGCCTTAGGTTGAAGGAAGGCAAAATTTAGGGTAACCACAAACCACGCTCAGTCTGGTAGCTAGCCTTACCAGAACAGGAGAGTGCTCTCTCCGAGTCACGCTCAGTGAATGGATAAACGAAATGGTCTTAGATGACTTACAGTGAGATATTTATCTTAGGCTAGTAAGTGAATATGGATACAAAAAACAATTTTCATGAATGACCGAGCTTCTGGGATGGTATGGGACCAATGATCAGCAAAGAACAAAGAATTTAATACAAAGGCACAGATTACTTCGTGAGGCAAGGCGGGCAGAAAGTGTAGCAATTTAGTTTGAAATAACGCAGAATGGAGAGATTGTTTAGGAGAGTGAAAAGGGCATAGGAACATGAATCCTTTTCAACAGAAGAAGAACACTGAACATGAAATTTTCCCATAGGCAGAGCAATAAAATTGAATTCTACCTTATCTAACTCAGAAAATTTCACTGGAAATGAACATGAATTGAATTATGAAACATAAAGAAATACATATGAAAACATAAGAGACACATTTTCTACACTCACAACCACATGAATCTCATGAAATAGAGCCGCTGCCTTTCATTAATTCTCTCTAAAAAATATACAGTGAAGAAAGCAGAGTTTCCTTCCACAGTCTCCCAAAAGTTACAAGCAAACCAACCCTTTGCAAATGGTTTGCATACAATATATAGAATGTGCCATGAAGAGATAGAACGCCCAAGGGTTGGGGAGTTACTCTAATCATTACAAAATGGAGATGAAAAGCCAACCATCAGCTACAGGTGCAGCGTTACAAACATGACAAATGGCTCGGGTGACCATTTGCCTTCCTTCGCCACTTGGATAAAATACAATTTGGAGAGAAAATACTTTAAACAATGCCTTAGGTGCCAAAAAACCAAAATGTAGATGAGTGGGCCCACTAGGAGAAGTCGCGAATCGAAATTTCGCGAAACGGAAGCAAATTTGGCAATTTTTCCTGTGTGCGCCGTGCTACTTTGGAGCCTGATTTGAGGCACTTGTAGGTGTCCAAAATGTTCCCAAGTGTGCTTTTTGGAAATCCTGTCTTGTCTACTTTCTAACCCAACTAGAATTTCTGAATTTGGTGCTCATTTACCCCTCCAAATCTTCATTCTCCCAAGACTGCTTCTTGTGTGTCAAAAAAGGGGCAGAGAGGCCATTTTTTGGGTGTTTTTGACCTCCTGGAGGCTCAGATCTTGCCCAAATTTCTTGTCCAAGCACCAGTAGTTGTGATTTTTCATGTTGAATCCAAAATGCAAACCATTATTCATTTGGATCTCCCAATTTTTAGCGCCGCGCCACAGGGAGAAAAAACCTGTGTTTTTCCCAAAAATTTGTCATGTGACCAAAATTTCCCCAAATTCCTTGAAATGTGGGCTAGAGGTTCTCTATGGGGTGCTATGCTGTGTCAAAGAAGCCTCAGCCAAGATTCGAAGCTGATCTTGCTCTTTTTCCTCTTTTTCCTCTTTTGTTGCTTTGCTCAATTCTGCTTTCAAGCTCCTTATCCGGGCCTTTGCACTCATATTTCGTGTCCTGTAATGATAAGCCATGTGTCTTAGAAAAGCGTGGTCCTAGTCGGCTTTGTCTAGCAGCCTCTCCAAGTGCATGTTAACGCTCTCGAAATGGGCCTCCCAGTCCTCATTGATCTCTTGCTCCAATGATGTGAGCTCAACTCTTCTCCTTTGTGCAGCTTGGTGATGTTCACGAATGTTTTGAAGCTCCATGATCACCCTCTGATCCTCTAGCAGTTTGTTTCTCTGCTGCAGGTACTTCATGTTCCACTTAGCCCTCTCCAAGTCAAGGGATAATGCCTCAATCATTGGTTGCTGCTCCTGGATGATCTCTCTAAGCTCTGCATTTGTTGGTTCTGTATCTGTCTCATCATCATGGAGGAGAACGAATTCGGTCTCTCGTTCACCTGATGGCCCTTCCTCCTACACTGGATCCTTACCTCTGCTCTGCTCCTGTGATGCTGATGTCAGAAACGAGGCACCTTCCACCCCGGGTGGAGATAACACTCGCTTTTCCGCTGCAAATAAATGTCTACTGCCTCTCTGATAGGTGATGAATACTGGCATAGTAGTAGTCTCATGGCGCTCATACTGATGTGAAGGACCACCTATCTCATGCTCTGCCTCTGATACTACCTGTGGAGCGTTGAAGAAGTGACGGGAGATGAAGTCCTCCCAAGAAATGCCCTACAATCCCAATTGATGATCCACCAAAATCCGGATAAGAGAAAAGTGATAAACACTGTTGAGCTGCTACTGAGGGGTCTTATGCTGCATGAATTTTTTCATCCTCTCTATGTTCCTGCAAATGAAAAATGGGAGGTTCATCATCCGCACCCTGGTAAAGTGCATGAGCAACCTGATGTGATAGGCATATAGGCGAGAGAACCTCCCCTCACAACTGAAGTACTTCATGATCAATTTCATGAGCATAGCATATTCATCTTTCAAAAATTTGAATGGGAAGACTCTTGTGAGATGCCTCAAACAACTGTCCTTAATGTAAGGCTCATAATGATGCCTATCCACCTTCTTTTTCTTATGCCACTGTTCTCCAACATTTGGTATGCCTGTTGCCACTGAGATAATTTCGGGTGTTAATGTGAAGGTGACCCCGGCCAAGCTAGACTGACCTCCATGTAGGTGAAGCACAAACAGACGGGCCAACTCATGATGAACTCTGACATTTGCCACCCGTTGACAAAATTCAAAACATGCTAGGTGCTGGAAACATGACATAGCAAGAGGGCATGCCTGCAATTCAGTGAGGGTGTTTGGCTCATCCCTAACATGTTTTTCACTCCTGTGATGTCTCCTGGGGGCCTGTTCTCCTGAAGCTGTATCACAGTGAGTTTCCACCTCATACTCTGATGAACCCTCAGATGCCATGACTGTTGTTTATATATTGTATTAAGGTTGCCCCTTTGATGATGGTGAAGCTGGGTGTTGTTTGTGATATCTGTGACCAAGGGGAACAATGAAACAAAGGGAGTATTAGGAGGGGAGTAATGTAATGGGAATAGGGGTTATAGGGAGAATTTTGTTTAGGGATATCTAGGGGTTTTGGGTATTTTGATAGGTTAGGGTTTGGGGTTTTAATTGAGCAATAGGGGGAAGGGAAAGGGAATATGAGTTTGGTAGTGTTAGGGTAGTGATAATAGGAAAAATTGGCATAGGGGAATAAGGAACAGGGATAAGGTAGGGAAAATAAAGCCTTGGCAGCAACAACACAATTACACAACCCTAGTAAAAATGGCCCTTTGTGTTTTCTTGTGGCTGCTTTATGAGTTTTGTTGCATTTCAATCATAGGAATAAAACCACCATATTATCTATAAAATTTGACGAGAAAGTGATGTTATAGAGTCTACCTTCCAATTTGATGGGCTTCACAAAAGATTTGAGGGAGTTTGGCATTGTTTCCGGCCCTTTGTCTGTGTGTGCCGCACGCAAAACCCAGTGGGCTGTGCTCTGGGTGTGCACCGCACCAATTATAAAAAAGCACTGCGAGCGGGATTTGTGTGTGTCGCGCCCTGTGTGTGTGCCGCGCCCTTGCCTGTGTGCGCTGCACCCCTAAAACCTCTTCCAAACTACTCCAAATCGCGTGATTTCACACTCCACGACCTTGGAACATTTTCCCTATGCCTTTGATTGCACAATGGGTTTGGTTTGTGATGGAAACTTGTGTATAAGACTTGGAGGTCATGATTTTAAATTTTGATTTTTCAAAAAACCCACTTTTCTAATGTCATGTTTGACACTTTTTCACTGACTTTAAAACAACCCTGATTTTCACTTTTCCTTTGAATTTTGGCTCAAGTGATGAAATTTTCTGCACTCTTTGCAGGGATTGCCTGACAGGACATTTGGCCAGGGAAACCATGACTACACTTGAAGAAATCAACTGGAGACCTTTTTGAAAATTTTGTCACCAATAACACTGTTTGACTTTTCTTCAAAACAGATTTTTGAAGAACAGTCGAAGTTTATAAATATGACGATGAAACTCTGTGAATCATCACCTTACATGGGCACCACTCTAGCCTGCATGGCTTTACTAGACATATTTAAAGACCAAACTGATAAATCCCTAGACCTAATGATCGAAAATGACCTTTGTCCATCAAAGGACCAGACCTTGACTGTCATGGACTTTTGTGATCATTGACCAAAGACCTAAGCCAGTAGGAGCCAGACATGAGGGGAAATGACTAGCATGACCTTCTCTGTCAGATCATGGCATGCCCCTAGCGGAATACAGTTGAATGAATGAAGCGAGACACCTAAAAATGAAATGCATAAAGAGTTTTGATCTCTAACGGAGGGTTGGCCAGACCGACTCTAACATTAGCTCCAATGGGGGATGGTAGCTCCTTGGAGGTGCCAAGAATAGTAGATCTCTGGAAGAGCTAGACAGTGCCTTCGTCCATTGGGCTAAGGAGTCATCATTTCGACAACAACACAGGACTCTGACTCATATATGAAACTAAAATGACCAAAAAATTGAATCAAAATTGACATTGAAATGACTCAAAGACTAACTTGACAGACTGAAACCAAACTGAAATAAAAATGGTATTTACAATGATAGTGGAAGCAACATTAATAACTCAGCAGTGGTAACCGCTTGAGCAGTCGACCATTGATTGGCCCTCCTGGACAATCTTCCCCGTTCATTTCCTTCAAAAGAAAGGCATTCTGACCCCTATATGCTGCAATCTTGAAAGGACCTTTCCAAAGATTCTCGAACTTTCCGTGCTTACCTTTCTCTTCATTCCTTGAATCCCACTTCAACACCACATCATCTAACTGAAATTTATCTGCCTTTGCTTTTCTGTCATAAATTTTCTTTATTTTCTCTTGCAATTTGGATGTGTTCTTGAAAACTTCTTCTCTTGTTTGCTGCAAGTGGACCATTTGATTCAACCTTCTCTGCATGGGATCTTATTCATTGCTGGCCTCCTAAAGAAGTCTAACTACCAGGGCAGCGAGAGAGGTAGGAAATATTGTATCAACTCCATAAACAAGCTCAAATGGTGACATACCAATGGATTTTTTCTGACCGATCCGATCTGCCCAAAGCGCATGGACCAACTTCTTATTCTAGCTCTTTTTATTTATTTCTGGCAGCTTTTTGATGATGTTGATCAATGATTTATTCAAAGACTCCGCCAATCCATTGCCTTGCAGATGATAGGCAGTTGAATGACCCAAAATGATCTGATATTTATGACAAAATTCTACCATCCTTTTTTATTTCAAAATTGCTGCATTATCGATGATTGACTTATTCGGACAACCAAAACGAGACAAGATGTTATTTTCAAGAAATGAAATGATTACCGTATCTGTAGCTTTTCTGGTGGGAGTTGCCTCAATCCATTTTGTGAAATAATTTTTCGCTGTGAGGATCCATCTATACTAACCAGAAGAAGTGGGATGAATTTCACCAATGAAATCCAACCCCCACTGCTGGAAATGAACGCTCACCTCAATAGGCTTAAGTGGCAAATGCTGTAACCTCTGTTTTCCTTCGAAAATCTGACATTTATTACAACGCTTGACCATCTTATGTACATCAGCAAATAATGTGAGCCAATAGTACCCTGCTCTCAGAATTTTATTTGCTGTTGACTTCCAAAAAAGGTGACCACCACACTCTCCTCCGTGGAAATCCTCCATGACTTTCTTTGCCTCCTCTTCCACCAAACAATTTAACAAAATGCCACTGGGATCTTTCCAATACAGCGTAGAATTTAAAATGAAAATCTTGGCAGCCTTCAACTTGAGTGTTCTCGCTTTGTTTCTAGTCATGCCGGGTGGTGGTGACAGATTTTTAAGCACATATATGATATCTGAATACCATGGAGAAAGAGTAAACATTTTAGATATCTGAACGGATGATCCTTCCTCATTCTCATCAGACATAGCAGCGATCAGATTTATGTCCAAGGCGTGCAATTTTGATTCGGCCATTAGCTTCGCCAACCCCTGTCCTTTGACCATCTTTGTAGGCTTTATTTCCACATCATATTATAGCAAGGCCGCAATCCATTTGCCTCTTCTTCCTTCAGGATCGGTCTGCACTAAAACATCTTTTACAGCAGCGTTAGGTACATAGACCAAAATACGAGAATGTAGAATATATACCTGGAAATATTTCAATGCCTTCACAAGTGCCATGGCTTGTTTCTCAATGATGTTGTACTTTAAGGCTGCATCCCTTATAGCTCTGCTAAAGAATGCAATGGGTCTTTCATGATCTTCTCTTTTCTGCAATAATACTGCTGCCATAATGTGCTCCGAAGCAAATGAAAACAATATGAAATCCTGAGTGTAGTCTAGGCTGACTAGAACTGGAGCTGAAGAAAGAGCCAATTTGACCAAATTGAAAGATTTTATAGCCTCATCCGTCCATTTCACTTGGCTGTCCTTCTTAAGCATGTTGGTCATTTCTTTTAGGTGCTCAGCAAGATTAGGTACAAAGTGACGCAGAAAATTCATCTTGCCATTGAACAATTGTATCTCTTTTTTATTCCGGGGCAGATCGATTTGCTGAATTGCTTGCACACGTGCTAGGTCAATACGAATGTTGTCCTTTGAGATAATGTGCCTGAGTAATTTGCCTTCCTCCATGGTGAACAAGTTTTTCTTCAGATTCAGCGATAAACCATATTTTCTGCACTTTTGAAAGATAGTTTTTAGATGATGCATGTGCTCTTCATCAGATTTGGAAAACACCGTCAAATCACCCAGGTACACCACCAAAAACACATCCTTCTCATTCGCAAAAGCCAAGTCCATTGCACGCTAAATTGTGGCACCTGCATTCTTTAAACCGAAAGGCATTTTGGCATAACGAAAGGTTCCCCATGGAGTGGTGAATGCTGTTTTGTCCCGGTCCTCTTCATGGACAGAAATTTGGTTATATTCGGAATAGCCATCAAGTAGTGACATACGAGATGCTCCCACTACTCGCTGAAGTATATGGTCCATTTTGGGCAGTGGATAGTTGTGCTTCAATGAAACTTTATTTAGATTTATGAAATCAATGCATAAGCGGATCTCACCTGTCTTCTTTCGTATGGGCACCAAGTTAGAGATCCAATCCGAAAATATGATGGGCACAATGATACCTAACTTGTACAACCTGTTTACCTCCTTTTCAATAGATGGCAGCAACTTTGGATTTATCCTTCTCAACTTTTGTCTGAATGGTTTTTGATTGGGCTTGATGGGTATCGTGTGCTGAATTATGTTGGTATCATAGGTCTTTAAATCAGAATAATCCCAAGCAAACACATCTGCAAATGAAGCCAACAAATTGATGTATTTGTCCTTGATCTTTGGTGGCAATGCTTTGGTCAATTTTACCAACTTAGGATTGGTAGTTGTTCCGATGTTGACCTCTTCTACGCCTTTCTCTGTTGGCTACAATGTTGGCCTGCGGGCTACATCATCTTGATAAAAAAGTTCTTCTAAAGGTATCAAGCCTTTAGGAATAATGTTATTCTTCAGCTGCAACATGTCCATTACATTGATCTGCACTTCATCTGCACCATTCCCTTTACCATCGTCATTTTCTACATCTATTGAGGTTTCTTTAAACTTGCCTTTGTTTTGCAGAAAATCCTTAATCTCCTCATCATCTTGGAACACTTGCCAATATCTCTGATTGTCTGCAATGGTTGGATGATGCTTGACATGGATTTCGAATTTGTTGTTGGAATTCATTGGGATCTTCAAACTACTTGTTGCCTTGGCAAGAGCATCAACAATACTATTTTGTATACGAGGCACACATGTCAAGGTGTGTTACACTAAAAATTTTCACCATGACTATTTGCAGTTAGTATGGCTTCATCAACTGTCATACTATCCTCCTTGGCAAGCCTCATACCTCTGCTCTCCATGTCAAACTCCAAGAAAGAGAGAAAGTCATTAAAAATCTATATATCTCTGGGTACGCAGTTTCTCTTAGCCTTACCTGCGTGTACGCACCCCAAGTTCACAATACCTGCGTACTTGTACGCTCTGTCTATAAAGCAATGGGTGCGTACTCCTGTAAAGGTCAAAAGGCGCAAGTTTCACTCCCAAAAAGTTACTTGTGGTCATTTCTAGAGCATTCTAGAAGCTTGTTTGACGTGTATGAAGCGCCTCCAGATGGTTCATGTATCCCTACCAAAGAGGAACTTATCCCATCAAGAGGGGAGCTATCCCATCCAAAGAGGGGCTTATCCAATTGATGGTGGACCTGAATAACTTCCTCTAGAGCACTATAAATACAGGCATTGGACCAAAGGGAGGAGAGGTTGAAAGCTGAACATTCCTAAGGGTAGATGCTGCTGGAATTAGGACTCCCTTGTAAAGCTTGAGAGGAGAGATTCCCATCCTTTCCTAGCCTTATTTGAGAGTGGGTGAGCTGATCAAAGTAAAGGAAAACTCTTGCTGGACCCTAGGAGGGACTTGCACAACACCAAGGCTCAGGTTGTAATGGTTCCTTTTGTTTCCTCTTAATACAAATGAACTCATTTTTCTCAACAGATTGTTATTCATGATTTGTTTCATATACTCCTTGGTCTGTATGATGGATATGTATTGTTTTATGAGTTTATCAGGTGCTATTTAATCTTTTGGCTTGTTAGTGAATGCAGGTTTCGAAGAGAAGGAGGAGCTCATCCGAATCGGCGAGGTTGGACTACTACAAAGCGTTGGACTAAAGGTATGTTAAGATCCCCTGATTACTTGTATTCTCAATGCATGTTTAGAGAAAGGTAGTGTTTATTTGTCTTGTTTGTCACTAGAAAGATTTTTCTTCTAGGGAGGTTGGTTGTGTCCGCACTATCGACTCTTTCCGCATGACAAAATGGCGACTCCACTGGGGAATCCATTGATGTGAATGTTTTTTCCTTTGTATGAAATTTTGATCTGAGAAAAGTCGTTTGTTTTCTGGTTTTTGGCTGTCTGACTGTGTATTTGGGTGGGCTAGCTTAGGGTTAAATTAGACTTTAGTTTTTCTTGGTTTTGCTAGAAGTACGCAGCCTCTGCGTTGAGCACAGTGCGTACCTGTACGCACTGCAGCTTTGTGCACAGAGCGTACCCGCACCTGTGCAAACAGGTCGCCTGCGTACCCTGTCAAACTTAAGAAAATTTTAATTTTCTTCTTTTTTGCCTTTTAGATTTTGTTTTTAATTTGTTTTTTCTGCCCAAATCCACTGGTTTTCTGCCATAAATCTTCACCTAAGCTTGTTTCGTCAGTGTCGAGAGTTTTAGTGAAATTCATAGAGATTTTTCCTTAGGGTTTGATTTTTAACTGGTCCTGTAGTGACTTTGGCGTTAGAGGTTGTCAAACTTTGGATCTCCCTGATTTTGTTCAATCCTCTTAGGAGTCGGGCCTGCCATAGAATTCACCCTTGTGAGAGACCTACCTTTGTGTCTTCTCTTTGCGAATCTCGAAAAAGTTTTGTTGATTGAACTTTGAATTATATTCTTGAGAAAAAAGAACAAAAGATTTTGATTTTTGTTTTTGACTGGTTTTTGGTTCTGTATTAACTAGTCCTTAGTTGCATTTTGACTGAGTAAAACATCCAAGAATCATATTTAGTAGGCTTTTGCCTCGTTTGATTTAGTTTTTAGTTGCTTTTCTCTTAGATTTGCTTTTGAGTGAAATTGAGTTGATTTGATTGCCATAGTTTTTTTAAACTTTGATTTTTGTTAAAGTAAGTTTTACATGCTTTATTAATTAGGAAAAAATACAAAAATATCTTTTGAAGGAAGGTTTGCTTTGGTAGCATTTGAGTCTTTGAAAGAAAAAGGAACTTTCGTGAAGTGATTAGTGGTCATGTGTTATATGTTTTGGAAAAGATAAAGAGATTGTTTCTTTGATTGTCTTTGCCAAGAAAGTTGTCTTTTATAAATTTTGCATTCTCCAACTCTCTTAGCTAGGGAATTCATTGAAAAAGGAAAAAATTAGTATAAATCATCCTAAGTGCATCTTTTTAGTGGATTTCGGTCGAGTCTACACACCACCAGTTTCATCTCCACTACCTTTTGTCTTAAAGAAAGCCATAAAAATTAACGCTTAAAGTAAAATCAACTTAGTAACTTTTATTTACTAGGGCTCTGAAACACCAATATAGATCAGGCTAGTGTCTTGGAGTAGGAGAGTAATTAACTCTCCAAGATAGCAAAACCAAACAAGTAGCTCATCTTGTGGTAGGATAAATCCAACTATTTCATTTGTACTCTGGGAAAGCTCCTCTTAAAGGAGAAGCACGAGACTGTGTCCGAACCAGTGAGGGGATCAATCCTCCTTCATTGGGAAAGACGCCAGATACGCACGCACTACAAACGGTAAACCTCAGATTATTGTCGAGGAGCCTGGGGTTACTTGTCGGTAAACCTTGGATTATTGTCAAGGAGCCGGCAAGGGGATTGAGCTTGTTACTCTGTCCTTGCGTGCTATCGGGTCGTAGACTGTTCCCCCAGGTGCATTTGTTGCTGTTGGTAACCTTAGTGACCATTATCTTTAGGATTCTACCGAGGTGACGGTGGAGGGAAGATCCCACTGTACCTGGAGCAGACGTCGGCTAGACTCACTTGGATTTTCCGAGGGGTTCACTTCACTCGAGACGGTTAAAGTGGAGGAACTTGTGCCGGTCTATTCATTAAGCAGGTTGCTGGGGTAACTGTTCCACCCACCACTTCTGTACTGAATTCGGCGATGTTGGGTTTCATCTCCAACTAGTGTTTTCGGTCCGGAAGGCTACTATTTGTGTATGGTTTGACGCCCTAGATTCTTTAGGCGTGTGATTCAAATTTGTTTGGTTCTTTAGAGACTTTAGGTGGTTTTCTTTGAGATTTTACTTTGTTTGCGTGTGCAGTAGTTAAAAGTTTTTAACTGTGGCTGAATTACCGAGACAGTCCCGTAGACTTCGGGGCAAGTCTCCTGAGATTGTTACCGTGGCCGATTTGTTGAGGAAGTCCCGTAGATTGCGGGGCGAACCTCCTGAAGAGGTCCCGAGTCATTACGAAGGTTTGAAGGTCCTTGTAACTCCTAGTGGCAGTAAAGTAGGTTCACCTGAAGAAGGAGAATCGTCATTGGTAGTCCATCCAGATTACCAAGGTCTAGAAACAGGTTATAATCCTGAAGCTGTTGCAGTTTCTGAGCTTGCTGGTAGTTTTTCATCTACTAGTGATATAGGCGAAGAACCTGAAATATCTGAACCTGTTACTCCAACTTCTAGTGTTCCTGATTCACCTAGGGTAGAAAGAGTCATCACCGAAAATCTTCCTTCTGGTTTGATAGCTATTGAAGAACTTGCTCCAGAAGAAGAAGTAGGTGGCCCTATTCTTGAAGATCAACCTACTATTGATCTAAGGGAGCGTGAATCTATCTTTTACAGTCCTCCTAGAAGTACTACTTCGTACCTTTCGTTAACCAATTATTTAGACAACTCAGGGATAAGTTTTTCTCCACCTCGTACTCCTTTTCCACTTGGAGGTATTTATACTCCTGTAAATATGTTTGGTCAGTCGTCCGTGTTCACTCAATCTCCTGAATCTTTCTTGTACGGCGGTCCTTATGTTCCCTCCGGGTATCAGTCACTTTCTGGTACTTTTGCGGGAGCATCTCCTCAACCCATTGAACATGGGTTATTAGCTGGAAACAATGGTAATAAACCGTTGGGTGTAGGAGACATTTACATGATGTCAGGTTCAGTTCCCAGTTCTCAACCTCAAGGTGGTCAATTACCACCTGGGGGGCAGCCTCAATTAACGCCTGGGGGGCAAGGTACACAAATTGTGTCTGGGAGGCAACCTCAAGGACAGTATGTACCCCTAGTACAATACATTCCTCAAGGTCAACCCCAGCCTCAATATGTACCCCAAGGTCAACCTCAGTATCAGTATTTACCTCAAGGGTATCAACTTCAAGGTCAAGGTCAACCCCAGTATCAGTATTTACCTCAAGGTTATCAACCTCAAGGTCAATACTCGAGTCAAGGTTATCAACCACCTCAAGGTCAATCATATGTTCAAGGTACGGGAACTGTGCCTTTCAGTTATCAATCCTATCCTCAATCCGGTTATGGGTCTCAATATCCTCAACCTGTCTTGGGTCAATACCCAGGAATGAACATAGTGTGGGATCCATCGCAAGTTCAACAGGTATTGCAGCCAAGTGTACAGTTGTCATCTCAAGCTGGACAACCTTCAGTTGCTGGTCCATCCCAGCAACCAGTCCAGTCTAATGTTCAAACTTCTGTACCTTCGGTAGTTACTCCGTCGCCAATTGCACCTAGTACTCCATCTCAAACGACTACTACAACTACCGCAACATCTGCTCCTTCTACCACACTTACTTCTGGAGTATCGACAGCTCCGGTTTCTACTGTCTCTGCCACTACTCCGTAGTCATCTTTACCATTGTCTGGATCCACGATTCAAACTACGGTTCAGATGCCTGTGGGGCAGCCTGGTTTAAGTACGGTTGTCACTACTCAACCTCAATTTGTTTATCAACCGTACCAGGGACAGTACCAATACAGGCCTGCTGTCCAACAGCCGGTTTACCAGTATCAACCGTATCCTGGGTACACTTATCAACAACCTCAGCAACCCCAGTACGGTTCGGTTAATCCTGGTTTTCCTGGAGGATACAATATCCCGAATGCGATTCCTATTCCAAGTTATCCTGGATATCCTCCTCCTGGGACTGGTCTTGTGACCCAGAGTTTTAGGGATCCTAATCGGCAATTACCGTTTATCACAACTTTGGATTTACCAGACTTGTCGCGCCTAACGAACGATCCAATAAATTATTTTCCGTTTTGGCCGCCAATGCCAAATAAGTTGCCCAGTGATATACCCAAGTTCGAAGGTAAGTCTGGAGAGGATCCGTCCAATCATGTGATGAATTACCACCTCTGGTGTGCTTCAAATTCCATCTCGGATGATTCGATCCGTTTACGTCTTTTCCAGCGTACGCTCATTGGTCTCGCGGCCAAGTGGTACATTGAGTTACCACGGGCCTCTTTTTACAATTTTAGTCAGTTAGCTACCTCGTTCTTAACTCATTTTCAGTTACCGGTCAGATATGATAATGGCACAGAGCTGCTAACTTCATTAAAACAGTCGACGTCCAATTATATTTCCGATCATATACATGAATGGAGACGTCGACGGCGATTAGTGAAAGTTTTTATCCCGGACCAAATCTTATCTGAATGGTTTGTTAAATCATTATTACCGAAGATTACTGAAGACATAGCTAAGGCCGGAGTAGTTACTGAGGAGCAAGTAATTGCTCAAGCGTAGTACCTTGACTTAGTTTACACTAAGTCAGGTACGTTACATGAAAAGATCCCAGATCTTCCAAAGTCAAATCAAATCGCTGCTGCTCCTTCGGGATCTCATGCTGCTGATGGCATGATTGGTTCGGTAAATACTAAAAGCAAGAAGAAATCTTCAAAGAATTCTTTGCCCATTATAACCTTACCAGATTCCCCGACAGGAGAGTCTTCTCCTGAAATTTCCGCTGATATTCACGCTGTAGAGTCATCTACGGCTAAATCAAAAAATGGTGGGAAAAAGAAGGGTAAGAAGAAGGGTAAAGCAGACAAGACTCCAAAGGAGAAAACAGAAAAGTCGGAAACCAATGACGAAAAGCACAAACCTCGATATCCTTGTCTTATTTGTGAAGAGGATCATTTTACAAGAGATTTCCCCCATCGGGCCGAGGTTGTGAAAATCGTCAAAGGTTCCTCAACTCCTGCTGTTTTGAAAGATCCATTTCCAAAGCAGGAGAGTAAGATGATAGGTTCTTCCTCGAGTGCCACTGAAGAACCCATATTGATGATGTCTCATGTAAGGATTGCGACTCGATCACACGATTATGGTAGTAAAAGTCCTGTTGATGGATCGAAAGAAGCAGAATCTTCTCATTCAAATCCATCAACCTCAGCTCCCGGTTCCGATCCACTACAGATCGAGAAACCTAACCCTGACTTAGTAATAAAACCGCCCGCCAAGGGTGTACTTCGAAGGTCTGCTTTCAATCCACATGCGAGAGCGGCTCAGAATTACAACATTGTTGAGGATTTAGCTGTTTCACCCTCAGCAATGTCGGCTTTAGAAGTGCTGCAATCATGCCCAGCACAACGAAAATTACTTTTGTCGGCTATAGGAGCTGTTGATGTTCAGGACTTGAACCTGATAATCTTTGATCTAGAAAATAGTACACCGCATCTCCCTCATCAGATGGCTATCCAGATTCCAGTGATAGTAAAAAACAGGCCTATTCATCGGACTGTAATTGATGAGGGAGCTTCCACGTGTATTATGTCGATTCATTGTTGGAGATCGCTTGGTTCTCCTTCGCTGAACCAATCCCCAAAAATTCTTAAGGCCTTTGATGGCCGTGGGTTCCATCCATTTGGCATTTTACAGGATTTGCCTATAGGGGTTGAAGGAAAAACCGTTAGTCTGGATGTGGAGGTGGTTGATGCCCCTCTAGACTACAACCTTCCCTTGGGTCGAAGTTGGTCTTACGCTATGAGAGCGGTCATTTCATCGGTCTTCAGAGTAATAAAGTTTCCACACAATGGCAAGATCGTAACCATAGACCAGCTGGCTTATTTTTCATCTGACCCAGCCTCTTCGGAGAGTATCCAGCATGTCGGTAAAACGACTATCCCTTACAAGGATGTTGGCGTTGGATTAGTCAAAGATTCCGGTTTACTCGGAAATTTTCCTTTTCCTCCAATCAACGCAGACCCTTCATTCGCATTCATTCATATGATTACGTCAGATACTATTATTTACGATGATCCTTGGTTTGTCCCATCTGAATCTGAGATAGACTCATTCGGTGATGTAATGCCTTTGAGTCCATATGAAATTGCCTATGAAGCCGTGCAGTCTTTTTCCGACCCAAGTTCAACCAAAATCGACCAAATGAATGTGGTCTGTGAGTAATCCCTTTTCGCGTCAACCTCGGAGTTAATAACGTTTCCCGAAGTTGTGTCATCTGATGAACAACTTTGTGAAGTCCTGTGTGTAGACGATTTACCATGGGAAGATTTCCATCATAGATCTTCGTTTTTACCTGAGGATGATCGTTTTGAAAACGATTTCTCATCAATCTTTACAGCTGAATATGTCAAAGACGCTCAGAGTCCAATGAAACATCCTGATTCAGAGCTGAATTTGGGAAACGTTTCTCGCACTATTCCCATTGACATTTCAGTAAAGCCCGAAATTGTTGAACACATTCATATAGGTGCCTCATGTTTAGATGATGAAATTCAAACATACAAGGCCCTATTTCAAGAATTCCGAGACGTGTTTGCCTGGTCCTATGAGGAAATGCCAGGAATTGATCCCTCCATTGTTGTTCATGAGATCAAGACTTACCCGGACGCTAAACCCGTTCGGCAACGTCTGCGTCAGATACACCCTCGGAAAGCGGCAGCGATTAAAGCAGAAGTTGAGAAGCTGTTGAAAGAAGGTTTCATTTATCCGATCCCGTTAACGGATTGGGTATCGAATATTGTTCCGGTTAACAAGAAACAAGGAACAATAAGAATATCCATCGACTATAGGGATATTAATCATGCTTGTCCAAAAGACAATTATCTCACGCCCTATATCGATCAAATAATTGATGATTGTGCCCACAGTGAAATATTTTCCTTTATGGACGGTTTTTCCGGTTACAACCAAATCAATATTCTACCTGCCGATCAACCAAAAATGGCTTTCATTTGTCCATGGGGGACATTTGCTTATTGCAAATTACCTTTTGGGCTTAAGAATGCCAGAGCCACTTTTCAAAGGGCGATGTCTTATGCATTTCATGACATCAAGCACATTGTGCAACCGTATCTCGATGATTTGCCCGCTCACTCCTTACATCGAGCTGATCACCTTGTCCATTTACGAGCAATTTTTATGAGGTGTAGGCATTATCGTATACGGTTGAACCCACACAAATGTGTCTTCTGCATCGAAGTGGGAAGATTGCTGGGTTTTGTAGTTTCAAAAGCCAGCATTCGCGTCGATCCCTCGAAGGTCGAAGCTATCATCAAATTGCCTCCTCCTTCGAGTCTGTGCCAACTCCAAAGTTTGCAAGGGAAAGCAAACTTTTTACGCTGATTCATTCCTAACTACGCCGAGATTACTAAGGGTTTTACCCGGTTGTTGAAACAAAATGCTCAATTCTCTTGGGATGAGATAGCTCAGAAATCGTTTGATGCGCTAAAGCACGCGTTGACCCATGCACCATTGCTGCATCCTCCCAACTACAACCAGGATTACTTTTTGTACCTCGCCGCTGCTCATTCCACCATTGGAATGGTCTTAGTACAGGAAGATGAATTCGAAACGGAACATGTGATCTATTATCTTAGTAGGACGTTAAATCCCACTGAGCTAAAATATTCGCATGTGGAGAAATTGGCCCTGGCAGCTGTTCAGGCTGTCCAACGTTTTCGTCATTACATTCTTCTCCGTAAAACTACAGTCATTTCGGATTGCAACCCTATGATTTACATTTTGACTAAACAATTGCTAGGGGGCAAGTACTCTAAATGGATTGTTATCTTGCAAGAGTTCGACTTGGAGTTTGAAAAATCTAAGTCTAAGAAATCTTTAGTTTTTGCAGAGTTGATGTGTGACTTCCCGCGTGCTGACACGGAAACTGTGGCAGAGGAACCCATTGCGGACGAATCTCTGTTTCTCATCAGCACTTTAGATCCGTGGTATGGGGATATAATCGTCTATCTCCAAACCCAATCCTTTCGGCCCGAAGCTTCAAAGTCGGAACGTCGGAAAATTCGATTCCAGTCCCAACAGTACAAAATTATTAGAGATACTCTTTATCGTCGTGGGGCAGATTTGGTTTTTCGTCGTTGCTTAACCATTGAAGAGGCAGAAAGGGTTATGAATGACTGTCATTCTGGAGCGTGTGGCGGTCATATGTCTGGGTATGCCACAGCCCAGAAGGTGTTGCGTGCTGGCTACTTCTGGCCGTCCATGTTTAAAGATTGTATCATTGCGGTTCGAAAATGCCACAACTGTCAAGTGTTTGATCGCAATATGCGCGCACCACCTGCTCCTCTCCACCCTATAATTTCCATTGGTCCTTTTGCTAAATGGGGTATCGATTTTATTACATGTAACCCTCACTAGGCCGGGGGGCATGCGTATATCATCCTTGCGGTTGATTATTTTACTAAGTGGGCCGAGGCGATGCCTACATTCAAGGCAGACGGCAAGACAACAACGATTTTCGTATTCAATCACATTATTGCTAGGTTTGGTGTCCCACAAGTGATAATCACTGACCATGGGCGCCATTTTCGAAACATTATGATGACAGAACTTACAGGCCAGCTTGGTTTACGTCATGATAGTTCTACTCCTTATTATCCCCAAGCAAACGGTTTGGTTGAGTCCATCAACAAAGTTCTAGTTATCATGATCCGACGAATCATTAGTATTCATCGGTCGAATTGGCACAACATGTTATTTTCAGCGCTTTGGGCGTACCGAACCTCAGTGAAAACATCAACAGGGTTCACTCCTTTCCAACTAGTTTATGGTTTGGAAGCAGTGTTGCCCATTGAATGCGAAATCCCATCACTTCAAATGGCTGTCGAATTACTTCTAGCTACTTCCGAAGAGGAGAAGCGTCTATTATACTTAGCTAAATTAGATGAGACTCGACGTGACGCTGCATTGGCAATCGAGACTCACGCAAAAAGGATGAAAGCTCAGTATGATCGCAACGTGACCCCTCGTAATTTTTCGGAAGGAGACCTAGTACTATTATATGATCAAGCTAACGATAAATTAGGTGCTGGCAAATTCGTTCCTATGTGGCATGGGCCCTACATTGTCAAGCGAAAGCTAGCAAAAGGGGCCTATGAGCTGGTAGATTTTGATGGGGACTCTTTGGGTAAGCCCAGAAATGGACTTTACCTTAAGAGGTATTATGCTTAAATGATGGGTATGGAGATTTAGTTAGGTTAGTTTTCTTTCTAGCTGGTTTGTTTGTTAGTATAGACAGTGTGCTTAGCTTAGAGAGTGTGTTTTTCGTCGTTATTCTGGCTTATCTTGGTTTTACTCTTGATATTGCAGATGTCGACGCCTCTCCAAACGTACATTGGATTCGCTGATGGTGCTTGTCGTAGTACATGGAATATCTCTTCCGCAGCTTGGGTTATCTATTCGCCCTCTGACGAGTTAGTTTCTATGCATGGGGTGAGCCTCGGTCAAACAACAAACAACATTGCAGAATACAGTGCAGTGATTGAGTTATTATCTGAATCTATTTCGTTTGGGATTCAGAGTTTAATAGTAAGGTTAGATTCTGAACTCATTGTATTACAGCTTAATAGAGTATATGCCATTAGAAATCCAGTGTTATTAAGGTTATTTTTGAGAGTGCGCCTCTTGGAACGTGAATTTGATTACATTGAATATCAGCATATTCCAAGGTCATTAAATACATTAGCAGATGCAATTGCTTCTCGAATGTTAGACAGACATTTGCGATAATCATAAATGTAAATTCAAAAACATTTCATCATACATGTTTAACAAGATAAGCCGGTAATAATGATATATATATAGATAGGAGTGTGTCAAAAAATATTCATCGTCTTCGATCATAGGTTGAAAAACACCTTATGATCGGCAAAAATGATAAGTACAAAAAACCAAAAATGTCACATGTGTCTACAAAAAGTGACTAGTCAATCACTGGTGGTGCTCTCTATACGACACCACTGCCCGCGCTACCCTACACAGGAACCTCCTGAAAGGTCCTGGGACTGCGACCACATAGCGCTGAATTCGGATAGGAATATCGTCTATAGTCGTCTCTGGTATGTCCGCCGTGAGACGCTCTAGGTCCTGTTCCAACTCGGCTAAGGTCTCTGCGGCCGCATCCTGTGGGGCCGATGCTGGTGCAACTGGTACTCTTCTCTCGAATGGACGGAGATTGGCCGGACGCTGTGGACCTACATCTGCATTTTGAAAATTGTCACTGTCAGTTTTGAGACGATATAAAAAAACAAACAAAAAGTAAATAATTTAAAAACTTGTGAAAAATGAAGTACCTCTGTCGTCCCATTGTTCTCCCTGTGGAAGAACCATGTCCGGATCACCGCGAAAATCTACTCCGGCATAAGGAAAATCCTGGATCGCAAAGACCTGGTCCTCCAACTAGTGAAAGTAACCCGCAGGAAATCGGACAACTCCCGCTCCCTCATCAGGATGTCGGGCCATCACCGCAACCCATCGCATCAACTTGGGCTCCTGAGGAGGCCCAGCTGCAACAGTGAGATGCTGTGGGATCAGCATCAGAACCCTCTCTAGGGCAAAGCTCACAACTAGAGGCCCATACCCAAAGGTCTTTAATTGCCCGTTCTTTGCCCTAGTCAGTTGGCCCTTCATATTGGCCAACACAGCATCACACCAATTGAAAATGGTGCCTCGGTAGCAATCTATCGCCATCCGCATTTGGGACCCGGTGGCAATATGCAAAGCGGCTGCGCCGCAGAGTCTGGTAACTGTAAAGGAAATTACCATAAGTTCAGGCAGGGATATGTATTTGATTTCTATCCCTTTCTCCTGGTGCTTATTATTGCACCACTCTAGCCAGAGGCTAGCAAGGGATTGGCCACCCGGTCTAGTCCCGGACAGAGTCAGTTTCTCGCCCCTATTAGGCAAACCAGTGAGAAAATATATGTCTGAGGGCTCTATCTCGAGCTGGTGCCCTCCGATGTAGAAGCATTGATCCTGAACGTTCCACCTTTCAACCAGCCATTCTAAGAATCGCACCTGGGCCCTCATGCTAGGTATGGCCCAGTATTTGTAGAGACTGCATGCCTTCAAAGCATCAATGGAAGGTTGATGATCTATTGCGGCCAAATCGACATCTTCGTGTTCTCTTTCGCGCCAATCAAGCATGGTGGGCAATCTACACACCAGAAAACATTCATTAGAATTCATTAAATCAAAAATTAATGGTTTAGTTTTGAGATTTGGGGTTTTAAATTCACTTTGCGTGGAGTACGCACCCCGCTCTCAGAAAACAGAGCGTGGGTACGTAGCTGTTCTGAAGGTAGGCTGCGTACTCCTGCCATTTTCCCATTAAAGAAAATGTCGGGGTACGCAGGTCGCCCATGGGGCACCTGCGTACCCCGAAAAGCAGATCCTAAAACCCCAAAGCCCCCAAAAAATCAAACTAGGGCTTAAAATGAAATTCTAAACTTATGAAAACAAAGAGGAGGATGTTGTGAAATACCTGAAAGAGACGGCACTCGATTCCGACCGTCGGATTCTCCGCAAAGTCCACGGGAAGTTTCTTGCCAAAAGCCCTTTTCTCTCCCTCAACAGTAAAATGGTAAAAATGACATTGTAAAAGGTCTTTTTGTTGGTTTTTTGGATAAATGAATGTTAAGTTTGTTTGTTTTTCACCATGGAAGGATATTTCTCAATGCATTTTTGCTTATCTTAAATAGGTATGAGTAATGTGTCGTTTTTGTGCAGGACAAAAAGACTTTCAGGGAAAATTATCATTTTTCACGAACCAAAACATCAGAGTCATCTTTTAAGCCCTTTTCTGACTCCTAAAACATGAAAAGATTGCCAAGCGTTTCTTTTACACTCGTTAAAACGGAATTAAAAGACGGTCCCCTTATAGCTCTTTTCTGACCGTAAAAACAGGAAAAGATTGCCGGCTTTTTGTCGTTTCAAACTCGATACTGGAAATAAAACGACATGTCCTTGATCGCTTTTTACTTTTCAGGTCAGAGGCACTAATCATGAAAGTACTCCTTGGTCGCAAGACTAAGCGGTTCTCTCAAGTATTATTTTATACTTTTTCGGGCTTGGGAGACACAACTTTACGAGAAAGTTCAACCTAGAGTCTTCTTAAGTTTTTTCAGACTCTCTAAAAATGAAAAACGCCGAGTTTCTCCTATACTGGACTCGTTAAAATTTCACAGTAAAGGACATGTTCGATTACAAACAGGAACAGACCACTCCTTCTTAGGGTTCGAATCAAAACTAAGTTGGACTCATCCGAAGGATGAGCTTATAATCAAGCATATGTTATCCTCCTCAAGCTTGTAAAAAATAAAGAGGTACTTGCCAGAAATGGTGGGGGAAAAGAGAGAAAAATGAGCCCATTTGTTATCCTTTGTCTCAGAAGAAGCCTTATTACCACTCTTGAACACGACACTTTTCATTCACCTGGGTTGGGAAATCCTTTGCCTCACAGTTGATCAAAACACATTGAAAGTCTTTAGCCGGGTATTAACTTTGGGTCAAATGTCACCAAGCCATCTGTCGTGTTGTTATGTGTTCAAGAGGTCTCTGCAATAAACATTCATCTGCAAAATACTCGTCATCCATCTTGACCATCCCTGAGTCAGTCCTTACAGCTACATTTCTTCGACTTGATCTATGATTTCGTGTTGTGGGCTTGACTACAACTGGTCGCTTTCTATCGACATCAGCACATTATCTAGAAAGATGACCTAGGAATCGTCCGTACCTTGAAGTCTGCATGCATCAATGGCAGGTTTCTCGCCTTTGACGACAGTTTACATCATTGACTTTCGATCGAAGGATTCCGTGAAATGTTCGACATCAACTCATTCATTCACATCTCATGGATTGTACTGGGTACTTTAAGAACCATTGACATCACTGGTGGTCTCTCTCACGCTTGTTAACAGTTTACATCATTGACTGGTAATCAAGTGGTTTCTACCATGTTCGACATCAACTCATTTATTCGCATGGATAGAATCGTACCTGTTCAGGAAGTAGAAATGAAGACCCTGGATCTAGTTTCCACCATCCAGGCTGTAAGGAGTTTTGTATTCATTATACAGTAGACTAATCATAAACAGATGGCTGCGTCCATACTGTGTCTACAAAAGTCTATGATTATGATGTACTGCAGAATCATTCCTGTATCAGAGCAGTAGATAGTCAATTAGTTAAAGTTTTCAATCTGAGTATGGGAATGCCTACCTCAGCGATGATATGATCATATATATGTATTTTGTGTTGAATACTTGCAGGTTCTGACTGGGCTCTCCACAAGATAATCCTTGAAATGATAAAGTACTTCACCCTTCCTAGATTATATGAAACCCTAATCTACTACAGGCTTCGCACTTTAGGGGGTAATCTGTTACACTAAAATTTGTCACCATGACTATTTGCAGTTAGTATGGCTTCATCAACTGTCATACTATCCTCCTTGGCAAGCCTCATACCTCTGCTCTCCATGTCAAACTCCAAGAAAGAGAGAAAGTCATTAAAAATCTATATATCTCTGGGTACGCAGTTTCTCTTAGCCTTACCTGCGTGTACGCACCCCAAGTTCACAATACCTGCGTACTTGTACGCTCTGTCTATAAAGCAATGGGTGCGTACTCCTGTAAAGGTCAAAAGGCGCAAGTTTCACTCCCAAAAAGTTACTTGTGGTCATTTCTAGAGCATTCTAGAAGCTTGTTTGACGTGTATGAAGCGCCTCTAGATGGTTCATGTATCCCTACCAAAGAGGAACTTATCCCATCAAGAGGGGAGCTATCCCATCCGAAGAGGGGCTTATCCCATTGATGGTGGACCTGAATAACTTCCTCTAGAGCACTATAAATACAGGCATTGGGCCAAAGGGAGGAGAGGTTGAAAGCTGAACATTCCTAAGGGTAGATGCTGCTAGAATTAGGACTCCCTTGTAAAGCTTGAGAGGAGAGATTCCCATCCTTTCCTAACCTTATTTGAGAGTGGGTGAGCTGATCAAAGTAAAGGAAAACTCTTGCTGGACCCTAGGAGGGACTTGCACAACACCAAGGCTCAGGTTGTAATGGTTCCTTTTGTTTCCTCTTAATACAAATGAACTCATTTTTCTCAACAGATTGTTATTCATGATTTGTTTCATATACTCCTTGGTCTGTATGATAGATATGTATTGTTTTATGAGTTTATCAGGTGCTATTTAATCTTTTGGCTTGTTAGTGAATGCAGGTTTCGAAGAGAAGGAGGAGCTCATCCGGATCGGCGAGGCTGGACTACTACAAAGCGTTGGACTAAAGGTATGTTAAGATACCCTGATTACTTGTATTCTCAATGCATGTATAGAGAAAGGTAGTGTTTATTTGTCTTGTTTGTCACTAGAAAGCTTTTGCTTCTAGGGAGGTTGGTTGTGTCCGCACTATCGACTCTTTCCGCATGACAAGGTGTATTTTGAAAATAATTTTAGGATGTGTAGAACTACATTATGGTAGGCCCGCATCCTAGGATGCTTTGCTTGATAATCGCCTCTGACCTGCTTTATTACCAATTCAGAGTCGCCATATACCGAAATCCTCTTAGCATTCATCTTTCTTAAAATCTTCAGGCCAGCAATCAGAGCTTCATATTCAGCTTCATTGTTTGAACACTCAAAAGCCAACTTCTAAGAGCAAACCCTCACACTAGTAGGCACTTTGTTTGGGGCAGAGAAACGACTGCGTACCCAAATTCCAATTCCAACGCCATCATTTTCCACTGCTCCATCAAAATCCATTGTCCAAAAACCTTCTTTCTCCTCTTGTAAGTGCTAGAAATCTGTTTGCTGTGCCTTGTCTGCTCGCTGTCCATTACTTTCAGCTGATGGCCCAACATTGTTCTACTATTCTTGTCCTTGTTTCTTTAAAATTTCTTTGAAATTTTCTGTTATTTCTGGAATATCATTTGCTTCTACTACCTGACTATCTATATCATTTAAACTATCTGAATACAAAACAAAAGACTCTAAATCTGTATGTACATAGCTAATTGGATGATTTATTGGTTTCACCTTGCTTGTGGTCATATATTTCATTTTTTGTTCCCAATATAATTTTCTCATTTGTCTAAACACCGAAATCGTTGCATAGGAGAAATCTAGTTGTAGTGTCCCTTTCAATTTCGCTACCCAAGACCTGGAAAGAAGCATGCCAAACCTTGGAGGAATATCTGCTACCACAACATCCATCAAAACATTTTTCATGGGAAGCTGATCCAAACTCACAACCAAGTCTTTGATGAGTCCTATAAATCTTACTCTCCTGGAATCAAATGAATAGAGATCATGGTATTGCCGGGTGATGTCCAGACCAAGCTTATCCATGATAGCCTAGGGCATGAGATTGTGAGAAGCTCCAGAATCGAACATGGCATTATGTAACATAAAATCATGCACTCTTAAACTGATATAAAAGGGTGGCACATCACTATCAGGAGACTCACCATTCGATGCTGGTCAAAAATAATTTCAGGTTGATCATCTTCAACATTCACCATGTCAGACATTGGGTCCAAATTCAACATCTTAGATATTTGTCCTCTATAACTGTCGTTCTTCATTATTTCAGTCAAGGGGATGGATACTTTTAATTTGGAAATCTCATTCTCTAAATTAAAAGCGGGAATCTTTTCTACCTCTTTGACTGGGATTTCTTTCTTTTCCTTTTCTTTTGATGCAGCTTGCTGATGTGATTGTTCTGATGATGTTGATTTGCTGCTCTCCAGACCAACCGCCTCCTTTCCTTTCCTTTTTGAAACTGATGAATCATTCTTTGATGCTTCAAAATCCTTCTTTTTCTGAATTGGTTTGGCCGGCACATCTCTGTTTCTAAGTGAATATCGCTGCTGCTGTGCGGACAGAGAATTCATATATCCCCTTTGATACTCCTCTGATTCTTCTTGTAAAACAGTGTCACTTGCTAGAATGAAATCTGCATCTTTGTGTGCAGCTGAGCTCACCGCACACTCCTCTTCTTCGGTAATGTAAGTAGGCAGCTCGTCTAGAGTAAAGAGGTGTTTTTCTTCACCTATTACATTTCCATCCTCATCTAACTCCGGTCCATGCACAAAATTTCGCTGCAAAGGTGCCTGTACTGGATGTTGTTTTCTCTGCTCTTGGGCATGCTGATCTCTTTCTCTTATTCTATATTGTGGCTGCTGCTGTTGGCCACGGAAGTTAGGATTTCTAACTTGTGGCTCAGGTTTGTCGAGCTTCAACCTTTCAAGCATATGCTCTACCTTTTTGAGTAATTGATCCATCGAAGAAGACACTTCCTCAACCGTGACTTTCTTTTTTGCTTTCGCTCTAGCTCTTTTGGACAACAGATTTGCTTCAACACTGACTGCGAATTTCTGCATGTCTTCCATTGTGGTAGGTTCTCTCTCTCTTAATTGGTAGGCCATATCAGCATTAAAACCATCCAGAAATTTCATCATAGCTAGTCCCACATGTGGCTCTAGATGATCTGGAATTTCGTTATAAACTGAATTGAATCTAACACAATAGTATTGGATTGACGCACGAGTGTTTCGTTTTATTTGCTCATATTCAGCCAGAATTTGAAGAGGATTCTTTTTCACTTCCCATCAGTTTAAAAATTGTCTTTTTAGGTCAGCTAAGGTAGCGATACTTGCCGCCGGAAAACCTCTGAACCATTTCCTCACATCACTTGCAAATGTTCGTACAAGAGTCTCATTGACACATTCTCCGCATCGAACTCATGAAGTTCATAGAAGTCTGCCATTTTGTCCACATGTTACTAGGCAGTAATGTTGTTAGGAGTGCCATCAAAAAATGGGATTTTTCTTTGATAATCTGTGGGCATATCATCTAGAACTTGAGACAGAACAAGGGGTGCAAAACGGGTAGCCATCACTCTTGGTGGATTTGGCCTTGGAGGTGTTGGAGGGGTGTGTATAGTTTGTAAGGGGCTAGCAATTGGAGTTTGAGGCTATTCCACAATATAATTATCAATTAACCGATTAGCTCTTTTGGTTTCTAGATCTACAAGAAATTGTGGATTGGGGATAGTATAGTCAATAGCTCTTTCAGATTTAGACTCAAACAATGATATTTCAAACTGCTAGTCAAACTCAAGCTCTTCAAGATACTCAAAAATGTCAGGACATGAATGGGATTTGAACACGGGAGTTATGGTACTCTCTTGATGAAGGAGTCTGGGAATCAAATTGGGGTTTTCATAAATATGAGGAGGATCCGGGTCTGGATTGGCTTTGGTATATCGTCTCGAAGCCAACGTGCTATTGAGAAAAACCACAGGACACAACCAACTTACTCAGCCTATCCAATCCTAAAATTATCATCCGGAAGCTTAGAACTATTAAGAAATAAGGGGATTTGATTTCAGTCCCCAGTGGAGTCACCACTATGTTAGCACCTAAATCTGCCTTAGGCTGAAGGAAGGCAAAATTCAAGGTAACTACAAACCATGCTCAGTCTGGTAGCTAGCCCTACCAGAAAAGGAGAGGGCTCTCTCCGAGTCACGCTCAGTGAATGGATAAATGAAACGGTCTGAGATGACTTACAGTGAAATATTTATCTTAGGATAGTAAGTGAATATGGATACAAGAAACAATTTTCATGAATGACCAAGCTTCTGGGAAGTTATGGGACCAATGGTTAGCAAAGAACAGAGAATTTAATACAAAGACACAGATTACTTCGTGAGGCGAGGCAGGTGGAAAGTGTAGCAATTTAGTTTGAAATAATGCAGAATGGAGAGATTGTTTAGGAGAGTGAAAAGGGCATAGGAACATGAATCCTTTTCAACAGAAGAAGAACACTGAACATGAAATTTTCCCACAGGTAGAGCAATAAAATTGAATTCTACCTTATCTAACTCAGAAAATTTCACTAGAAATGAACATGAATTGAATTATGAAACATAACGAAATACATATGAAAACATAAGAGACACATTTGCTACAATCACAACCACATGAATCTCATGAAATAGAGCCGCTACCTTTCATTAATTCTCTGTCAAAAATATACATTGAAGAATGCAGAGTTTCTTTCCCACAGTCTCCCAAAAGTTACAAGCCAACCAACCCTTTGTAAATGGTTTGCATACAATATATAGAATGTGCCATGAAGAGATATAACACCCAAGGTTTGGGGATTTACTCGAATCATTACGAAATGGGGATGAAGAGCCAACCATCAGCTACAGGTGCAGCGTTACAAACATGACAAATGGCTCGAGTGACCGTTTGCCTTCCTTTGCCACTTGGATAGAAGCAAATATTGAGAGAAAATACTTTAAATGTCACCTTAGGTGCCATAAAACTAAAATGTAGATGAGTGGGCCCACTAGGAGAAGTCGTGAATCGAAATTTCGCGAAACGAAAGCAAATTTGGCAATTTTTCTTGTGTGCACCGCACCATTTTCTCTGTGCGACACGCTACTTTGAAGCCTGATTTGAGTCACTTGTAGGTGTCCAAAATGTGCCCAAGTGTGCTTTTTAGAAAGCCTGTCCTGTCTACTTTCTAACCCAGCTGGAATTTCTGAATTTGGTGCTCATTTTCCCCTCCAAATCTTCATTCGCCCAAGACTGCTTCCTGTGTGTCAAAAAAGGGGCAGAGAGGCCATTTTTTGGGTGTTTTTGACCTCCTGGAGGCTCAGATATTGCCCAAATTTCTTGTTCAAGCACCAGTAGTCGTGATTTTTCATGATGAATCCATAAATGGAAACCATTCTTTATTTGGAGCTTCCAATTTTTAGCGTCGCGCCACAGGGAGAAAAAACTTGTGTTTTTCCCAAAAATTTGTCATGTGACCAAAATTTCCCCAAATTCCTTGAAATTTGGGCTGGAGGTTCTCTATGGGGTGCTATGGTGTGCCAAAGAAGCCTCAGCCAAGATTCGAAGCCGATCTTGCTCTTTTTCCTCTTTTTCCTCTTTTGTTGCTTTGCTCAATTTTGCTTTCAAGCTCCTTATCTGGGCCTTTGCACTCATATTTCGTGTCCTGTAATGATAAGCCATGTGTCTCAGCAAAACATGTCCCTTGTTGGATTTTTCTAGCAGCCTCTCCAAGTGCATGTTAACGCTCTCGAGATGGGCCTCCTGGTCCTCATTGATCTCTTTCTCCAATGATGTGAGCTCAACTCTTCTCTGTTGTGCAGCTTGGCGATGTTCACGAATGTTTTGAAGCTCCATGATTGCCCTCTGATCCTCTAGCTGTTTGTTTTTCTGCTCCAGGTACTTCATGTTCCACTTAGCCCTCGCCAAGTCAAGGGATAAGGCCTCAATCATTGATTGCTGCTCCTGGATGATCTCTCTAAGCTCTGCATTTTTTGGTTCTGTATCTGTCTCATCATCATGGAGGAGAATGAATTCGGTCTCTCGTTCACCTAATGGCCCTTCCTCCTGCACTAGCTCCTTACCTCTGCCCTAATCTTGTGATGCTGATGTCGGAAACGAGGTCCCTTCCACCCCGGGTGGAGATAACACTCGCTTTTCCGCTACAAATAAATGTCTACTGCCTCTCTGATAGATGATGAATATTGGCATAGTAGTAGTCTCATGGTGCTCATACTGATGTGAAGGACCACCTATCTCATGCTCTGCCTCTGATACTACCTGTGGAGCACTGAAGAAGTCACGAGAGATGAAGTCCTCCCAAGAAATGCCCTGCAATTCCAACTGATGATCCACCAAAATCCGAATAAGAGCAAAGTGATAAACACTGTTGAGTTGCTGCTGAGGGGTCTTATGTTGCATGAAATCTTTCATCTTCTCTATGTTCCTGCAAATGAAAAATGGGAGGTTCATCATCCGCACCCTGGTAAAGTGCATGAGCAACTTGATGTGATAAGCATATAGGCAAGAAAACCTTCCCTCACAACTGAAGTACTTCATGATCAATTTCATGAGACGAGCATACTCATCTTTCAAAAATATGAATGCGAAGACTCTTGTGAGATGCCTCAAACAACTGGCCTTAATGTAAGGCTCATAATGATGCTTATCCACTTTCTTTTTCTTATTCCACTGTTCTCAAACATTTGGTATGTCTGTTGCCACTGAGATAGTTTCGGGTGTCAATGTGAAGGTGACCCCGACCAAGCTAGACTGACCTCCATGTAGGTGAAGCACAAACAGACGGGCCAACTCATGCTGAACTCTGGAATTTGCCACCCTTTGACAAAATTCAAAACATGCTAGGTGCTGGAAACATGACATAGCAAGAGGGCATGCTTGCAATTTAGTGAGGGTGTTTGGCTCATCCATAACATGTTTTCCACTCCTGTGATGTCTCCTGGGGGGCTGTTCTCCTGAAGTTGTATCACTGTGAGTTTCCACCTCATACTCTGATGAACCCTCAGATGCCATGACTGTTGTTTATATATTGTATTAAGGTTTCCCCTTTGATGATGGTGAAGCCGGGTGTTGTTTGTGATATCTGCCACCAAGGGGAACAATGAAACAAGGGGAGTATTAGGAGGGGAGTAATGTAATGGGAATAGGGGTTATAGGGAGAATTTTGTTTAGGGATATGTAGGGGTTTTGGGTATTTTGACAGGTTAGGGTTTGGGGTTTTAATTGAGAAACAGGGGAAAGGGAAAGGGAATATGAGTTTGGTAGTGTTAGGGTAGTGATAATAGGAAAAATGGCATAGGGGAATAAGGAACAGGGGTAAGGTAGGGAAAATAAAGCCTTGGAAGAAACAACACAATTACACAACCCTAGCAAAAATGGCCCTTTGTGTTTTCTTGTGGTTGCTTTATGAGTTTTGTTGCATTTCAATCATAGGCATAAAACCACCATATTATCTGTAAAATTTGAGGAGCAAGTGATGTTATAGAGCCTACCTTGCAATTTGATGGGCTTCACAAAAGATTTGAGGGAGTTTGGCACTGTTTCTAGCCCTTTGTCTGTGTGCGCCGCGCGCAAAACCCAGTGCGCCGTGCCAGTTATAAAAAAGCACTGCGGGCGGGCTCTGTGTGCGTCACGCCCTGTGTGTGCACCATGCCCCTGAAACCTCTTCCAAACTGCTCCAAATCATGCGATCTCACACTCCACGAACTTGCAACATTTTCCCTATGCCTTTGATTGCACAATGGGTTTGGTTTGTGATGGAAACTTGTGTATAAGACTTGGAGGTCATGATTTTAAATTTTTCTTTTTCAAAAAACCCACTTTTCTAATGTCATGTTTGACACTTTTTTACTGACTTTAAAACAACCCTGATTTTCACTTTTCCTCTGAATTTTGGCTCAAGTGATGAAATTTTCGGCACTCTTTGTAGGGATTGCTTGATAGGACATTTTGCCACGGAAACCATGACTGCACTTGAAGAAATCAACTGCAGACCTTTTTGAAATTTTTTTCACCAATAACACTATTTGACTTTTCTTCAAAACAGAGTTTTGAAGAACAGTCGAAGTTTATCAATATGACGATGAAACTCTATGAATCATCGCTTTACACGGGCACCACTCTAGCGTACATGGCTTTACTGGACATATTTAAAGACCAAATAGATAAATCCCTAGACCTAATGATTGAAAATGACCTTTGTCCATCAAAGGACCAGACCTTGACTGTCATGGAATTTTGTGATCATTGACCAAAGACCTAAGGCAGCAGGAGCTAGACATGAGGGGAAATGGCTAGCATGACCTTCTCCGTCAGATCATGGCATGCCCCTAGCGGAATGCAGTTGAATGAATGGAGCGGGACACCTAAAAATGAAATGCATAAAGAGTTTTGATCTCTGATGGAGGGCTGACCAGACCGACTCTAACAAAAACCAATTTTTCTGACATAGCATCATCCTCCCAACATGAAAGCCCTTCTTCACCTCATGGAAAGCTTAGATCACCCAACACTATGATATTCCACTAAGAAACCAACAGCACTTCCTTACAATATACAAAATTCCAGCCTCCAGATCTCTTGGATGAGGGATCCATATATAGATGATTGCAGGGGGTGAGTCAACTTCTAGGATTTTGATTAGTGTCCTCTCTTTGATAGTTCTTGATTCCACTTGGAGATTGATGATCTCTTACTCATCCCTGGGTGAATTCAGAGAGGCAAGTGTCACAGGAGAAGTTTCTGGAAGATTCTATGACGGTCCACCTTGCAAACTGTCTCTGCCATTTTTTTACTCTCACCCATCGCACCCTACAGGTGGTCTTTTTAGTATGCATCACACCCTTTTTCACTGATCAGGTGGGATGCATCACACCCTCTACACTGGGCAGTCTGTATGGTCCAGCTTTGACTAGTTATGAGCATTTTTCTATGGAGAACTTCTGGGAGATGATGTAATCAACTGACCTTGTTCCTTTAGGGTGTGAAACAATACTTTTAGGGACTTAGGAGCCCTTGGTTTATGGACATGTATGATTGGGGTTGCAGTGCCCAAAAAATGTCTATAACACCTAGGGTTCGGGAACCTGGTTCCAACACCCTCCCATACTACCTTGGGTGAAACTTCAGTCCGTGCTCCACAGATTGTTGCCAAAAGGGCCAGTAGTACTGGGATTTGCTCGGCTAAACTCACTGTTGAACCTGGATCAAGCCCCACATAGCCAAAAAAATTGTTCCGTTGCCGGGACCAGGATCTACCTAAGGGATGTCTGATGTTGTGCCACCAGAACCCAACAAAGAAGAAAATTGAAGAGTGGTTGGACAAGAAGATTCACGAGTTCATGACACAAGAAAATAGAACTCCACGAGTATCTGAGAAAAGGTGGTTGGATCGCTACGTGTATACAAAAATCCACGAGATCTTCTTCGCATCCTTTCTTTTTGAATTGTATGAGTGGATTGCATAGTTAGTCAATAGCCAAGGAAGGTGTAAGCTCGACCAACCAATAATGTGAACTTTGAAGTTAGTGCATAGACTAGAGGCATAAGAAGATAAGATCGCGCGAGCTATGGACCATTGGCTCAATTGGATAATAGGGGGATTTATCACTGAGTTTGCGATAGACACGACCGTGAGCTACAACAAAGCAGAACGACATTTTCTCAAGGGACTGCGAGGTAAGTACATTAAATCTCTGAATACGTGGATTAAGATGCTGTTATGCGAAAAGCAGGTTATGCAAATACATTAATGTTTGGAATGACATGGAGTGGAAAGATCTACAAAGCTAGTGAGGAATTAGGAAATAGTCCCTTAATTTCACCTTCATGAGAGAGCGAGGAAGAGCTCGCTCGAGTCTCTCCGAGAAGTGTGGTCAGTTTGATAAAGCAATGCATTCTGTAGTTACCATCTCCACCCACACCACCACCCACTCCACCTCCTTCACCTCCACCAACCCCGCAATTCAGCATGGCGAGCGCGATCAAGCTACCCGTATTTAGAGGAGTAGGGAATGAGGATCCGGACCAGTTCTGGTTCGTAGTAAGAGCAGTGTGGGAAGCGCAAGGGCTCACAGATGACAACATTAAGAAGGATACATTGGTTAGCATGTCGCAGGATCGCACGTTGACATGGTATATCAAGCACTGTAATGATCACCCAAATGCAAGAATAGAAGAGATCCAGAATGCGCTGAACAGAGAATTTAGCCAGCCGAAATCAGAGACACAGTCAATCATCGGGTTTAAAGAGATCACGATGCTTCCGGGAAAGACCCCTTGGGATCTGGATCAACAATTCAAGAGTATGATCCATAAGGGTAATATGAAGCTCACAGATGCACAACATCATGCATGGTTTGTGGCATCTCTAACACCGCACCTGAGGACGGCACTATCACAACAGAAACTTTCTACCCATGTTGAAGCATTGGAAATGGTGATGAGATTGCATGAGACACCGATAAAAGATCTGGGGCTGGGAGTTCAACAAATCCATGTGCAACTACAAAATATCTACCTGGAGATGCAAAGCTTGAAGCAGGATAGGGTACCGCGGTCAGAGGCGCGCAAGGAAGTAAGGTGCATAAAATGCAAGGGCTAGGGCCATGACAAGGATCATTGTTCGGTTTTCGTGAACTACTTGGCAGGAGGGGGGCCAATGCCATTGAGACCCGAGGCATAGGCATGGCCGAGTGCGACACCCGCATTATGGTGCATGATATTTCAAATGGGAGGAAAGCACATGATGGATAATTGTCATTTGTTACAAAAGTATACCCAGACTCCCCAACAGTTGTTTTGTAATTTCTGCAGGTCAGTAGGCCACGACGAGCATACTTGTTGCAGCTACAATTTGATGATGGATCAGACCCCAGCCTATAACATGTAGACATAAATGTGAGGCCTTGACCCAACTACGAGGATGGTGCGCACTGGATTTCAGGGGCAAGGTCGAGGACAAGGAGGAATGGGATGAGGAAGGGGCTGCAGATAGTTAACTTGTTACAATTGCAGAGGACCAGGGCACTACGCCCGTGATTGTACCAACCTAATGAGAATATCCTATTCATACTATGCTCAGTTCGATCACGAAGTAGTAGATTGTCCTACGTTTTTCTCACAGATGCGCGAGAAAGGGGTACTCCAGCCTCCTCCGACTCAGAATATACAAATGATGAGGTTTGAACAGCGTGAAGAAGGTCCAAATGTGAACATGATGCTCAAAAGCGGTGCGACCACACGAGAGGATAAGGGGAAGTAGCCCGAGGGAGATACATGGGTTCGCAAGGCTCATACAAAGGAACCTGAGTTTGACTTAGAACTCACAAAGGAGATGTTCATGGAAGCTAAGAAGAGCTTTGCGGAGGCCTCCACTTCACCTAGTAAGGATCAGCCAGAGCCAGGGATGGTTCCTTCTATGCTTACTACCTTTTTGGAGACATGCATGAAGTTGTTGCGCGACAATAAGGCAGTTAAGGGACTACAGGAATTGATCACCAGGTGCACAGGGTCAGGGGAACTGCACGTAGTTCGGAAACTGGGGAAGCATACATTGTGCACTGGAAGGGAGATGAGGTTGACTGAGTAGATTGGTGAGTATGAAATGGATCAGGTCATCCTAGACCTAGGTTCAGATGCGAATGTATTACCAAAGAAAACATGGGAATGTATGCGTTGGCCCACATTGCAGTGGTCCCCTATTCAATTATGAATGGCGAACCAACAAAAGATTTCTCCCAAGGGGATGTTGCATGGGGTAACAGTCGATATCGAAGGTGCAAGCACACAAATGGACTTTGAAGTAATAGAGATTGTCGATGTCAGCAATCCTTATCCTGTGTTGCTAGGAATAGACTGGGCCACTGATATGAATAGAGTCACTAACCCGAAGAAGCGGAATATGATATTTGAGAAAAATTCCCTACACCTAGTAATTCCGCTAGACCCAGCCAAGGGAGTGCGTTACACTGAACCAATGTGCGACAAGGAAAGTGATGATGAGCTAGATTGTATTTACAAAATAACAGTGTGAGACCAGGATCGAGTGAACCCAACTGCAGATGGGAGAATCTCGTGGCAACGTGACAGCTCCTATACTTCGGATTCAGATGAAGAAGTAGAACGCTCGCAAAACCGGTTGCACGAAGTGACAACGCTTTATTGCAACATGATGATTAGTTCACTGCATTGTGTGATAACAGAGGCAAGGGAACTGCCAACATATGATGGAGTAACAGTGGTGGATGAATTCCTAGACAAATTTGAAAATGCATTACCGGAACAATAGCCGTACAGTACGTTGCAATGGGAACTGCGTGCAACACCCTCAAAATGGTGGAGTACACATCAGAAGACCATTGTAAATTGGCGCGAATGTAGAAGATGAATGCACTTGCGATTTGGAAGCCCCCAGCATTGAACGAGAGCCGGGCAGCTAGGATGAAGTAGCTTGCATGCCCACTTGTGTCGATGGGTGCAGACATATGTTATGCAAGCACATCCCAGAATAAGGATCCAAAATCAGAACCAGGCACGAAACAGGAAAAGAAACGCACACCAAAAATATTCCACGTCGAAGCATTCAAAAATCTATGTGGAATCATGAACAAAGTTCACTAGGTGAGACGAATTGACTGGGAACTACGCGTACCAGTGGCGTGATGGGCCTATAGGGCCATAATAAAATATTAGAGCACGAACTAATCCCAACACTGGTGAGTAGGGATGAAACCGTAAAAATAGAGAAGAATCCCCCTAAAACAGATCTCACAGTTGGGACAGTACGTGAAGACTCGGGTAAAGGAATTATGCAGTTACAGGAAGGCATTCGACAAGGGAACTTGAAACTTCGCAAACTCGAAGGCCAGGTATGACTAAGGAAGAAAAGTGAACTAGATATTGAATCCATGTAAGCATGCCACATCAATAGGCTGAGAATGACAGGACAAGATATGGGTCAAAGTACAACTGCAGTAGAAGCTTTCTGTCGAGAAGTTGTCGCTTTGCTCCCATAGCTGCAACCGCACATTACTAGACAAAGTAATCAGGGGAGCGCACCACATAAGGAAGAATGCACGATGATGGATGTTGCAAGGGAAACTAAGGAGTGCCTACGGACTAGCCTGGAAGGTGCCTCGAAGCCTCACATAGGTAGTGTGACCACCTGACTAGCCGTAGAAAGGACAGTCTCAACGCTCCAAGTAGTTGAAAGAGAGCGCACGACTATAAATAAGTCTATAGGGGAGCTGCGTGAGAAGAAGGTTACGTAGAGGGTCAGTATGTCATGGGGGTCGCAGCCGGGAATAAGGGGTTGCACTGCTGTGTGGGTAAGTAGGGAAGTAATTTTTGGTGTCACTGTTCATGACAAGAGGTCTAATTTAAAGAAAAAAAGAGCGGGCGACAGGAAATTAAGACACGAATTAAGAGCTAGATTTGGGATGATCTGCCACCAAAACGACATTAATGACTCAGAAGTGGGGGGAAGGGCCACATTCAAATTCAAAAGATGCTATAAAACCACCAGAGCTAGCCACAAGGAAACACTTGGTTGTTTGAGAATTGAGCAAGTAAAGAGAACTAAGCGCCGCGTACTCTTACCACCCTCAACTATAGACACAATGATGACTGTAAGAACAAGAGTGTGATTACCCAAAGTTATCGTGGAGCCCTGCATGGCCCATGAAGAGCCTAGAGAGGTTGTAGTTGCTCCAGAAGTTGCAAAATCAGCATGCACACTACGGCCACAGAAAGACAAGAAAATGATGGGGTCAATCTGTGTATCACCACAAAACCCCCAATTTAGCAAATTGTCAATGGCTAAGAAGGACAAAGCCATCAGCCTTGAAATAGAGGAGGAGGAGGAAGATTTGCAAGCTCTAATTGCCCAAATTGAGGTAGAGGATGATGAAATAGAGAATGTCTCCCACGTGCCTTCTGCGATAAAGTTACCCCCCTACATTCCCCCATGGAAGGGGAAAGCCAAGATACCAAAGGACCTGGAGGCCACGAAGAGTGTGCTCCAGACCCCGCTCCTTCCTAATGAAATAAGGTTTGAAGGTCCGCCATTGGGATGGGTACCTAATATGAAGTTTGAAGATTGGGACTTCACGGACAGTGAGAAGTTCCCACAATTGGCCGCAAAGAAGTTACTAAATCAGAAATGGTTATGCGGTGTGGAGAGGGCTTGGTTACTCCATCTGCGATGGATACCCCACTAGCATCGTGGTCCCATCACCATTTTTTTCATCTGGCAGCTACTGTGCCTAGTGCATGATGGGTATCTCTGGCTGGAGAAGCCAATTCCTATCACGGCCGATCTAATTCACCAGATTTCTCGACTGCCAGTTAAAGGAAACAACCCACAACCATCGTAGAAAAGAGTAGCGACTTGGCCCTTGTATAAGCTATGAAGGCCAAGTATAAGCTTGAAAAGAGAAAGAAAGGGTACTTAATAGCAAGCATCAAGGACCAAGGGGTGTGTGTATCCACCTCGCTACTGGCTGGCAAGCTAATGAGGAAATGCCATGATGACGAAGTGCCAGCATCTGTAATTGTGTTGGTAGAGAAGTGTGCAGAGGGGGTCCAATTCAACTGGGCGCAGTTCCTTTGCGACAAGCTTTTGACAAATTGTAGAGAGTCCCAGGAGCAGGGTAATACCTTCCACTATGCGTGGTTTCTTTTAACATCCTGTTGGTTGTAGGGGAGCTGCTGGAGGACAGCAAATTTCCCACTGTTGAGGGTGACCTACTCGAAGCCACGAGGTACACCTCGCTCTGGGCTATGAAATACGCGATGAAGATTCATGAGATAAAGGTGTTCTGGGTGTTCATGGAGGCGAGCATACAAACATGGATCAACCACAGGCCACGCTTGTCCCCTACAGTTCATAACAACTTGCAAAGCGTGGCAAAATTCAAGGTGGATATGCATAACCTGTATATCCGAGCGTGCAAGGATCCCACACAAAAATGGGTGAAGCTCCCGTTCATCGTAATGGATGATGTGATCTTCACGGTAATTGAGTCATGGCCTTTGGAGTGGCGTGCCTTGGACTTGGTAAAAATGGAAAAGATCGTAATGAAAAAATGAAAGAAGGACACCAAGCTACGCATCGCGCAGCTGGCTGAGAGGAGGCACCAGGAACAAGAAGCAGCCACGCAGCAGAAGGCGGTTGAGGCAGCAATGACAACATAGACAATAGAGACCACAAGCACACCAATCAGAGAGATCGAGGAAGGCCAGGAAATGTCCACAAAGCAGGACATACAGGGGGAGGATAAGACAGAGGAATGCATGGAACCTGGACCAGAATCGACTCAACTCAAGAGGCCACGCGTCCATGAGAAGCCAACTCCGTGGAAAAAGGCAAAGGCAACAAAGACCTCCGTCGACCCAATCCCGCTCACCGAGGGAGACCTTGTTGACATTGCCAAAATTGTTCACGATGTCACTAAGGATACGTTTGAATAATTAATGACGAAGTAGACAATTATGTTGGGGGAGCTCAAAGAGCAGTTGCAGGTGTTACAAGTGTGACCCCCAGGAATGATGGCACCATACATTGTGGCAGAAGACGAGCAGATGTTGCACACCCGCACAATGAAAACTTGTGTTAACCGAAGGTGCAGTCTCAATAACAGTCGAGGGCGATAGGGCCACGATAAGGAAAATGAATGGCTAGGGGTTAAACTTGGCCGCCCTTCCCCGGGAAACCCTCTACCAACTACAGGATGGGGTAACCGCTGAGCTCCGTGCCAGGGAGGGCTGCACCCTCTAGGTCTTGAGCAAATAGAAGCTAAATATGGAACAGCTCAGCCTAATGTCCAATGACCTGGTTTCACAGACATAGGGATTGAAACAAGCAATGGAGGAGGCTTGTCGCAGCATACTGGATTTGTCTGTGCTGGTGCTATTCCCAATAACAGAAAAGATTCACTACCCAGCAGCTGGAGTCTGCAAGGCCCAGGAGGAGGCAGCGAAGGTTTAGGTGGAGATGAACCTACAGATCACTAAGCTGTGGCTGAAGGCGCAACCCTCTACACCCCCAGAAGTTAGAGAGCAGTGCAACTGCACCATTCAATCAGGGTTGGAAGAAACTGAGCACACCGTATAGGATTGCATGGGCTTGTTGGATTAGTCACTCATCACGCTAACCTCACTACAGGAAGATCCAACTACATAGCTTCTAGAGACAGAAGCATGACAATTGCAGCAGGAATATGACAATTTACGGGGGACCATGCAGACGGTTTCCCTTACTCAGTGACTGGCCAAGATGAAGGAAGCCCAGGCTCTAAAGGAATAGGTGGACGCCGCACATCAGAATGAAGCAGTGCTTAAAGTGTGCATCCAACCTTGGCTCGAGGAAGCATTCACGGTCACTTCCAAGATCGAGGGAAAGTTGGCACAGATGTAGGGAATATATGCACTAAGGTAAGGAGGTGGCCCTGACAATGACGCATTAGAGATACGCTCACAACTGGTACAACAAATAACGGAAGAATGTGCTGTGGATTGAGGCAAAGCATAGAAGCTGTTGGATGGACTCTGCACAAAGATCACCGCACCAACCAAGTGACTCGGGATGAGTCATGATGATTGTGTTGGGGGTTTTTTGGGTAGAGAATCCCCCCATAGAAAGTTTTTGGGGCTTAAAGCCTACATTTTGGTCAATGTAATGTAAATACCCCGCAAAATGCGGGTGTGGAGTGCGAGAGTCTAGGGTTGTCTACCCTAAAATAATGAAATTTAATGTAAAGTGTGTCGGCCTACCCATGGTCTGTGGACCATGGGATTGTATAAATAGAGCAAGGCTCTAAGTGTAAGAGTTAGTCTCGAGAGTTTTGAGAAGTAATAGATAGATGCGAAGGCATGGTTAGAAGATAGAGGTGAATCTGAAGTGTATTGGGTCATAGTAGGAGGTAGAGGCTCTGCAGCTGAGTGCACAGAGACCTAGTAGAGTCTGCAGCTGAGTGCAAAGAGGCCTAGTAGAGTCTGCAGCTGAGTGCGCAGGGTGGAGTCAAGCTTGTATTGGATCAAACTTTGAAGGCATCATTAATAAAGATTAGTTGGTTTGACATATTGTACATCTGGTTGATAGATTTGTATTTGAATGTTATGTGTTGATGATATCTGTCTATTTATCTGCATGCACTTAAATGTATGCTTATTAATGATAATATTCTTAGTAAGTAACGAACAAACTCTAACTAATGGAGACTTGGGTAATTAACACTAGTCACATTGCGACGGGTGTCGTGCGAAGGCAGTCTCACAGAACACCAGAATTTTGTGGGTACGTGTAATCTAGTAAATGTGAAGGTTGAATAAGGTACCAATCTCCCTCATCAAGACATCCCTAGGGTGCGGAAACCTAGTTCCAACACCCTCCCATACTACCTCGGGTGAGACCTCAGTCCGTGCTCTGCAGACTGTTGCCGAAAGTGCTGGTAGTACTAGGATTTTCTTAGCTAAACTCACTGTTGAACCTAGGTCAGGCCCCACGTAGCCAACAGTAGGTGACATTACAACCATTCGAGAAATGGGCGATTGACTTTGTGGAACCAATTCAGCCTCTGGGAAAGAAAACAGGTGCACAGTACATCATCACTGTGACAAAGTACTTGACCAGGTGGGCAGAGGCATAACTTGTGAAGGATTGTACTAGCACAACAACAACAAAGTTTATTTTTGAATACGTATTGACAAGGTTTGGTTGTCCAAAGATCTTGATGAGCGATTGCGGTACGCACTTCCGTAATGAAACAATAGGCACGTTAACAGAAGAATTTCAGGTGTATCATCAGATGAGCACACATTATCAACCACAGGCCAATGGGATGGTGGAAGCATTCAATAAGATACTGGAGAATGCACTGACAAAGGTATGCAATGCTTAGAGAAGTGACTGGGATGTTTTCATACCAGTGGTGCTATGGGCCTATAGAACGACTTGTAAGAATTTGACTGGACAAACAACTTTACGACTTGTCTATGGCGTAGAAGCTGTGATGCCAATGGAATACATTGTACGTAGTCTAAGCATAGTGGCACTCATAGGAATGGTGGACCGCAAAGCCTTGGAAGAGAGGCTCCCGTAGCTAGCAAAGCTTGAGGAGGATCGATTTTTAGATGGATTTCATCAACGAGTTCAAAAGGAGCACGGAAAGGCATGGCATGATTGACACATTAAACTGGACACCTTCAAGGTAAATGATTTGGTTTTTCTATATGACAACACGTTTGATAAATTTCCAGGGAAATTTAGGATGCACTGGTTGGGTCCCTATGCCATCAAAGATATTACCGATGTTGGAGTAGTTTAGTTGGTTAAGTTAAATGGGGAGCCCTTCCCAAGAAAGGTGAATGGTATCCAATTGAAGCTATACACTAGTGATCTGTCTAGGTGACTATATCAAGGTAGCACAGTCTTAGCACTCTAGGCAACTGAAAGGAGGTGCAAGACTATAAACTACATTATCCAGGTTGGGGAACTACGTGATGAAGAGACTGCGCGTAAGGAGGAGATGTCACAGAGACCACATAAGTGCGCATAAGGCTACACTACCTGGGATAAAACCACATAGTTCAGCCAGAAAGTGACCATTAAGGTCACTATTGACGATTTGAGGATGAAAAAATGGCCAAATGGAGCAGGGGGGATCATTTAAGACAAAATTTATGGGCGAGATCCTTGAAAACCTACTACCAATGTAGCATTAATGAACCGATTTTGGGGGGGAACGGTCCGATTTGAATTCAAAATGGCCTATACATTACATGTGGCTGCCCAATAAAGAACACTTAGAATTTTGAGCATTGAGTTGTTGAGCTCTCAGACGCGTATGAACCATGAATTCTTTGAGGCTGTGATAGTGAGTTCGGCATTTGAGCAATTGCCAAACGAGACACAAGAACTGTTGAATAGCATCATGTCGACATCGATAGAAGCCATAAATATTGGGGAAGCAGTGATAGTCGAAGGGGCTGTGCCATAGGTTGATATGGAAGGAGAGGGAACTATTCCAAAGGTTGCAGAGATACCCAAGTCATCACAGTCACCTAGACCAAGGCCTACCTAGACCCAGGATCGTGTGAAAGGCAATAAAGGAAAGCAGGCCACGACACCACCAGTGCACGCGTCACCTAGGAGAAACCAGCTGAAGGACAAGCCCGCCACTCAAGAAAAGGGAAAAACCATTAACCTAGAACCGGAGGAGGAAGAAAGTGAGGATATCCCAATGGACGATGAGGATCATGGGATAGAAATGGAGGATGTTGAAGTTGAGGGGTCTGACCCGATTACTAAATTGCCTGAGTATGTCCCTCTAGGGATGTTGTAAAATAACTTAGCGATCCCTCCATGGCTGTTGTTAAACAACTCAGTGGTCACATTACCCAGATGTTAGTTGACCCCTCTACCAAATCGACTGCTCTTCCTACCACTGCGATAAAATTTGTGCAGTCTACATAATAACCCAGTGGTAAGAACAAGAAGAATAAGAAAAATATTGCTCCTTCTGAAGAGTAATCAACAAAGCAGCAAAACCCAAAGCAGAAGGTTGTTGCGCCATCTAACGATGGAAAGGATAAACCCACTAGATTCCCTTGCAAAATTTGTGTGGAAGCCCACATGATCTATCATTGTTGACATCTTTAGGAATTCACAGCTTTCATTACTAAACGGGACACTAGCAGGACACCTGTTGTCCTGAATAATCCTTTCCTTGCTCGGTAGTAGCAACACCTTATTGCAAACCAACCCCAAGCCTCACAAGGGGTAAATGGTGGTTCGCAACATCGTTCAGCTGGTGAAGGACCATCTACCATTTACACCTTTGAAACAGTAAATCTAGAAACTAGATACAAATCTTATGGAGCTCCAGTCGCTCATGCAAAGGAACCCTCCTCAAGTCAAAACCCACTGCCACCTAACGATATTCATATCGAAAGGCCGGTTGCTGACCTTGTGATTCGGACCCATAAAGGGCACTTCCTCGCACAATGCACAATACATTTGCACGTGATGCCCAAAACTACAATATTGTAGAATATTGGGTGCAAGCATCATCAGCTATGTCGGTGCTCAAAGTATTACAAACCTATCCAGCACGAAGGAAAGCTCTACTTTCGGCTATTGGTGGTATCGAACCTAAGGATTCCATGCTTGCAATTTTCGACATGGAAAAATGTAAACCTCCCCTTTCACACCAGCTTTCATTTTAGGTGAAAAATTTTCTGAAAGGAAAAGGAATACATAGAACTGTCATTGATGAAGGTGCTTCAACCTGCATAATGTTGACTTCATGTTGGCTCACTTTGGTTTCTCCAATCCTATCCTTGCCGTTGAATTCCCTTAAAGCTTTCGACGACCACACTTTCATCCCAAAAGGTTACATAGATAGCTACCCCATCACCTTGCATGGGAAAATGGTAATGGTGGACATCGAAGTCATAGATAGAAATCTCAACTATAATCTATTTTTGGGTCATAGTTGGACTTACTCCATGACTGCCATTGTGTCTACTGTCTTCTGCATCATCCTATTTCCATTGGATGGAAAGATAGTAACAGTGGACCAACTATCTTTTTTCACCCCTGATTATTCCCCGTTACCCAATGCTCTGTACCCTTAGTGGGTGCTATACCTAACTCTTACATTAATATAAATATCGGTCTACTGAAGGGCTCTTCCCTGATGGGTTATTTCCCTCTTCTTCCACCAGCGGTTCCACAGAAGGTCAATATGGTTTCATCCATTCCTCACGAAAGGTGTTATATAGGAAAACGACCTCCTCATCAACTCAAAGGAAAAAGACATGATGACTAGAGGACTAACCAAGTTCACAGGCCCAGCTTTCAAGCTAATGTTGTCTAGACACTATCAACCTTATTTATAAAGCTTCTCAGCAAGCCTAAGGGTGCTTTAGTGCTAAGGGTAACTCTACTTGCTACCTCAGGAATAAGGCTAGTGACCCTACATCATTTTCTATGGGTCAAAGGAGTGAATTGACTGAGAAAATATCCCTAGATTCTCTCCTATGCCAGCTCGTAAAAGCAAGGAAACATTAGAACTCGACCTATTTGGGGGAATTACTAACTCCTAATGGAGTAGGAAAAGGGGAAAGAGCACTAAAGCATGAAAACATCACTACTTTTTCCTAATGGAACTCATGAAGTACTTGGCAACCCTAACCCTACATGCTATATATGCAAGGCTTGGGCCATTGTGAAAGGGGTCGAAACATTTGAAAGGATTTCCTATTTGACTGTCGAGTAGAGTCTCAAACTAAGGCATTATAAGAGGTTAAGAAGGGAGAGAGAGAGAGGAGCTGGAGGGGTAAGGGAAGGCTGATGCAACTGATGGTTGTAATCACTCTTTCTACATCAATATAGAACTGCAGTTGTGTTGTCCACTCCATGATGTTGGTAGTATAACTTGTTTATATGTTTATTCAATATCTTTTAGCATGAGTGGCTTAGTTATATGCAACTAGATATCTTTTATATGTTCATGCATTTGTTTATCAAGGTTTTATGTTGTGATATTATGCTTGTCTTTGCTATGTGCAGGTTTTGATCTGGAGCCAGCTCATGGGTCTTTCACCTAGCTGCATTGTGCTCTCCAACAACACCACACTAAGACTTGAGGTAATTCCTTCTTGCTTTGATATTTTTTTGTTGAACATAGATATGAATGTATCTTTGTGACAACTACAGCTAATATGACTGTCTACCGAGAGTCCCTGGAAGATCCTTGAGGGTTTTCTACATCACCAAACACCCGTGCATTAGTCCCTATAGCAGAATTGGCGACTCCACTGGGGACTACACTTAGTTCCTGGTTTTTCCCAAAAAGTTCCTAGATCTCTCTTTGTTACTGGGAATAGTGTCTATGCAGAGCTGCTAATCCCACTAAGGCTCGTAGCTACCTTAGAAACAAACAAATTTAAAACTACTTTTGTTTTCCTTTATGAGAGATAGATGAGAGAAGAATAAAGGAGACCAACCTTTGTCTTGCGCTTGGTTCCTTGCTCGATTCCTCTCTCTTCTAATAGTCCTTTGCTACTTGCTTTCTTGTGTACCCAGCTTCACAGATTACTTGTAGAATAAAAGCAGCATAAAACTATACGAGAACATAGATATATTATCATAAAAAATATAGGATCAGATGTAAATTGACCATATAAATGCATAAAACATAAATCATACAAGAGTATGGAGGAAAACTTGAATAGCTTTATTGATAATCAAGAAAGAGACAAGAGAATTACAACCAATTGTTCTAACCCAGCATCATCCTCTCAGCAAGAAGCCCTTCTTCACCTCATGAAAATATTACATCACCCAACACTATGATATTGCACCAATAAACCAGCAACACTTCCTTATAAGATACAAAATTCCAGCCCCCAGATCTCTGGGATGAGGGATCCATATATAGATGTCTGCAAGGGAGGTGAGTCAGCTTTTGAGATTTGATTAGTGTCTCCCCTCTGATAGTTCTTGATTCCACTTGGAGATTGATGATCTCTTACTCATCCCTGGTCGAATTCAGAGAGTAAAGTGTCACAGGAGAAGTTTCTGGAAGATTCCATGCTTCCCCACCTTGCGGGTTGACCCTACCATTTGTCCCTTCTCGCCCATCGCACCCCATAGAAGGGCTTCTTGACATGAAACACACCTACTGTGTGTATTTAGGTGGGATGCAATGCACTTTGCTTATGGAGCAGGTGAAATGGTCCTGTTTTGACCAGTTATGAGTGGTTTGTCATGGAGAACTTCTGGGAAATGTTGTAATTAGTTGACCTTGTTCTTTTAGGGATTGGAACATCACCTTAGGGACTTAGGAGCCCTTGGTTTATGGACATTTATACTTGGGGTTGCAGTGCCCAAAAATGTTTATAACAGTTGCCCCTAAAGCATGAGGTCGTTAATCTTGTTGATGTCGGGTGAAATGCTTTATCATGAGGATCCGAAGTTCTTTCAAGCTGGAAGGAGACCTGTAATAAGATACAATACATTATCTTCATTTTATTTTCATGATCTAGCTGAGGCGGGAATTCCCATGCTTAGCTTTATAAATTCATTTTTATGTACATAGGATAGACAATCGTTTGAGTGTAGACTGGTGATTCTGGTAGAGCCATCATCCCTTAGATTGGATGATTATCTGTGCAGCAACGATGTACATTTGATGTCTTTATTTTCCTGAATATATATCGCAGCCCAGATGGACGAAACTAGATCTAGGGTCTTCAATCTCGTTCGATCTTCACTCAAAGTACAATTCGATCCATGTGAGAGATGTTCTGGAGTCGAACATGGAAAGACATCGCTTGATTACCAGCCAGTGATGTAAGCTGTTAACAGGCACGAGAGGAATCACCGATAATGATAATGATCCTCAAGGTACTACAGTACAATTCACATGGTGTAATAAGGGACTTGGCGTCGAACACCACGCAAAATCTTTCGGTCGAAGGCCATTGATGTAAACCTGTCACCGGAAGTGAGAAACTTGCCATTGAGGCATGGAAGCTTCAAAGTACTGAAAGGGTTGTTCCTAGATCGACTTCTTGGATAATGAGCTGATGTTGACAAGAAGAGATCCGTCATAGGAGGGCCTTCATGAATCGCACATCAATGATGCGGAATGGAGCAAATGATTTTAATGGAGGTGAAAACGATCTGGTGATATATGGTTCAGGGTGGCGGTCATGAAAGAATGGAGCGAAAATGTATTATAGCGGGTGAGACACAGGTGAATTTTCTGAGCGACTTCTCTTGAACATATCGGTGACACTGACATGATGGATCGGTAGCATTAACCCCAAATGTGGATGGTGTGATGGAACCATGGTGATATGGCCAGTGAATGGAACAACCCAACCCGACTCGGATGCAGAGTGAAAGTGTCATGTTCAAGAGCGACTTGCTACCGACAAAGTTTCTTCAAGTTTTCTTCCCAATTTTTCCCTAGTCATTGCTGACCAGTACCTCTTTATTTTTTTCACGCTTGAGGAGGATAACATATGCTTGTTCTATAATTTTCCCTTTGGGCAAACCCATCGCTATGTTTTAACGAGCCTAGCGATAGTGAAACTCGTTCTTGTCTGTTATGGACAAGTTTGTCGCTCTTAGGTTTTAACGAGTTTAACGACAAAGATAACTCGGTCCTTTTCAATTTTAGAGATTCTGAAAAGGAATGTAAAGGAAACTCCAAAATCCTTTTTCGTCATCAAATCCCTTAAGTCCGAAAAAGTATAAAATAATATAGAAGGGATGAATTTTCGGTATTTTTAACGAGCCGAACAAAATAAGTGCTCGATCTTTTTGTGTAATAATCCCTCAGGTCCAAAAAGATTAAAATCTAAAGGAGGGATAGCACTTCGGTCGCTTTAACGAGTTGGAGAGGCCAATAGCTCGGCAATCTTTTCAAATTTTACGAGTCAGATGAAAAGAACTTAAAGGAGACTTGTTTTTTGAGGAACGAGTGATAAATTCGGGTAGCAGCTGATTCCAGGTAAGGTTTGGAATTTTCCAATCACGGCAGTGTCACAAGGATGGCTAACAAGATCACTCTTCGCAGCTGTTCCTCAAAAGGGGTAAAAAATCAAGTGGATGTGAATGATTGACCAATATAGAGTGGAAGTGATGATGAGAACACGACCAAGGCTTCAAAGGCTGAAGTACTATATTCACGATGGTTATTTACCGGAAATTGGTTCATTTTTTAAGGAGCTTAAATGCTGGGGGTAACACTTGCTCATTGCTTATGTTTATTTTTTAACGAGCTTGAATTCCGCGATAAAACTGCTCGATTAATCCAGTCGCATAATAAGGATGTCTCATATATAAAAACGACATTATTTCAAAGCTTTTCCCCTCATCCTTTCTTTATGCAAGTTAGGAAATGACCAATCCTATGAGGTTAAAGGGTTAGAGGACCTACAAATTTAAAAAAGTAAATGGTCGCTCTTCGCTTGCATGCCAAAAGGTTTGCATGCCCCCAGGTATAGTGAAATAGAGTTCCAAGGTTACCCCTCAATTTGTAGACAAAACATTTGTTTTATCGGGAAAGGCCTACCTTTTCAGGTTACCCCTCAATTTGCAGACAAAACATTTGTTTTATCGGGAAAGGCCTACCTTTTTCAGGTTACCAAAGATTGTTCTATTTGTGTCACAAACAAAACATTTCTTTGGCGATGTCTACCGAAATAGACAAAGGTGAGTGGCGCAGACGCCTTCACTCACATAACTTTGAAGAGGGAATCTTATTCTAGTCTAATCCACTTTTCCTAAATGGACGGGAGTGTCAGACTAGTCAGATATCCTTCATGGAAACCTACCCTATACCTGAAGTTTCCCTGTAGAAACAACCCAGGGTGCATGCTCCCAGGGTTTCAGTCATGCCCTCTGAATCACTCGCGTTCATCAAGAGGACGGACTGGGGATTGATGAGACATTCCTTGTGTGAAAAGACCATTCAGGGATGGTATATGACTATTTGCTATGCGTGAACCGGGGAATGAAAGCTGGTCTACGAGCTTGACCACTCTTCCTTCGTGCGGAAAATACATTACTCTAAAGAGTGAGGAGACAATGGCTCCCATGCAATAAATATAGTCTCATCCAAGGAGTAGATTATAATCCAAGGGTCCTTGGACTACCATTACGTTCATGTGAACGGTTTTCCCTCTCAATGTTATGGGCTCATTGGGAAGGATCCTTAACGGTCGACTGGTTCCTTTGTCAAAGCCTGTTAGATTTCTCATTTCAGGCAAAAGTGATGGCGAACCAAGCGCTTTCCAAGCAGTTGAGGAAAGGATACTCACAGAAGCCCCTTCATTTATGATGGTACCGACCATGACCATTCTATATATTTGAGCAATGATTCGAAATGGTACACTAGCAGGTAAACGGGGTCTACCTAGTAGATTCCAGTAAAAGGAAACAATTAGGTTGCTTGGTGGTGGGACCGAATAGATGGCCGGGTACAACTCTGACGAACTTCCTTCCTGCGGTAAAGGAACGGGTAAGTTGCCCCCATGTTCATCGGAGTCTATGCTTACTAAAAGAATTTGGACAGTGTCATCCTTGTTCTCTTCGGTGACTGTATCATTTGAAGATGGAACCTCTGAAGGCAAGACCGGGTCAACTGCCGCCTAGACCTTTTGACTTTCGTCTGGTATGGATTCAGATGGTTTATCTTCAATGATAGACGCTTCAGCCAACCACAAGGGCATTTTAGCCGGATTTTCAACTAGTGATGGACTCAGCAAGAGTTTCTTATATCCAGGAGGGAGCCGTAATGGTGAAATCAGACGGTCGTCCAAAACTCTTTTAGCCTCATCTAAGAAGGGACAACGGTGGATGGCATGATCGCCTTCACACAATTTACAAGGAAATTTACATTTTCCTTTTTGTCCAGGGGCTTCACTTTCACTAGTTGATGGTGTGCTTTCAACATGATCGTCAGAGGTTGATGACACCGAGTTGTGCAAATGAGGAGACCAGTCCCTTAAGATCCAAGGGATGCGAGGGCAATCTCGATGATAGTGGTCTCCTTTGCAAATGACACATGGCAATTTAGGCCTGGTCAGTGCAGTGTGTGGATTTTCGCTAGATGACGCTTGGTTTCCCCTTTTCGCCTTTGGCTCCTTCTTCTTCTTCTCTTTCTTCTTCTTTTCCTTCTTCTTCTCAGGTACTTGATTTTTGGCTTTAACAGCCTCATCAAGCAAAGAGGAAGGAGGAGAGGAAGAATTGGACGAAGTAGAGGGTTGGGGGGTAACTCTGGAATCGTTTAGTTGCTGACTCAATTGTTCAGGAATCGCGGTGTTATGAATGACGGAGGTTGAGAAGAGCCATACGGGCAAGCCAATTTTCAATCCTGGAAGTGACAATGTGGCCATATGGGGTGCACCAACATCTCCCCAAGAGGAGAAGGGACTAGGATTTCCTCCAAGGGGAACTCCTTGGTTGGTGGACTCCATTTTTCTCAACCTAAGACCAACGTAGGAAAGGTGATAATTATTCTTTTTAAAATAAATTTTTAGATGCTTTGACACAACTTATTTTTTCAATTTTTAAGAGTCGAGAAAAAACAAAAGATGACTCTAGTCACCTTCGATTTTTAATGAGCCTAAAGTGACAAGTGCTCAGATAGACCTTTTCCGTTAAGGAGTCTCAAAAGGAATGAAAGGGACTGCTCTGGAAATCTAGACAGAGGGATTACCAAACCAATCACAAAACTGCAGAATAATTTTTAATGTACAACAGTCAATCTTCCCGAATGTTGTGTTCAGTGCATTGCGATTGATAGGGAAGTAGACATGGCTTCCTATGGATAAAGGATTAAGCCTATTGTGGTCTCCCAAAATATACTCGACGGTACGTGGGAGCACAAGTCCGTACTGGCACTTATCGTCTTAAAGTGGAGGAATCACCCAACCAACAGTTAAAGCAACAGTTACCAGGCTTTACGACACTGGATTACGTCTCTAGCCTAGACTTCTAGATGTTGTGCGTTAGGTTCCAAAGCGTTTTTAGATTCATTAAATTTATTTTATAGTTGATCTGGCTTAAGAAATTTTCCTTTTAGGTTCACCGCGTGATGTAGATGTACAATTCCTAAAATGCAATCTAAGATGAAAGATGATAAACAGTCGTTTAGTCTTCTTTTTGCAAATGAAAATCCTAGCTACTAAGGAAAGAGAGATGGCGTTCTTTCAACAAAGAGAAAAGAACACACACTATATGCACTGTCCTAAACCAAACCAACAAACAGTCTAAATGAAAATGCACATGCATGTATTTTTTTTCAGCCTTCTTAATGTTTAAATGATAAAAGGAAAGCTATTGCGCAAATCTGAATTATTTTTCAAAGCGAAAATTACTAACAAGTTCCTTTTCAAAACAAAATGAGGACAATGACAACACTTTGCGATTCAGAATTGAAAACTTGCTTTTGACACTAGAAAAAACTACTAATTCAGATCAAATACAAGAGTAACAGGGTAATCGACTATCAAGAACAATCAGATTCCCTTCTATGACTGAGAAAGACACTTGCGACACTTTCAAATCAAGAAACGATAGTACAATTACGCTACTTCTTTGTAAAGGAGAACTGAAAATGACTCAAAAAATACATAAAAACATTTACAGTTCTTTGCACAATGGAGGTGGAATAACAACAAGGAAAGGGGTTTGAAATAGAGGTGTACTGACTACAGGCAGCAAAACTCTTGAATAGAGCTGAAAAGAATGAACACAGAAACCAAAATTTAGGAACAAGGCCTTGTCTTATCAGCGCACCTGTAATACAGTGAAACTAAAATGCAACGCACCTACTACACTCGAGAAGTGCACTGCATTTGAAGTTCACAGAACAAACAGTGCGCTGGACTAGGGACGAGACTTTGATTGGGTTCTGGGTCACAGTTTGCAGTTCAGTTCAGGGATTTTGGTCGAGAAAGTGGTAATCAGTAAATCAATCACAGGGGTAGATCTAAGGAGGTTACTAGAGCCACCACAAGGGAAATTAGAGAGCTTGTAAATCAATTGTTTAATTCATAAACAAAACCCGGAGATTGACTGAAGCAGCGTTGATCTAATTTGCATTTGCATAGCAAATGCAGTTCGAAGGCTAGCTGGCTTGACTTCAGGCTCCGTCTGTAAGTTTATAAAGTAAACAAATGTAGATGAACAAACAATCTACTCACTCCGTAGTGGAGTCACCATTTTTTTACTGGGAATAGTGTCTATGCAGAGCTGCGAATCCCACTAAGGCTGGTAGCTACCTTAGAAACAAACAAACTTAATACCACTTTTGTTTTCCTTTATGAGAGATAGATGAGAGAAGAATAAAGGAGACCAACCTCTCTCTTGTGCTTGGTTCCTTGCTCGATTCCTCTCTCTTCTGATAGTCCTTTGCTACTTGCTTTCTTGTGTACCCAGCTTTACAGAGTACCTATAGAATCAAAGCAGCATAACACTATACGAGAACATAGATCTATTATCATAAAAAATATAGGATCATATGTAAATTGACCATACAAATGCATAAAACATAAATCATACAAGAGTATGGAGGAAAACATGAATAGCTTTATTGATAATCAAGAAAGAGCCAAGAGAATTACAACCAATTGTTCTGACCCAACATCATCCTCTCAGCAAGAAGCCCTTCTTCACCTCATGAAAAGTTTAGATCACCCAACACTATGATATTGCACCAATAAACCAGCAGCACTTCCTTACAAGATACAAAATTCCAGCCCCTGGATCTCTGGGATGAGGGGTCCATATATATATGTCTGTAAGGGAGGTGAGTCAGCTTTTGATATTTGATTAGTGTCTCCCCTCTGATAGTTCTTGATTCCACTTGGAGATTGATGATCTCTTACTTATTCATGGTCGAATTCAGAGAGGCTAGTGTCAAAGGAGAAGTTTCTGGAAGATTCCATGCTTCCCCACCTTGCAGATTAACCCTGCCATTTGTCCCTTCTCGCCCATCGCACCCCATAGAAGGGCTTCTTGACATGCAACGCACATACTGTGTGTATTTAGGTGGGATGCAACGCACTTTGCCTATGGAGCAGGTGAAATGGTCCAGTTTTGACCAGTTCTGAGTGGTTTTTCATGGAGAACTTCTGGGAGATGCTGTAATCAGTTGACCTTGTTCTTTTAGGGGTTGGAACAACACCTTTAGGGACATAGGAGCCCTTGGTTTATGGACATTTATGCTTGGGGTTGCAGTGCCCAGAAATGTCTATAACACTCTTTCTTCCTGGCCTTCTTGTACTTCTTCATTCCCTTTCCGACCACTCAAGATCATACAACACCCTTCTCTTAGTGCTCAACCCTAGATATGATCCCCACAACCTATTTTTTGAGTGTTTTTCCTCACTAATGAGGTTAATGATGAAAACAATGCTTTATAAAGCACTGTGCCCTCACAAACAGAGCATTAGTGTTGAAACTAACTCTCTATAGCCTCTAGTATAGAGAGTTAGTCAGCCATTTGTTGATAAAAAACTTACCCTATGAACTCATGGGTTGGGAAATATGCTTGTCGACTAATCAAGGATCTGCAACTGCACTTGTTTGACTGATTTGTGTCCTGATTTCTTTTTTCTGAAGAAAATAATTTTACTTCTCAAAGTTTTTTTGTTTTCATTCAAGAAAAAATACAATTTTTTTTACTGTTTTCTGCTTAGCTGGTTAAGTTCTGCATTATTTGGTTTCAATAGTTGTTAGTGAGCATTGAAGTTTTGTCGGTTATGCTAGTGTTGTACTGAATAGGATGCATGGAATAAATATTGATATATGAATGACTCTCCCTTTGTAGAAACAACTTATTCATTGAATGTGAAAATTTACAAGCATTGTTTTTGCATGATTTGAGTTAGAGTCCCATATAATTTCATATGTCAATAGCCCTACCAAAGACTCTAATGAAGTACATTTAAAATATACCTAATAAAATAAATCAACAACTCTTTTTAGAGTAAAACACACTTTAGTTTAGGCTAGGACCTTGGGATAGACAGTGTGAGTTAACTGCCCAAGATCATACACCAAAACTAGTGTCATTAAATAGAGAAATCCTTCTGCACTCATACTCTCTGGGACCACTCCAATAAAAGAGGAGCTAAATACAAGACAACATCAGACTATAAGTGAAGGTAGCCTACCTTTTATTACATCTCCTTTGGGTATTCTATGTATCAGGGATCCCTTTGGGGATATCTGAGATGAGTCAGGGACTCAGGTATCCTACCCACACAGTGTACTGTCTGCAGCTATGTCCCCTCGGTAGTGTCTATGATTTGAGGTATCCTTAGTGGCCATTGTTGGAGAGGTAAATCCCCTCTACGGATAGAGGCGATCCCTACTAGCCCAGAATGGGACTAGCAACAATCAATCAATGCTACTGTGCAAGTTCCTAATTGCAATTAAGAGAGAGGCAATGAACACCTACTTGGATTCCAATGCTATTATTTGATGAAGAGATTCCGCTCTCGCTCCTTCGCTCTGGCCGGTCACGATCCTCCATGATCTCCGTGAATAAATACCTGCACACACGAAGAGAAAGACAAACACAAGCGTGAAATCTAATAAAAGCAATTATACATCAGTCAGAAAGGATGTAATTCACATTAACAATTACACAGATAAATGAGAATGGAACCATAACAGTAGTCATCTATTATTAAATCAATAATAGAGAAAGGTACAACCAATGTTCTGACGCTGAGTCCTTCTCTAGAGGGTCCAGCCAGCAAGTCTCTTAAGCATTCACCCTTGGAGGTAAGTTCTCCCAACACAAAAAGCTCTCTCTCACACAAGCAATACTCACAACCTTCCTTAAGCTTCCTCTAGCAAAACCACACTTGTCACACCAACTACCTACTAGCAGCAGCAATCCAAGCACTATGAATTCCACACTATCCAAACTAGCTGCTCATGGCAATGGTGGAGGTTTAAATAGAGAAGGAGTCTCCATGAATGGTGGGAGGACAAGCTTATCTTCAAGGAAGGTGGTTCCAAATGACGAACAGACATGCCATAGAAGGGAGGGCGATACTCACAAGGCCAACAACCAAGTCTGGAACCATCTAGAAGGCTGGCTGTTGGAACAAATTTGCCCAAACTGGATTAGCGCGGGTGTAACACTGAACTGCCGCGCTGACAGCGCATCACAATAACAGTGAAGATTGTGTCAGCGCAGCTTAACATTATCATAAGATGCGTTGGCACATAAAATTCGACCAGCGCGGGAAACCCGTGTGCTTCCGCGCTGGCAGCGCACCAGTTACACTATCAGCCGCCAGTCAGCGCGGTTATTTTAATAACAAACGCGCTGATGCAATAAACTTTGAAAAAGTGGGTCATTTGGCCAGTTTATAGAGCATGAGCATGGTGCATTTGATTCCATGAGACATTAGGGAGACTGACAGGGAGACAGTGACAAATTACTGCGTAACAGATGCCCCCTAAAGCATGAAACCTGAGAGAGTGGGAGGGGTGAAATGCTTTACAAAACTGCTGAACTGGAACACCACCAGGAAGGACCTGCATGAATGTACAACTGATATCTCAATCACATGTAGTCGAGGCATGGGCGCAGCCATCCAAAAGACATACGAAGAAGGTCTGTGGTATGGACGCAGTCACCCAGCTGAAGAGACCATAAAGATAAGAGGGTATGGTCGCAGCCATCCCAAAGACTCAGGTATGGGCGCAGCCATCCATCAATGAGTCATGTAATAACAATCCACAAAATCACAGCCTGGTTTGGAATAGACAAAAACCAGGGTCTTGCGCTCCATCCCTAATCCGAATAAAGTACAAGTTCAAGCATGTGAATACATGAGCTGAAGTCGAACATGCATGAACATCGTCTGATTACCAGTCAATGATGAAAACTGTTAACAGACGCGAGAGGTACCACCAATAATGACAATGGCCCTCAAGGTACTTATAGGTACAATCCGCGGCGTGTGAATCAATGAGTTGGTGTCAAACACCCGCAGAATCATTCAATCGGAGGCCAATGATGAAAACCTCACGTCGAACACGAAGAACCTGCCATTGAGGCATGCAGGCTCTAAGGCACCTGAAGGGAGTCCCTAGGTCACTTTCCTGGATAATGAGCTGAAGTCGACAGGAAGTAACCTTGATCGAAGGTGGGCCATGATGTTTCCCACATCATCGACACGAGACAGAGAAGGATAAAAGATTTTGTGTGAGACATCAAAGGGAGGTGGTAATCTTGCAGAGGTCAACTTCTCTTGAACATATCGGCGACACAACAATGGATTTGGCAGTATTTGACATCAAAGGAGCAGAGGTCATGGTGACAATGGCAATGAGCAGATGAGAGGCCAAATAGGATAGCCCAAACCCACGGAGGCTAGTGTGAAACAAGATGAGAACTCCCCACCGAGACACGAATGCAGATGAGTGCCATGTTCAAGAGCGACACACTACCGACACGACCATTATTACAGTTTCATTTTCCCCACCATTTCTGGCAGGTACCCCGGTTATTTTTGGATGACAAGCTTGACGGGGATAGCATATGCTTGGAGAGGCGTCATTTTGACGATGTCCGATGTCATTGAGTTTTAACGAGCGTGACAAAGGAGGAGCTCGGTGTCTTTTCCTGTTTAGAGAGTCTGAAAAGACAGCGGAAAAGGAAACTCCAGGGGGGTCCTTTTTCGTAGAGTTGTGCCTCTCGAGCCCGAAAAAGTATAAAACAATGCTCGAAAGAACCGCCCGACCATTACGATCGAGGAGTACTTTTCGTGAATAGTAGCTTCGACCCAAAAAAGTAAAAAAGCGGTTAGAAGTACGTCGTTTTAGAGCCAGTAACGAGTGCGAAACGACAAACACTCGGCAATCTTTTTAAGTTACACGGTCGGAAAAAGAGCTTAAAAACGACCGCCTCTCGTTCCTTTTAACAAGCCGAAAGGAAGCTCGGCCATCTTTTCTTGATTCATGTTGGAAAAGAGCTTAAAGACAACATTTTTTTGGGACCAAGTGTATGAAGAAACGTTATGACCGCGCCGGTTACTAGTACCTGCACAGGAACACCACCCGCATAAACCTGTTCGATATGTGTAAAAACATAGTAAAACATGCATAAAGGCGTAATACAGCGACATTAGTGCTAAATCCATGGTAAAAATACGACAAAAACCCACATGGATAAGAAATTATAGCTAATTATGAATTTTTTACCATAAATAGGGGGGTAAAAGTCGTTTTTTACCATTGTTACCATTTTGAGTTGTGAAGAACGTTGAGGAGCTGCAAGGTTGACGGAGTGATTTCCAACCCGTACGGACACCATTCATCCGGCAGCTTGTTCCAGGTAGGTTCTCCTCCCCCTGCGCTTTAATTTAAGTCCTTTTGGGAGCAATTCCACGGTGGGAAGTGGCCCTTTGGGCAAATTTTTTGAGCGTTGGTGCGCTCTCGGTCAGCGCGGGTTTCCCTCTCGGGTCTGTTACACTAAAAAATGTCACCATGACTATTTACAGTTAGTATGGCTCAATCAACAGTCATGCTACCCTCTTAGGCAAGTCTTATGCCTCTGCTCTCCATGTCAAACTCCAAAAAAGAGAGAAAGTCTTGTATAAATGTATTTATCTCTGGGGACGCAGGTTCTCTCAACCTTACCTGCGGGGACGCTCCCAGTGTTCACAAAAGCTGCGTCTTTGGACGCTCTGTATGTAAAGGGACAGGTGCGTCCCCCTGTAAAGGTTAGAATGCACAAGTTTCATCTTTAAAAAGTTACTTGTGGTCATTTCTAGAGCATTCTAGAAGGTTGTTCGACGTGTATTGGGCGCCTCCAGATGGTTCATGCACTCCTATCAAAGAGGAACTTATCCCATCAATAAGGGAGCTATCCCACCCAAAGAGGGGATTATCCCATTGATGGTGGACCTGATTAACCTCCTCTTGAGCACTATAAATACAGGCATTGGGCCAGAAGGAGGGAGGTTGAAAGCTATACATTTATAAGGGTAAATGCTGCAGGAATTAGGACTCCCATTTAGAAGCTTGTGAGGAGAGATTGCCATCTTTGCTTGTTCTATTTGGAAGTGGGTGAGCTTTGTCAAAGTAGAGGAAGACTCTTGTGGACCCTGGAAGGAGCTTGCACAACACCAAGGCTCAGGTTGTAATGGTTCCTTTTGATTACCTTTAATGCAAATTGGTCCATTCTTCTCAATAACTTGTTGTTTATGGGTTACTTCATGTACTCCTTGGTCTATATGTTGAATATGCTTTGTTTTATGTTATAATCAGGTGCTATTTAATTGTTTGACTGTTGGTGATTGCAGGTTTTGGAGAAAAGGAGGAGCTCATCCAGATCAACAAAGCTTAGACTTCTACAACAGCGTTTGGACAAAGGTAAGAACGGAACACTTGATTTCTCATATCATAATGCATGTTTAGAGAAGGATAGCTCCAGTTTGTTTTGTTTGTCATTAGAATGTCTTAGACTTCTAGGAAGGTCGGTTATGTCCGCACTCTTGACTGATTCCGTGTGACAAATTGGCGAGTCCACTGGGGATTCCATTGATGAGAAAAGTCTTTTCCTTTGTGTGAACTTTGCTTTGAGAAAATTGGTTTATTTTTCTGGTTTTGGCTCTGTGATTCTGTCTCTGGGTGGGTTAGCTTAGGATTAGTTTTATTTTGGGTTTTCTTGAGTTTTTCAGTAGGACGCACCCTCTGAGTGCTGCACAGTGCGTCCCTGGACGCACTTTTGCTGTGTGCACAGAGCGGGCCCGCACCTGTGCTAACGGGTTGCCTGCGTCCCCTGCCAAAATTTGAGGAAATTCCATTTTTTACACTTTTTGCTCTTAGATTTTGTTTTTTCTTAGTTTTTTCTGCCCAGATTCATTAGTCCCCTGCCATAAATCTTCACCTAGGCTTGTTTCATTAGCATTCCTACTTTAAGCTTTCATCAATTGGGTGTTTTGAATCTCTTTTTTGAGAAATTCTAAATTTGATTTCCTTTGGTCATTACTTGGAGGTTTGTCTCAGTCTTTTCACAATTTTGCATCTTTTTTGCTAAATTGTGTATGAGTGTTAATCGCCTTTGAGTGTTTTTATGTTTTGATCTTTGGAACTCTCACCCAATTTTCTCGACTTGCACTTGATTGGTTCTTAGATTACATTAGAATCATCTTGTGTTTGAGAATTCTCTTGCATAGATCACATTTGCATAATTAGAATTCTCATTTTCAGAATATGAATGAAAAATGTGCATAGATTACATTTGCATACTTTTCAAGTGAATTGTGCATAGATTACAATTGCATAGTTTACATTTTGAAAAATCAATCGTAGATTTAGATCAGCTTTCTTTGATTTGAATTTACACAAAAATAAAAATAAAAAAAATGGTTTGGAATTGATTTGCATTAGTTTTTCTTGATGAAATTAGTGCATTAGAGAATTTGTTATATTTTCTCTTAGTGATCAATTTTTTGCATTGTTGGAAGTGAACGGAAACTCTTTCCTTACTTTAGTTAGGATTCATCGAATTGAAGAGATTACATTATCATATTCGATTGCATTCAGTCGAGTCGGGTCATAACACCATTGGTTTCGTATCCATTTACCCATTTGAGTAATAACAGCCTTAATAACACAACGCTTAATTAAAATTCATCTAGTAATTTTTACATTTCTAGGGCTCTGAAACACCAACATAGCTTAGGCTAGTGTCTTGGAGTAGGAGAGTAATTAACTCTCCAAGACAGCAGAACCAAACAAGTAGCTGATCTTGTGATAGAATCAAATCCAATTGTTACATTTACACTCTGGGAAAGCTCCTCTTAAAGGAGAAGCACGAGCTCGTGTCCGAACCAGTGAGGGGATCCATCCTCCCTCGTTGGGAATGACGCCAGACAGTACGTATTACAAACGGTAAACCTCGGATTAACCATTGTCGAGGAGCCAGGGGTCACTTGTCGGTAAACCTTGGATTATTGTCAAGGAACCGACAAGGGGATTGAGCTTGATACTCTGCCCTTGCGTGCTGTCGGAGTTTAGACTGTTCCCCCAGGTGTACTTGTGGCCGTTGGTAACCTTAGTGACCATAATCTTTAAGATTCTACCCAAGGTGACGGTGGAGGGAAGATCCCACTGTACCTGGAGCAGACGTCGGCTATACTCACTTGGATTTTCTGGGGGGTTCACTTCACTCGAGACGGTTAAAGTGGAGGAACTTGGTCCAGTCTATTCATTAAGCAGGTTGTCGGGGTAACTGTTCCACCCACTATTTCTGTACTGGATTCTGCGAGGTTGGGCTTCATCACCAACTAGTGTTTTCGGTCCGGAAGGCTACTGTTTGTGTATGGTTTGACTCCTAGATTTGATAGCGCGTGTTAATTTGTTTGTTTTTACTTTTAGAGACCATAGGTGTGAATTGTGAATTTTAATTGTTAGGTGTGAATTGTGAATTGTTAATTTTAGTTTTAAGATTGTTAATAAAATTCACTGAAGTTGAATATAATGGCAAATGTTCCGGAATTTATCAACCTAGGAACCCCTCCTAATGAGAATCCTAGTACTTTTCCTTACTTTGGAAATGTTGGTCCTCCTTATATGGTTACTTTGTCATTACCTGGATTTACAATAGGTTTACCGATATGGTTATTTTCAACTTCGTTGGCCCAAAGTACTCCAATTGTTCCACCTCAACCGGATGCTTCACCTCAACAGAGTTCACCATCTCAACATCACCAACCTTCTATTGACCCTTTACCTTCTTCACCTAATTTTTCTTCCTCCATTTCTTCCTCTTCGCCTGGTAAAAGCCTTGATGCTAGTAACCAGGAGGCTAAGAAGAAGAAGAAAGGGAAGAAGAAGAAGAAGAAGAAGAAGCAAGATAAGAAAGAAGTCAACCAACCAACCATGGTTGTAAGTGTTAGTGGTGTTGAGGAAAATTCCGACATGCATCGTAAACCCAAATACCCTTGTAGGCTTTGTAAGGGTGACCACTTCCTTGTCAATTGTCCTGGTATACCAAAGGTCTTGGAAGTATGGTCAGAAAAATCTCATCAACTTTCCATTGATCCATCAACCAGTGATAGTCACGTTTCTGGGAAAAAGGGTAAAGTTAGGTTTCCTTGTAAGTTATGCAAAGGGAGTCATCAAACTCACATTTGCCCTCACATGGATGAAGCCTCAACATTGTTGGAAAACCTTACTGTTCCACAGCAAGAATTTCCAACTGGTTACCGTAAACTTTCCCCCAACCTACCGTCAACTGACGGAGTGATTGATCTAACTTCAGGTACAGTCAATCACACTCTTCCATTGGAGAGTGAAACTCATGTCACTCAGATTGATGATCCATTAGTTGATCAAGTGGTCGATTCAATTTCACATTCGGTCGATCCCACTTTCCCTTCGGAGGGTGAACTTCATACCGCTCAGGTTCTTCTTGTTACATCAGATTCTTCTATGCCAGGGGGCATTTCACCTGTTTCTACAGAACCCCCTCCAAGTACTGAGGTCTTTTCCTTTGATTCGAATAGACTGACAGAACCTCGTCTTCCTTCCTCCATCCCTTTCCAAATCATTGTCAAGGCTGGTGGTAGGGACATACATCGTACTCAGGTAGATGAAGGTGCTTCTGTTAGTATTTTATCCTCAACTGTTTGGAAAGCTTTGGGTTCCCCTCAGCTTGCGCCTATTACGCAGAATCTGAAAGCTTTTAACAGAACCATTAGTGAACCTTTAGGGATCCTTCCTAAGTTTTCTATTACATTGGAAGGTAAAACTGTCTGTATTGATCTTATGGTAGTTCGAGGTCCCTTGGATTTCAATTTACTCCTTGGGCGAGACTATGTTTATGCAATGAAAGCTGTTGTATCGACACTCTTTCGCGTGATGTCTTTCCCTCACAATGGCAGTATTGTGACTGTAGACCAGCTTTCGTTCCCTAGTCTTGTTTCAACTACCAATAATATGACACCCCTAAATGTTTTTGATTCTAAAGTGGTATCTACCCTGCCACGGGTTAATTATGTGGCAACTGGTCCCATGTTTTCAGTTACCGATATAAGTGAACCTTCCACTGTTTGCTCATCGTCCTTTGATTTAGATCCGGTAATTGACATGGAAAACTCTATGGGATTACTTGAACACGATGTTCTTATCCCTTTTGAGTCCCTTGACATGTGTTCCTTCCAAAGAAGTATTCTTCCTTCTGATGAAGACCTCTTGGAAGCCATGATCAAGGTGTGTCCATTGACATGTCTTTCTTCCAGTTGGAAGCCATGATCAATGTTGCGAGGATAGTTCCTTTTCCTGTGCCAACCTCGTTAAAAAATGAAACAGGTGTCCGTGAGGATAGTTTGTTCCTGTCTCAACCTCATTAAAAAATGAAACTGGATGTAGTGAGGAAAGTTCCTTTTACTGTGTCAACCTCGTTAAACAATGAATCAGTGTGTACGAGGATAGTTTTTTCCTGTATCAACCTCGTTAAAAAATGAAACAGGTTAGTATGAGGATAGTTCTTTTACTGAGTCAACCTCATTAAAAAACGAATCAACTAGATTTTAGGATATATAGATAGATTGTAGAAAGTAGGGTTTTGAGGACAGTTCCTGTCACTGAGTCAACCTCGTTAAAAAATGGATCAGGTTTGAGGACAGTTCCTGTTACTGAGCCAACCTCATTAAAAAATGAATCAGGTATGAGGATAGTTCTTTTCTTGTGTCAACCTCGTTAAAAAATGAAACAACTCCCTTTTCAAGTTAAATATTGAAAGTAAACCTTCATTCCATCCATCTGGTTGAATGCAATGAAGCCTGGGGGGCATGTACCTCGCCTTGCATCGTTATGCTGGGGGCATGCGAACTTTAGAGAGCATAGTTCCTTGTCTTGTGTCAAGCTCGTTAAAAAATGAAACAAGGGTAGGTTAAGTAGGTAGATTGTAGAGCGTAGTCATGAGCATAGTTCCTTGTCTTGTGTCAAGCTCATTAAAAAATGAATCAAGGATTTTAGAGCACAGTTCCTTGTCTTGTGTCAAGCTCATTAAAAAATGAATCAAGGATTTTAGAGCATAGTTCCTTGTCTTGTGTCAAGCTCGTTAAAAAATGAATCAAGGTTTTTAGAGTAGAGTTTTTGTTAGGTGGATTGTAGCGAGTAGTTTTGAGCATAGTTCCTTATCTTGTGTCAAGCTCGTTTAAAAAAATGAAACAAGGGTTTTGAGGATAGTTATTTTCCTGTGTCAACCTCACTAAAAAATGAAACAACTCCCTCAAGTCTTTCCAAGATCTTGAAAGAAAAGCTTCATTTCCATCCACCTCATTGAATGCAATGAAGCTTGGGGGGCATGCACCTCGTTTTGCGTCATTATGCTGGGGGCATGTGAACTTATAACAAGCATAGTTTTTTGTTTCAAGCTTGCGTAAACATGAAACCGAATCCGAGCATAGTTCTTTTCCTGTGTCAAGCTCGTTTAAAAATGAAACAAATCCTCCTCTACTTGAGTCGAGAGATTGACTAGACCTCATAGATGTTAAGTATTTAGGTTAGTCATTTCAGCTTTTGCATAATTTTCTTATAGTTTTAGGTCGAGTCTTTCAAATGATCTCGTAACTCAACCTTCATTTCATCCAACTGGTTGAATGAAATGAAGCTGGGGGGCATGCGCTCTAGCAGTTATGCTTAGGGGGCATCAAGCATAGTTTTTCTCTGTTTCAAGCTTGTAAAACAATGAAACTAATTTGAAGCATAGTTTTTCTCTGTTTCAAGCTTTTGTAAAAATGAAACCTATCTCGAGTCAATTTCAGTTATTTTCAAGACTCATTAAACTCATGAAAATACCGAGATTATTTTGCTATCTTTCATTCTCGTAAAACAAATGAAAATGCCGAGTTCTTTCCGTCTTTCCTGCTCGTAAATTAAATTGAAAGTCGGCCATATGAGTACGTTTTTATCATTTTTTCGAACTCATTAAAACTTACGAAAAAGTGAAAACCATGAGTACATTTTTATCCCTTTTTCGAACTCGTTAAAACTTACGAAAAAGTGAAACCTTAGAGTCATCTTTTAAGCCCTTTTCTGACTCCTAAAATATGAAAAGATTGCCGAGCGTTTCTTTTACACTCGTTAAAACGGAATTAAAAGACGGTCCCCTTATAGCCCTTTTCTGACCGTAAAAACAGGAAACGGTTGCCGGGTTTTTGTCGTTTCAAACTCGATACTGGAAATAAAACGACGTGTCCTTGATCGCTTTTTACTTTTCACGTTAGTGGCACTAATTATGAAAGTACTCCTTGGTCGCAAGATCAAGCGGTTCCCCCAGGTATTATTTTATACTTTTTCGGGCTTGAGGGACACAAATCTACGAAAAAGTTCAACTTGGAGTCTTCTTAAGTTTTTCAGACTCTCTAAAATTGAAAAACGCCGAGTTTCTCCTATACTGGGCTCGTTAAACATTTCACAGTAAAGGACCTGTTCAATTACAAACAGGAACGAACCACTCCTTCCTAGGGTTCGAATCAAAACTGGGTTGGACTCATCCGAAGGATGAGCTTATAATCAAGCATATGTTATCCTCCTCAAGCTTGTTAAAAATAAAGAGGTACTTGCCAGAAATGGTGGGGGAAAAGAGAGAAGAATGAGCCTATTTGTTACCTTTTGTCTCAAAAGAAACTTTATTACCACTCTTGGACATGACACTTTTCATTCACCTGGGTTGGGAAATTCTTTACCTCACAGTTGATCAAACCACTTTGAAAGTATTTAACCAGGTTCCGGGGATTAACTTTGAATTATTCATCACCAAGCCATCTGTCGTGTCGTTATGTGTTCAAGAGGTCTGCAAGTAAAACTTTCATCTGCAAAATACTTGTCATCCGTTTGACCATCCCTGAGTCAGTCCTTACAGCAACATTTCTTCAACTTGAACAATGATTTCGTGTTGCAGGCTTGCCTGCAACGAGTCGCTTTCTATCGACATCAGCACATTATCTAGAGAGATGACTTAGAAATCGTCAGTACCTTGAAGTCTGCATGCATCAATGGCAGGTTTCTCGCCTTTGACGTCAGTTTACATCATTGACTTTCGATCGAAGGATTCCGTGAAATGTTCGACATCAACTCATTCATTCACATCTCATGGATTGTACTGGGTACTTTGAGAACCATTGACATTACTGGTGGTCTCTCTCACGCTTGTTAACACTTTACATCATCGACTGGTAATCAAGTGGTTTCTACCATGTTCGACATCAACTCATTTATTCGCATGGCTAGAATCGTACCAATTCGAGAAGTAGAAATGAAGACCCTGGATCTAGTTTCTACCATCCAGGCTGCGAGGAGTTTTGTATTCATTATCTAAGTAGACTAATCACAAACAGATGGCTACGCCCATACTGTGTCTACAAAAGTCTATGATTATGATGTACTGCAAAATCATTCCTGTATCAGAGTAGTTAGTCTGTTAGTTAAAGTTTTAATCTGAGTATGGGAATGCCTACCTCAGTGATGATATAATCTTATACATGTATTTTGTGTTGAAAATTGCAGGTTATGACCAGGATCTCCACGAGATAATCCTCGAAATGATAAAGCGCTTCACCCTTCCTAGATAATACAAAACCCTAATCTATTCCAGGCTTCGCACTTTAGGGGGCAATCTGTTACACTAAAAAATGTCACCATGACTATTTACAGTTAGTATGGCTTAATCAACAGTCATGCTACCCTCTTAGGCAAGTCTTATGCCTCTGCTCTCCATGTCAAACTCCAAAAAAGAGAGAAAGTCTTGTATAAATGTATTTATCTCTGGGGACGCAGGTTCTCTCAACCTTACCTGCGGGGACGCTCCCAGTGTTCACAAAAGCTGCGTCTTTGGATGCTCTGTATGTAAAGGGACAGGTGCGTCCCCCTGTAAAGGTTAGAATGCGCAAGTTTCATCTTTAAAAAGTTACTTGTGGTCATTTCTAGAGCATTCTAGAAGGTTGTTCGACGTGTATTGGGCGCCTCCAGATGGTTCATGCACTCCTATCAAAGAGGAACTTATCCCATCAATAAGGGAGCTATCCCACCCAAAGAGGGGATTATCCCATTGATGGTGGACCTGATTAACCTCCTCTTGAGCACTATAAATACAGGCATTGGGCCAGAAGGAGGGAGGTTGAAAGCTATACATTTCTAAGGGTAAATGCTGCAGGAATTAGGACTCCCATTTAGAAGCTTGTGAGGAGAGATTGCCATCTTTGCTTGTTCTATTTGGAAGTGGGTGAGCTTTGTCAAAGTAGAGGAAGACTCTTGTGGACCCTGGAAGGAGCTTGCACAACACCAAGGCTCAGGTTGTAATGGTTCCTTTTGATTACCTTTAATGCAAATTGGTCCATTCTTCTCAATAACTTGTTGTTTATGGGTTATTTCATGTACTCCTTGGTCTATATGTTGAATATGCTTTGTTTTATGTTATAATCAGGTGCTATTTAATTGTTTGACTGTTGGTGATTGCAGGTTTTGGAGAAAAGGAGGAGCTCATCCAGATCAACAAAGCTTGGACTTCTACAACAGCGTTTGGACAAAGGTAAGAACGGAACACTTGATTTCTCATATCATAATGCATGTTTAGAGAAGGATAGCTCCAGTTTGTTTTGTTTGTCATTAGAATGTCTTAGACTTCTAGGAAGGGTCCGCGCTGATCGATTTATATTTATACGTATCACCTCATGGGTCAGCGCGGAAAACACGTGTGCTTCCGCGCTGACCCAAGGAAAAAACAACGGTGCGCCATTATCAGCGCGACTGTTTTGAAAATAGTCACGCTGGCGCCGTAAAGATTTATTTTTTAAGAAATGAACGTACAAATCTCAACGGTTAGCATCCTAATATTTTTTCATGGTCTTGCAGGGCAAAATGTCTTTTGTTTGGCAAGAGAGAGCTCATGATGATGAGGATATAGCTGCTTATGCAATTGCCGAATGCTGAAATGTAATGCGGGCATGCGGGTTCTTGAAATTCTTCCTTACTCCGCGTCTGAGGGCGCAACCTGACTTGCTTGAGCTCTTAATCAGAGCCTGGAACCCAGTGGATGGAAAATTCACAATCCGTGGCCAGGACATTGAGTTTGATTCCACGGATATTTACTTTTTGACTGGATTATCACGCCGGGGCCAGATACCCATCCTAGAGGGGCAACGACCCAGTGGTGAGACTCTTGACCAACTGATGGCTCGAGTGTGCCCAGGAGCTGCTAAAACACGGAGCGGGAAGGTTGGTATCCCAACGGTGAACGACATGCCTCTTTGCACCATACTCTTTCTGGTCACACGGGCAGCGGGCTCTTTGGCCAATCATGAGGCCTCAAAGACCCAACTACTGCTAGCTCTGGAGTGCTTACAGCCCACCATTTTCAACTGGGCAGCAGCTGTGACGACTAGCATGAAGAGGCAACTGAACAACTGCCGACGCGGAGAGTCGAAGCAGTTTGCATATGGGTCGCTTCTAATTCCGCTCATGCTAGAGCGGGTGCCGACCCTACAGCTACAGACCATGGCCGTGGATCCACCTAGAGGTCCTCGAGAGACGAGGGCCAGTCGATGGGCTCGCGTCATGCCACGTGGAGGTGGAGGCCGCCCAGTGTCTTGGGGAGTGTATTTCCGAGAGTGGCTGGATCAGCAGGTTGTTATCGTAGAGGACTGGCCATATGCTGGCATGGACTTCCGCAACGATCCTGACATGCCACTACCCGCGGGAGAGCATTGGGACGATGGAGGTATGTCACTTGAGCTCTTTTTAATATTTTTTGATGTTTTTGATTTTTCATGTACATGTCTTGATAAATGTCACAGTGTGCAGATGTGGGACCTGTGAGACCCATTGGCCTAGCCCCAACGACATGGAGAGAGGGGCAAGGAGCTGGAGCCCTGGCCCTAGTTCCTCCAAGAGTTGACACGACGGAGACTGTAGCTCGCAACCTTGAGGGTTTGCTGGAGGGGGTACCAGATTACCAGGGGGTCGAGGAGGTCCCCATAGCTCATCAGATCCACACAGTGGGGGTGGAACCCAGGATGCACCGCCTTTTGAGGCGAGTGGCACGGGCAGCTGTATGCTATAGAGAGCATAACCCAGCACAGTAGTCACCTAGGTTTTACTTCCACTGATGTTTTGAGAGACATATGTCTCGGATGTACTGAGGACACCAGCTTTATTTTTGGACATATACACTTATTTTTTGAGCGCCTCAGTGCGCCATACGATATATATATATATATATACTGTTTTTGGATGGATCGTTTCACATGTGATGATGTTTTTTAATATGTTTATGCAAATGTTTAATACAAATGTGATCTATGTATCAGTTGCACAACACACGACCCATGTATTTTAATTTTTATGCAAGCTTAAAAGCACATATGCAGGCACACATGCAAACTATGCTTGAAAAAGAAAATATTTACACATGCTTATGCTATGGTCTTATTATGCTTTCTATGTCTTCTTGTATGATGTTTATCTATTACGCAAATGCCTATCCAACACATGGTTTGCCAATGCATCAGTTAACGTATTTAATCGTCTCGGAATGTGTTGATATGTGATGTAATCAAAATTCCTTTCTAACAATCTCACACGTAAATACAACCTTAGAATGCGTTGGTCTCTGACGGAATATCGCCCGTTGAGTTGATGGACAACAAGTTGAGAGTCCAGGTTTACCACCAAAGCGCGGATGCCAAGATCAACTGCTTCGGCTAGTAATTCAATTACAGCGCTGTATTCGGTAACATTGTTGGTGGTACGGCCCAAGCACACGCCTTGAAGATCTAGCAACTTGCCGTGAGGATCATAGATCACCCATGCCGCAGAAGACAAATTGCAAGTACTACGGCAGGCGCCATCGGCGAAGCCAACGTAAGGTGTACTAGACATCTGCACAAGAAGCAGAAAACAAAATAAGAGGCAAACACGCCTTCACACCAAAGCAAAACAAGAAATCATGCACACATGACACACTTGCTAAGAACACACGTATGTACAAACTAGGTGCACGAGATCATGCATAATATTTTTTCAAATAGAGCCCGTTGCGGGGCTTGTCAAGAGGATTTCCTTCGTAATCGATAAGCTCATATGCCCCCTTTTGCAAAACTCTCTTCACGATATAGGGGCCTAGCCACATGGATTCGAGTTTACCTGCCCCCAGCTTATCCTTAGCTTGATCATAGAGCAGTACTAAATCTCCCTCAACAAAGGAACAAGGTTGAATGGTATTGTCGAAGTGAGCCTTAACCCTCTTCTTTTGCACTTCAATAGCTAGAGAGGCTAAGCGACGGGTCTCGTCTAGCCTTTCTAAATAGAGAAGTCGTTCCTCCACCGGAGTTGTGTTGGGAAGCAACTTGACAGCTAATTTTAACGAAGGAATCTCACACTCAACAGGAAGGGTGGCCTCCAGTCCATAAACAAGCTAAAAAGGAGTGAAACTGGTGGCGTCCTTCACAGAGGTCCGGTAAGCCCACAAGGCAGGGAACAACATTAGATGCCAGTTAGACTTGTGCGTATTCACGGTACGTTGGAGCATTGTGATCAAAACTTTGTTCACGGCTTCAACTTGGCCATTGGATTGAGGGTAATACGGCATCGAGCTATCTTGACGCAAGCCTAGCTGGGTCGTTAGTTCCATCATCATGTGATTACGGAAATGTTTTCCGTGATCTGTGACAATAGCCTGGGGGACTCCGAACCAAGTAATGACATGATTAAACAAAAACTGCGCCGTTGTGTAACCGTCTTTGTTCAGTGTAGGCATCGCTTCGGCCCATTTGGTGAAGTAATCCACGGCAACGATGATATATCCATGCCCCCCGGCCGAACGAGGGTTACAGGACGTATAATCGATGCCCCATTTGGAAAATGGACCTACGGTAACAACGGGGTGTAGTGGTGCAGGAGGTGCACGGATTTTTCGGTGGTAAACCTGACATTCATGACATGCACGGATGGCAAGGATGCAATCCTTGAAGATAGAAGGCCAGAAATAACCAGCACGGAGGATTTTCTGGGTGGTGGCATATCCGGACATATGGCCGCCACAAGCACCGAAGTGGTAGTCATTCAATACCCGCTCAGCCTCCTCAAGGGTCAAGCATCGGCGGAGGACAGAATCAACGCCGAGGCGGTACAGGGTATCGCCAATATTGCGATAAGGTTGAGATTGGTGACGAATCCTTCGTCGAGTGTCTTTCGATACATCAGGACGGAAGGAAGACGTCTGCAAATATACTATGATGTCCCCATACCAAGGGTCGAGGGTGCTGATTAGAAACAATGTTTCATCCGGGATATGCTCTTCCGAACGGGATGGTACAGAAGGGGATGGCAAAGAACAGAGCAGTTCTCCAAAGACCAAAGATTTCTTAGACTTGGCAGCAGTAAATTCCAAGTCAAACTCTTGTAGGATGACAATCCATTTCGAGTACTTGCCCCCCAGCAGCTGACGCGACAAGATGTAGGTCATAGGGTTGTAGTCGGAAATCACGGTCGTAGTGCGCAATAGGATATAGTGCCGGAATCGTTGCACGGTGCAAACAGCTGCCAATGCCAACTTCTCGACATACGCGTAGCGAGTTTTTGTATCCAAGAGATTGCGACTAAGGTAATAGATAACGTGCTCATTGCCATCATCATCATCCTGCACCAGAACCATGACGATGGTGGTGTCAGCGGCAGCTAGATAGAGAGAATAATCACGGTGATAGTTCGGAGGTCTTAAGAGTGGAGCCGAGACAAGGAGGTTCTTGAGTCGCTCGAAAGACTCCTGGGCGATGGCATCCCAACGAAAGGGTGTGTCTCACTTTAATAATCGTGTGAAACCCTTAGCTACCTCGGCATAATTCGGAATGAATCGTCTAAGGAAATTCGCTTTGCCCTGCAGGCTCTGCAATTGCTGCAAAGAGGCAGGGGGAGGAAGATTCAGGATGGCCTCAACTTTGAGGGGATCCAAACGGATGCCTTCTCGGGAGACGATGAACCCGAGCAGTCGGCCAGATTCTACGCAGAAGACACACTTATGAGGATTAAGCCTTATGCGGTAGTGTCGACAGTGGAGAAAAATCTCGCGAAGATGAGAAGGATGGTCCTGACGCTTAGCTGAATGAGCCGGAAGGTCATCCAGGTAAGGTTGTACAATGTGACGTATATCATGAAAGGCATAAGACATTGCACGTTGAAATGTAGCGCCGACATTCTTTAGACTGAAAGGAAGCTTCTTATAGGCGAAGGTGCCCCAAGGACAAATAAAAGCTGTCTTATGCTGGTCCGTGGGTGCAATGTTGATCTGGTTATAGCCAGAGAAGCCGTCCATAAACGAGTAAATCTCACTTCCTGCACACTCATCAATAAGCTGATCGATGAAGGGTGTAGGGAAGTTATCCTTCGGACAGGCACGGTTGATATCACGATAGTCAACACAGACCCGGATAGTACCCTGCTTTTTATTCACAGGGACTATATTTGACACCCAATCCGTAAGGGGAATGGGGTAAATAAAGCCAGCTTTAAGAAGCTTTTCGACTTCGGCCTTGATGGCTGCAGCCTTTCGGGGGTGCACAGGGCGTAAGCCCTGACGAACAGGCTTAGCACCTGAGTACGTAGGTATTTCGTGCACCACTATATTAGGATCGATGCTAGGCATTTCCTCGTAGGACCATGCGAAGACATCATGAAATTCGCGAAATAGAGCAGTATAGAGCTGAACTTCCTCAGGAGTGCAAGTGACTCCGATATGAATGTGCTCGACGATCCCTGGTTTGACAGAGATGTCGATCGGTTGGGTTTGCGTGATATTTCCCATATTGCCCTCTGACACTTGATAAAGCTGAATGGGTGTTTGGAGGGGCGGGGATGGGACACATGAAGCAAACCGCTTGAGACATGCGGTCATTTCCGGATGGGGAGGGAGAAACGAAGAGCGATGGTGGTGATCTGACCAAGGAAGCTCTTCGAGAGACATGGTCTCTATGATGGCTTCGTCGGAAGGAAATATTTCCTTCAATGGATCCGACGTAGCCTCATCTCCTAGCCAAGGGAAATGATCAGATGAATCGGGAACACTGCTCGGAAGAGCAGGTTCATCAGGGGGAGCCGATGCAGCGACAATCTTGATGTAGTTGAGTTCGGCAGGACTCAACGGCATCATATCACCCCAAGAGTCTTCCTGATTAGTAGGAGGAAGAACCCACGAATCTGAGCGTACAGAGATCATCTTGATAGGGGAGAGATTCGGAGGTGGGTGGGGAAAGACTCCCATTAAGGTGGGATCTTTAAAGAGTCCAGCACCCACGTTCACGAGTGACTTAGAGGTATGCTCCACAAATGGCACATTACCTTCAGAAGAAGAGGTGAAGAAGGAGAGCTGGTCCACCGTGACAATCTTCCCCTGGTGAGGGAAACGAATGACACGGAACAGGGAGGAAGCCACGGCTTGCATGGCGTATGCCCAGCTTCGTCCAAGGAGGAGGTTGTAAGTCAAATTGGCGTCGACAACTTCGACCTCCACTTCTATGGTCTTTCCTTCCAAAGAGATGGGTAAGCGTTGGAGGATACCGTAAGGACGAGATTCTCTTCCATCGAAAGCTTCTAGCGTCGTAGGGGACTGACTCATAGCAGGGGAACCAATCGCTTTCCAGCAAGCAACGGACATGATGAAGGTTGAGGCACCTTCATCAATAACCATACGGTGAATCGTTCTGCTATTGATGATGACCTGTATAAGGAAAGCGACTTGGTGAGGCAGTCGCTGTGTAAAACCTTCGAGATCGAAAGAAATCAAATCTGAATCTGCCGGGTCGATGCCACCAATAGCTGATAGCAAGGACTTCCTCTGGGAGGGGCAACTCTGGAGGACTTCTAGAGCGGACATAGCAGACGGAGCCTGAGCTAAGTCCTCAACAATGCTATAGTGCTGGGTAGCACGAGCATTAGGGTTGTAAGATGACTTCCTGAGTACACCTTTTTGAGGGGGTCGAGGGATCGTCTCAGTGCTGGGCCTTTCGATGTGGAGAGGACCAGAACTAGACGGAGGAGCGCTGGAGGGAACCTCCGGCTCTTTCCCGGCACGAGATGGATAATATTTCGCTCGAGTTGAAACATGGATGGGGATCGTGCCAGCCATGAACACTTGAGAACCGAACGAGGAAGAGGATTGAGACGGGTCTGCCACCATTTGATTCTGCTGGGAAGGGAAAGGCTCTTTAAGCACGGCAAGGGTCCCAGGAGAACCTTTCAATAACCGACTAACTTCGGACCGCCTTGGGCAGTCCTTGGTGTAGTGATCCTCATCACATATGAGACAAGGATACTTAGGTTTTCGTTTAGCTCCTTCCTCGGGTGGAGGTTTAGGGGCATCCTGCTTGGGCTGACCAGATTTATCTTTAGCTTTTCCCTTCTTTTTCCCTTTTGAGGATTTATCCGCCGTGGTGGACTGGACGGCGTTTACCTTGGAGGTACTTCCAGGATTAGGTTGGCCCTGAGGAGCATTTCATTAGAAGCGTTTTGTTTTTGCTTCCCAGGGTTCGCGGCCGATTTCTTCGATGACGAGTTAACAGAGCCAATGACTCCATCAACAGATGGTTTGGGCAGAGCCTTGGTCGGTCCAGGCCTCGGGGCATCTGGAAAATAATCATATAGAGTACCCGACTGAGAATATACTAAGTCTAGGTACTGAGCTCGCGCGATCGCTTGCTCTTCAGTTACACAAGCTCCCATAGCAAGGTCTTTCGCAATTTTAGGGACAAAGGAAGTTGTGAACCAATCGGTCAGGAGTTGATCAGGAATCCAGAATTTGATCAAGCGACGACGCCTTCTCCATTCATGTATATGATCAGATATGTGCGTAGCCGTATCCTGTTTAAGAGACGTGAGGAGATTTGTCCCTGTCTCGTACCGAATGGGTAACTGAAAATGAGTTAAAAATGCCATAGCCAGCGAGTTAAAATCTTGAAACATGTCGCGATTCAGCTCAATATACCATTTAGCGGCTGAACCAGTGAGGGTTCTCTGAAAGAGGCGAAGTCGGATAGAGTCATCAAGCCATGAGTTCGATGAACACCAAAGGTGATAGGTCATAACATGTGCTTGAGGATCCTCACCCGCTTTGCCATCAAATTTTGGACAATCACCGGGTATTTTAGTTGGAACTGGTGGCCAATACGCATTATGCAGAATGGGATCATTCGTTAACTTGGACACATCCGGAAGTTCCAACGTCGCTAAGAACGGCAACTGAGGGTTAAAGGACATTTGTGGCTGTGGATTCGAGGCAGTATTAGGGTTCCAACCAGGTGGTGGTTGCCCCCACGGACTCTGTCCAGATGGTCCTGACCCGAAAGGGCCTGGCGCATAAGGACCTGGTCCCGATGGACCTGGCCCAAAAGGGCCTGGCGCATAGGGACCTTGTCCGTAGGGGTTCTGCCCATATGTATTCTGTCCATATGCAGACAGTTGACCCTGGGTCTTCCCCCCAGCACCCCACGTATTAGCAACTTGACCCACAGGTGCAGCATACTGATAGTTCTGGTAAGGAGTGACCTGCATCTGTTGATAATTTTGGTAAGGGGTAAACTGAGTTTGCCCCTGGGGTTGCTGGTAGCCATACATTTGCTGGGCTCCATACTGAGCCTCATAAGCAGGCTGCGCTTGGTAGGAAGGTTGGGGCTGTGGCTCGCCTTGAATTTGATAACCCATTTGAGTTTGAGGCCCAGAATAATGTCCTTGAACCAGCTGGGCTTGGATCATCTGGCCGGAAGGTTGGCCTGGTTGAATTTGGGATGGACCTGTTTGCCCAGAAGGACGTACTTGCTGGGTGCCAGGTTGTCCTTGAGCAACCAAAGGTTGTCCTTGCGGACCAGATGGCCGAGTTGGCTGGATGGCTGGTTGACCTTGCGGTTGGCTAGCCTGTCCAGCTGGATGAGTAGGACGGACAATGGGTTGGCCTTGTTGTACAGAGGGCTGGCCCGTTTGTCTGGAGGGTTGTACTGGCTGAGCAGTGGGTTGGCCCTGCTGTAAGTAGGGTTGCCCCCCTTGCCCAGAAGGTTGCATGGACTGAGCAGTGGGTTGGCCCTGCTGTACGTAGGGTTGCCCCCCTTGCCCAGAAAGATGACTAGACTGGACAGTGGGTTGGCCCTGCTGCACGTAGGGTTGCCCCCCCTGCCCAGAAGGATACCCTTGTTGGACTGCTGGTTGACCTTGAGGGGTGTAATTTTGCCCAGCTTGTCTAGTGGGATACCCTTGCTGGAAACCAGGTTGGCCTTGTTGGATGTAAGGCTGCCCTGGCTGACCAGACGGATAACCTTGCTGGGTACCAGGTTGCCCTGGGTAACCAGAAGGTTGACTCTGATAGGAAAAGGATGGACCTCCCATGGCCGAAGGTTGTCCCGGGTAGGGTTGTCCTTGTGGGCCCCCAGATTGTCCTGGGTAAGACTGGCCATAAAGTGGTTGCCCTTGGGGGGCTTGCACATAAGGTGGCTGGCCTAGATTAGGTGGTCCTTGAGGCTGTCCAGGAATTGCCCGGCGCCCACGAAAAGTATGAGTAACAGGATCATAAGTAATGTCTAATGGTGTCGAGACTTCAACAAAAGGTTGAAGAGGCACGGATTGAACGTGCTCGAGGTACTGACCGTTAGAATCATAATAAAAGAGTGGACCTTGGTAATTTGGGTCCACAATGGGTTGCCCATGGGCATCATACGGCCCCCCTCCTGGAACAGGACCAGAAGAGGGCTGAGCACTTTGTGCAGGATCGATGACTCCAGACGAAACCCCTGGTTGGCCACTGCTCACTTGACTGTGAGAGGGACTAGCCCCAGGGTTTGTAGATGAAGATGCTGTCACAGCACTGACGACTGGAGTTGAGTACGCTACACAAACAGTTGGATTTGTGGGAACTGAGGTAACAAGCGTATTAGGGGGTTGCGAAAGAAAAGGTTCCGTGGTGGCAATGACACTAGGATCCCATATAGTTGTAGAAGGCATTCTGGCAGCTATTCTATCCCTCATTGATTGATACCGTGGAGGGAGTGGAGAAGTAGCTGGAATGGGAGATTCAACACTTGACACCACGGGTGTCTCACCTGCGCTGGGGGATGTCTCATCCATTTGGGAAGTTGACATCGGAGACGACATACCGGGAGGGGTAACAGGAATATCGTCTTCGTCAGGCTCCCAGATAGGGTTCCAATCTTCTTCGTAATCCTCGTCGCCCGGGGCATGTACGTTGATAGGCTGGATACTCGGGACAATCAGAAGAGTACCGCTTACAACTGGTACCTCAGGAGCAACAGAAGATGGAGAACCTTGATCACTTGGACCGGGAGTTGATGGGTTAGCCAGGATGACAAACCCTACACAAAACCCTAAAGGAAACTAACGACAAAGACCCTACTCAAACTAACACATACAAAATCTAACCAGGTGATGTTATCGTGGCCGAATAAATTTTTAAGACACAGGAACTGAACTTGACCTTTTCATGTTTCAAGAGTCAAGAAAAGGACGAAAAGATGACTCTAGTCTCCTTCGAATGTTTAATGAGCACGAAGTGACAAGAAGCTCATTGGCACCTTTTCATTTAGGGAGCCCGAAAAGGATCAAAAGTGACTACTCTGGAGATTCTAGGCAAAGGGTTTACCAAGCAATCCGTAAAACTGCTTATACACCTTGGCAATCGTATGAGAACCAAGGACTTTCCGTACTGTAGTCTATCTTCCCGAATGCTGTGTTTAGTGCGTTACGGCTCGCAGGGCGGTAGACTCGGCTTCCTATGGATCAAGGTCGATAACCTAGTGGGGTCTCCCCTATATACACGACGGTACGTGGGATCTCAAATCCGTGCTAGACCACTATCGAGTCACAAGAGGAGGAATCACCCAACCGTAATGTGAAACAACAGTGACTAGGTTTAACGACACCGGAGCACGTCTCTAGCCTAGACCTCTACAATATGAGCGTTAAGTTCCAATGCGTTTTTAGATTTATTCAGTTTATTTTATGGTTGATCTTGAATTAAGTTTCGGTTTCAGGCCTTATCGTATGATCTCTCACAATTACCTAGATGCAAACTACATGCCAAAGAATACCATTTTGTTCGATGAATTCTAACTATGAGAAGGTTAAGAGCTTTCAATCAAACAAAATGAACTCAAACAATCAAACAATCTAATGCAGCTAATGACAAAGAAAATTTTTTCTTTTGAGAACACAAATCAGAGATGCTCTTCTTTTCATTAACTATTGAATGCAAAAGATGCTAGTTTGATTTCTCTTTCAATGGCACTATGCACTTTAAAATGAATTTTGAGAGACAGCAACACCGAGCAAAAAGAAGTAAAATCACTCAATGAAAAGCACAACAAGCGTGAAAAGAGCTGATTGAACCCTAGCAACCGTGATCTGTGCCTGGGTAGTGAAACAATCGAAGGATCGGTTCAACAACAATCACCTCAACCAAACAAGCAAAGAAAGCGAAAAGAGGAAGGTTTCCGCAGTAGCAAAGGCAAGCAGCAACAAACTTTTGTGAACAAGTGAACAAGCGAACAAGACAAGGTCAGTCCAGTGGAAATTGGATGATGGCACTAGGTCACGGGACACAAAAATGAAATTCGCTCGACAAGACTTTGCAAGCAAGTGTGTAACAGTTCAAACAATAAATATCAAGTCATAAACCAAGTAGAAAAAGCTGGAGATAGTCAAACCAACAGGCTGAGGAGGCAAAATTGAAACAAATTCAATTTTACAGGATCAGCGCGGGTAGCGCTCAGCAACTGTGCGCTGACAAGAGGTCACACGTAGCAACTTGGCGCTGTCAGCGCGGAAGGACACGACTTAAGCGCGCTGGTTCGATTTCAGAACCGTCGCGACTGTTTTACGTACAAGCACGATGACAACAGGTTTAAAGAAACAGCTATGTGCTGTCAGCGCAACTGTTTTGATATAAACCATGCTAAGGCTAAAAAAGAGGCAGAATCAAGCCAAAAACTCCCAAACCAAGGCCAGAACTCTTTAAACAATTAAGACACTTCCCGGATTGAACCAGGAGGGCTAAAAGCAGAGAACTAATCCCCAATTTCAAAAAGAGAGAACAATCAAATTCAAACACAAAGATGGACAAAAGAGACAAAAGGCCAGCTCCCCAGTATGGTCGCCAAATTGTTGGAGAGGTAAATCCCCTCTACGGATAGAGGCGATCCCTACTAGCCCGGAATGGGACTAGCAACAATCAATCAATGCTACTGTGAAAGTTCCTAATTGCAATTAAGAGAGAGGCAATGAACACCTACTTGGATTCCAACGCTATTGTTTGATGAAGAGATGCCGCTCTCGCTCCTTCGCTCTGGCCGGTCACGATCCTCCACGATCTCTGTGAATAGATACCTGCACACACGAAGAGAAAGACAAACACAAGTGTGAAATCTAATAAAAGCAATTATACATCAGTCAGAAAGGATGTAATTCACATTAACCATTACACAGATAAATGAGAATGGAACCATAACAGTAGTCATCTATTATTAAATCAATAACAGAGAAAGGTACAACCAATGTTCTGACGCTGAGTCCTTCTCTAGAGGGTCCAGCCAGCAATTCTCTTAAGCATTCACCCTTGGAGGTAAGTTCTCCCAACACAAAAAGCTCTCTCTCACACAAGCAATACTCACAACCTTCCTTAAGCTTCCTCTAGCAAAACCACACTTGTCACACCAACTACCTACTAGCAGCAGCAATCCAAGCACTATGAATTCCACACTATCCAAACTAGCTGCTCATGGCAATGATGGAGGTTTAAATAGAGAAGGAGTCTCCATGAATGGTGGGAGGACAAGCTTATCTTCAAGGAAGGTGGTTCCAAATGACGAACAGACATGCCATAGAAGGGAGGGCGATACTCACAAGGCCAACAACCAAGTCTGGAACCATCTGGAAGGCTGGCTGTTGGAACAAATTCGCCCAAACTGGATCAGCGCGGGTGTAACACTGAACTGCCGCGCTGACAGCGCATCACAATAATAGTGGAGACTGTGTCAGAGTGGCTTAACATTATCATAGGATGCGCTGGCGCATAAAATTCGACCAGCGCGGGAAACCCGTGTGCTTCCGCGCTGGCAGCGCACCAGTTACACTATCAGCCGCCAGTCAACGCGGTTATTTTAATAACAGACGCGCTGATGCAATAAACTTTGGAAAAGTGGGTCATTTGGCCAGTTTAGAGAGCATGAGCATGGTGCATTTGATTCATGAGACATTAGGGAGACTGACAGGGAGACAATGACAAATTACTGCGTAACAGCCATACTTTTAGGGATGAACACAAGGTGACTGGGGCAAGCTGCCCTGGTACCTCACATAGATGAATCTACTCTGTCTTCGGTTTTTTGGGAGGGTGCTCGTCTTCACAAGAGTACTTGGCCCCTTAATCTGAGGTTCGGACGAAACTCAAGAGTAATCGTAACTGTACATTTGGATAGCTCTCTCTGTTATTCATTGTGATATTGGATTTCATCTCCAGGGATCGGTGCTTATAAAATAGGGTCATTTCCCTCTACTTTTTGATTGATTTCCTTAGTGTATATTTTACTTTTTAGGTGTCAGAGTGTTATCACTGAAACTTTAATAAACACCACTGTAAAATTTATTGATAAAAATTATCGGCCACCGTGGCTACATCTGACCCTCATCATCAATCTAGATGGTTGTTAAGACTTCCCCCATTCACTGTGGAGGATCCGTTGAGCTTCAGTGAACAAAATTCCCTGTCTTTGCGAAATCAGTCTCCGAGATCTCACACAGAATCAGTTTGGACATTCCAAAATTCAAGCTTACCAAAGGATTTCTTTACTGAATGATTTATTCCTCCATACAATCCTTTGATCACCAATCCATTAGGCCCACTCTTTGTTCCTGTTGCATTCGTACCTCCTTTTTCTTCAGTTGGAAAATTTCCACCCATCCTGTTGATGACTAACGCGTTGTGGGATTTTTTGGTTACTTTTGGTTCACCACCACTTCCCCAGTTGACAGTCAGTACCACACCTCTGATGGCGAACCCCAATATACCATTTGTCCCAGGTTCAAACCTTATCATGAGTGCAACCCAATACATTCCAGGTTCCACCCCTTTTGTGTCATCCCGTGGACCTTCGACAAGTGCTACATATAGCACTCCTTATAATGCTCAATATACACAGTTAGAATGGGTCCCTTTAACCAATAATATGGTTGACATCCCTTGTATAGTTCTAACCCCCACATTCAATTATTTGGGGGCACCATTCCCAATATGCATATACCATCCAGAGTGTAACAATTCCCCCTCCCTTTTTAGGCATGCATGGTCAGTGATTGATTGACATGAACCCTCCTTATGTTAGTCAAGGACCTATGGTTAGTTATGTTGCGAGTGGGAACCCTCAACAAGGTCCCAATCAATCCACGGGGACACCCTACTCACAACTCAAATGAGTCAAGGGGTCACTTCTTGTCCTGGGGGCACTTCTATCCCCCATGCTAACAATCCCTATGGAAACCCACAATACAATACCATACCCCAAGGCACTTACTATACCATGCAACCTGTGTATAATATTAGAAACAATACGATGGGAGGACCGCAAGGATCCTCAAGTGATATTTCATCACCTTGGTCCGATTTGTGGGCGTCAAACACTTTGCATTTCTTGGCAATGCTTGATATCCGTGACTTATACAAGCTTACAAATGACCCCATCTATCATAACTTACTTTGGCCACCAATCCTGCATAAAATACTAGCAGACATCTTGAAGTTCAAAGGTAAACAAGGGGAGGACCTGGGTACACACATCACCACCTATCATCTATGGTGTGTTTCTAACTCCATGGTAGATGATAGTCTCCAACTATGTCTCTTTACCTGCACCCTTACTAGAAGTGCAGCCAAGTGGTACATCAAGTTACCATGTGGATCAGTCAATACCTTTGGCACTCTAGCAATGGAATTCTTAAAGCACTTCTAGCAACCCATCCACTATGAAACTGGGATGGAACTCCTCACTTCATTACATCAAGATACTGCCACCCACATCTCTGATCATATACATGAATGGAGACGTAGGTGGAGGTTAGTCAAAGCTCCCATCCCAGACTATCTATTGGCAGATTGGTTATGCAAGTCTCTATTCCCCCAAATAGATAAAGATGTCGCCTTAGGTGGTGCAGTCACAAAAGACCAATCCATTCATAGTGACCAACACTTAGATCTGATATATTCATAGTCTGTCACTCTATATGACATCATTCCCAATGCCCCTCACAACTTCAATGCTCCCGCTACTCAGCAACCCGGAGCGCACGTTGATGGGATTATCAACACAACCTCAGAGGCTGCTATAAAACAACTTAGCAGTCACATTGCCCATATGTCAGTGGACCCCTCTACCAAATCGAGCGCTCTTCCTACCATGGCGATAAACTCTATGCAGTCTACACAAAAACCCGGTGGTAAAAACAAGAAGAATAAGAAAAAGACCGCTCCTTCTGAAGAGAAGTTAACAAAGAAGCAAAACCTGAAGAAGAAGGTGGTTGTGCCCTCTAACGATGGAAAGGATAAACCCACCAGATTCCCTTGCAAAATCTATGCTGAAAACCACATGACCTATCACTATTCATGTCTTCAAGAATGCACATATTTCATTGCTAAAAGGACACTGGTAGGACCCCTGCTATCCTGAATAATCCTTTCGCTGCTCAGTAACAACAAAACCTTATTGCAAACCAACTCCAACCCCCACAAGGGGGCAATGGCGGTTCACAACATCCTTCAGCTAGTAAAGGACCATCTACTATTTACACCTTTGAAACGGTAGATCTACAAACCAGAGCTAAATCCGGTGGAGCTCCAGTCGCTCATGCAATGGAACCCTCCTCAAGTCAAAACCCATCGCCGCCTAATGCTATAAGGTTTAATGAATGGGTGTTTGGTGATGTAGAAAACCCTCAAGGATCTTCTCGGGATCCTTGATAGACAGTCATATTGGCTGCATTGTGATCTCCAACTACACCACACTAAGACTCGAGGTAAGACAAGCATAATATCACAACATAAAACCTTGATAAACAAATGCATGAACATATAAAAGCTATCTAGTTGCATATAACTAAGCCACTCATGCTAAAAGATATTGAATCAACATATAAAAAATTTATACTACCAACATCACGGAGTGGACAACACAACTGCAGTTCTATATTGATGTAGAAAGAGTGATTACAACCATCAGTTGCATCAACCTTCCCTTACCCATCCATATCCTCTCTCTCTCTCCCTACTTAACCTCTTCTAATGCCTTAGTCTGATACTCTACTCGACAGTCAATAGGCAATCCTTTCAAATGTTTCGACCCCTTTCACAATGGCCAACCCTTGCATATATATCATGTAGGGTTAGGGTTTCCAAGTCCTTCATGAGTTCCATTAGGCAAAAGCAATGATGTTTCCATTCTTTATTGCTCTTTCCCATTTGCATACTCCATTAGTGTTACAGATCCATTTGGGCACATCACTCCCATCATCCATATCAGTGTTTTAAGGCTCATCAAACCCTAATTTCAGTTGCTACATGCCCTAAACAAGTCACCCTTTTGAATGCCTCCTTCCCAGATAGTTTCATGACTTGAAGAGATCCTAAAATGACCTCTAAAGGGACCAACACAGGTAGGCCCATGTAAGGGTGCATTGCAGGGCAGTTGAGTCCATGCCAGAGTGCTTTGCAGAGCACTTAGGCCGTCATTCACCTATGCTGGGCGATATTGAATGAAATTCACATAGGGCTTGGGGAATATTCTTATCTCTTTGAGTCATCTAGAAGTTTCCCTCACTTATCAACTTCTATGAGCTTGAAAATGGATGAGGAATGAGTTAAGATGCATCCTATCCTCTCATCCCTTCCTCCATGGAACTAATTCTAATTATGGAACACCATTCAATACCCCCATTTATGACATAACCTCCTTCATATTCCTATAAATTGAACACTCATCTAAGTGATCAAGGGCTGGAATATGTTGAATTGTAAGGAGATAATGTTGCTATGAGAATTGACTTTGAGACAAGTATTGTTATGCTACAAATTTGTCATGATTTTGATGTGACATGGATGTGGTCCAAGCTGGAGGAATGAATTCGAATCAGACTTGATGGTCTTATTTCCTTCTTCTATTCAATAAAGTATTTGAAATTTTTTCCCATATGCTTATCTTTTTATATGATTCTTATAAGTGTGAATGTATCTGATTCCATTTACTTGTATTCAGTAGATCTTTTTCTTTGATCAGTTCTTTGTCTTCTGTTGATGTTTACAGGTACTTATCAAGCATGTTAAGTATGGGAAGGAGTGACAAGATTGATACAAAGGAGACAAGAGGAAAGTGGAACTACAAGTAGGTCTTCTCATCTTCATTGTCTTACCTATTGCTTATAGGAAAAGGGTAAAGTTCTTTAAACTGTTGTTCTAGATATGGCTATTTATCTAGGGAATTAGTATTTATCCGTAGATACCAAATTCTCCAAGATAAATTGGCGACTTCACTAGGGAACGAGTATTCCTTCCTAGTAGCTTATCCACCTCCTAGGACACTCTTATATATCCTACTTGTGTTAATTTATTGTATTTTAGCTCTTTTGCATTGAATTTTGGTCAAAAACTGTGTCAAATTGCCTTTTGAAATGGCTCACTGTCACGAGCGTAGGCCTGTGAGGGACACAGTGTGCTGTAGAGCACCCTTGGCTTAGGGACAGTGCTCTAAAGTGCACTGTCTCTCATTCAGGGCTGCAATGATCCTCCTAGGGTTAGTTTACCACCTTTGGATTGAGTTTTTTGCCAAATTTCTTCTATTTGATTACTTGTTGATTGGTCAATGAATGTCATGTCTCAGAAAACAAGTTTTTATCTCCTTTTCTAGCCCTAATTTGACTTGGCTGATTAATGTTTCTTAAATGTTTTCTTTGTCTTTATCAATCCATAGTCAAAGTTAGATTATAGTCAAATAATCTTCGTTTGAAAGGAAGTGTCGTAAAAGTCTTATTTTCCTTTGAAAAAGAATTGTCATAAAGTCTTCATTCTTGCAAAAACGGTTGATTGATTGTCTATGCATTAGTTTCCTTTTGTTCATTTCAACATTAAGGGAATTGAAAAGAAAAACTTGCATTGTGCATATTGTATTTTGTTAATGCTTGATAGGAATATTTAGGGAAATTGCACTAGATGTGCTCATTTCTCTTTGTTAAAGATCTGATTGCTCTATCCCTTTCTAGCTAAGGTTTCCATTGTTCAAATTGAATAGAAAGAATGCTTATTATAATAGGTGTATTCTAGGAATTGCAAACATACATCATGTGGTGAACCTTGAAAGGAAGATTATTAAGAAGATCAACTTAAAATTCATCTGGATTAACCTAATGGAGCATTGTAACTTAACGCATAACATTTAGAGGTCTAGGCTAGAAACGTGTTCTGGCGTCATTAGACATAGCAACTGTCGCTAACTTGCCTGCTATACATTCCAAGTGTGATACCTCGTTCCACGTACGTGAGTATATTGTAGCTCATCCACGTACCTTCGGGTATATAGGGTGGTGTTACACTACATGAAGTATATGGGAATTCTCTCACTATGCAGTTTTGCATTAGACATCGCTAATACAGATTGGACCCCCATGTACTTTCGGGTATATATGGGAGGACAACACTAGGTTTCTATCCATCTTTAGGTAGCCAAGTCGGCCTCCTTGTACACTGGGATACACCAAACACAACATTCAGGGAGATTGCCTGCTCATACTTCTTGGTTCACCGGGAGGTATTCTGCAATTCACAGTTACTTGGTAAAACTTTTGCCTAGATTATCCCTTTTTTGTTTTGTTCAGTTATTTTGATTAAAATAAAATTAATTGACCGTGGATAACATCCTCCACACTCACTCCTTAGTTGATCTTAGGTTGAGCATATGGAAACAACTCTGTAGTCCACCGATCAAGGAATTCCTTTTGATAGGAATCCTAGTCCTTTTCCTTCTTTAAGAAATATTGGTGCTCCTTATTGGCTACATTGTCCCTTCCAGGATTTACCATTAGCTTTCCAGTATGGTTGTTTTCAACCTCCTTGGTTCAAAATGTCATGATTTCTCCACAATCAAGTACTCCTCCAACTGGACAAAATGAACCTCCAATTGATCCTAAAGTTGACCCTTTTCCTTCTTCCTCAATTGTTTCTTCCTCCCATTCTTCCTCTTCACCTGGTGAAAGTGTTGGTACTAGTAACCACGTGGCTAAGAAGAAGAAGAAAGGGAGGAACAAGAAAAAGAAGAAGAAGAAGAAGAAAATTTAGGAGAGGGGCAACCAAACAACCATTTCTTTGAATGCAACATCTAATGAGAAACCGTACGTCAAGCCTCACAAAGTTCAATATCCATGAAAACTTTGTGTGGGAGACCATGTTCTTATAAATTGTCCTGATATTCCTTAGATCTTAGAAGAATGGTCTTCTCCTTCACATCATCCTGTGTCATCAACTTCTGGAGATCATGCTGGTGACACACCATCAATTAGTGGTAGTAAAGTTCATGGAAAGAAGGGTAAAGTTAAGTTTCCCTTTAGGTTATGTGAAGGGAATCACCCCATTCACCTTTGTCCCTATCTGGATGAAGCCCAAAAGGTGTTGGATAACTGTCGTGGTTCATCGCAGCGACTTCCATCTGGTTACAGGAGACTCTATCTTAATCCTTAACTAGTTGATAAAGTGACTGACCCAAATCAACTGTTGGTCAACCCCACTCTCTCTGAATGTGAATCCCATCAGTCTATACCTGATTTATCATAGGTCGAGGAAATAGTTGACTCGATTTCACCTTCAGTTAATTGTACCTTTCTTGAAGAGAGTGAATATGACACCACTCAAGTTCTTTTTGTTTCCTCAGATTCCAATGAGCTTGGGGGAAACCCTCCTATTCCATCAAGACAAGAGGAAAATCCTCTTGTTCTCATAACTCAAGGGGGTAATTCTACCATTCTTACGATACCCCTCGAAGTAGTCTGGTCACTTCCTTTGATTAGAATCAATTGGCAGGATTCTGTATTCCTTCTTATGTGCCTTTCCAGATCATAGTACAGGTTTGTAATATGATTGTATCTGGCACTATTATAGATGAACGTGCATCTGTGAATATCCTTTCCTCCACTGCTTGGAAAGCACTCGATTCTTCACCACTTGTTCCTATACCCACAATATGTTGGCTTTTAATAGAGCAACTAGTCAACCATTAGGGATCCTTCCTCAGTTTCCTATTACTTTGAGAGGAAAAAATGTTTATATCAATGTGATGGTAGCCACGGGTCCTTTAGATTACAATTTACTTCTACAGTGCAACTATGTTTATGGCATGGGAGCTATTGTTTCAACACTCTTTCGAGTGATGCATTTCCCGCATGAAGGAAGAATTACCATTGACCAACTTTCATTTCCTGGTCCAAATATGGCTTCTAGTCAACCATCTTCCCTAAATGATACTTTTGTACCAATGGTATTATACCCACCATGGGTTAATTATGTGGCAACCCATTCCATGCCTACATCAACGATGATCAATTCTGTGATTTTGTACATTATGTACTGGGGGCATTGGAACCAGCTCTCCTTCCAGAGAATTTTTCTCCCATCTGATGATAACCTCTTGGAAGTCACGACTTATTGCGGGTTGTGAACATAGAAATATGAGGATATTTCCTTGTCTTGTGTCAACCTCGTTAAAAAATGAAACCAAGGATATGAGGATAGTTCCTTTTCTTGTATCAACCTTGTTAAAAAATAAAACAAGGAATATGAGGATAGTTCCGGGTCTTATGTAAACATCATTAAAAAATGAAACAAAGGGTATGAGGATAGTTCATTGTCTTATGAGAACCTCATTAAAAAATGAAACAAGGAGTATTGAGCATAGTTCCTTGTCTTGTGTCAAGCTCGTTAAAAAATGAAACAAGGAATCTGAGCAGAGTTCCTTGTCTTGTGTCAATCTCATTAAAAAATGAAACAAGGTCCCCTGGAGCAAAGTTCCAATTCAAGTCTTTAATTAGATCTCGTAAAATCCCAGTCGATTCTTTCACTTGATCTTATAAACGAACCTTCATTCCATCCACATGATAGCAACGAGTAGTCTACTTAGGTGAATGTAATGAAGCTTGGGGAGCATGCACCTAGTGTTATAGTTAAGTTTCCCTATAAGTTATGTGAAGGGAATCACCCCATTCACCTTTGTCGCTATCTGGACGAAGCCAAAAAGGTGTTGGATAACCGTCCTTCTTCACTGCAACAACTTCCATCTGGTTACAGGAGACTCTCCCTTTCATCATGTTGGGAGCATGTAAACCAATCCAAGAATATTTTTTCGTTTTAAGCTTGTGTAAAAATGAAATTGAATCCAAGCATAGTTTTTCATTTCAAGCTTGTGTAAACATGAAACTGAATCCAAGCATAGTTCCCTATGGTTCAAGCTTGTGTAAAAATGAACCCAATTCCATTTTAACCCTCATGATTGCCATTTTATCAGCCTTTTCCATCAAATCAGCCTTGGTTTTTCTCCTTCCATTGTCACTATCTGCTTGGTTGATCATATGCTTTCACTTGGTTGTTTTACCCTTTTTAGGAATAATTGTAATGAGTGGTCTTATTATTTAGCCTCTTCATAGAAATCAACATGTTTTGAGAAGTTCCAACATCATTGGAACTAGTTTCTATCCTAGACACCACTCGTTCCTCAAAGTGGAGTCCTCTTTAAGCTCTTTTCAGACTCTTGAAACATGAAAAGATTTCCAAGCGCTTGTCCTTTTCAGCTCGTCAATGAATTGGAAGAGACATCTACTTAGTATAAGTTTAACCCTTTTTTAGGTTGAGATGGATTATTTACGAAAAAGGAATATGTTGACTAAAGATGGTCAATAGGTTCTCTCTCATATTGTCATGCTTTTTTGGGCTTGAGAGACAAATCTATGAAAAAGAACTTGTGGATTTTCCCTTTCGTCCCTTTCAGACTCTCTAAACATGAAAAGGGCCAAATTATCATTGTCGTTAAACTCATTAACACATCAAATAGCGACAAACTTGCCAACCATGACAAGACCGAGTTTCACCTTTGCTAGACTCGTAAAAACATCACATAGCGATGGATTCACCCGAAGGGTGGAATTATACAACAAGCATATGTTATCCTCCTCAAGATTTATAAAAAAATAAAGAGGTACTAGTCAGAAATGACAAGGGAAAATGGGAAAAATGGGTAAACCACTTTATGGTAGCAGGTCGCTCCTGAACATGACACTTTCACTTCATCTCCGTGGCTATTTGGGTTGGGTTATCTACTTGATGGTTATCATACCTATGGTCTATCACGCCATCCATCACTTTTGTTTTAGGTCAATGCTGCCAATTCATTCAGACTATTTGGGTTGGGTTATCTGCTTGATGGTTATCATACCGATGGTCTATCACGCCATCCATCACTTTGGTTTTGGGTCAATGCTGCTAGTTCGTTTAGTTTCTCTGATATGTTCCAGAGAAGTCACTCAGTTTGAAATTCATCCTTTGAAATACTCATAAACCTTTATTTTCATGACCCCCATTCCTGAACCTTGTGTCATCAGTGAAATTCTGTCTCCAAAAACATTACACTCGTTTCATGTCATTGATGTGGGCTACACCAAAAACCTCCTGGGATGAGTTGCCTCTTGCCGAAATCAGCGCATTATCCAATAAGTTAACTTAGAAACACCCTTCCAGTACCTTAAGGCTTGCATACATCAATGGCAGGTTTCTCACTTCTAGCGGTAGGTTGACATCAATGGCGTTTGACTGAAAGACTTTGTATGGTGTTCGAAATAAAATCATCCATTCACACCATGCAAAAATGTACTACAGTACCTGGAGGATCATTATCTTTATCGGTGATTTCTCTCACGTCTGTTAACTTACATCATCGGCTGGTAATTAGATGGTGTCTTACCATGTTTGACTTCATATCACATATTCACATGGTTAGACTCATACTTGAGCGAACGATTGAACGAGATAGAAGACCCGAGATCTAGTTTCATCCATACAGGCTGCGATTTCAGGAGTAATAAATCATATGCACAATGGAATTACATTGATGGTCATTCTGATCATGGGTCTATATCTATATACGACTATCTGTGTACATGTAATGAAATTTTATATGCTGAGCATGGGTATTCCTTCCCTCAAAAATTCATGAAAAAATAAAAAAATCATGATATATGTATTGTAATTGATGCAGGACACCTTCCACTTCGAAACCTCCTCATCACATCGTAAAGCATTTCATTCGACATTAACATTTTTTCGACTTCATGCTTTAGGGGGCAATTTTTACAAATCCATTTGGGCACATCACTCCCATCATCCATATCAATGTTTTAGGGCTCATAAAACCGTAATTTCAGTTGCTACATGCCCTAAACAAGTCACCCTTTTGAATTCCTCCTTCCCAGACAGTTTAAAGACTTGAATACATCCTAAAATGAACTCTAAAGGGACCAACGCAGGTAGGCCCATGAAAGGGTGCGCTACAGAGCAGTTGAGTCCATGTCAGGGTTCTCTGCAGAGCATTTAAGTCCTCTTTCACCTGCATTGGGCGAGATTGAGCGAAATCCACATAGGGTTTGGGGAATATTCTTATCTCTTTGAGTCATCTAGAAGTTTCCCTCACTTATCAACTGCTATGAGCTCGAAAATGGATGAGGAATGAGTTAAGATGCATCCTATCCTCTCATCCCTTCCTCCATGGAACTAATTCTAAGTATGGAACACCATTCAATACCCCCATTTATGACATAACCTCCTTCATCTTCCTATAAATTGAACACGCATCTAAGTGACCAAGGGCTGGACTATGTTTAATTATAAGGAGACAATGTTGCTATGAGAATTGACTTTGAGACAAGTATTGTTATGCTACAAGTTTGCCATGCTTTTGATGTGACATGGATGGGATCCAAGTTGGAGGAGTGAATTCGAATCAGACTTGATGGTTGTCTTTCCTTCTTCTATTCAATAAAGTATTTGAACCTTTTTCCCATATGCTTATCTTGCTATATGATTCTGTTGAAGCCCCGAAAATCGGGTCGACAACAAGGGGATACCCACCCGGTCCGGACCTTGGTTGGCAGCTCCTTATCCATTTGGTATAGCAGGTCCGACTGGGGATAATGGGACTAGTTTCCCAATCTAAGGGTGTGTGTGTGTGCAGAGTTGGGTGATGTTGATCTAAGAGTACTTAAAGCTAATTTAATTCAAACTTTTAAACTAACTCTATGCTATTGTAATCTAATGAGAAACAACACATCTAATCTACGCTAACCCGGGGTGTTTTTCTTCTATTATGCGATCTAAAGATATTTCAAACAATAACTGGTAATAAAGATCATTCAACTATCATAAGAATAGAAATCAATTAAGATAAACCACTTTGCATAAAAAGTTAGGAAAAATAGTTGTGAACAGCATATCGCATAATAAGTTATTCATATATTAAACATAAATACATGACTCCACCATACAGAAGTGCCAAATGGTAACTCATACATTCATGCAGTAACATATAAACAACTGCAAACTGTATATCACTTTAAGAATATAAGCAGAAATGGCCAAGAGATAAAAGTACCATTTATGACTAATCCTACTCATAAGCTTCAAGAAAAAACGATTTATCTCTACTTGTTCTAACATCTACTAAGAGTACAAAAGTGCAACATCAGTAGCAGACATTAAAATGCAAACATTAATAAACCTTGATCCATCCATTCATCAAAACCCCCTCCGAGGGTGCAAAAGTGCACGTTCTGAGGACAAGTTTTTTGACAAATTTCTGGACCCTTCTCTAAATGCATGAGAAGGGTTAAAATACAAATTCCTAATTCTAATAATAGTGTTTTTACAAAATTTAGGATGCAGTTTTCAAATGACCATCCTTTTTCTAATCTAATTTAAAAGAAAAAACAACATTCTAAAATAAGGCTACTTCTGAATTTGGTCTTTAAAGCTGCAAGTGTTCATCATGGGCTTGAGGAGAGTGGGCTGGCTGACTTCTACGCTGAGCTGGGCTGCGAAAACAGAATCTGTGAGAGCTGGCACTACTTTTTCGGCCACGTTTATGATGCATTTCACAGTCATACATTTGATCATATCCGTATATGGTAGAATTTTGGGCCTTACTGCTATCCAGTGAAGAAATGAACATGCTAGCTCCTCTAAGGACGCCTCAGAAGAGCGTTGTGAGCCCGCGACAGCAGCAACCTTCATTATTCTAGGATTCTCTTCTTCAAGAAGTCTGTACATGCTTTCCCATGTCGATATCCCTGCGTCTCTGTTACAGGTTGTGTCTGTATAAAAAGGCGCCATCTCCTTCGTCTTTTCCTTCACCTCAGAGCCTTGAGCTTTATTTTTCTTTCCCATTTCTTCCTGTGTTTGGCTTTGAATTGTCTTTAGTTCTTCGTTCCTGCAGATTACAAGTGAAATGGAAATGATTGATCAAGAAAGGTGATGGGAGAGTTTTAAATGCAACAGAGATATCAAATATGCCACCTTATGTGAAGTAATTCTTTACAAAAGCACGCGTCTTCATTCATTTAATATCTGACAACTAATTCCTTTACTTTCATTAAAAGTGCATGATCTTGAGTCAGATTATGGTAAGTGGCTTTTCTTTGAATGGCGTGCCCGAAGGATTCGTGATGAAGTGATTTATGATTTGCTTATGTAACATCGCAGATCACGCCATCGCAAATCGCACCATCACAGATCGCGCGAATATAATATCGCAAATCGCGCGATCGCAAATCGCACCATCGCAGATCACGCAAATATAATATCGCAGCGATCGCAACATCGCAGGTCGCAGAAATTTAATGTTTTCCGAATCTTGCTAGCTCATTTCTGCGATATGCGATCTTGCGATCGGTGTTATCGCAGATCGGTAAATCTTGAAGTTTTTTCCTTATGAGTATTACTTTATTGCAATGTGATATTATGCTTAACACGAGAGTCTTGCGCATACCGATATTATAGAGAAATGGAGGCATTTCCTATCTTTTTTACAATGCGGTTTTAAAGATATTTCCCTTATCGTAGACTTAGGTTAAAAATATTCAAAAGACCTTTCTAAGCTTACGATGGTAACCTTATTTTGAAGAAAGGAAACTCTTGCTTTTTTCTTTAAAATTTAACTAAGGGTCCCCATTCATTAGTATTTTGGAAAACACTTAAATGAACAAGGGGGGGTGTTGCTGGCCACAACAATTGGTGATTCACTTGGGAGAACCAGTTATCTCTGATCTTCTATTGAAGTTTTTCAAACTTCCGCAACAAAAAATTTTCTTAGAAAACTTAAACTTTATTATAAAAAGATAAAGCATATTATACTTCAAACTGTCAATGATATTTCGTTTCAACCTCTTTCTATTTTAATTACTTGTATCCTCAGCTTGTCCTTGCATTTACATCAGCCATTACTTGGTCTTGTAAAACATAAAATAAAGTTTCCCCTGTGTAGCAGCCTTTTAAATATGCTCCTTTGTCGCAGGTAGAGCCTCTGCTGCCAGCAGGCATCCATAGCCTCGACAAGGTTACCTATTACCCAGTAATGGTCCTTTATCCTACTTAAGGTTATTTACAACTTTTCATAGAAAAACCCATTTTGACACTTTTTCCTTTTTTATTCTCTAAAGAACAATGTCTTGGTTTGGTGGCCAAATTATGACATAGTCATTCACTTGATTTACACTTTTTCTAAACAGCTGGCTTGTGATGCGACCCCTTGTCTTTTGATTGCAACAATCTTGAGTCGTTGCCCTGTTTTGGTGGACAGTATTGGCAGAGTCAGCAAGTTATAATATCTGTGATCATGATAAGCCGGCTCGTGATGAGACCTCTTATTCTTTGAGGTATAGTGTTTTTTCGGATTGTTCCTCTGAATGCTGCGATTTCCTTTAGCAGGGAGGAAGTCAAATTTTCTTTCCTTAAGAAAGTTCTGGACGACAATAATAGAGTTTTTTGGAAATGGCTGTTTCTACAGAGAATCTTTATTTCATTATTGATACCTTTCATTGTACTGACATAAAACAATTTCTTCACTAAGATAGCTTTCTTCAAATTTCTTGGAGTTGAAACTAGTATCATATATGGGTTAAAGTTATATTGATAATAAAGATCAAGTTTCCAAAAGATTTGTTGTTCATAGAAGCAGAAATCTTGATAGAGAAAAGGTGTCTTTAGTAAATGTCAAATGTTGTTAACCATAGCAAATTTTATTATGGAGAAAAATATTTAACGAAATGAGAGGTAGACATTCCCTAGGGTTATGTACAGAATAGGGATAATCTCTTCTCTTATTTTGCCTACCAACTATTAAAAGTAAACCTAATAACCTAGCTAAATTACTCCTACTCCTATTCTAACTATATACAGAAAATTAACTAGGTGAAATGATATTTCCAGTGGAACCATCTCTTCATTTTTATTCCTACACGTATGTAACTTTCAAACATCAGTGTTAAGAACAAAATTTTTCTTGGACTGTTAATGTTGGATGTGGAATAAGAATGTGTAACTTCAGTTGGAATTCTGTCTAAAATCTCTTTCTCATGAAAACTTCTTTCCAACTGCATACCTATTGGATCATAAAAATCAGGATGAATTTCTGTTATGGATTGATGATCTCGTAATAGGAAAGATGACAAGCCAGGTTGTGAATATGATTTTTTAGTTTTAATGGCCTGTAACCTACTGTGCGTTGAAGTTGAGCTTTTAGAAATTTATTGTAAAATGAAAGTTTCCATATATGAATCACTAAATAAATCAATGAAGAATAGATGGAAATTTCTGGAAAGAGATTTATCAATTGGCGTGAATTTCCGACAAGTTTCGAAAGGTACTTTCCTTCGTTGATGGTGTTTTGGATGCCAAATAAGTTTTCTAAGGAAGTCTGATATTGATTGATCTTGGAATTGAAAAATTTCTATACTTCCTTGACACAGTTTAGCTTTCCAAAATGGTAGCACATCTTTCGAATGTTCTTTGATAAGGTGCTCAACATACCACAGTAATCTATCAAAAGTCTGAAAATTTAAAACACAATCCGATTTTGTACAAAATGAGTGCAAGTGAGAAAGAAAGAAATGGTTATCTGTACAAATAGTGTTACAGCACAACTGGGATTGACTTGGAATATCTTGTTTTTCACAAGAACTGGCCAGAATTATGGGATCCGAGCAATTTCAAATTTCGTCTTGTGAATCAGAAGACAAGTTATGATTGTGAACAGGCATGGGGGTTTCCTCATGATATGAATCATAGATCGGGGTATTGTCTTGGATAGTAAAATCATGCAAATGATCTTTTACTTTGAAATGAGGATTGACTGATATGATTTCTGAATTAGAATATCTCTCATTATCTGAGCTTTGTTGAGTTACTTGGGATAAATCAACAACATCATCGTTGTCAAAGTAGCTATCATAAATGATTTTACAGGTTTCCCTAGATTTCTCTTTTTCGTCATATATTTTCAGACAAGGAAGGTCAAGTGGTTCTTGTTTGAAAAGGATCAAAGGATGTTCTATAGATGTCTTTTTATCTTGAAAACCTAATGATGACTCATTTGAATAATCTTCGGTACTTTTTGAGATATCTTTAATATTGAGAGGGGAAAAATTATCATCACTAAAAACATCAGGATAAAGAGAGAAATGCGATTCTGGAACAATGCATTTGAAAATATCATCATGGAAAAATCTTTGTTCATCAGATTCATCATAGACATCGGGCTTTAGATCATACCTTTGTGTACTGATACTTTTTGAAAGAGAAATAGTTTTCTGTTCTAACCTTGGCATCTGCATTTGTTGATTTGCAACGATATTATCTGACCTTGTATCAAAGTCATCTCCTGGTTCCAAAGTAGGCTTTCCTCCAGCATTCTCACTTTTGTCTTCTTGCATTAGAGCATGCATGTCTCCTAGGCTTTGGGAACTTTCTTCATCATGGGTGATTTGTATATTCAAATTGGAATCCTCATTCACATTAGAAGAAAATGAGATAAATCTTGAACTAATTTCTGCTTGATCAGACATAGGAGGCAGGGAATACTCAGCATAATCCGAAGATTCTTCATCCATGAGTTCACTTTCAAGATCATACTTTAGACAATTAAGATGAAATCGCATATTAAAATCCCTAACAGATTCATCTTGTTTCCGTAGATAATCAATTTCATCATATACCTGGTCATAGTCATAACAATCAAATTCAAAAATGAAAGTCTTGACGAATTGGTCCCAGCTGTGAATTGATGCAACTGGGAGGGTTCTGCACCATTTTCTAGCTTCCGCCGTGAATGTAAGAGTAAAAATTCTGCATAAAACGCCTTCATCAATTCTTTGAATATACGAACTTGAAACTCTTTGAATAAATTGAAGAGCATGATTAAAAGCAGAAGAATTATTTTTACCATTGAATTTTACCTGAGACAAGAGTCTTACCACTTCAGGTGGAGTGTTGGAAGAGGTAGGAACATGGATGCAACTCCAAATGGGAAGTTTGTGAGCAGCCATCCAGATTCAGATGTTACAATTGAAAATCATTCCAACAGACACTATGCTCAAGCCCTCCTTCTAGCGCCAAATATGTTGAAGCCCCGAAAATCGGGTCGACAACAAGGGGGATACCCACCCGGCCCGCACCTTGGTTGGCAGCTCCTTAACCGTTTGGTATAGCGGGTCCGACTGGGGATAATGGGACCAGTTTCCTAATCTAAGGGTGTGTGTGTGTAGAGTTGGATGATGCTGATCTAAGAGTACTTAAAGCTAATTTAATTCAAACTTTTAAACTAACTCTATGCTATTGTAATCTAATGAGAAATAATACATCTAATCTACGCTAACCCGGGGTGTATTTCTTCTATTATGCGATCTAAAGAGATTTTAAACAATAACTGGTAATAAAGATCATTCAGCTATCATAAGAATAGAAATCAATTAAGATAAACCACTTTGCATAAAAAGTTAGGCAAAACAGTTGTGAACAGCATATCGCATAATAATTTATTCATATATTAAACATAAATACATGACTCCACCGTACAGAAGTGCCAAATGGTAACTCATACATTCATGCAGTAACATATAAACAACTAAAAATTGTATATCACTTTAAGAATATAAGCAGAAATGGCCAAGAGATAAAAGTACCATTTATGACTAATCCCACTCATAAGCTTCAAGCAAAAACGATTTATCTCTACTTGTTCTAACATCTACTAAGAGTACAAAAGTGCAACATCAGTAGCAGACATTAAAATGCAAACATTAATAAACCTTGATCCATCCATTCATCAAAACCCCCTCCGAGGGTGCAAAAGTGCATGTTCTAAGGACAAGTTTTTTGACAAATTTTTGGACCCTTCTCTAAATGCATGAGAAGGGTTAAAATACTACTTCCTAATTCTAATAATAGTGTTTTTACAAAATTTAGGATGCGGTTTTCAAATGACCGTCCTTTTTCTAATCTAATTTAAAAGAAAAAAACAACATTCTAAAATAAGGCTACTTCTGAATTTGGTCTTTAAAGCTGCAAGTGTTCATCATGGGCTTGAGGAGAGTCGGCTGGCTGACTTCTGCGCTGAGCTAGGCTGCGAAAACAGAATCTATGAGAGCTGGCACTACTTTTTCGGCCGCGTTTATGATGCATTTCACAGTCATCCATCTGATCATATCCGTATATGGTAGAATTTTGGGCCTTGCTGCTATCCGGTGAAGAAATGAACATGCTAGCTCCTCTAAGGACACCTCGGAAGAGCGTTGTGAGCCCGCGACAGCAGCAACCTTCATTATTCTAGGATTCTCTTCTTCAAGTAGTCTGTACGTGCTTTCCCATGTCGATATCCTTGCGTCTCTGTTACAGGCTGTGTCTGTATACAAAGGTGCCATCTCCTTCGTCTTTTCCTTCGCCTCAGAACCTTGAGCTTTATTTTTCTTTCCCATTTCTTCCTGCGTTTGGCTTTGAATTGTCTTTAGTTCTTCGTTCCTGCAGATTACGAGTGAAATGGAAATGACTGTTCAAGAAAGGTGATGGGAGAGTTTTAAATGCAACAAAGATATCAAATATGCCACCTTACGTGAAGTAATTCTTTACAAAAGCACGCGTCTTCATTTCATTTAATATCTGACAACTAATTCCTTTACTATCATTAAAAGCGCATGATCTTGAGTCAGATTATGGTAAGTGGCTTTTCTTTGAATGGCGTGCCCGAAGGATTCGTGATGAAGTGATTTATGATTTGCTTACGTAACATCGCAGATCGCGCCATCGCAAATCGCACCATCGCAGATCGCGCGATCGCAAATCGCACCATCGCAGATCGCGTGAATATAATATCGCAGCGATCGCAACATCGCAGGTCACAGAAGTTTAATGTTTGCCGAATCTTGCTAGCTCATTTCTGCGATATGCGATCTTGCGATCGGTGTTATCGCAGATCGGTAAATCTTGAATTTTTTTCCTTATGAGTATTACTTTATTGCGATGCGATATTAGGCTTAACACTAGAGTCTTGCGCATACCGATATTATAGAGAAATGGAGGCATTTCCCTTATCGTAGACTTAGGTTAAAAAGATTCAAAAGACCTTTCTAAGCTTACGATCATAACCTTATTTTGAAGAAAGGAAACTCTTGCTTTTTTCTCTAAAATTTAACTAAGGGTCCCCGACATAGTTGACGATGCTTAAGCCAAATATTCTACAATACTGTAGTTTTGGGCGGCACGTGCAGATTTATGTGTGCTATGCGACGAAGTGACCCTTTAGGGGGGGAAATTAAAAGGTTAGAAACTGATATACTATTCAAATTTTTTCACACCCAGTTATAGATCAAGCTTCACACCTTTTCAACTAGCTTATGGCCTCGAAGCAGTTTTACCAATTGAGTGCTAGATTCCTTCCTTACAAATCACCGTTAAACTCTTGCTTGGAACTACTGTCGAAGAAGAGTGCCTTCTATACCTAAATCAACTGGATGAAGCCCATCGAGATGATGAATTGGCACTCGAAGCCCACAAGCACTGGGTCAAAACCCAGTACGACAAAAAGGTGAAGCCTTGATCTTACCAAGAGGGAGATCTTGTTTTACTCTATGATAAAAAAACATGATCTCCTGGGGGTAGGAATACTTCAACCCTTATGGATCGGTCCATACTTCATTAAGAAAGCCCTCTCAAAAGGGGCATATGAACTTCAGGACTGGGAAGGAGTCCTGCTCACTGAGCCCTGAAATGGGCTCTATATGAAAAAGAATTATGCCTAGTACTGCACTAGGCATGTGCTTTGTAACTTTATGTATTTATAAGTTTTTCTTCTTTTTAGATGTGACTGGATTTTTTGGCATTTATTGAAGTATTTGTCTCATACATATTTCTCATAATGCAGATGCCTTCATTACCCTTAAAATACATAGGATATGCGGATGGTGCCACTCGTCACACATGACACATTGTGTCAACAACCTAGGTCATTTACACACCTGAGTTGGAACTGTTTTGTTCTGGGGGAGTCTTTCTTGGTACTGCCACCAACAATATTGCTGAGTACATGTCTGTAACTTTGCACTGAAGTGTCATCAAGGGAAATCTACAATATGGTGGTCAGGTTAGACTCTCAGCTTGTTTTTATGCAATTTAAAAATCATTATCACGTTCGTAATCCAATCTTGTTATGTAATTATTTAAGGGTACAACTCTTGGAACGTCAATTTGAAGTTATCACATATGAACACATTCATAGAGAATTTAATACAGTTGCTGATTCATTAGAAAACTATGTGTTTGTTGTCTTGTTAGGGCCTGACCTAGGTTCAGAAGTGATTTAACGAAAAAAATCTCGAAACTATCGGCCCTTTCAGCAAAAGTCCACGGAGCGCAGACTGAGGCCTCACCTGAGGTAGTATGGGAGAGTGTTGGAACCAGGTTTCTGCACCCTAGGTATATCTTGATGAAGTCTGGGAAGTTCACGAACTGATCCTACGTTCTTTTGTTGCTCCGTGCAACTGTCTAACCTTTGTGTAGCTCTATAAAGAGTGCGAGGAGGTGCTATCTAGATCCTTTATCCTTATTGTGTTATTATTATAGATCTGACTTAATTTTGTGGGCCTAGTATCATTATTAATCATTCAACATTCATAACAAGTGCATGCAATCATAAGCTGTAAGGAGATGCATAAACATATAACAGAAGCATAAACATACAGATCTATGAATAGATGCACAAAATTTCAGAATCATCTTAGATTTTATTGAACTTTTGTTCCTTTACAATCCCAACTCCACTTTGCGCACTCAGCTGCAAGGGTCCATGCACATAGCTGTAGACTCTACCAGGCCTCTGCGCACACAACTGCAGAGCCTCTTCCTACTCCTACAACCCAAGACTCGGACTTACAGACTTAGAGCGAATATGGCATTCAAAAACCCATATCACTTAAGATCACATCTAAAGCTGCCTTCTACACTTAGAGCTTCGCTCTATCTATACATTCCCATGGTCTGCAGACCATGGGTAGGTGACACACTCTATATTAAATTACAATACTTTAGGGCAGACAACCCTAGACTCTCACGCTCCGTGCTCACATTTTGCAGGGTCCTACATTATATTTGACCAAAATTTACAAGCCCCAAAAACCTGCTATGGGGGCATCCACTGCCCAACAGGCCCCCAACACAATCAACATGACTCATCCCGAGTCACTCGATTGGTGCAGTGATATTTTCTTGGAGTCCATCCAGCAACTCCTACACTTCGCGGACATTTGCCACACATTCCTCCGTTGTCCGCTGTATCAATTGTGCGCAACTCTCTGATGCATCGTTGTTAGTGGCACCCTCTTGCCTTTGCGCATATGTATCCTGCATCTGGGCCAGCTTCCTCTCAATCATGACGGTGACCGTGAATGCTTCCTCGAGCCAATGTTGGATGCATGCTTTAAGCCCTACTTCTTTCTGGCGTGCAGCGTCCACCTGTTCTTTAAGAGCCTGGGCCTCCCTCATCTTGGCCAACTGTTGAGTAATAGCGATAGTCTACGTAGTCCCCCGGATATTTTCATAGGCCTAATGCAACTCTCGTTCTTCTGTTTCTAACTGTTGTAGCATTGGATCCTCTTAAAGTGAAGTAAGCGTGAAGAGGGACTCGTCTAACAATCCCACACAGTCCTGTACAGCGTGCTCTATCACTTCTAACCCCAATTGAATGGCGCGGTGGCACTATGCTCTAACTTCCAGGGGTGTAGAGGGCTGCGCCTTCAATCGTAGCTTCACGATCTACAAGTTCAGCTCCAACAAAACCTTCGTGGCCTCCTCCTGGGTCTTCCAGACTCCAATTGCCAGGTGGTGAATATTTTCCACTATGGGGAGTTCCGCCGGCATGGCCAACTATAGAATGCTACTAAGGCCTCCTCTACTGCTTGTTCTAATCCCTGGTGTTGTGCGACCAGGTTATCGTGTTGCAGGCTGAGCTATTCTAAATTTACCTTTTGTTAGCTCAAGACTTGGAGAGCGCAGCCCCCCCTGGTGCGAAGCTCAGTTGTTACCCCATCCTGCAGTCGGTATAGGGTTTCTCTAGGAAGGGAGGCCAAATTCAACCCCCAGCCCCTCATTTCACCTTCAGCTTCTACTAAGACAATGCCTTTTGGTAACACAAAAGTATTTGTTGTGTAGCCATGCAACATTTGCTCAGCTTTGGATGCACCTTCCGCAAGGTGTAGTGTCATCACTCCTAGGGGTTGCACTTGTAATGCCTGCAACTGCGCTCTGAGCACCCCCAACACAGTTGTCTTCTCCTTCGTTAAATCCTCCACAGCATCCTTAGTGGCCTCGTGAACTTATTCACTACTATCAAGAAGGTCTCCCCCCAAGGTCTACATTATCTTTGTCTTTTTGCATGCGGTTGGCTGCTCTAAAAGGCGTGGCCTCTTGAGTTAGGTCAATTTTGTTGTAAGGTCTGTGCATTCCTATGTCTTCACCTCCCCCTGTATGTCCTACTCCATGGACATTTCCTGATCTTCCTTAGTCTCTTCGGTAGGCGCGGTTATGATTTCTGCCATCTGCATTATTATTGCTACCTTAGTCGCCTTCCGCTACGTGGCCGCTTCCTGTTCCTGGCATTTTCTCTCCGCCAACTTCGTGATGTGCAGCTTGGTCTCCCTCTTTCGCTGTTGTTCTGCCATATTTTCCAGTTCTGCCAGGTCCGGGATGTGCCACTCTGGAGACCATGATGCCATCACGTTGAATATTGCATCATCTGTTGCAATGAATGGTAACTTTACCCATGCTCAATATGGATCCTTACACGCTCAGATATACAGGTTATGCATATCCACCTTGAATTCGGTCGTGCTTTCCAAACTGTTGTTTGCTATTGCGGATAATTGTGACCTGCGGTTAATCCATGTTCAGATGCTTCCCTCCATGAACACCCAAAACACCTTAACTTCATGAACCCTCATTGTGTATTTCATCACCTAGAGCAAGGTGTACCTCGTGGCTTTGGGTAGGTTCTTCTCAATGGTGGGAAACTGGGTGTCCCCTGGCAACTCCCCTGCAACCAACAGGATGGATAAGAGAAACCACATGTAGTGGAAGGTCTTACCCTACTCTTGGGCCTCTCTACAATTTGTCAAAAATTCATCACAAAGAAACTGCACCTAGTTGAACTGGACCCCCTCTGCACACTACTCCACCAATGCAATTACAAATGATGGCACCTCATCTGCAAGGAATTTCCTCGTGAGCTTGCGATTCAGTAGATGGGTGGTGATACACACCCCTTTGTCCTTGATGCTTGCTATTACATACCCTCGCTTCCTCTTCTCCAACTTATATTTGGCCTTCATAGCTTCCGTGAGGGCCAAGTCACTGCTATTTCCTGCTATGGTTATGGGATTGCTTCCTTTGATGGGCAGCCGAGAAATCCAATGAATTAAATCGATCATGATGGGAATCATCTCCTCCAGCCATAGATACCCATCATGTACTACACACAGTAGCTGTCGGATGACGAAATTGTGATGGGCACGTGGTGGTAGTGGGGTATCCACTGCAGATGTAGTAACCCAACCTTCTCCACACCGCCTAACCATTTCTGCTACAATAATTCCTCCACGGCCAGCTGTGGGAACTTCTCATTGTCCATGAGGTCCCAATATTTGAACTTTATATCAGGCACCCATCCCAGCGGCAGACCGTCAAACCTTATTTCGTCCGGAAGAAGTGGGGTCTGGAGTGCACTCTTCGTGGCCTCCATATCCTTTGGTATCTTGGCTGTCCCTTTCCACGGGGGGATGTAGGGGGGTAACTTTATCACTGAAGGTACTTGGGAAACATTCTCCACCTTATCATCCTGTGCCTCAATTTGGGCAATTAGGGCTTGCAAATCTTCCTCCTCCTCCTCTGTTTCAACAGTGACAACTTTGCCCTTCTCTGTCATTGACAGTTTACTAACTCGTGGGTTCTGTTGTGATACCTATACTGGCCCCATTGTCTACTTGTCTTCCATGGTCACAACGTGTGTGGGGACTTTGGAACCTCTAGTGCCTCTGCTACCTCTCCAGGCTCCTCCTAGGTCACACGGGGCTCTGGGTTAACTTTCACGAATCGCACTCTGGTTCTCATAGCTCTCATCATTTTTGAACTGGATTTGGTCGGTCACATACTCATGGGTGGCAAGGTAGCTTAGTTCTTAATGCTCTATATTGGCTCAAATCTCAACCAACCAAGTGCTTCTTCAAGGCTAACTCAAGGGATTTTATAGTAATGTAAGAATTTGAATTCGACCATTCCCTCCACTTCTGAGTCATTAATACCTTCTTGGGGATAGATCATCCAGAATCTAGCTCTTAATTCCTGTCTTAATGGCATGCCGCCCACTCCTTTCTGCCTTAAATTGGACCTCTTGTCATGAACAGTGATATCAACAGTCACCTCCCAGCCTACCCACGTAGCGTTACAGCCCCTTGCGTGTGATCGTGACCCCTGTGACCTATGGGCCCTGCGCGGAACCTCCTTTCCGCGCAACTCTCCTGCAGTCTCATTTATAGTCCCACGCCTTCTTTCAACCTCTTGGAGCACTGAGACTGTGCTTCCTACAGATAGTCAGGTGGTCATACCCTCGATGCGAGGCTTCAATTTTTCTGCTAACCTGGGTTGCGGGCACCCTTCAAATACCCTTGCATCCGGTAGTGAATCACGTTCTTCTTTGTATGGTACACTCCCCTATTTAGTAAGGTGTGGTCACAACCATGATAGCAGGGTCGCAACTCTTTCTAATGTAGTAGTAGGGTTGACTAGACTTGGTCCCATCATGTTTAGTTTCTCATGGCCCACTTTCATGACTTTGGTTTCCACTTCACTGTTTTCTTCGTCCAATGTCACACTTTTCTTCCTTAGTCGTTCCCACTCTTCGTTAAGTTCGCGAATTTTCAAGCTCCCTCGCTGAATGGCTTCTTGTAACTGCCTAATTCCTTTACCCAAGTCCTCGTGTCCTCTCCGAACTACGAGAGCTGTGGTCTGGAGATTCTTCTTTGTCCTCTTGGTTTCATCTATTCTTGTTAGTGTTGGGGTCATTTCCATGCTCCAGTTTTTTCTTATGGTCCTATAGGCCCATCAAACCACTGGTACGCGGAGGTCCCAGTCGGTTTGGCTCATTTGGTGAACTCTATTCATGACTCTGCATATATTTTTAAATTCTTCGTTGTGGACTATTTGTCTAGTGCCTCGCCTTCCCTACTAGCACATTGGGTTTTGATTTTCAATCCTTAGTCTAGGAGGTGTTTGCACAGCACACATCTGTACCCATCGACATAGGTGGGTGTGCAAACTACTTCATCCTAGCTGTCCATCTCACGTTTGATGCTGGGGACTTCCAAACTATAAGCACATCCATCTTTTGCATTCATGCTAGTTCCCCATAGTCTTCTACTATGTACCCAACCATCATGTGGGTGTCGCGCACAATGCCTATTCCAGTGCATTGTACCACTGCTGTTCTGGTACTGCACTTTCAAAGTTGTCTAAGAATTCATCCACTCCTGTAATCCCATCATACGTTGATAGTTCCCTTGCTTCGGTCTTCATGCACCGCGATCTAATCATCATGTTGCAATTCAGCATTGTCACTTCGTGCAACCGATTCTGCCAGTGTTCTATTTCTTCATATAAATTTGAAGTACAAGAACTGTTTCACTACCATGAGATTATCCCATCTTTAGTCGGATTCACTCAATCCTAGTCTTGTGTCGTTATCTGGTAAATGCAATCCATATCATCGTCGCTATCATCATCGTGCACTGGTTCAGTGTAGTGCGCTCCTTCGGCTGGATCTAGCGGAACTACTATGTGTAGAGACTTTTTTCTGAAATATCATCTTCCACTTCTTCAAGTTGATGACTCCATTCATATCAGTGGCCTAGTCTATTCCTAGCAACACGGGTTAAGGTTGCTATCATCAACAATCTCTATTACCTCAAAGTTTCTCTGTGTGTTCATGCCTTCGATATTAACGATTACCCCCAGAAACCTCCCCACGGGTAAAATATTTTGTTGGTTCGCCATTCGTAATTGAATAGGGGACCACTACAACATGGGCTTGCCCATACGTTCACATGTCTATTTTGGTAACACATTCACGTCGAACCCGAGGTATAGGATTACCTGGTCCATTTCATATTCACCAATCTGCGCAGTTAATCTCATCTCCCTCTTGGTGCGCAATGTATGCTTTCCTAGTTTCTAGATTACGCACGGTTCACCTGACCTCGTGCACCTAGTGATCAACTCTTGTAGTCCCTTAACTACCTTATTATTGCAGAGAAGCTTCATGCATGTCTCTAAAAAGGTAGTGAGAGTAGAAGGATCCATCCCTGGCTCTAGTTGATCCTTACTACCTGAAGTAGAGGCCTTCGCAAATCTCTTTGTAACTTCCATGAACATCTCTTTTGTGCATTCTAGGTCAAACTCAGGTTCCTTTGTAGGAGCTTTGCGAACCCATGCATCTTCCTTGGGCTTCTTCCGCTTATCTTCCCATGTGGTTGCACAGCTTCTGAGCACCATGTTCACATTGGGGTCTTCTTCGTGCGGTTCAGACCTCATCATTTGAATATTCTGCATCGGATTAGGCTGAAGTACCCCTTTCTCGCACATCTGTGCGATCAACATAGGACAATCTACTACTTCATGATCAAACTGAGAATAGTACGAACAATATATTCTCATTGGGTTGGTACAATCATGAGCGTAGTTCCCCAGTCCTCTACAATTGTAACAGATTAATTGTCCTTGGCCCCTTCCTGGCCCCATTCCTCCTCATCCTTGACCTTGGCCCTGAAATCCAGCACGCGCCATCCTTGTAGATAGGTTGAGGCCTCGCATTTCTATTTGCATTCTATAGGTTGGGGTCCACTCCATCATCAACCTGTAGCTACGACATGTACGCTCGTCGTGGCCCACCAACCTACAAAAATTACAAAACAGCTACTGTGGAGTCTGTGTATACTTCTACAACAGATGACAATTGTCTGTTGTTTGTTTTCCTCCTATTTGACAAATTGCACACCATAGCGGGGGTGTCGCACTCGGCCCTACTTGTGCCTCCGGTCTCAATGGCATTTTCCCCCCTCCTACCAAGTAGTTCGTGAATACCGGACAGTGATCCTTATCGTGGCCCTAGCATTTACATTTTATACACCACACTTCCTTGCACGCCTACAGCCATGGTGCCCTATCCTGCTTCAAGCTCTCCATTTCTAGGCAGAGAGTCTGAAGCTGCACGTGGATCTATTGAACTCCCAATCCTAGATCCTGTATCAGTGTTTCATGCAACCTTATTTCCATTTCCAATGCTTTTGCATGGGTTGAAATCTTTTGCTGTGACAGCGCCATCCTTAGGTATGGTGTCAAACATGCCACAAACCAGGCACAGTGTTGTGCATCTGTTAGCATCATATTAGCCTCGTGGATCATACTCTTCAGTCTCTAATATAGATCCCAGGGGGTCTCACCTAGATGCATCACGATCTCTTTAAATCCGATGATTGACTGTGTCTTTGATTTCGGCCGGCTAAATTCTTTGTTCAACGCATCCTGGATCTTCGCTATTCCTACATTTGGGTCATCATTCGAGTGCTTGATATACCATGTCAGCCCACGATCCTATAGCGCGCTTACCAATGTGGCCTTCTTAATGTTATCAACTGTGACCCCTTGTGCTTCCCACACTATACTTACCACAAACCAAAATTGGTACAGATCCTCATTCCCTACTCCTCTGAATACAAGTAGCTTAATCGCGCTCGCCATGCTCAACTACTGGTTTGGTGGAAGTGGTGTGGGTGAAGATGGAGGCGAAGGAGGTGAAGCGAGTGGTGGCATAAGTAGAGATGGTAACTACGGAATGCACTGCCTTATCAAACTGACCACACTCCTTGGAGAAACCTGAGCGTGCTCTTCCTCGCTTGCATGCGGAGGTGAAATTAAAGGACTATTTTCTAACCCTTCGATACCTTTGTAGACCTTTCTGCTTTGCGTCGTTCCAACCATTAATTTATTTGCAACACCCGTTTTTCACATAATAGCATCTTAATCCAGGTATTCAAAGATTTTATGTACTTACCTCACGGTCCCTTGAGAAAATTTCTTTCTACTTCATTGTAGCTTATAGTTGTGTCAATTGTAAATTTAGTGATAAAAAATCTATTATCCGGTCGAGACAATGTTCTACGGCCTGCGCGATCTTATCTTTTGATGCCTCTAGTCTACTCACTAACTTCGGATTCCACACTATTGATTGATCTAGCTTATACCTTCGCTGGCTATCGGCTAAAGTCGTGATCCAATCATATAGCTCTAAAGAGAAGGAGGCAAAGAATATCTTGTGGCTCTCTGTATATAAATAGCGATTCAGCCACCTCTTCTCAGATATCTGTGGAGTTTTGTTTTCCTGTGTCACGAAATCGTGAATCTTTTGATCCAACCAATCTTCAATTTCCTTCTTTGTAGGGTTCCAGTGTTCTGACATTAGACATCCCTTAGGCAGATCCCAGTCCTGGCAATGGAGCCATTTGTTGGCTTGTTGGGGCCTGACCCAAGTTCAGAAGTGATTTAGCCAAACAAATCCCGAAACTACTGGCCCTTTCGGCAATAGTTCGTGGAGGGCAAACTGAGGTCTCACCCGAGGTAGTATGGAAGGGTGCTGGAACTAGGTTTCCACACCCTAGGGATGTCTTGATGAAGTCTGGGAAGTTCATGAACCAATCCTACATGCTTTCGCTACTCCGTGCAGCTGTCTGACCTTTGCATAGCTTCGTAAAGAGCGTGAGGAGGCACTGTCTAGATCCTTTATCCTTACTGTGTTATTATTATAGATCTAACTTAATTTTGTGGGCCTAGTATCCTTATTAATAATTCATCATTCATAACAAGTGTATGCAATCATAAATACTAAGGAGATTCATAAACATATAACAGAAGCATAAACATACAGATCTGCGAATAGATGCACAACATTTCAGAATCAACTTAGCTTTTATTAAACTTATGTTCCTTTACAATTCCAAATCTGCCTTCCGCACTCAGTTACAAGGGTCCACACACACAGCTGCGGACTCCACCAGGCCTCTGTGAAAATAGCTGTATAGCCTCTTCCTACTCCTACAACCCAAGACTCAGACTTATAGACTCAAAGTGAATATCACATTCAAAAACCCATATCACTTAAGATCACATCTAAAGCTGCCTACTACACATAGAGCCTCACTCTATTTATACATTCCCATGGTCCAAAAACCATGGGTAGGTTAACACATTCTATATTAAATTACAATACTTTAGGGCAAACAACCCTAGACTCTCGCGCTCCGTGCCCGCATTTTGCGGGGTCTTACATAATATTTGACCAAAATTCATGGTACAAGCCCAAAAAATCTGCTATGGGGGAATCCGCTGCCCAACAATGTTAGATTGGCATTTGTCTCATTCACTATAGAAATATGTATGAAAGTAAATATTTACAGAGTTAAAAATTTACAAAAACATTTAAAAAAAATTACATCATTAAATACCAATATATATATATATATATATATATATATATATATATATATATATATATATATATATATATATATATCGAATCTAGTCTTTTATATCAAAATATTCCAAAATTTGGGTGTTTTAAGTACAAAATGGCTACTAATCCTAGCTATAAACAACCGCTGGCTATACCAAAGCATCTACTAATAGAGCCTATTGCTCATGAAATAATAACACTATTCTAGCTATCCTCCAAAGAGGAACCAGAACCCGCTCAGGCACACCGACTGTGTGCCACTTCATATGAGTGGGGATCTCCCTCATAGGAAGGGGGGCACACCCATGCTCAGGCCCTCCAGGTTTGTTGGAACTCGCAAAGACTACCAGCATCACCCTCCCCCCCGTGAAGTAGTTTGCCTCCCCGCCTCACTTAGTGAGGTTTGCCTGCAAGTCGTACCGGTGCCACATTTGTTTCAATCAAAAAGCTTCATGTCAGTACTTGTTGACCCATAAAATCAACAAAAACATAACATAAATATTCAAAAGCTTAAAAATACTTTAAGTACTCTCAAAATCATTCTTACCTTGAGGCCCCCAGTTGGTCCTAGGAGTCAACATCAAGTCAGGGTCTCTCGTGAAGTCCATGGGCTCATAGGCATAGTTGTTAATCATCACAATCTGGCCACTAAGCCATTCGAAGAAATATTATTCGAAAAAGTGTCGGATAGATCCTCCTCCTATGCCAGTATCAAGTAATGCCCAACACCCCTATCTCGACTACCTCAGATCAAGGGGACCTAAGCTCATCTGCGGGTGCATAACAGGTACCCTCTCAAGTATTAATGAGACAATGAGAGTGCCATACCAAAAACTCTGTTGTGTTTGAGTCTTGCATGCGATCAATTCTGCCTTCAACTCATGAAGCACTGCTTCGTACCAGTTGAACATATAAGGCTAGACACAGTCAACTATTAGCAACAATTGGGCCTTTATTGCAACATGGGGACTCTTTGACCCCACCAAACGCATAATAAACCATAAAATGGCCCTCATAGATCTGTACCTAATCCTCTCTATAGGGACTCTATTGCTGATGAGTCCACTCTCAGGGATAGAGTAAGCTTGTACTAGCTCTAGGGTGGATCGAGGATCAAGCCTACCCCTGGTCAGCTCTACTTGTGCTCCTCTGCACGACAAACTGGTCAAAAAGTATATATCGAATCATATATATACCAAAAGGCCAAGGTGCCTAAGAACATTAACGAGAGAAAGGTCACCTTGTACACACCTCTACTACTGGACAAGATTGTTTTTGAAGGACCACACTTGGGGAAAATTCCAATGTGAAATTGGAGGACTGGGACATAGCTGACACTAAGTGATTCCCTAAATTGGCAATAGACCAACTGATGCACTGCATCCTCCATAAGACCACTGAGATGACCATGTTGGAACCGTGGAAGTGTATCAAAGGCATGGATAAGGTAAGCCTGCTCAACCTACTATGGGTTCTGCACTATAACCGTACACCCATTACCTTGTTGGTAATCAAGCAGTTGTTATTCTTGGTACATGATGGGTGTCTGTGACTGGAGGAGCTAATGCCCATCACTAATAGACTGATCCATAGAATCATGAGGCTGCCATATTTAGGGGACAATCCGGCTATGTTTTTTGGTGGAAAGGGGGTGAACTGGCCCTTGTAGAGGCCATGAAGAAGAAATTCAGATTAGTGAAGAAGCCACGTGATTGTGCGATTACAAGTATTTTTGACCTTGCGGTCAAAGTGGCCACACAAATATTGGCAGGGAAGGTCATGCAAAAGCATCGCTCCGATGAAGTACCAGCGCCTGTCATAGCTCTAGCAGCCCAATGCGTGGAGGGTGTTCATTTTAATTAGGTGCGATACCTCTGTGGTGAGTTCCTCATGAACTTCCACGAGGCGCAACATCTCAGTAAGACCTTCCACTATGCGTGGCTCTTACTATCCATCGTGCTAGGAGCCTGGGAGCTACCCTAAGACAACCAATTTCCCTTGGTTGCGCCAGACCTACTTGAGGCCACGAAGTACGCTTCGCTATGGCTGACTAAGGATCCTCAGTGGATCAAGGATAGTAAGATCTTTTGGATCTTGATGGAGATGAATGTGCACATGGCCATCAACCAAAATCCGCAGTTGTCACCTATTGTCTTTGATAAATTGTAGTCATACGCAGAATTTAAGGCTAATTTCCACCATGTATCCATAAGGGCATGGAAGGACCCCAAGAAGAAGTGGCATGACTTTCCCTACTTGGCGACAGATGATGCGATTCAAGCGGTTATTAACAGCTGGCTGGCAGAATGGTGCACTGCCTCAGACTTAATGGTGGGATCCAGTAGGATAGCCACACAGTGGAAGAGGGATGAAGCCAAGCTCAAGATGGAGCAGCAAGCTAAGAAAAGGAGAAAGGCAGCTAAGGATAAGGCTAAGGTAGAACACGTTGCCACACAGGAGATAGGCGGAAAGGCAGGAGGAGAGGAGTGTGGCTTTGGAAACGAGAAGTCTCCCGCTCGAGAAGAAGAGTAAGAAGAGGACGATTAGATAGAGTAGGGAGGAGTGGACTCATAGATGCCTTCGTTCCTTATCAAGCATCCAAGGGGACAAGAAAAAGTAGGGTTGCAGAAGAATTCCAAGGCCAACAAGATGTCCATGGACCCAATCACCCTAACAAAGGGGGATCTAAACGACATTGGAGAAACAGTGTGGGATGCCACTGCGGAACTATTGTAGCAGTTTGAGCAATAGTAGAAGCAGGCATTAGGGACCATTTAGGAGAATCTTCAAGAGCTACAGATTTGGGCATCACAGACTGGTGCGACATCCACTAATTCGGCCAATTTGTACTTCAGAAGCCGCTCGAATGCTGCATGTGAAGGACTCCCAAACCATAGTGCTCCCAGATGGAGCACTGACGATAGAGACTAAAGCTGACAGGCCCACTGTCAGCTTACTCAAGGGAGTAGGGCTGAACTTGGTAGAACTTCCTAGCAAGGCACTCCACCTGCTACTGGATCGTGTGATCACAGAACTGAGGGCCTACAAACAACATGCTTTACAGGTGATCAATGAGAAGAAGATCAATAATACTCAAATTGGTTTATAGCGAGACTCCGCCATCACCTCCATGATGACACTCACTCACACTGATTAATGCATGATTAAGGCCGTGAAGGAAGCATGCTGAATGGTCCTGGAGTTGGCCATTCCTGTGGATGAGCTGGTAGATGTGTGCGTTCACAATCTCGCTATGGGGTTGTGTGACACCCGCACAGAATTGGCAAAGTTTAAGCTAGAGCTAAACCTCCAAATTTTAGAATTATAGTTGAGGGTCGAGACTTCAACTCCACTGGAAGTCAAGGAGTAACACATGACTTCTATAACATAGTCAATAGCAGTAGTAGAAAGTGCAGTGGTAGATTGCATAATGTTTTTCGAATAGTCATTCGAAGCACTAAACAACCTACAAGAAGACCCTACTATGCAGAGGTTGGAAAGAGAGGCGTGAGAGCTACAGAAGCGCTACGATGAGGTAAAAGGAACAATGCGTACTGTTTCCCTCACACAGAGACTTGTGAAGCTATAGGAGGCCAAGGCATTGAAGGACTAGGTAGATGCAGCTCAGCAGAAAGAGGAAGTGCTGAAGGTGTGCATAAAGCCTCGAAGGTATTGAAGGACAGAAGAGAAGGAACATTGATAAGCCCTAAAAGCTTATCGATCTACATGAAGGTAGGATCAGGAAGTATAGATCGACATCACAACCATTCAGGGTGCAGAAACTTGGTTCCTGCAACCCCTTTCTGGCTTGATGGGCCCTGACCCAGGTTCAGTGTTAGTTAGCCAAACAAATCCCTACACTACCGGCCTTTTCGGCATCAACGCGCAGAGCATGGACTGAAGTCTCACCCGAAGCAGTATAGGGGGTTGCAGGGACCAAGTTTCTCCACCCTAAGTTTGTCATGATGTCGATCTATACTTCCTGATCCTACCTTCATGCAAATCGATAAAATTTTAGGGCTTATCGATGTGCCTTCTCTTCCGTCCTTCAGTACCTCCGCGAAGGTACCCAACTGATCTTCGTGCAACCCTAACCCAAGGTCTAGGAACTTACATGCCTCTATGACTATGTTACTGTATAAGTTCCTAAGTTATCTTCCCGTAATCCTTTATTCTTGCTTGCGTTCAATTAACATATATAATTGAATACCTTCGCACATTAAATAAGCATTATAATGTAAACCCAGATCATATCATAATATAATTAAATGCATTAAACAAAGACAAAGTACACATTAATTTGCATAATACCTCTCTTTATTGATATCTCAAGTTCAGTACACACTCTATCCACCCTGCATACATAGTTACAGGGGTCTGCACACACAGCTGCAGACTTACACCCTAGGCCTCTACGCACTCAGCTGCAAAGCCTCTACCTACGCTAAGACCCAAGAACACTTGGAACTTCTTACCCAAAATGCTTCTTCTACTGCTATCTCCCTCTTAGACTCTTCTGAGACTCCCTTTTTATACAATCCCATGGTCTGCGGACCATGGATAGATCTTTACAGCTGACATGAGACTTTACAAAATAAGGGCAGACAACGCTTTGACATCTTCGCGCTCCACAACCACAAAATGTAGAGACTTTACATATTTATTACAAAATTTGGGCCTTCTACCCCAAAACATGGGCTTTTATCCCCAAAACTACGTCTTGGGGGAACCCGTTCCCACCAGGCCCCCAACACAAACATGGCGACTCACCCTCGATTCACTCTACAGGTGCAAAGATCTTGCTGCGAAGACCCCCTAGCTCGACCTACCTCAGTGGTGTACTGCGTGACCACCTACTTTATTTCCTCTACCAGCAACTCTATTGCTAGCCCTACAATGTCAGCTTGAAGCTTCTGGTGAGTCTCCTATAGACTAGCCAGCTTGCCTTCAATGGAGGTTGTGATCATGTAGGCCTCATCTAACCAAGGCTGCAAGCGTGCCTTAAACACTACCTCTTTGTGCTAAGTTGCATCTACCTAATGTTGGGTGTGGAGCCCGATTATCTTCTATATTCAAAGGTCTATGCCAGATGTATACCCCAGGAAGACTGTACACCCTCCACGTAGGGCAGTGTGGGGGGACTTGTCCCCCTTGAGGGGGTCTGGGGGCCAACGGTAAAATTGATGTAAAATTGCCTTGTAAAAGTATAGTAATTTCTAGTCAATCTAGGCCATTAATTAGGCTGTTAATGTAGAAGTTATGTTTAATTTATGGTTTTTTTCCCTAGAAGGCAACCCCTCACTATATATGATGGAATTGTATTACATATATGTAGATCTATATTCTGAGTGAAGAAGAGAGAGGAGATTGGGAGAGAAGAGGGTGTTATAGCGGATCTATTGTAGGTTGTATCTATTCAATTTGCTGGATAATATAATAAAAGAAGGACTGGTTGTTTCTCCATGGATGTAGCCCAAACTGGGTGAACCACATATATCTTTGTTTCTCTTGTTTTATGTGTTTCCTATGTTTGTATTTATGAAATCTTTTATGTGTTCCATTTCTCTGTAATATATAATTTTATAACACCTGATCCTTCAATGCCTTAGTCTCTGGTGGGCTCCAGTATTGTAGCAATAATGCTACAACTCCTGGAGCTTCCTTCTCTAATTTTATCAACCCGGTAGTTCGTAACAAACTTGGAAGCGACGGTGCTGTATGCACAAGTACTAGCTCTTGTCGTAGCTGGCACTTGGTCAGCTGGCACAAGTCCGCTAGGGCTCAAGCCAACTTCTATGAGTTCTCAGAAGAAGCTTTTTAACCGAGGAATGAAAGCTATCTCAAAGGAGATTAACCTACTGCAGGAAGAAACTGAAAGCCAACAAGGAATGAAAACCATAGCAAACCCTAATTCTACCAGCTAGTCCTACTGATGTAAAGGTGGGAATGCAAACTATTGAAAGAGGTGCCATTACTTCTAGGAAGGTGAGATTCATGTGTCTAGACTACTTTGATCTAAAGAAAGCATATTTTTGCATTTTTGTTCAAGTTGTTGGAATTATTATGTGTGTTCTTCTAACTGGGTCTTGACTGTGCAGGGATAGATCAAGGAGGAAAATGCTTGGAGAAGGTCAGGAAGGCTAAGAGAGGGTCTAAGGGATCCCTAGAATCCTTTCAGAGAAGTTCATAAAGTTCATATGCTTGGCAACCGTGCTTACAAGCTTCTACAGGAAGTCTGCAGGGGTTCCACAGGATGTTCAGAATTTCTACAGGAAGTCTGTTAATTTCTACAGGATGTTCTGCAATAGGATTTTTGGGTGATGTATGAGTGGAAGAGGCTATGGGGATGGACAGGGAGGTAGGAGGGGAGCTTGCGATGGCTTATGGACAGAGAGATGATATGGAGAGGGGGTGTGCAAAGCTGGTTGGTCTAGAGGAGGTGAGAGGAGATGGAAGGCCGAAAAGGTAGAATCACGTGGGTGATAGAAGAGTTTTGGAGGTAAGTGGTCTAACTGAGGGAAGAGTGGATGGCCTAGGCATGACTTAGGAGGGTAAGAGCGTGAGAGAGTAATACTGCACAGTGTAAATGAAACAAATCATCCGTGTCTTGCACAAAACCGAGATTTCATCAACCTATTCTAACTGTTTTCATAAAACCATAGAACAACAACGTGATTTTGTAAGGAAACTCTTGCATGGTACTGAAACAAAGATTCATTCCACAAGATCTGAATGCATGGATGCTGCTACAACCGAGAACATTGCATTAAAGCTTGTATGAACATGTAAAACTGTGTTTTTGGTGGGTGGCACGGGCTGCAATCCCAATCTCTAAACAGAGGTGGAAGTGAGTGTGCAATCAACCCTTTTTTGGAGCTCTGATTAACTCTAATCTAAACTACTGAAAGCAACTTTGTTCATAAAACTAACCTACTCAATCACATCAAGAAATTCAACTCAGCAAACTGTGTTTCCAAATGCATGTAAAGGGAAAGAAGTACAATGCTGAAAGAAAAGTATCAATACAAGGAAAGGAGGTCTATTGCTCTCAGGTTGGGCCCAACCCCGAGAGCTATAGCTCCTCTAAGAACTCAGAACTGAACTCAAATCTGCCTGCCTTTTATTAAAAGATAATAGTCATAAGTCTAATAACATGCCAAAAATGGCTTACAAAGAGCAAAACAGAGCTATCAGCTCGTAGTCTAGAATAAACAACAAAGTTCCAAAAGTCCCCATCGAAGGCTACAGCCTCATCATTTATACATTACAAGGGCCAAGCTGGCCTCCTAAATTAGTGGGGTTTGGCTGCCCAAACTAAGAGTAATCTGCTGTTTCCTTTCAATCCGTTTGGCTGCCTTCTAGCTCGGTGGTGGTTGGAGCTCGAAGTTCGGGTGGAGATCACGAGGAAGGCCATTCAATGCTGTGGACATCCTTCCTACAAAACCGCAATCCCATCTTGGGTGTCTCCTAGCCTTCATCTGCGTGGTTTTGCTCCATTAAATGTCAAAAAAAACCTGAAATAAACATGTGTTAGCCACCTAGGAATAGTGACTGCCCTCCTTCGTACAAATAACATGAATATACTAAAAAATGATGCATAAGTGATGAAAAATGAAGGGTTGAGCAAGGGTAAGTAGGCCAAATGAGCCCAAAATGTTACCAAATTTGGGGCTCATCATCAACCCCCAGCTAAAGTGATTGCTCATCCTTGAGCAACTAATCCAGCTCCTCATCCTTCATTGCCTTTACTACCACCCTCACATCCCAAGCTTCCGCAGTAGTGTCCTCGTTACTGACATGGAACCCAGCCTTTCTCTCCACCTCTTCCCACTGTTCCTGCTCATCTTTCTCTGTGCTGCCTTCCATTAATCCTAACAGCAGAGGTGGGCTTAGCTTGAGGCCAATCTAGCTGGCCTGGAGGTTCTGCATAGATTTCTTATAGAGGGGCACCCGTACTAGAGCTTCCCTCATTCGAGTTGGAGTATGATATTCTCTGATTTTTAGACTGTGGGCCAATGTATTCCATCGGCGGGTGCAAGCTTGAATACAGTTATCTCCTAACAGTCTCTCCATATCCTCAAAATGCGCTATGGCCTGGGCCTGCTGATCCATAAATTTCAATGAAGCTTGAGGGTCGGTGGATAAGTGTTGGTGTGCTGATATTAGTGCAGTTGGATCCCCTGGTTCTGGTCTAATTAGTAATGGCTCATTCAGCTCTCGGTTCATGACCGCTTTGGCTTCTGCTACTCTTTTGTCTTCATGGTTCAACCATGAGGCAAGCGCCATTAACTGCATATCCCCTAAGACCGTGTTGGGATCCCATGAAATTACATTAGGAAGGACCAAATTATGGAGGTAGAACTTCGATAGTTTGGCCTTATCCTCAGATGAACTGGTATTGCATAATTTAGTGAACTGCTGCGGGTCTTGGAGCTGAGAGATACCCCTTTGCGCCAAGGTGTTGATTTGAAATTGTAGCCATTGGTCTCTCAGGTACAGGCCATAGGATTTGGCCGGCTGTCTGCATTGTATAGCATCCATGGCCCAACTGGCCATGCAGGCCAATTGTGCCTCTTTCTGTTGTAGCTGTTGTTTGAGAGCTTGCACCTCAATTTGTGCTTGCAGCTCTGTTTCCTGTAGATGCGTGGTTGGCTCCCCAAGACCGATGTGCAGTTCCTTTTTGCCTTGCTGTTCTGTTGTGGTGTCCCCGGAGGATGTGCCTGTTCCTCTCCTCAGCTCCTGTAGCTGCACTCTAAGCTTTTCGTTTTCTTCCTGTAGGAACACCCGTTGGCAATTTGCCACGTGTTTAGCCATGGCTAATTCACTTCTGGCCTCCTTGAGTTGCTCCTCCAAGGGACCTATGTCCGCCACACCTTTTGATTTGGCTATTTTCATCCACGTGTGTGTACGTACTCTCTCTTCCTCCAATGCAAAGAACAGTGGCACAGTGAATTTTTGTGGTATAATTTTGCCAGCTTCCAAGAAGTTATAGTATGAGCTCAGACTTGGCTGAGGGCTAGGCTATGGGATATGCTCTTTTTCTTCTTCTCTTGGTGGCTCTACTTTGCCCTCCCTCGGTGGTGATGAGGGTGCTTCCCCTTCCATTCTCTCTGTTTCCTTAAGCCGGGCTAAGGTTTCCTCTAGAGCAGCTTCAACATCCTGTAGCCGGGCTTTTGAAGCCAATTGGTCTAACCTTTCTTTCCAAGTGGTTGTTTTTGGGCTCCCCCTCTCATAGGTGACTGATATCTTTGAGGGGGACCTCTCCTTGGGCGAAGTAGGGGCATCCTCGATAGTGATTGGGCTGCTGGACGGAGGCTGTGGCTTGCCCGTCTTTATTCTCACACTTCTCCTAGCTTTAAAATATAGAGGGGCCTCCCTATTTCTCTTTTCCTTGGGCTTAGGAGGTGTACTGAGGGCGGCTAGCACAGCTGCTGCCTCCCTTGCAAGAACATCGGCTTTCTTTTCCCTTGGTTTTCTTTTCTCAGGGCTTCCTGTAGAAGGCCCTTTTTCAGCTGATTTCGGGCTTCCTGTAGAAGCCAGTTTCGGTTTTCCTGTAGGAACAGGTGGCACCACTTTAGTTTGCTTTGCTGAGGGTGTTTTACTTTTTGACTTGGTCGAGGCTGTTGTCGAGGTGCCTTTGCTGATGTGGACTTGCTCAGTCTTGTCCACCCTGCTTTGTAATCTCTTCTCTTGGGGTGTTAATATGGGTGCTTCCTCTTTCTCCTTGGCACCCTTTTTCTCTTGTTTCTCCTTTTGCTCTGTCTTTGGTGCTTTGGCCGTGGGTCTCTGGCCTTTTTCTTTCTTTCCTGCGGGTACTGACTCCTTCTCCTCGCTGCTGGAGGAACCAAGCTCTTCAGTCAACATTTTTATATTGCCATCCTTGGTTAAATTCCGGAAGGCTTCCCATGAGAGAGGGACTTTGTATGTGTGGAGTGCATCCTCCACGAGGAGCTTAATGAGCCCGTGATGAGCTACCTGGTCTGGTGTGCCGTCCCTCAACTTGGTGGCACATTCAGTCATAGACTGCAATAGAAAGTAGGGAATGCTTAATTTGTTCTCTGCAGGTAGGTCCATCTGATGCCTCAATTCTGTGAGTAACCGAAAATGGTACCCATACACAATGCTAAACCGACCTTCACAGGTGATGTATTTCATGATTTGGAGGTTGACTTCGCTCCATAGTGGCAGTAAGCTAGTCTTGCGAACCCCATTCTTATCTTCTGAGAACTGCTCCTCTGGTGGAAAGAATTTTTTCTTAGCCTGTTGGCCTAATTTCCTCTCTTCTTTGTCCCATGGTACTCCCATTGGGAGCTCGGTAACTCAGTTGATGAACTGTGGGGTGAGTCTGAGACTCAAACCCCTGAAATTGATGGTGGCTAATGTCTTTGATTTCAGCTTCAGAGCCCGCAAGAACTCCTCTGCCACCTCATCATCATACCCCTGAAATTTGTCGCAGAACGACATCCATTGAGCGCAGGTGAACAACTCCACCACCTCAGGGTTCTCTCTTAGTTTCTTAGAGTCGGTTGGTTCCTTTCTGATGAACCCACCCGACATGGTGAAAAATTGCTACATTGGCTGGAGGTGGCGGATGCAACAAACTAGCCTTTTGGGACAGAGCCACGCATACAATTCACGAAAACTATCTCTAGATGAATTTTAACAGAGCTTTAATTACAAATTATATCCTGTAGGAGACTTTACATACACCTTGACGACAATTCATGCAAACGGCAGACAATACTTGCATTCCTTTATGAGCAGACTGTAGAACGTCGACTCCGCCACCCTCAAAACCAATTGCATGGGAGGCAAGGTTCAGGCTTACCTTTTTAATTCACCACCTTTGACGTGAAGAGCCCAATTTTCCCGTGATAGCGAGCTTCCTGTAGAAACAGCGCACGGGTTCTGGAGAACACTGCAGTGGTTCTGCGCTCTCTGTGCTGCTTAACAGACGTTCGAACGGCCGAAGACATGGAGTGCCGAGCTTCAGAGGAATCCGGATGCTCACTCGACTTTCAAACGACTGATGATAAATGCGTGGGGTGGCAATCTAGCCGATAGATTTGAATCCGACGGAATCCGTGGCACGGGGGTGAGCTGTCCCTGCCAGACCATTGGACGATGTCACTTAATCATTCTACTGCAAGTTCCCTGACTGCCGCATCATTCCCTTCAGATCCGCTGCCGCCATTTCTGTTAAAACGCGCTTCTCCCCGACTGGATGGCTCTCACGTGTGCACTACCCGTTCCTTTTGCCACGACCACCGTTTACACCTCTGACTAGACCATCTGACTGGTCGACGTGGCCAGTCGAATGGCCATACGACCGCTCAACCCATTCACTTCACACTTGCAAACATTTCAAAGTAAAATTCATGTAATTCGACGGAAGAAAGGGTGAGGCACTTACCTGTGCGGCCGCGACATGATTCTTCAGGCTTTTGGACGACGATGACTAGATTTGTTTACTGCTGCTTGATTGCACAGGCCCGAAGGTTCCTCTTCACAGGCTACTGATGATGAAGCTTATGATTCGGCTGCATGTGCCTGCGTTATCCTTGCATGTTGCAGGCGATGGAATGGTGTACACTCTAGTTGGCTTAACTGCTACGGGACTCCTGCAGGATGTCCTGTAGCAGTTTTTCCTCCTCGGGTGCATGTTGAACGATGAAGACAGGGGCATCACGATCATGCTCACATGGCCCTTGGATAGTTGTGATGGGTATTGCATGGCACCTCAGCATCTTTTTTCATTTAAACATCGCTTCCTCTTGATAACTCAATGCTTTGTTTTGATTGTGCAGGTACTTTTATTTCATGTCAACTGGGGTGGTAGAAGAAGGTGACAGCAGTGTGTGATGGAGGAAATAGTAACTTGCATGCCTCCGTGTTGAACCTTGGTCGTTAGATCTCCCCACATAATGAATTATGGGCCGTCTCAAACTTCTACAGGAAGTTTCCTGTAGAAATACAGAACTTCCTGTAGAAAGTCTGCACCTTCCTGTACAAGACTAAGCTGTGATGAAATCGTGCCCATACCTTGGAGAAGATGAGTGTTTTTCTAGGAGGTGCTGGTGAGGTCTCCTAGCAGCATGATAAGGATCCTTGACTTTGAGTTGAGAGACCTCCTCTCCTTCATAGAATACCTGCAACCTGCATGCATTGCCACATTATAAACTTGTTGTCCCTGTCTTTTTTTGCTTATTGTTTTTTTTTTTTCTTTTCTTCTTCCTTTTTTTTTTTTTTTGAAAGATAGTAGGGGCACCTCAATGAGGTTTTCACCCTTTCCATCTGCCTTAAGCGCCTGAGAGAGGTTTTCACTCAAGGATCTTTTTCAAATCCCCCCCTTTTTTTTTGAAAGACAATAGGGGCGCCTCAATGAGGTTTTCACCCCTACCACTTGCCTTGGGAGCCTCAGAAAGGTTTTCACCCAAGGATCTTTATTTTATTTATTTATATTTTTTTTTAGATCTTTCAGGGTATGCCCAAAGCAGAGGTAGAACCCTTCTCTATGACCAACACTGATTTCTCCACAGTTTTGATGAACTCTTGTCTTGAGAGAGGTTTCCTGTAGATCTTCAGTCGATGCCCATTGACAAGCATGGGGATGGACTCCTCATCAATGGTACGAATAAGAACAGATCCATTGTCATGACATTTTTCCACTGCATATGGTCCCAACCATCTGGTTCTCAGCTTCCCCTTGAAATCTTTGTGCCTGGAGTCATACAACAGCGCCCAATCTCCTGGCTGGAATTGCTTGTCATTGAGGTGTTGGTCATGCCACACCTTTCTCTGAAGTTGAACCACTTCTGAGTGAAGGAGGGCCTGCATTCGGTGCTCGTCCAGTCCATTCAGCTGCAATAACCTTTCTTGTTGGGCATGGCTGAGATCTAGGTCCAGCTGAGCTGCCAACTTCAAAGTGTTGTATTCAAATTCAATTGACAGCAAAGCTCTCTTCCCATAGACCAGCTCATAAGGTGTGAAGCCGGTTGTGGTCTTCCAAGTGGTGTTGTAAGCCCATGTGGCCTCAACCAGGCGATCTGCCCAATCTTTCCTACTGCTGCTCACTACCTTGGTCAGAATCCCTTCCAATGCTCTATTGGTGACTTCCACTTGCCCATTTGCCTGAGGATGATAGGGGGTGGAAGTCCTATGCTTGATTTTGTGATGAGCTAGTAGGTCTTCAATTAGGTTGGATGTGAACTGGCTTCCTTGATCGGTGACTAGCTCTCTTGGGTAGCCAAATTTGTAAAAGATGTTTTCTCTTAAGAACTCAGCCACCTTTTCTTCTGTTGCCGCTTTGATTGCCTTAGTTTCTGCCCACTTTGTCAGGTAGTTAGTGCACACAATGATGTAAGACCTTTGCCTCGAAGGAGGGTTGATTGGACCCACAAAGTCCATACCCCACTTCTCAAATGGCTCAAGAGTCACTTGAGGTTGGAGAGGCATCTCATCCCTTTGAGTCGGTTTCCCCATTCTTTGGCATCGTTCACATTGGCTGATATACCTTCTGACATCTTGATGAAGTGTGGGCCAATAGTAGCCTGCCTGCAGGATTTTGAAGGCAGTCCTCTTTGCTGCAAAATGTCCTCCACAAGGCCCATCATGACAGGTGAGGAGGATATAAAAGACTTCCTCCTCCCTTACACAACGCCTTAAGATCTGATCAGGGCCAAGCTTGAACAGGTTGCCCCCGATCCAAGTAAATGAGGCACTTTTTCTGATGATTCTGCTCTTCTCTCTTGAAGATAGGTGCAGAGGGAACTATGCTGAAACAAGGTAGTTTGCTATATCAGCAAACCATGGAGAGAGTACTGAAATAGCAAACAGATGTTCATCGGGCATCTGGTCATCCACTGTTCCATCCTCATCTGCAGATAAATCCAATCTAGATAAAAAGTCAGCAACAACATTTTCTTTACCTGGTTTTTCAACGATAGTCAAATCAAATTGCTGCAACAAAAGTAACCATCTAATAATACGAGCATTCACATCTGGTTTATTCATTAAATATCTAATTGTAGCATGATCAGTATGTACAAATGTTTGATAGCCAGTGATATAATGTCGGAACTTGTTCAGTGCATGGACCACAACCAAGAATTCTTTCTCGGTTACAGTGTAATTCAGTTCTGCTTTGGATAAGTTTTTGCTAACAAAGTAAATGGCATATGGAAGTTTTTGTTCAACTTGTCCTAAGGCTGCCCCTATGGCTTTGTTCGAGGCATCAGTGTGGATGTGGAAAGGTAGGGCCCAGTTTGGACCTCTCAAGATTGGTGCAGACACCAACTTGTCCTTTAATTCATTCAAAGCCCTCTGACAATCGTCAGTCCATTTAAACTCCACATCTTTTGCCAACAAGCCAAACAATGGTGAGGCTAGCTTGCTGAAGTCTTTAATGAATCTCCTGTAATACCCTGCTAATCCTAAGAAACTCCGAACATCCCTTATCTTTTGGGGAGGTGGAACCCTCTTGATGAGAGCAATTTTGTTAGGATCCACCTGTAACCCATGGCAAGAAATGGTATGGCCTAGCATGGTCCCTTCAGTCATCAAGAATTCACATTTTTCAGGACTAAGGGATAGGTTCATCTCAATGCATTTCGTTAGGACTTTTCCCAGATTGGACAATGCTTCCTGGAAGTTGGACCCATAAGGAGTGAAGTCATCCATATAGATTTCCACCGCATCATGGACCAGCTCAGAAAAGATGCTCAAGACGGCTCTCTGGAAGGTAGCAGGAGCATTGCATAGCCCAAAGGGAAGAACTCGGTAGGCAAAGGTACCCCAAGGACAAGTGAAGGTGGTATTATCTTGGTCTTCCGGGCTGATTTGGATTTGGTTGTACTCGCTAAACCCATCTAGAAAAGAGAAAAACTTCTTTCCTGCCAATCCATCCAACACTTGATCTATGAAAGGTAGAGGGAAATGGTCTTTCTTGGTAGCTTTGTTCAGTTCTCGGTAGTCCACACAGATTATCCACTTCCCATTTTTCTTGGGAACCAACACCAGAGGGGACACCCATTTGCTATCTGAGATGGGGTAAATGAATCCGGCATCCAACAGTTTTTGCAATTCTTCCTTGACAATGTCCTTAAGGGCTGGATTCATCCTCCTCTGGGGTTGCCTAACCGGTTTACAATCCTCTTTGATGTAGATGTGATGGGTACAGACCAAAGGATGGACTCCTTTCATCTCCTTATAGCTCCAAGCAAAAGCATCTAGATGACTGGCCAACAAACTACACAGCTCCTTTTCCTGAGAAGGAGATAGGGAGGAGCTGATCTTTAACGTCCTCTCAGGGCCGAACTCCACATTCTTGACTCTGGGAGTGACAGGCTTGGTTGCACAAAGGTCCACTAAGGTGCTGGCTTGGGCATCCTCCACCAATTCTTCTAAGGTCAGTGCACTGGGAGGTGGATTCTGGATCAAGGTCTCAATCAAATCATCCTCGGTTGGGGGGTCTCCCCTAGTGGTGTCTAGGGTGCACAAAGGTGCTGAGTACACCTCATCTTCTTCTCCTTCCTCCAACCAAAGTGGTAAGTCATGCTCTAATGAGGGTTGGGAAGGAGGGTATAGGACTAGCTGCTTGGACATAGGACCATTTTTGATGGTCATGTTTCCTGCACGGCAACTTATGTAAGCATCCATAGTGGCTAACCAAGGCCTTTCCAAAATAAGAGGATATCCAGTGAGCTTTGCCTTTGGTTGCAGCACCAAGAAATCTGCAGGGTATTCCCAAGAGTCAATAGAGACCAAGACATCCTCCACAATCCCTTCGGGAGTCATGGTGGAGCAATCTGCTAGTTGTAGGACTATCGAGGTCTTCCTCAAGGAACCCTGAAGGTTGAGTTTGAGCATGGTATCCCTGGTCATCACATTAATGGCAGCCCCCAGATCAATCAAGGTGTGAGGTATGATGGTGCCATTTATGTGGACATCTACTACAGGACTCCCAGGATCTAGATACTTTGGGCAGATGACTTGTCCCAACATGAGGTCAGACAGTTGTCCTATGACATTGATGGTTGAAGCATCTCTCTTTCGCCTGCCTGGGTGTCTGAAACACTTTTCCTTAACTAGTTTGTTGTATATTGGCACATCCTTGATGGCTTGGAGAAGTGGTATTTTCACACACAACTGCTTGAGCTCTCCCAGAAGCTCATCCTCCTCTGGGTTGGGTTGTGTGGTGGCTGTTAGTCTCTCAGGAAAGGGTGGAATAGCCTTTGGTTCACTTTCCTGTTTGTCTTCCTCGTCCTCTGGGGGAGGAGGTTGGCGATCCGGAAGAGTCTTTCCAGATCGTAGATTGATCTCCTGGATCTCCACAGCATAGGTAGGGCATGATGTTTCCCCAGTGTATACCTACTGGGCCTCTCTGTTGTTGGGGTTCGGGTTCAGTTGAGCAGGCATTTGAGGTTGCCTTGGAGGAGCAGGAGGTAATGGTTGAGGTTGAACTGGTGGTGGAGGAAAAATGGCGGGAGGAGTGTTGTATTGGGGCCTCCACCCCGACTGAGGTGCATTCCACTGAGGCTGTGGCTGGGCATGTGAGTGATACGAATGAGTAGTGGGTTGAGTATGATACTGAGGTGGATAAGACCATGGAGGAGGCACAGACCAGGAAGGATGAGCAGGGGGACCCCGGGAAGGCATAGGAGTAGATTGGTTGGGGCTATAATAAGCTTGGGGTGCCCCTTGCATCCCCTGCCGGTAAGGTCTAGGTCCTTGTGGCCTCCTTTGGTTGAGGAAATAGAGAGGTTCAGTGGGGGCTTCTTTCCCTTGATACATGGCTTTAAGCCCAGGTAAGGTTGGACATTGATTTGTGGGATGGTCCTCCTCACAAACGAAACATACCTCAACCGAATGTAATGGGCATTCGTTCTTAGGGTGTCTCCTTGTACACCTAGGGTAGAAGATAGCCAAGGTCCTCTCAGCTTCTTCCTTCTTCTGCTGGATCCTGAATGTATCAAGTTGCATGGAAATGGTCTGTCTCACCTCACTTTTGAGATCCTCTAATTGATTTGCAAACTCATGTTTGGAGAAAGGAATACCAGCTGAGAGGAGGTTTCCTCTACCTCGCTTTTGGGCTGCCCTAGAGTGGTTTCTAAACACAGTCTTTATGTCCTCATAAGGTAGTTGGTAAATATCTCCTCCAGCTAACATGTGAAGGGTATCTAAGAGGTCTTCAGGGACTCCTCGGAGCAGGAGCAACTTGAGGGATTCAGGGTCAAGTGTGCACCTGGCCCGTTTATAGCTAAGTTGGAACCTTTCCTCATAATCCTCTAAGGACTCATCATTTCCCATGGTCATCCGGAAGATTTCTCCCTTGGTTTCCTTGGACCTACAGTAGTCCCGGTACTTGGTATTGAAAGCTTGCTGCATCTGAGCCCAAGTGGTGATACTGTTCCCAGGTAAGCCCATGAACCAGCGTAATGCTGCATCCTTAAGGGTTGAGGGGAAGAGTTTCAGCTTCTTCTCATCTTCAGTATAGTCATAGGTTCGACAAAGGACAGCAAACTCAAACAGGAAGGTATCAGGATCTTCAGTAGTCAGTCCATGGAAGTGAGGTAAAGCGGAGGGGCTAATGTTCTTCATTTTCATGTCCCCATTGGTCTCTCGGATGGGGAAGGCACCTTCTATTCTCTCATCTTCTCCTCTATTGTCAGCCATAGCTTCAGATGGAATGGTCTCTAATTCTTCTTCTGCTATAGGATCTTCGTATATCTCAGGAGGTTCACCTATAGGTTCTTCTGGATCACTGTCACCGAAGAAGAGAGAAGGGTGACTCAGTGATGTAGTGGGGGTGTTGGGTAAGAATTTGCCTGTTTTATCTCGATTCCTACGAGGCATGAAATGGAAAGACTTTTGATTGCTTTTGTTTTTTTTCTCTCTGGTACCTGCAAAAACTGAAACAGATTGATCTACAACTAACTATCTTGCTGAAATGAAAATGCAGAATTGAAATGAAAGCAGGAAAGAACTAATCTACTTTGCTCAAATGAAATTGCAGGAATGGAAATGCTAGTCTACGCTTGCAGAATTGAAATGCTAATCTATGCTTGCAAAAATGAAATTGCGGAATTGAAATGTTAATCTATGAAAGAAGGAAATGTCTATGCTACTTTTGTAGAATGGAAATGAAATAAACTACTTGGCAGAAGGCGAGAGTAGGAAAATAGAAGAAAAGCAACAATTACTAATACTCTGACGCTTCCCCGGCAACGGCGCCAAAAAGATGGTGGGCTCCAGTATTGTAGCAATAATGCTACAACTCCTGGAGCTTCCTTCTCTAATTTTATCAACCCGGTAGTTCGTAACAAACTTGGAAGCGACGGTGCTGCATGCACAAGTACTAGCTCTTGTCGCAGCTGTCACTTGGTCAGCTGGCACAAGTCCGCTAGGGCTCAAGCCAACTTCTATGAGTTAGCAGAAGAAGCTTTTTAACCGAGGAATGAAAGCTATCTCAAAGGAGATTAACCTACTGCAGGAAGAAACTGAAAGCCAACAAGGAATGAAAACCCTAGCAAACCCTAATTCTACCAGCTGGTCCTACTGATGCAAAGGTGGGAATGCAAACTACTGAAAGAGGTGCCATTACTTCTAGGAAGGTGAGATGCATGTGTCTAGACTACTTTGATCTAAAGAAAGCATATTTTTTCATTTTTGTTCAAGTTGTTGGAATTATTATGTGTGTGCTTCTAACTGGGTCTTGACTGTGCAGGGATAGATCAAGGAGGGAAATGCTTGGAGAAGGTCAGGAAGGCTAAGAGAGGGTCTAAGGGATCCCTAGCATCCTTTCAGAGAAGTTCATAAAGTTCAGATGCTTGGCAACCGTGTTTACAAGCTTCTACAGGAAGTCTGCAGGGGTTCTACAGGATGTTCAGAATTTCTACAGGAAGTCTGTTAATTTCTACAGGATGTTCTGCAATAGGATTTTTGGGTGATGGATGAGTGGAAGAGGCTATGGGGATGGACAGGGAGGTAGGAGGGGAGCTTGTGATGGCTTATGGACAGAGAGATGAGATGGAGAGGGGGTGTGCAAAGCTGGTTGGTCTAGAGGAGGTTAGAGGAGATGGAAGGCCGAAAAGGTAGAATCACGTGGGTGATAGAAGAGTTTTGGAGGTAAGTGGTCTAACTGAGGGAAGAGTGGATGGCCTAGGCACGGCTTAGGAGGGTAAGGGCGTGAGAGAGTAATACTGCACAGTGTAAATGAAACAAATCATCCGTGTCTTGCACAAAACCGAGATTTCATCAACCTATTCTAACTGTTTTCATAAAACCATAGAACAACAACGTGATTTTGTAAGGAAACTCTTGCATGGTACTGAAACAAAGATTCATTCCACAAGATCTGAATGCATGGATGCTGCTACAACTGAGAACATTGCATTAAAGCCTGTATGAACATGTAAAAATGTGTTTTTGGTGGGTGGCACGGGTTGCAATCCCAATCTCTAAACAGAGGTGGAAGTGAGTGTGTAATCAACCCTTTTTTGGAGCTTTGATTAACTCTAATCTCCTTACTCTAATCTAAACTACTGAAAGCAACTTTGTTCATAAAACTAACCTACTCAATCACATCAAGAAATTCAACTCAGCAAACTGTGCTTCCAAATGCATGTAAAGGGAAAGAAGTGCAATGCTGAAAGAGAAGTATCAATACAAGGAAAGGAGGTCTATTGCTCTCAGGTTGGGCCCAACCCCGAGAGCTATAGCTCCTCTAAGAACTCAGAACTGAACTCAAATCTTCCTGCCTTTTATTAAAAGATAATAGTCATAAGTCTAATAACATGCCAAAAATGGCTTACAAAGAGCAAAACAGAGCTATCAGCTCGAAGTCTAGAATAAACAACAAAGTTCCAAAAGTCCCCATCGAAGGCTACAGCCTCATCATTTATACATTACAATGGCCAAGCTGGCCTCCTAAATTAGTGGGGTTTGGCTGCCCAAACTAAGAGTAATTTGTTGTTTCCTTTCAATCCGTTTGGCTGCCTTCTAGCTCGGTGGTGGTTGGAGCTCGGAGTTGGGGTGGAGATCACGAGGAAGGCCATTCAATGCTGTGGACAGCCTTCCTACAAAACCGCAATCCCATCTTGGGTGTCTCCTAGCCTTCATCTGCGTGGTTTTTCTCCATTAAATGTAAAAAAAAACCTGAAATAAACATGTGTTAGCCACCTAGGAATAGTGACTGCCCTCCTTCGTATAAATAACATGAATATACTAAAAAATGTTGCATAAGTGATGAAAAATGAAGGGTTGAGCAAGGGTAAGTAGGCCAAATGAGCCCAAAATGTTACCAAATTTGGGGCTCATCAGTCTCTTGTAGCTTTGCAAGTCTTTGTGTGAGAGAAACAATACAAGCTGTCCTTTTTACCTCATCGTAGCCTGGTTGCAGCTCTTGCGCCTCTGTTTCTAGCCTCTGCATAGTAGGGTCTTCTTGTAGGGTGGTTAGTACTTCGAACAACTATTCGAAAAGCATTGTGCAGTCCATCACTGCACTTTCTACTGCTACTATTTCCTTTGTTATACCAGTCACACACTGCTCCTTGACTTCTGGCGGAGTCGAAAGTTGGGCCCTCAACTACAATTCTACAATCTGGAGGTTCAGCTCCAGTTGAACCTTTCCCAATTCTGTGCGAGTGTCATACACCCTCATAGCGATTTTGCGAACGCACACATCTATTATCTCATCCGTAGGAATGGCCAACTCCAGGACCATTCGACATGATTCCTTCAAGGCCTTAATCATGTGCTGATTTGTGTCAGTGAGTGTCATCATGGAGGCGATAGAGGAGTCTCGTTGTACACGCATCTGATTATTATTGATCTTCTGCTCACTGATCACCTGCAAAGTGCATTGTTCATTGGCCTTCAATTCTACAATCACCCCATCCTGGAGCAGGTGGAGCGCCTCGCTAGGAAGCGATGCCAAGTTCAGCCCTACTCCCTTGAGTGTGCTGACAGCGAGCCTATCAGCTTCGGTCTCTATTGTCAGTGCTCCATCTGCCAGCACTATGGCTCGGGAGTCCTTTGCACTCAACATCCCGACGGCTTCTGAAGTACCAATGTCCCAACTAGTGGATGTTGCACTGATATGTGATGCCTGAATCTGCAACTTTCACAGATTTGCCTAAATGTCCCTCGATGCCTAGTGTTGTTGCTATCCAAACTGCTACAATAGTTCTATGGTGGCATCCCACACTATATCTCCAATGTCGTTTAGGTCCCCTTGTGTTAGGGTGATTAGGTCCATGGATGTCTTGCTAGCCTTGAACTTGTTGCGTAGCCCTACATTTTACTGTCCCCTTGGATGATTGATACGAAATGGAGGTGTCTACAAATCCTCTCCTCCCTGCTCTGTCTGATTGTCCTCTTCTTCCTCTTCTTCTAGGGAGGGTGATTTCTCTTTGTGAAAGCCACACTCCTCTCCCCCTGCTTGTCCACCCGTCTCCTGTGTGGTAGCACGGTCTACCTTAGCCTTATCCTTAGCCTCCTTTCTCCTTTTATAAGGGAGCTGCTCCATCTTGAGCTTGGCTTCATCCTTCTTTCGTTGCACAACTGTCTTGTTGGATCCCACCGTTAAGTCCAAGGCAGTGTGTGATTCTGCCAGCTAGATGTCAATAACTACTTGAATCGCATCAGCCGCCGTCAAGTAGGGCAAGTCATGCCACTTCTACTTGGGGTCCTTCCAAGCCCTTATGGATACATGGTGGAAATCAACCTTAAATTTTGTGTACAGATGTAATTTATCAAATACAGTAGGTGACAACCGTGGCTTGCGGTTGATGGCCATGTGCACGTTCATCTCCATCAAGATCCAAAAAATCTTGTTGTCCTTGATCTGCTAAGGATGCTTATTCGCCCATAGCGAAGCGTACTTCAGTACCTCATGTAAGTTCAGTGTGACTAAGGGAAATTGGCTGTCTTCGGGTACCTCCTAGGCTACCAGCATGACGAAAAACAAGAGCCACTCATAGTGGAGGGTCTTGCTAAGATCCTGCGCCTTGCGGTAGTTCGTGATGAACTCACCACAAAGGTAGCGTGCCCAATTAAACTAAACCCACTCCACGCATTGGGCCGCTAGATGTACGACAGGTGTTGGTACTTCATTGAAGCAACACTTCCACATGACCTTCCCTTCCAATATTTATGTGGCCACTTTGACCCCAGGGTTAGAAATACTTGTAATTGCATAGTAGTGTGACTTCTTTACTAATTTGAACTTCTTCTTCATGGCCTCCACGAGGGCTAGTTCGCCCGCTTTTCCACCAAACATCATAGCCATATTCTCCCCTTAATAGGGCAGCCTCATGATGCTATGGATCAGTCTATCAGTGATGGGTATTGGCTCCTCCAGCAATAGACACCCATCATGTACCAAGCATAGTAGCTGCTTGATTACCAAAAAGGTAATGCGTGTGAAATTGTAATGCGACACCCATAGCAGGTTAAGCAGGCCTGCCTTATTGTTACAGATCCATTTGGGCACATCAAATCCCAACATCTAGATCAATGTTTTAGGGCTCATCAAACCCTAAATTTAGTTACTTCATGCCCTAAACGAGTCACCTTTTGAATTCCTCCTTCCCAGACAGTTTCATGACTTGAAGACATCCAGAAATTGCTTCTAGAGGGACCAGCAGAGGTAAGCCCTTATAAAGGTGTGCTGCAGAGTAGTTAATTCCACTGCAAGGGTGCTCTGCAGAGCACTTAGGATTCCTTTCCCCTATGTTGGGTGAGAATGAGTGAAATTCACATCGGGTTTGGGGAATATTATTATCTTTTGGAGTCATCTAGAAGTTTCCCTGTCTTATCAACTCCTATGCACTCGAAAATGGATGAGGAATGAGTTAAGGAGCATCCTATCCTCTCATCCCATCCTCCATGGAACTAATTCTAAGTATGGAAGGCCATTCAATGTCACCGTTAATGACAAAACCTCCTTCATCTTCCTATAAATTGATCACTCTTCTAAGTTATCAAGGGCTCGCGGTACTATGTTGAATTGTAAGGAGAAAATGCTGCTATGAGATTTGGCTTTCAAACAAGTGTTGTGATGCTACAAGTTTGTCATGCTTTTGATGTGATGTGGATGGGATCCAAGCTAAATGAATTACTTTGAATCAGACACTGATGGTTGTATTCCTTCTTCTATCTAATAAAGTGTTTGAACTTTTTTCCATATATTGTGTTCTTTCATAATGCTTATATGTTTGAATTGATTATGATTCCTTTCATTTATATTCAATGGATCGTATAGTTTGATTGGTTTTTTGTCGTCTGTTGTGTTTATAGGGTAATTCTCAAGTGGATTAAGTATGGGAAGGAGCGACATAATTGATACAAGGGAGACGAGAGGAAAGCGAAACTACAAGTAGGCCTTCTATCTTCACATCTTATCTATTGTTTATAGGAAAATTATAAAACACTTTAAATTGTTGTTCTAGGCACATCTACTTGTCTAGTGAATTAGTGTTTATCCGTAGATGCTAAATTCTCCAAAATAAATTGGCAACTCTATTGGGGAAGTATCACCTTTGCTGGTAGCTTATTCACCTCCTAATACATTCTTATAGACCCTGCTTGTGTTCATTGACTATATTTCATCTCTTTTGCCTTGAATTTTGGTAAAAAATCAAGGTTATATGACTCTTGAGTGGCCTCTCAGAAATCAGTGCAGGGTTGGTCAGGGGACAGTGCTCTGCAAAGCACCCTTGAGTGAAAGACAGTGCTCTGCACCACAATTAGGCCCTCTTTGACCTGCGTTGATCAACTTTAGATCAAATTCGCACCTTTGTAAAGTGTTTTTGCCAACTTTTCTCTATTTTTTTGCTTGTTGATTGATCAATGAATGTCATGTCTTAGAGAACAATTTTTTATCTCCTTTGCTAGCCCTACTTTGATTTGATTGATTAATGTTTCTCTAAAATACTTCTTTGTCATTATTAGTATATAGTCAAAGTTATAATATAGTTGATTAATCTTTGTTCCAAAGAAAGTGTCATAAAGTCTTATTTTCATTCGAAACAGAATTGTTGTCAAAGTCTTCATTCTTATTAAAGATTGATTGATTGTATGTGCATATTTCCTTTTTTGTTCATCATAAATTTAAGGGATTTGAAAAGAAAAACTTGCGTCATTAATATTGTAGTTTGTTAATGCTTGAAAGGAATAGCTAGGGAAATTGCATTAGTCGTGCTCTTTTCTCTTTGTAAAAGATCTGATTAGTCTATCCCTACTAGCAAAGGATTTTCATTGTTAAATTGAATAGAAAGAATGCTTATCATATTAGTTGCATTTTAGGAATCAAAAACATATATCACCTGGTGAACCTTGTAAGGAAAATTCTAAAGAAGATCAACTTAAAATTTATCTGAATTTACCTAATGGAGCATTGTCACCTAATGAAAACATTTAGAGTTATAGGATAGAGACGTGTTCCGGCATCGTAAAACCAACCAGCTGTCGCTAACTAGTCTACAATACATCTTGAGTGTGATACCTTATTCCACATATGTGAGTACAACATAGCTCGTGCACATACCTTCAGGTATATAGGGCAGTGTTACAGTATGTAAAGTATATGGGAATGCTCTCACTATGCGGTTTTGCATTAGACAGCGCTTATACAGATTGGGCATCCACATAATTTCGGGTATATATCGGAGGACAACACTAGGTTGCTATCCATCCTTAGGTAATCAAGTCAGTTGCCTTGTACACTATGATACACCAAACACATCATTCGGGGAGATTGCCTGCCTGTACTTCTCGATTTATCGGTATGTATTCTACAATTCACAGTTGCTTGGTAAACCTTTTGCCTAGATTATCCATTCTTTGTTTTGTTATGTTACTTTGATTAAAATAAAATTAAATGACCATGGATAACATCCTCCATGCTCACTCCTTAATTGATCTTAGGTTGAAACATATGGCGAAAAATCCAGAGTCCACCGATTAAGGAATTACTTTTGATGGGAATCCTAGTCCTTTTCCCTTTTTTGGAAATATTGGTGCTCCATATATAGATACATTGTCCCTTCCGAGATTTACAATTGGCTTGCTAGTATGGTTGTTTTCAACCTCCTTTGTTCAAAATGTCATGATTTCTCCACAATCGAGTACACCTCCAACTGGAAAAAATCAACCTCCAGCTGATCCTAATGTTGACCCTTTGCCTTCTTCCTCAGTTGTTTCTTCCTCCCTCTCTTACTCTCCACTTGGTGAAAGTATTGGTACTAGTAACCAAGTGGCTAAGAAGAAGAAGAAAGGGAAAAAGAAGAAGAAGAAGAAAATTCAGTAGAGGGGCAACCAAGCAACCATTGCTTTCAATGCAACATCTAATGAAAAAACATCCATCAAGCCTCACAAAGCTCAATATCCATGAAAAATTTGTGCCGGAGACCATCTTATTTGAAATTTTCCTAATATTCCTTAGATCTTAGAAGAATGGTCTTCTCGTTCACATCATCTTATGTCATCAACTTCTAGAGATCATGCTAGTGACACACCATCAACTATTGGTAGTAAAGTTCATGGAAATAACGGTAAAGTTATGATCTGGAATTTATCCAGGACAAAGAATTAAAGGTATTACAGACTCATGTGCATGGATGTGTCTATGTTACTTTATGCAATGGATCGATAAGATTGAAAAATAAACAGACACTGAGGCAGTTAGAGAAAACATAACAGAAAAACATGTAAGACAACAAGTTAATAAGGAGTTCACCCAATTCTCCTGACTATGTCTCCTGGTCCAGCTCTCAGTGGTGGCTTCTCTATTATGTTTTTAAGTAGGGTTTTTACAACAGTGAGCTCAATTCGAGTCTCACTAAATAGATAAAAGTCAGTAGGAATGGAGTGCACAGACTCTCCTTACTAAAATTCGACCTCTGATGGTCACAGTAGTATGACAGGCCTATGCTGAGTAGTTTGCTTGAACCTCTCAAGCCTTTTATGGAGTGCACAGACTCTCTAACTCTCTTTGGCTCTATCTGGCTTGATGCTGCCTTCAGGTCAACTTGGCTTCTACTCTCTGTTTTCTGCGCTTAGCTATCTGCCTTCTTGTTGTTCTTCCACTTATGTCAGGTCATGTCTTTAAAGCTAGTCTATTCTTTTTTATTGTTCATTTCCGCTTCTCGGCCTTCTGGTTTCCTTACCTCTATCCATTCGAATTCCTCTACTTTGCATCATCATCACTAGGTAATGCCTCGCAGGGAGGTGGCCACTTGTTTCCTAACGAACTGGGTGTCAGATTCCTTGAATCATTTTTGAATGGCTGTTAATTCTGTTTTCTTCAAGATCGCCTGTGAAACATGAATCTTTTGCCAACTCATTGTCCACGTCGGACTTCAAATCCCCTGTCATCTTGATTTTTTACTTGTCAAATCTAGTTAGTCATCGGAACACATCTCCACCGTTGATCTGGGCCCCCTAGATCCTAAGGTCATTCTCCATATTGGGTAGACAAGTCGCATGATGTTTACTCACCCAATGCGGGTGGTTTTCTCTCTCATCCGTTGGACGTGTATCGCTCGATGTGTGACATCGGGCGGGACTCTGTCAAAAATGCTTACCGCCTCAAGGCCTTTTGATATCTTGCCAGTTTGTGGAATCCCGCGCTACGGAACTGAATGCATTACTTTTTCCGAATTTTATAGCGATTTCGGGTTTGGGCGCTTCGGGGCCTTCCTTCACTGAGGGGGACGCCCTCATTTCTTGATTTTACCTTCGGTTTTTCTAGTTTGCACCAGCGTGTCTTACCACGGGCCAATGGTCTATGTGCTTGATTGAGGGTCCTCATTGCTCTACTCTGGCCACAACTGTAACTGTTACGAGGATTCCTTCTGATAGCTTTGATTATTATAGGACTTGAATCTTTTTTCACAATTTGAAACAGTCATGAAAACTTAGAGAGTGTTTTAGGATCCAATTCAGATCATGACCTTCCCACTGAAAAAGATTTTGGACCACCAAAAGTTGGTTTTTCTTTTAAGCCTCAATCAAGTGAGGGTATTGCTTCCTCGCTTGCTTAATTTCTATCCATTTCACACTGCTTGTCTTTGAACCTTTGAGTCCAATCCTGAGGTATTCAACATCCACTTTGCACGTAGTTCTTACCTTCCTGTGTAGAATTGTATCTTCCTACAATTCATTAATATATTCAGGCAACAAATCATCAATAGAAGGCAATCGACTCTGCTCTTTGGGATCTTCAATTAATGAAGGTTCAAATAGTCTCAAGTTTTCTACATTAACAACTGAGTAGATGTGCATGTAAGCTGGTAGATCAAGGTGAAAAGCATTCTCACCAATTTTCTCAATTATCTTGAAAGCTCCATACCTTATTGGCTTCAGATTCTTACCTTCACCTTGCATTCTATCTTTTCTGATATATAGCCAGACTTGATCACCAACTTGGAAACTATGCTCTGTCCGATGCTTGTCATGCCTTGCCTTGTACTTGGCTTGGCTCTTTTCCATATGTTCCTGTACTGTCTGGTGAATCTCTTGGATTTTTTCAATGAACTTGGTTGCCTTGTCCACATGATTGTGTCCATCAACTGCTATGCCTTTACCAAAGAAAAAATCCAAGGGATACCTTGGTGTGAAAACAAAATAGGTCTCGAAAGGAGATCTTTATGAAGAAGAATGTTTAGCTCGGTTGTAAGCATGCTGCACATAACATAAATGTTCATCCCAAAGTTTGGGGTGCTTGCTACAATAGCCTCTGAACAACTGGATCAGTGTCCTATTAACCACTTCTGTTTGGCCATCTATTTGCGAAAGAAAAGTTGTGCTCTTCTTCAGCCTGGTGTCCATTAATTCCCACAAACTAGACCAAAATTTCCCAAAAAATCGGGTATCTCGATCGGATATTATGGAAGTGGGTAATCCAAAATGATACCATACATGCTGAAAGAAAAACTTTGCAATTTGTTTAGCCATAATCTGTTTGTTACAAGGTATTAAAATACACATTTTTATGAACCTATCCACAACAACATATAAATAGTCATGACCTTTCTTAGATTTAGCAGTCCTCCAACAAAGTGCATGGAAACACTTCCCAAGGATGAGAAGGAATTGGTAGTGGAGTGTACAATCCTAGTTTTCTATTGTTGGGCTTGCTTTTAGCACACTTGGTACACCCGCTTACATATCTAGAAACCGTCTCATTCATTTGGCCAATAAACAAATCTTTCCAACTATGCAACTATTTTACTTACACCAAAGTGACTTGATATTAGAGAAGTGTGTGCTTCTCTAAGTATCTTTACTCTTTCAGTTTTTGGAATGCATAGCTTCCCAAAGTGATACAAGAGTTGGTCCTTAATATGATAATCCAGTTCTTCTACTCGTTTTCCTTGACTTAAAGTTGCATATACATCTCTAAAATCTATATCTTGAGCATATTGTTCAATGTAGCTCTCATGCAATACTGAATTATGATTAAGTATAGTAGATGCATTTATAATTGGTTTGGACAACATATCTGCAACTTTATTGTGTATGCCCTTTTTATATCTGATGACTAAATGAAACCATTGTAGAAAACCCATCCATCTATAGTGTCTTGATTGCTGCAACTTAGTTTGTGAGTGTAGATATTGAATTGGTTGATGATCAGTATGTATAACTATCTCTTTGCCCATTAAGTAATGTTTCCACTTTTTCACACTCTGTACTAATGCACACAATTCTTTATCATATGTGGGATAGTTAACTACTGTAGAGTTAAATGTCTGAGAATGATAACATATGGGTTTACCGTGCTGTATCAACACTACTCCCATGGCATAGTCACTGGCATCTGTTTCAATCTCAAATGGTATTTGAAGATCAGGCAGTGCTAGTACTGGTGTTGTACTAATATTTTCTTTCAAGGTGTTGAAGGCTTTCTACTGTTTTCCTCCCCACTAAAACATCTTGTTCAATCCTGTTAAAGCATGTAAGGGAGTTGCAATTAAGGAAAAATTAGAAATAAGTTTCTCCAATATTGTGCCACTCCTAAGAAGCTTCTAACTTCTGTAGCAGATTTGGGTTTAGGCCAAGTTACAATGACTACAAACTTAGATGGATCTATCTTCAATTCACCACCCCCTACTATATGTCCCAAATAATTCAAAGATGTTTTTCCAAATTCACATTTTGAGAGTTTAACATAAATATTTTCTCTTTTCAAAACATCTAGATCCTACTTAACATGCTTTAAATGTTCTTCCCATGTTTTGCTGAATATAAGAATGTCATCCAGATATACAATAACAAAATCATCAAGAAAAGGTCTAAGTACATCATTCATTACTCTCATGAAAGTAGCAGGAGCGTTAGTTAAGCCAAAAGGCATAACCAGCCACTCATACAATCCCTGCTTTGTTTGAAAGCAATCTTCCATGCATCTTGGTCTGCAACTCTGACCTAATGATAGCCACTATGAAAGTCTAATTTGGAAAAATAAACAGCTTCTTTCAACTGATCTAATAAATCATCTACGCAAGGAAGGGGATAACAATTTTTTATCGTTATCTTATTCAGTGCTCGGTAATCAATGCACATTCTCCACGAGCAATCTTTCTTTCTCACCAAAACAATTGGAGACCCACATGGTGATGTGCTAGGTCTGATGAACCCCTTCTCGAGTAGCTCCTATACCTGCTTCTTGATTTCTACATTCTCTAAAGCAAACAACCTATACATTCTGATTTTAGGCAATGGAGCATCTTGCTACAAATTAATATCATGCACTATTTCCTTTTTGGGTGGCAGACCTTTAGGTTCTTGAAATAATATATCATATTTTGAAACAAATTTTTCTAAATCATCTTTCTATTTAGCATCACAGCCCTCAAATACATTGGTTTTATTAGGTTTCCTTTCCTTTACGACCATCAATAAAAATTGTTTGCATGAATTTACAATTTCTTTCATCTGCTCTGAGTTTATGAGAGTATAATTATTCTTGAGCTTATGAGCTCTTACAATATATTCGATTCCATCTATAATGAGTAGATACTTGTTCTCAACTCTATAGAAAATAGCTTTTCTATCATACAAGTAAATACTTCCTAAAAAAATTCCAAATATATCCAAAGGAACTATATCTAACTCAACCTCATCTACAAATGCTGACCAAAAAGAAAACATAAGTTTACATTGTCTAGTCACTTGTAGCTTTGCTTTATCGTAGAACCCATCTAATGGATATGGTTTCTTGTGAGGTGTGGTTAGTAACCCCAACTTCTTTACAAATTCTTCAAAAATTAAATTTACTTGTGAACCACTATCAAACAAAGTATCAATATTTTGATGATTGGAAATAACTCGAATATGAAAAAGCTCATGTCTTTTTCTCTCATTTTCTTCATTATCAGTGGATTGTGCAGAATTACTATAAGATGCTTCAAAATTTTTACCTTTTATACCGGTGTTTGTGATGGTTGCTTCATCTCCTGAGTCTGACCCGAAATCCTTTTGAATAGTTGTAGTAGTCTTCTTCTTCTTTCCCTCGAACTTCTTAGGTTTCAGCTCCGGATGCAGAATCCAGTAGTGTTCATCATCATGCCCATCCTTCTTACAGTGAGTGCATGAAGACTTGCTTTTCTATATAGTGTTTGTCTTCCTCTCTTTCCATTTATGTTTTCTTTTCTCCTTATTTTTGCTTGTAGTGGGTTTGGATTATCCCCCAACTTCTAGGTTCCCATTATTACCCCTAGCTTCTAGATACGTAGCCTGAACGGATACCTCATCTATGCTAGTGGGATTAAACATGAGGATAGTGTGCCTCATGTAGCCGTGTAGACCACCTATATACTTCAACAGAGTCTCAGGTGAGTCTAAAGAAATTCCTAGAATCAAAGCTCTTTTCCTAAATTCTTCAGTGTAACCTTGTACACTTTTCCCTTTTAGTTGTCGAAGAGTTTTTCAGCTCATCATTTCTTGCTGCATGTAGGCTAGTGGATAGAATTGCTTTTTAATTGCATAAAAAAATTCACTCCAGACAGAAAGAATCTTACCATGTTTCTTCATGTCATCTTCTGTCCTACCTTCCCACCATACCAAGGCATAGGCTAGCCAGCTGAATCTTACTCTTGTCTGAATCAATGCTCTGCACTCTGCAATAAACATCAATCTGTCTGATCCAATTATACAACTTCTCTACATTCAACTCTCCATCATATATTGGTAAATCAAATTTAACATCTAATTTAATCGAAGCTGTCTTCTTTTTATTTTTAGGGCTATTAGGAGGTGTGAGAAATATTTCTTCTTTCCCTTTGCCTTTAGAGTGGTCATGGAGGAGAGATTCTTCTACTCCTTTGTCTTGTTTGGAGTTGGGTGAATCTTCATCTCTATTTTTCTTAAATTCCCTATACATTTCCTCCACCATGGATCTCATGGTCATAAAACTATCCATGAACTGGGGGTCTGATTCTAAGGGATTTTCTTCTGACATTTTCCTCTTAGAATAGACTCTTCCAATTTCCATGTTAGTTTCAGCCAACTCTCCTTCTCCTAATTTCAGCTTTGATCTAGTTAGCATTCAACAACAAAATCCATCACAAGCTTGTCTAACCTTAGTCACCTAGAGCTCTGATACCACTTGATCTGGAATTTATCCAGGACAAAGAATTAAAGGTATTACAAACTCATGTGCATGGATGTTCCTATGTTACTTAATGCAATGTATCGATAAGATTGCAAAATACATAGACACTAAGGCAGTTAGAGAAAACATAATAGGAAAACATGTAAGACAACAAGTTTAATAAGGATTTTACCCAATGCTCCTAGGTTATGTCTCCTGGTCCAGCTCTCAGTGGTGGCCTCTCTATTATGTTTTTAAGCAGGTTTTTTACAACAGTGAGCTCAATTCGAGTCTCACTGAACAGATAAAAGTTAGTAGGAATGGAGTGCACAGACTCTCCTTGCTGAAATTCGACCTATGATGGTCAAAATAGTATGATAGGCCTATTCCAAGGAGTTTTCTTGAACCTCTCAAGCCTTCTATGGAGTGCACAGACTCTCTGTCTCTCTCTAGTTCAGGTCAGCTTAGCTTCTACTTTCTGTTTTCTGCTCTTAGCTATCTGCTTTCTTGTTGTTCTTCTGCTTCTGTTAGGTCATGGATTTAAAGCCAGTCTATTCTTTTTTACTGTTCATGTCCACTTCCCGGCCTTCTGGTTTCCTTACATCTGTCCGTTCGAATTCCTTTTCTCTACGTCATCATCACTAGCTAACATCTCGGAGGGAGGTGGCCACCTATTTCCTAACGAACTGGGTGTCAGATTCCTTGAATCATTTTTGAATGGCCGTTAATTATGTTTGCTTCAAGATTGCCCATGAAACATGAATCGTTTGCCAACTCATCATCCACGTTGGACTTCAAATCCCCTGTCATCTTGGTTTTTGACTTGTCAAATCTGATCAGTCATTAGAACACATCTCCGTCATTGATCTGGGCCCCCGAGATCCTACAGTCATCCTTCATATCGGGCAAACAAGTCGCATGATGTTTACCCACCCGATGCGGTTCGTTTTCTCTCTCATCCACTGGACGTGTGTCGCTCGATGTGTGACATTGGGTGGGACTCAGTCAAAACTTCTTACTGCCTCAATGCCTTCTGATATCCTGTCGGTTTGTGGAATCCTACGTTACGGAACTGAATGCTTTACTTTTTCTAAATTTTATAGTGATTTCGGGTCTGGGTGCTTCGGGGCTTTCCTTCACTGAGGGGGATGCCAAATCACGAATCAGAAATCACCCCCATTTCTTGATTTAACCTTCAGTTTTGGCAGTTTATGACAGCATGTGTTACCATGGGCCAATGGTCTGTGCACTCGACCGAGGGTCCTCATTGCTCCGCTTTGGCCACAACTGCAACTATTACGAGGATTCCTTCTGATAGCTTTGATTATTCTAGGACTTGAATCTTTTGGAATAATTTGAAACAATCATGAAAACTTAGAGAGTGTTTTAAGATCCAATTCAGATCAAGTTAAGTTTCCCTGTAGGTTATGTGAAGGTAATCACCCCATTCACCTTTGTCCCTATCTCGATGAAGCCAAAAAAGTATTGGATAATTGTCCTGCTTCACCGTAGCGACTTCCATCTGGTTATAGGAGACTCTCCCTTAATCGTTCATTAGTTGATGAATTGATTGACTCAAATCAGCTGTCGGTCAAACCCACTCTCTCTAAAAGTGAAGCCTATGAGTCTATACCCGACCCAAATAAACAGGTTGAGGTAATAGTTGACCCGATTCAACCTTCAGCTAATCGTACCTTTCCTAAAGAGAGTGAATATGATACCACTCAACTTCTTTTCATTTCTTCAGATTCAAATGAGCTTGGGGGCAACCCTCTTGTCCCGTCAAGGCAGGAGGCAAAATCCTCCCATTCTTGTAACACAAGGGGATAATACTCCCGTTTCTACAACACCCCCTCCAAGCAGTCTAGTCACTTCCTTTGATTGGAATTGACTGGTAGGATGTCGTCTTCCCTCTTATGTGCCTTTACAGATCATAGTACATGTTTGTAATATAATTGCACTGGGCACTATTATAGATGAAGGAGCATCAGTGAGTATCTTTTCCTCAACTGCTTAGCAAGCGCTCGGTTCGCTGCCACTTGTGTCTGTTACCCAAAATCTGTTGGCTTTTAATAGAGGAACCAATCAACCATTAGGGATCCTCCCTCAATTACCTATTACATTGGGAGGAAAAATCATTTATTTGAATGTGATGGTAGTCCCAGGCCCTTTAGATTAAAATTTACTTCTAAGGTGCGACTATGTTTATGACATGGGAGCTATTGTTTCAACACTCTTTTGAGTGATTTGTTTCCTGCATGAAGGAAGAATTGTCACCGTTGACCAACTTTCATTTCCCGGTCCAAATATGGCTTCCAGTCAACCATATTCCCTAGATGGTCCTTTTGTATCAATGGTATCATCCCTGCCATGGGTTAATTATGTGGCAACCCATTCCATGCCTACATCAATGGATGATCAGTTTTGTCATGTTGTACATCATGTACTAGGGGCATTAGAACCAGATCTCTCCTTCATGACCTCTTATGAGTTGCGATCCAAAGGATGAGGATAATTCTTTTACTATGTCAACCTCATTAAAAAATGAAACAGTTCCATGAGGAGAGTTCCTTGTCTTGTGTCAACCTTGTTAGAAAATGAAACCAAGGGTATGAGGATAGTTCTTTATTGTGTCAACCTCATTAAAAAATGAAATAACTCCCATGAGGATAGTTCGTTGTCTTGTTTCAATCTCGTTAAAAAATGAAACAAGGAATATGAGCATAGGTCCATTTCTTGTGTCAAGCTCATTAAAAAATGAAACAAGGAATCTGAGTAGAGTCTTGTGTCAAGCTCATTAAAAAATGAACCAAGGTCCCCTGGAGCAAAGTTCCAAGTTGAGTCTTTGAGTAGATCTCGTAAAATCCCAGTCAAGTATTTCACTTGATCTCATAAATGAACCTTCATTCCATCCTCCTGATGGCCATGAGTAGTCTACTTAGGTGAATGTAATGAATCTTAGGGGGCATGCACCTAATAGTAAAGTTAAGTTTCCCTGTAGGTTATGTGAATGGAAACACCCCATTCACCTTTGTCCCTATCTCGACGAAGCCAAAAAGGTGTTGGATAACCATCATGCTTCACCACAGCGACTTCCATTTGGTTATAGGAGACTCTCCCTTTCATCATGTTGGGGGAATGTAAACCAATATCAAGCATAGTTCTTCATTTCAAGCTTCTGTAGAAATGAAACTAAATCTAAGCATAGTTTTTCATTTTAAGCTTGTGTAAAAATGAAATTGAATCCAAGCATAGTTTTTCATTTCAAGCTTGTGTAAACATGAAACTAAATCCAAGCATAGTTCCCTATGGTAAAAGCTTGTGTAAAAATGAACCCATCTCCATTTTAACCCTCATGATTGCCATTCTATCAGCCTTTTTCATCAGATGAGCCTTAGTTGTTTTCATCCCATCGCCACCATCCCTTTGCCCGATCATATGCTTTCACTTGGTTGTTTTACCCTTTTTGAGTAATAGTTGCAATGAGGGGTCTTATTAACCAACCTCTTCACATAAATCAACATGTTTTGAGAAGTTCCAGCATCACCAGAACCAGTTGTTATCCTAGACACCACTCATTCCTAAAAATGGAGTCCTCTTTAAGCTCTTTTTAGACTCTCTAAACATGGAAATATTGCCGAGAAATGTCCTTTCCATCTCATTAACAGATTGGAAACGATATCTCACTTGTATTATTTTATGCTTTCTTGGGCTTGAGAGATTAATTTACGAAAAATAAATTGTGGAGTTTTCTTTTTTTCCCTTTTCAAACTCTCTAAACATGAAAAGGATAGAGTTATCTTTGTCGTTAAACTCGTTAAAACATCAAATAGAAACAAACTTGTCCATCTAGACAAGACTGAGTTTCACCTTTGCTAGACTCATTAAAAAATAAAATAGTGATGGATTCAACTAAAGGGTGGAATTATACAACAAGAATATGTTATCCTCCTCAAGCTTGATTAAAAATAAAGAGGGACTAGTCAACAATCACTGGAGAAAATGGGAAAAAGGGGAAAATCACTTTGTGGTAGCAGGTCACTCTTGAACATGACACTTTCACTTCATCTCCATGACTATTTGGGTTGGGTTATCTTCTTGACGGTTATCATACATATGGTCTATCACACCATCCATCACTTTTTGTTTTGGGTCAATGCTACCAATTCATTCAGACTATTTGGGTTGGGTTATCTGCTTGATGGTTATCATACATATGGTCAATCACACCATCCATTACTTTGGTTTTGGGTCAATGCTTCCAATTCATTTAGTGTCACCGATATGTTCAAGAGAAGTGATCCTTTACAGTACCATAAACCTTCATTTTCATGACTGCGATTCCTGAACCTTGTGTCGTCGGTCAAATTCCATCTCTAAAATCACTACACTTGTTTCGTGTCATTTATGTGGGATACATCAAGGCCCTCTTGCGACAAGTCGCTTCTTGTCGAAATCAGCTCATTATCTAAGAAGTTGACTTAGAAACACCCTTTCAGTACCTTGAGGCTTGCATGCATCAATGGCATGTTTCTCACTTTCGACGAAAGCCATACATCAATGGTCTTTGACTGAAAGACTTTGTATGGTGTTCGACACCAAATCATCCATTCACACCATGCAGAATGTACTGCAGTACCTTGAGGATCATTATCATTATCGGTGATTTCTCTTGCATTTGTTAATAGCTTACATCATTGGCTGGTAATTAGATGGTGTCTTCCCATGTTAAATTTCAGATCAAATATTCACACAGTTAGACTCATACTTGAGCAAACGATTGAACAAGATAGAAGACCCCGGATCTAGTTTCATCCATCTGGGATGCGATTTTAGGAGTACTAAATCATATGTACAATGGCTTTACATTGATGGTCATTCCAATCATGGGTCTATATCTGTAGATGATTGTTTATGTACATGTAATGAAAGTTTATAAGCTGAGCATGGGTATGACTTCCCTCGACAATTCATGTAAAATCAAATATCATGATATATGTATTGTAATTGATGCAGGTCACCTTCCACTTTAATACCTCCTCATCACATCGTAAAGAATTTCATTTGACATTGGAAATTTTCTGACTTCATGCTTTAGGGGGGGCGCTGTTATAAATCCGTTTGGGCACATCAAAACCAAACATCCAGATCAGTGTTTTAGGGCTCATCAAACCCTAAGCCCTAAACAAGTCACCCCTTTGAATGCCTCCTTCGTAGAAAGTTTCATGACTTGAAGACCTCCAGAAATTGCCTCTAGAGGGACCAGCATAGGTAAGCCCTTCTGTAGGTACACTGCAGAGCAGGTAAGTCCACTACTAGGGTGCTTTGCAGAGTAGTTAGGCTTCCTTTCACCTGTGTTGGGCAAGAATGAGTGAAATTCACATAGGGTTTGGGGAATATTCTTATCTTTTGGAGTCATCTAGAAGTTTCCCTGTCTTATCAACTCCTATGAGCTCGAAAATGGATGAGGAATGATTTAAGGAGCATCCTATCCTCTCATCCCTTCCTCCATGGAACTAATTCAAAGTATGGAAGGCTATTCAATGTCACCATTAATGACAAAACCTTCTTCATCTTCCTATAAGTTGGCCACTCATCTAAGTGATCAAGGGCTGGCTAGACTATGTTGAATTGTAAGGAGATAATGCTGCTATAAGATTTGGCTTTGAAGCAAGTGTTGTGATGCTACAAGTTTGTCATGCCTTTGATGTGATGTGGATGGGATCCAAGATGAAGGAATGACTTTGAATGAAACGCTGATGGTTGTAATTCCTTCTTCTATCTAATAAAGTGTTTGAACCTTTTTCCATATATTGTGTTCTTTCATAATGCTTATATGTGTGAATTGCTTTTGATTCCTTTCATTTATATTCAATGGATCGTGTGCTTTGATCAGTTTTTGGTCTTGTATTTTGTTTACAAGGTACTTATCAAGTAGATTAAGTACGGGAAGGAGTGACGTAATTGGTACAAGGGAGATGAGAGGAAAGAGGAACTATAGGTAGGCATTCTATCTTCTCATCTTATCTATTGTTTATAGGAAAAGTCTAAAACACTTTAAAATGTTGTTCTAGGCACAACTATTTGTCTAGTGAATTAGTGTTTATCTATAGATGTTAAATTCTCCAAAACACTTATGCATGCCTTTGAGCCACTTCCGTGGTTCCAACGTGGTCATCCTAGTGGTCTTATGGAGGATGTGGTGCATCAACTGGTCTATCGCCAAATGAGGGAATCTCTTGGTGGGACCTAAGTCCCAATCCTCCAATTTAAACATAGGAATATGCCACAAGCTTGGTCCTTCAAAAGCAATCTTATCTAGTAGCAGAGGTGTGTACAAGGTGACCTTTCCCTCGTCAATGTCCTTATGCACCTTGGCCTTGCCCCTGTGTGGAGGGACGTACTCAGGAAATTTAGAAATGGGGCCAGACCCCTCAACTTCAACATGCTTTGTTTCTATCCCAAGCTCCTCATCGTCCATTGTGATCTCCTCAATTGCTTCCTCCTCTGGTTCTAGGTTAATTGTTTTGCCCTTTTCTTGAGCAGTGGGCTTGTCCTTTGGTGGGTTTCTCCTAGGTGATGCACGCACTGGTGGTGTTGTAGCCTGCTTTCCTTTTGTGCCTTTCACACCTTCTTGGGTCTAGGTAAGACTTGGTCTAAGCGACCGTGGTGACTTGGGTATCTCTGATCCTCCGGAGTAGTTCCCTCTGCTTCCATGGCAACCTCTGGCACAACCCCTTCGACTATCACTACTTCCCCAATATCTATGGTTTTTGTCGGTGTCGACATGATTCTATTCAATAGTTCTTGTGTCTCCTTTGGAAATTTCCCAAGCATCGAACTCCCTATCAGAGCCTCAAAGAATTCACGGTTCATAAGCGTCTGAGAGCTAAACAAATCAATGCTCAAAATGCCAAGTGTTCTTCTTTGGGAAGCCACATGTAATTTACAAGCCATTTTGAATTCAAATCGGACTATTCCCCTGAAAATCAGTTCATTAATGATAGATTGGTGGCATATTTTCAAGGATCTCGCCCATAAATTTCATCTTAAATGTCGTCTCCTTACTCTGTTTGGCCATTTTTTCATCGTCAAATCATGAACAATGACTTTAACGATCACTTTCCAGCTGCCTGTGTAGTTTTATCCCATGTAACACAACCTTCTGCATGCTTGTGTGGCCTCTATGACATCTCTTTGTTCCATGCAGTTTCTTCATCACGCAGTTCCCCAACCCAAGTAGTGTAGTTTATAGTCTCGTGCCTCCTTTCATCTGCCTGGATTTCTAAGACTGTGCTACCTTCATATAGTCACGTAGTTGGATCACCAGTGTATGGCTTCAATTGGCTACAATTCACCTTTCTTGGGAAGGGCTCTGCATTTAAATTAACTAACTAAATTGCTCCACCATCGGTAATCTCTTTGATGACATATGGCTCTAGCTAGTGCATCCTAAATTTCCCTGGAAATTTATCAAACTTACTATCATATAGAAAAACTAGGTCATTTACCTTGAAGGTGCGTAGTTTAATGTGCCGATCATGCCATGAATTTTTACGCTCCTTTTGAACTTGTTCATGAAATATAGCTAAAAATCAGTCCTCCTCAAGCTCTGCTAACTACGCGAGCCTCTCTTCCAAGGCTCCACGGTCCACCATTCATATGAGTGCCACTATGCGCAGACTAGGTACAATGTATTCCATTGGAATCATAGCTTCTACGCCACACGCGCACATCCCAGTCACTTCTCTAAGCATTGTAGACCTTTGTCAGTGTGTTCTCTAGTATCTTATTGAATACTTCCACCACCCCATTGGTCTGCGGGTGATAAAGTGTGCTCTTCTGATGATACACCTGAAATTCTTACATCAATGCGCTGATTGTTTCATTAAGGAAGTGCGTACTACAATCACTCATCAAGATATTTAGACAACCAAATCTCATTAATACGTATTCGAAAAGAAACTTTGCTACTATCGCACTGGTACAGTCCTTCACATACTACGCCTCTACCCACCTGGTTAAGTATGATTTTGTGGTGATGATGTACCACACACCTATTTTCTTTCTTGGAGGCTGAGTTGGTCGCACAAAGTCAATCACCGATTTATCGAATGGTTGTAATGTCACCTGCGGTATCAATGGTAGTTCATCCCTCTGTGATGGCCTGCCAGTGCTTTGACATGCATCACAGGCCCTACAATATGATTTCAAATCCTTATGCAGAGTTGGCCACCACAATCGAGCACGGAAAGCCTTCTGCACTGTCGCGTTTCCTGCATAATGTCCTATAGCTCCTCCATGAGCCTCCGTGAGGATGCTGCTTCGCTCAAAGTTAGGTACATAACGTCACAATATTTCGTTCGGCCACATTTTGTACAAATGTCCTACAATGACGGAGAAGTCTGCTGTGGGCACTACTAACTCCTTCTTCTGCTCACTTGTATACCCTTTTGGAGCAGTCCCCGTTGTCACGAATTGTAAGATATCTTCAAAGTGACTATTCACAACACGTACCGAAAAGAGCTACGTGATAGGATGTCCTTCATCCAACATAGTGGGCTGCTCTCCCGTTTCGATGTGCGATAGATGATTTGGTCCCACATTCAATCATTCAGGCTTCACAATAACTTCAAAATCATATTCCTGGAATAATGACAACCACCTACAGATCTTCACCCCCAACATAGGCTTATTAACCAGGTATTTTAACGTAGAATGATCTGTATACATCTTAAAATGTCCATGGCTGGTCCTTTGCGCTCTATAGTGTAATAGTTCTTCTCAACCTTGGACAACTTCCTGCTCGTGAATGTTATAGGATGGTCCAATTCTCCCTTTCCTTCTTGTGTGAGCACGGCCCCCAGTGCAATACATGAGGCGTCCACGTGCACATGAAATTCCTACTTCCAGTCCAGAAAGACTAGGATTGGTGCGATGACCATTTTCTCTTTCAACACGTCTAAGCTCTTCTGGCATTCATGACTCCATCAGAACGTAGCATCCTTTTTCAACACCTTCTCCATGGACTCGGTGATCTAGGCATACTCATGATGAACTTCCTATAGTATCCGGTATGCCCTAGGGTTGTGTGTAGTTGTTTCAAATTCCTTGGCACCTCCAAGTTGATTATCACCACGATATTCATCGGGCTACCATCAATCCCTGTCTTCACACCATATGCCCTAGAAAGATCCCAAAAGGGACACAAAACAGATGCTTCTTCAGATTGAGCACGATCTGGTATCTTCGTCACGTATCTAACATTAAGCGCAGACTTGCCACATGACGCTTGAACAATCCAAACACTATATAATTATCAAAGTACACCTCCATGAACTTGTGAATGAAGTCTTTGAATGCCACAATGACTACGCGCGAAAATATTTCTGGCGCATTCTTCAGCCCAAAAGGCATTACAGTATACTAAAAACATCCTCATTCCATCACAAAGGTCATCTTGCTTCTATATTCAGGAGTGATTTTGATCTAATGATACCCAAAGAACCCATCAGTGAAAGAGTATGCTTCTTGGGCGCCTACATTATCCAGGACTTCATCAATGAATGGGGTCGAGAAGGGTCATGCACGCAAGCATCATTCAGCTTCTAGAGATCCACGCATATCCTTATTTCTTCTTTCTGTTTCTTTTCTTGAACCACTATCCAACTCAGCGCGAACCCTTTCCTTATACTTAGGATTAAGGTAGTAAGGTCTTTGTTTTCTAGGCTTCACATCCAGTTTCAAGGTGATCTTCATGAAACCCAGGTCTCTTATTATCCATTTTAGATCAAAAAACTTTGTGGGGAACAAATCCTGATATTCATGGAGGAGCTCAGTGACCTTTTCTATTGTCACATCATCCCAATAGTCCCCAATATTGTCTCTGTTCCAATGTTGGCCTTCCTAGTTTTTAGCAGCATAGTTATGTCACGATCCTTTATCTGTGGACCTTCAACCTCGCGGTGTCCTTCCGTTTTTGGAATATTAATCTTTTGGGGATCCTCATATTCTTATTCAATGATCATGTTATAGTATTCCATTGCATGGCTCAGCTGGGTAGTCCAATCAGGTTGGATCAAGTCCAAAGGATCTTGCTATATCCTAATGATTGTTGCTTTAACCTCCTATAGCACTACGTCAATACAGTTAAACCCATCCTCAAAGCTGAACATCATTAAAAATACCTGTCGCAGGATGTCCCATTCTTTAGTGCCATGGTAGAGCTCAGTTTCCAAATACCATTTCATTGGTATGAAGCCCACGGTGTGACAAAATAGATGCACCCATTCAGGTTTGGGCTCCATGCCATAAGCCTTATTCCATTTAGCCAAGTGATCACGCGGGTCATATATTCCATCATACTTATCTGTCATCCACACTTTTGGCTGCCCAAAATGTATTCTCATCATCCTCCTATAGTCGCGCCAATCACTGAAACTATCCTTGTGCGTACCCCACCATACTGTAGGCATAGGGTATAGTACCCAATCTAAGGCCTCGAAGTGATGTTTCTCCAGTGCTTATCTTTCAGATGCATCCAAGGAATCAACATTTGTTAGCCCATGATAATGAGGCAGATCCCTAACTTCGGATGACACACAACGCAATGACTTGGTCATAATATTGCAATGCAGCATCGAAACTTCATGCGACCGATTCTGCCAATGCTCCAATTCTTCATCCCAATCTAACGTGTAGGAGCTTTCGTGATCCGATGCAATGCGTCCGTCTAATATTGGGTTCACCCAATCCTGGTCTCACACAATTATCTTGTAAATCTGGTCCAAATCGTCAGCATTTTCATAGTCTCAGATTGGTTTTGTATAGCGCGATCCCTCTGCAGGATCCAGTCGCACCACTACGTGGAGCGACTTGTTTTCAAATATCATCTTTCACTTCTTTAGTTTGATTACCCCATTCATGTCAATGGACCAACTGATTTCAAGGAGCACAGGGTAGGGATTGCTATCATCCACAATCTTTATTACCTCAAAATTTGCCAGTGCACTTACGCCCTCAATGTCAACTGTGACCCCTTGCAAACTCCCCATTGGTATAATTTTTTGTTGATAAGCCATTCTTAACTGTATCGGAGACCACTGGAGCACAAGTCTCCCCATTCTCTCCCAGGTCTATTTTGGAAAAAAAATTGTTTCAGACCAGAGATCCAAGATAACTTGGTCCATCACGTATTCCCCTATTTGTGTGGTGAGTCTCTTCTCCCACCCAATCCTTGCCTTGTGCTTGCCAAGCTTCCTGACCACACGTGGTTCACTAGTAGCACACTGATTCATTAGTTCATGCAAGCCCTTCACAGCCTTATTGTCACGGAGTAGCTTCACGCAGGTCTCTAAGAACATGGTAATCATGGATGGGTCCATTTCCTCAACTGGTTTCTCCTGACTTCTAGAGGTAGAGACCTCAACAAAGCTTTTTGTTGCTTCCATAAATGTTTCTTTTGCGCACTCCAAATCAAACCCACTCTCCTTTTTTGGTGCTTTGCAGACCCATTCACATTCTGCAAGCTGCTTTCCTTTAACCTCCCCAGTCATAGTTCTCCTCTACAACATAATGTTTACCTTAGGGTCTTCCTCACGAGGCTCATCCCTCATCATCTAGAGGTTTTGTGTTGGTTGCGGAGGCTATACCCCCTTTTCACGAATTCAGACTTAGACCTACTGAATTCTTTATTTAGTGTGGTCTGGATCTCTACCAGCGTAGTTTCCTGGTTATCATTAGAGTACTTGATGTACCAGCTTAGCGCATGATCCTGCAAAGCACTAACCAATGTCACCTTCTTCATGTGATCATCCGTGACACCTTGAGCTTCCCATATAACCTTTATCATGAACAAAAATTGGTCCGGGTCCTCATTCGCTACGCCCTTGAATACAGGCAATTTTATGGAGTTCGCCATATTGAACGGTGGAGGTGGCAGTGGTGTGGGTGATGGGGTGAGAAATGGAGGCAAGCATGGAGGTGGTGTGGATGGATGTGATGACGGTGGAGGTGGTGTAGGTATTCGAGGGAACCCTTGTCTTATCAACTGACTAGCACTCATGGGAGAAATCTGTGGTGTTCCTTCTTCATCACTTAAAGGAGGTCCGATCAGTGGGTTATACTCAGGACTTTTTCTTCCTCCATCCCAAAAATGTTTTCCGCTTCACATAGCTCCAAACATCAAGGTAACCACATAACTCGCCATTCACACAAGAGCATCTTGATCGAAGCATTCAGTGATTTTAAATACTTACCTCGTGGTCCTTTGAAGAAGCGACGCTCTGCTTCACTGTAACTGACAGAGATATCGACTGTGAACTTTATCACAAATCCTCTTATGATGTGGTCAAGACAATGGTCGACATCATGCATGATCTTATCTTTAGAAGCTTCCAACCTCCTTACTAGCTCCGATTTCCAAACAGTCAGCTTGTCCAACATCCACCTTCCTTGGTCGTCTCCCAACTTCATGATCCACTCATGTAGCTCAATCGGGAAGGAACATAAGAATATCTCATGTATTTCTGCGTACAGGTATCTGTCCAACGATTGTTCTTTCGTTAATCGCGGATTCTTGTTTTCCTGCGCCGCGAATTTGTGGATCTTTCTATCCAGCCAAGTTTCAATTTATTTCTTAGTTGGATTCCAATGATACGACATCACACATCTCTAATACAGATCCTAGTCTTGAAAATGAAACCATTTGTTGGATTGATGGGCCCTGACCCAGGTTCAGCGTTAGTCAGCCAAGAAAATCCCTACACTACTGGCCCTTTTGGAGTCATCCTGCAAAGCGCAAACTGAAGTCTCACTCGAAGCAGTATGGGGGGATATAGGTGTTAAGACCCTATACCAATAGGTGTCATATATCATGATTGACTTGATGAGCTATGTAATATTTTCATACCTTTACTTGTTGCAAAGGTTTTTCATATTTGTAAAAAATCAAAAAATTTAAAAAATGTAAAGAGGGTATACCCTAAAAGAAAAATCAAAGGGTGAAAAGAATAAAAGATGGTCAAAAAATGAAAGAAAATGAACCCCACCAAAAAGAAAGACCAGGAAAGTGTCCAAGTCTAAATGGCACTACTATTTACTTTATGCAGAATAAAAAATTGTGTGCAGCTTGTCACTTATGCCACAATTGATGAATAGTCAAACAGTTTAAACTTGGCTAGTTCATATTTCAATTTCATGTTTTAGAAATAGAGAATAAAGATCTGACCAAACAATGTAATGTTGACAGATAAGTAGATAGGTAGAGTGAAAAATTAGCTCAACAGTTTAATCTGAGCCCTTGGATGTAATAAGTGAAGATTTAGATAAGCATTACCATATAAAAGAAAAGAAAGTTTGATAAGGGTTTGCCAGTCTAAGTGCACCCAAATAAAGAAGTAAAAATGCTAGGTTAAAGTAGGTAGGGTAAGTAGATGGTGGTTGCAAAATGATATGTGGTAAATGAAATGTCTAAACGTGTAAATCTTTTATTTTCATCAGAAGACAAAGGCATACATCACATGGAAGACAAATCACACAAGAAAAGTTAAAATAATTAAATTCCCTAGTCATTTCCCCTAAAAATTCACTAATTTCCCCTAAGTGCCAAGGTATCTATCAAATTAGAGGGGCTCAGAGCATTTCTCTGACTTCTAGAGGGACCGGACCCTTCGCCCAATGATTTAAAGTGCCTAAGTACATAAAAAAACTTAATCAATATTCACCCCTTCATGAAACATTCATTCCCTTGATAAATTTTTCCTAAAGTAAAATCCTATTTTACTTAGGAAAATTACAACATTTTCCATAAAAACCCTCTTTTCACTCTAACCCAAGTTTAAATATACACATGAAGATTTTTCTCACTTGCGCTTTTTTCCATTCAGTGTCATATTAATTACTAACTTATATTATATAGTAGCTCCCTTATAAAAATTTACCCATTCCCATATTACTGTAATTATGTAAAAACCCCGAAATATTATATATCTCGCCCGTTTGGTGAAAATATAACCATAATGCATTAAAATAGGGATTAATTAGTTAATCAATAACTAGTTAAGAACCTCGACCCCCCGCCACATTTAAAAGGTATTAATTAACCCTCACGGTTAATTAATAGCCATCCCAACCAATCCTGTCACCCCTGATATGATTAAATAATCCTTAATTATATCGGGCCCACCTTCATTAAACCTTTGTCACTTCGCACCCCCAATAGCTGTCCGATCACACTTCCCAGATCCAACGCTATCATGCATATCACATGACCCTTTGCGACCGCATGTTAGCGTGCGATCGAAAAGTTCTTTTGTGTACAGTGCCTCCGCCACGTGTCAATCATTCTATGGAATCGCTAGCTCAAGCCCAAATACCACCTCCCTCCATAAGCGATGCAATATAAACCACTTACCACATCCCACTAAATGACAAAACATCATGTCGTTTGCTCACTGACATCACCTGTCCAAAACTTGTAGCCCACCAATTCTAGACTTTGTATATAAAACAAAATAAATCATTTTCATCGTTTATTTTGCGAACCTGTACATCCATGAAAACTTAAATGATGAAGTCAACCAGCTTGTACTTCTAGCCGCTAACCAGCTTCAACCTTTGTAGCCAACGTCACCCAGAGCCATCCAGTCACACCCAATACTTGCATTTTTTTTTTCCATCCCCAAAAGAAAGTATTTACCAATTTCCTATCAAGAAAACCCTACAAGTATTTGTTTTCCACTGCAAATTGATTAAAATATCCAAAATTCACCATAATTTTGTTACTACTTTTGTAATTCAAGTCCCCCAGGCCCTTGGTTCACCAATTTTACAAAGAAAACCTCAGTTTCCTTTCTGAATCCACAAGAACCAGAATTGAAACCCCGGTATCCCTAAACATTGCTCCCATTACCACCCCTCATCATGATTTAGGCTATCTACCTCTGACAGACAAGGATTTTCAAATAAAAGACCTAATCACTGAAAAGGACCATCTCAAAGTCTTTTGCCATTGTCAAGATAACCACTTGAATGGCTATGATGCCATAGGACTATGGGAATCCAATCTCCCAATGTATTTTCTCCCCTCTGTGCATGTTTTCCTTGACATAATCCATCAGTGCCATGCAAATTATGACCCCATATGTAGAGCAATCATGCCTCCCAACCAAATAGTCCTCTTCACAATAACTGCTGAATCAATCAACGAGATGCTGCAATTTCATCCTAATCAAGCCCTCACCCCCATTTCCCTAGGAAATTTTCTTGAGAAATCAACCAAATTATCCCAATGTGAGCTCAATCACCTCTGCTAGACTTTCATAGTAAAAGAGCATCAACCTAATGATCCCCCACCTTACCTATTAGTTTTCTTCACTGAGATAGATAAAATTATAGTTGAAATGATAGCTGTAGTCATGGGATTCAACACCAGTGAATATGTAGATGAATTGACCCTAGTGTTGATGTCTATCTTTACCACAGGACAACCCCCTACAGTTAAGTATGATTATGCCTCATTTATAGCTGACAAAATCCATGACTAGTTCATGAGACTAGAGAATGAGAAGGTATTCAAGTATTCCACCTTCATATATCACCTCATCCTCTACCATCAGTCTGATAAGTTCCCATTTTCTGTCAAAAAACTTGGTACCAAGGGTAATCCAAGGTCTATCATCTTTTGGTCTTCTATCTTGCATGAATCTTTTTCTTGTCCTTATTCATATAATGAGTTCATTGACCAGTTTGTCCACCCAGCAACTGCCTTGCTAACAGGAAGTACTCCCCCAAGGATTAATGATGAAATCAAAACGATCATACAGCTATCCAAACAGTATAGAGTAGGTGACTAGTACTTGTACCAGAATCACACAGAAATCAAAGTATATGGGTGTGAGCTTTCCCCATTCAAGCCACCTAAATATGTTCCAATGAGATTGTTTGCATTAGAGTATTATAGACAGATGATACACTCAGATTTCATACATTTTATTAAGGCCAAGAAGAAAGAACAACTCAAAATTAAAGATCATCTAGACCCATTTGTGTGCAACAATAGGGAAGCACATAGAGAAGCAGAACGAATCCTAGAAGACCACATGAAATTAAACAAAAGTTTTAGTTGGACTCCATATGACCCCCATAATTTCATCTGTGATAGAAGGATTAAAAATAGAATATCACCATACTTTCATCACAGGATTCCAGAGATTGAACAATATGCTAACATGGATGAATGGAGGGAAGGGACTCTTGTAGAAATGGATACTGATCAAGTCAATGTAGAAAATATCATGAAAGATCTAGAAAAAACACTTCACCCGGATTCTTTTGGGCAGGTGCAATTTGAGACCTCACACAACCCAGCATCAATGACTAGTACCTCAACAATTGATACCTCACAAAAGTACTCACAAGAGACTAGTGCACCACTTGCAGAGACATCATAGGGAAGAGAAAAAGAGGCCAGCACTCAGGCAACAGAACAATGAACCATGTCAAAGCAGCCTGAAACTTCTCAGAAGCATGCTCAAACATATGCCCACCCAACTCAAGTCAACATTGGAGAGCCCTCAATTTTACAGACACCTCTGAATGAGGAAAGGAACAAAAAGAGAGACAGGGAAGTAGCTACCCCTACCAGTCGCCCATCAGAACAACCTGGTGCTAAGAGGCAAAGGCTAAATCCTCATTCAGAAGAGGAATTTTTTGAAGAAACTATAGAGAGTCAAAGAAAATAAGGCGCAAACATCCAACATACTTTCCCAGCAGGTGGGACACCTTCTAGCTCAGAGAGACAGGAACTAGAAAGGCAACAAAGTGCTGAAGTGTCATCCTTCAGGCCTGCAGGAAACGAGAACCTAGATATTAAAAAGAAATTCAAATAAATAAAGGCTAAAAATGAGCCATTAAGGGCCCAAGTCTACAATTAGTATTTGAAAATGGCCCCTACAAATCAAACTAGGTTGATGTTAGCCTATGACATCAAAGAAGGCAAGATGTAGATGAGCTTCTTCAAGCCCTGTCACATGGAATAGGTCGATCTTGTGGACAAGATAGACCTACCTAGAATCTAAAGAAGACCTAATGATAAGCAAACCAACCAGACACTATCTTTCTCTAAATATGCTTTGATAAACAATAGAAAACAAGTGTTTTTAGGGCCTACCTTAGGTCCAACGCAAGCTTGTGGATGCCCTCGCTTCTTTGATCCAAATGAGCTCCTTTTCGCGAATCTGCAAACACAAACAAGGAAAACAAATTAAATAGCACCTGAAAATCCAATTGCATAAAACATATTTAACATGAAAGTCAAGGAGTCCATGAAACAAATAACATATGATACTTGTTGAGAAAAATGAGTTTGATTGTATTAATTCAAAAGAAGAAGAACCTTACAACCTTTGCCTTGACGTTGTACAAGCTCCTCCCAGGGTCCAGCAAGAAGTCTCCTCTACTTTGACAAGTTTCACTCACTCCCCAATGAAACCAAAAAGGTATGTGATCTCTCCTCTTTAGGTTTAACTAGGAAGTCTTGATTTCACCAGCATTTACCCTCAAAAATGTTCAGCTTCTAACTTCCTTAGCAACCAGCCCAATGCCTGTATTTATAGTGCAATGGAGGGAGGTTACTAGGTCCTCCTTCAAAGGGATAAAGCCCTCCTTCAAAGGGATAGCTCCTCTCATCGAGGGATTAGCTCCTTCTCTTTTGGGATGCATGAACCACCTCAAAGCGAACAATCTGTTAGCCTCCTGCTGCAGCAGGTATTCGTCTTTCATGATTGACATTTTTACATGCCAAATATGTCATACTTTGCAAGCTGCAGTGTTCCATATTTCCACAAGAAGCAATGAAAGTGTGCTGGTCCAAATGCCACTGCTGTATTCCATTTTTTATAAGTTTTTCAGTTAAGGGAAGGCCAAACAGCTAAATCTTGGCCTCCCTAGGTTTCAATTTCCTGTTTTAGAATATAGAGAATGATATCTGTCCAAATATTTCAAGCTTGGCAGATTTGTAGATAGGTAGAGAATCGAAGGGACCCAACTGTTTAATCTGGGCCCTGGCAGAAATAAGTGTAGATTTAGATAGGAAATGTTCAAAGGAAAATTGTAAATCCGGTTTGCAAGCCTAAGTGCACCCGATTAAAAAGAAGAAAAAATGTTAGAAAAATAGGCTGGGTAGCTAGCTATGGTTGCAGAATGATAAATTGTGATCAATTTTGTGGTACAAAGTGTTTTATCTTTTTAGATCACAGTGAAGGAAGTTTTATTCAAAGGAGCTCAGAGCTGGACATCACTAACTTCCCCCTTCTTCTAATTTCCCAAGTCACTTACTAACTCCCCAAAGAGGTCAAGATCTGCTTGAGCCTCTTAGTCTCATCATACTCCATATCAGTTGCCTTGGTGAAGATCTGCTTCACTCAAGGAGTTCATTTCTCTACAAGTTCTTTTCCCCAAAATTTGCCTAAGGTCCCTAACCTTAGTGCTTGCTAGTCACCTTCATATTAACTACTAATAGTATTATATAACTCCCTATCAGTTTTCCCATTCCCCTAATAAAGCTAAGTACATATAACTCCACTATGTAAATATCCCCTCCCTGGCAATATAGCCATGTTTTTATAAGTCCGGGGAAAAATAGTCCATCTTGGGCTGTTTTTAGCCCATCCGAGTCATAGCAGGGGTTAGATGACACCTGGTCATGCTAACAATCTCTCCCCTAGCCCTAAAAACCCTCAAAAACCCATGTTTTACCCCTCATCCCCAAGTCCCAGTTGTAAATATTTCAACCGTGCTTATTTTACATCCATAAACCCCCTTTCCCTGCCCCTAACCCAAAGTTTTTCACATAAAACATCAACCCCGCTGCTTATTAAACCTATAACCCACTTTTCCCTAAGTCATAACCCACCCGCGTGCTATATTTAAATGGGAATATTCCTGCGAATATCCCCGCCCACTAACCCGCCGTCGCCTCGTGTCTCCCGACAGCCATCGGATTATCTGCCCTGCAGATCAATGGCTAGCGGGCCGTCCCATCCCCGAGCTGCCCGAGCTTTAGCGTCCGGGAGATGGGCGGTATTGTCGCCGTACTCCCGCCACGCGTCAGCTCCTGGGCTGTGGCGGAGGCCCCCCTCACGAAACCGCTCTCCCCCAAAGGTGGTGCGCCACAATACCGCTTACCGCCTCCTGCCCAATGACGTCACCACATACGTCACCCCTGCACAGTCACCGCATACGTCACCCCCCTCTACCCAGTCACATGTCCAGTCATCTACCTGCGTGGCCCCTTGCCACGTGTCATGCCACGTCACCGTCCGTACATGATGACGTCATCTCGCCACTTCATCATGCCGACGTCATCACTAACGTCACCCGCCGTACAACGTCACATCATGCTGACGTCATGCTGACGTCATCAACACTTTTTTGGCGCGAAGGAGAAAAAGTCGCACTTTGGAGCCCCGGAATCCAATTCTGAGGCAGTTTTTGATGAGTGATTTGCGCCTTCAGGGAATCTTTCCATTATGCAGCCCCCAGGAAGCCCGAAAGGCGCAAAAATGACCCATTTTCTTTGCAGAACATACCGAAAGGATCAGAAGACAGTTCCAGAGGATGTAGAGGCCGAACAGCAGCCATCAATGTGTGATTAGACCCGCAGCACATCAGAATAGCAGTCCAGATTTTGTCAAAAGAGTATCAGAAGAAAGAAAAGACTCCCAAGAGTATCAGCAAAGATTTTTAGGGGCTCGAAGCACCTGTACATTAATGAAGCCCCCAGAAAGTCAAATCAGGCATCATCAGCCCTTCCTTACCTTCAAATCACAATTAAGGCATTCAAAGCCACAGGACAGCAAAGAAGCAGAAGCCCATGCACATTTATTTCAGAAGCACCTGCACCAAGCCACCAAGGACTACATAAGTTATTCAGTTTTGATACAGCTGCCCCAGCGCAGCCTGAGATATTTTCATGCATTTATTTCAGATAGGAGTAGGTAAGTTAATTATTCTTTATGACCTAATTAGGTCAAGATGTAATAAAGAACTCTGTAGATATTTTTTCCCTATATAAACCACCCTCTGTATAGTTTTAAGGGTTGGTCGATTGAGAATTTTCACTAGAGACTCGCACTGTATACCTCACTGTTTCTATAATCAAAGATTGCAGAAAGCTTGGATAACAGACTGTATATTGCTAATGAAAGTTTTGGAGATATGAAGATGCAATTCTTGTGCTGCAGCCTGAAGCAATAAGTGCATCTTACCTCTGTTTATTGTTATCGCTATCTAAATAGCAGAAAGAAAGAATAGCCTAGAATTAGTTTAAATACTCTCTATGCTCAATTTCTGCTATTTCTTTATGTTTTCCTCTAATTGAATTGGTTATGAATATGAATTCCTTCTGGCTCATGTTTACCCCAATTCACCTGTGTTTACCAATTATCTAGGGATTCTTAACTGCCCCTAGGTAGCGCCTTGTCATTTTCCCTTGTTAAGCATAATTGAGAGATTCTTAACTGCCTCTCATTACTTAGCACTTTTCTCCATCCCTTAAACCTGGAACATTGTTTCATGCTCAGCTGTCTTGCTCCATTTTCCCTCACTATTATTAAGGAAAAGCACCAGCAGTTTTCATCCTAGACTCCATGCCCAATGGTTTGAAACTTCCAGACTATGCCTTGCCTCTCTGTCTGAAAACATCAATTTTCCCACCAAAAACAAAACAAAAACCCTCTGAACTCGAGACCTAGCCTACAATCCTTTTCAAACAAAGTTAAATCTAAAAGAGAGAGCCCTCTCTGATTATAGGTTAGCTAGAACCTGCAGTCCAAAGTTGGTCTGTGGTTACCTCGGCCGTATCCTTTCCGGAGCTTAAGGACAACCTGAGTGATAACACAATCCACGTCAAAATTCCTTTTAGAAACCTCTAGAATTAACCCAAAGTGAGTTTTTAAAGATAAAACTTGCGCCTTTTGAATTTCACAGGGGTCCGCACCCACACCGTTAGGGACAGAGAGGGCAGGTACGCAGCTGTTGTACATAGAAGGTGCGGGACCGCAGGTGACCATGAGAGAAAGTGCGGAACCAGAGTTACATTTATTTTTAATGTCTTTCTCTCATTTCCAAAGCTTGATTTGAAGAGTTGATGTCTGAGACTTGCTTAGGAGGACAGTACAAGTGATGATAGACCCATACTGACTGCAAATAATCATGGTGACGATATTTTTGTGTAACAGATTTCCCCCTAAAGTGCGAAGTCTGTAGTAGATGAGGATTTCTTATCATTTAGGAAGAGTGAAGTACTTTAGCATTTCGAGGATCATCTTGTGGAGAACCCGGTTGGAACCTGTAAAAACATTCAATGCAAGATATATATATGAGATCATATCATCGCTGAGGTAGGCATTCCCATACTCAGATAAAAACTAACTAGAAACTAACTACTGTTTTGATATAGGAGCGATCTTGTAAAACATCACAAGTATAAACTCATGTGGACACAGTATGGATGCATCCATCTGTTTATGAATAGTCCATTATATAATGAATACAAAATTCCTCGCAGCCTGGATTGTGGAAACTAGATCCAGGGTCTTCATTTCTACTTCCCGAAAGAGTACGATTCTATCCATGCGAATAAATGTGTTGATGTCGAACATGGTAGAAACCACTTGATTACCAGTCAATGATGTAAACTGTTAACAAGTGTGAGAGAAACCACCAATAATGTCAATGGCTCTCAAAGTACCCAGTACAGTCCATGAGATGCGAATAAATGTGTTGATGTCGAGCATGCCACGGAATCCTTTGATCGAAAGTCAATGATGTAAACTATCGTCAAAGGCGAGAAACCTGCCATTGATGCATGCAGATCTCAAGGTACTGACGATTCCTAGATCATCTTTTTAGATAATGAGCTGATGTCGATAGAAAGTGATCTGACGTAGGCAAGCCCACAAGACGAAATCATAGATCAAGTTGAAGAAATTTAGTTGCAAGGATTGATTCAGGGATGGTCAAGATGGATGATAGATATTTTGCAAATGAATGGCTTATTGGCAGTGACCTCTTGAACACATAACGACACGACAGATGGTTTGGTGACAATTGACCCAAAGTTAATACCCAGAAATCGGCTGAAGACTTTCAATGTGTTTTGATCAACTGTTAGGCAAAGGATTTCCCGAGCCAGGTGAATAAAAGTGTCGTGTTCAAGAGTGGTTACAAAGTATGAAAAACAAGATCATTTTTCTCTCTTTTCCCCCACCATTGCTGGCAAGTACCTTTTTATTTTTGACAAGATTTAGGAGGATAACATTTGCTTGATTATAAGCTCATCCTTCGGATGATTCCAACTTAGATTAAATTCGAACCCTAAGAAGGAGTGGTTCGTTCCTGTTTGTAATTGAACAGGTCCTTTACTGTGAAATTTTAACGAGTCCAGTATAGGAGAAACTCGGCGTTTTTCAATTTTAGAGAGTCTGAAAAAACTTAAGAAGACTCCAGGGTTGACCTTTTTCATAAATTTGTGTCTCCCAAGCCTGAAAAAGTATAAAATAATACTTGAGAGAACCACTTGATCTTTTACGACCAAGGAGTACTTTTCGTCATTAGTGCCTTTGACCCAAAAAAGTGAAAAAGCGATCAATGACACGTCATTTTTTAAAACCAATATCGAATTTGAAACAACAAAAATCCGGCAATCTTTTCATGTTTTTATGGTCGGAAAAGAGCTATAAGTGGACCGTCTTTTAATTCCGTTTTAACAAGTCTAAAAGAAACACTCGGCAATCTTTTCATGTTTTAGGAGTCAGAAAAGAGCTTAAAGATGACTCTACATGTTTTTTCGTTGAAAATAATAGATTTCGCCTGAATAATTCTTTATTCTGCACAAAAACACAAACATTACTCATACATGTTTGAAATGGATAAAAATGTCGCAAAATACCTTTTCAAAGTGAAACATAAACAAATTTGTGATTTATTTACTCAAAAAACTTATAAAAGGGGCCTTTGTCAATTCATTTTTACTGTTTGAGTTTGGGTGAGAAAATAGTGCTTTTGCTTAGAAAAATTCCCGTGAAGATTGCAGAAAATCCAACCGTTGGAATCGAGCGCCGTCTTCTCCAGGTAATCCACATCATCCTACTCTTCATTTTTAACCGTTTATTTTTTTGTTTTAGTCCTTTATTTTCACTTTTGGGAGGGTTTTTAGGCGCAAAATTTGCGCGCGGGGGCCCGCGGGTTTACCATTGCGGACCCGTGGACCCCGACTTTTTTCTCCATTGGGAAAAAGCTCGGGGTCCGCACCTTCCGTGTAGACAAAGTGCGGTCCCACACACTGTGTCTAACCTGGAGTATGCGTAACCCGCCGCAAGGGTTTTGAACCCAAAAATTCTAAAAAATGGACCAATCAAAATATTTTCTAGTAATTTAATTAATCTTTATACTTGATGCAGAGAGTACATCATGCTAGATTGGCATGAACGAGAGCACGAGGACGTGGATGATGCCGCATGGAATTATCAACCTTCACTTGATGCTTTGAGGGCGTGCAGACTGTACAAATTCTGGGCCATTCCTGGCATGAGGGCTCAGGTGGATTTCTTACAGTGGTTGGTTGACAGATGGAGCATACAGGACCAGTGCTTCTTCATCGGCGGCAACCAGTTCGAAATTGAGTCGGCGGACATTTATTTCTTGACTGGTTTGCCTAAGAGAGGTGAAGACTTGACTCTGCACAGGACTAGGCCAGGTGGCCAGTCTGTCGATAGCCTCCGGCTAGAGTACTGCAACAGTTAGGCTAGAGACAAAGGGATAGACATAAAGACCATATCCCGTCTTGAACTCATGGTGATTGTGTTTACTGTCACCAGACTTTGCGGAGCTGCCGCATTACATATTGCCACTGGATCCCAGATGCGTATGGTAGTTGATTGCTTTCGAGGCACCATCTTCAACTGGTGTGATGCCGTGTTGGCCAATGTGAAAGGCCAACTGACCAGGGCCAAGAACGGACGAGTAAAGACCTTTGGTTATGGGGCTTTGGTCATGATTTTTTGCCTGGAGAGGGTTCCTATGCTGATCCCACAGCACCTTACTGTTGGATCTGGGCTTCCTCGAGAGCCCAAGCTGATGCGATGGGTCGCAGTCATGGCCCGTCACCCAGACGAGAGGACAGAGGTTGCTTGCTTCAAACCTGAGTATTCCAATGGTTGGAAAACTAGGGCTTTTCCATTCAGGATTTCCCTTATGCTGGGATAGATTTTTGTGGTGACCCAGACATGGTTCTTCCACCAGGATAGCAGTGGGACGAGTCAGGTAAAATACTTTTCAACATTTTTCCTATTTTAAAATTTTTTGTTATTTTTCCATCGTCTCAAAACTGATAGTAAAAATTTCAAATGTAGATGTGGGTCCATAGCCACCAGCCGCTCTCTGGCCTTTCGAGAGGAGGCAACCAGTTGCACCTGCACTAGCCCCAGAGGACGAATCAACAGAGGTTTTGGCTGAGTTGGAGGGTCATCTCAAGCGCTTGATAGGAGATATTCCTGAGACCACTATAGACGACATTCCTCATCAACTTCAGCGCTATGTGATTGGAGTCTCGGGACCTTTTAGGAGGTTCCTTTGCAAGGTGGCCCGTGCAGTGGTTTCTTACAGAGATCATCACCAGTGATAGGATGATCGCCTATTGTGGGCACATGTGAAATTTTGTTTTTTGTGCTTATCATTTTTTCCGATCATAAGGTGTTTTTCAACCTATGATCGAAGACGATGTATTTTTGACACACTCCTATATATATATATCACTATTACTGGCTTATCTTGTTAATCATGTTATGGAATGATTTTAAATTTACATGTATGATTATTGCAAATGTCTATTTAACATTCGAGAAGCAATTGCATCTGCTAATGTATTTAAAGATCTCGGAATATGCTAATATTCAATGTAATCAAATTCACGTTCCAAGAGATGCACTCTCAAAAATTATCTTAATAACACTGGATTTCTAATGGCATACACTCTATTAAGCTGTAATACAACGAGTTCAGAATCTAACCTAACTATCAAACTCTGAATCCCAAATGAAATAGATTCAGACAATAACTCAATCACTGCACTGTACTCGGCAATGTTGTTCATTGTTTGACCGAGGCTTACCCCATGCATAGATACTAACTCGTCAAAGGGCGAATAGATAACCCAAGCTGCGGAAGAGATATTCCATGTATTACGACAAGCACCATCAGCGAAACCGATATATGTTTGGAGAGGCATCGATATCTGCAATATCAAGAGTAAAACCAAGATAAGCAGGAATAATGACGAAAAAAAAACACTCTCTAAGCTAAGCACACTGTTTAAACTAAAACACACTAGCTAGAAAGAAAAAATATCCTAACTAAAAATCTCCATACCCATTCTTTTAAGCATAATACCTCTTCAAGTAAAGGCCATTTATGGGTTTACCCAAAGAGTCCCCATCAAAGTCTACCAATTCATAAGCCCCTTTGGCTAGCTTTTGCTTGACAACATAGGGACCATGCCACATAGGAACGATTTTTCCAGCGCCTAATTTATCATTAGCTTGATCATAAACTAAGACTAGATCCCCTTCCGAAAAATTTCGAGGGGTCACATTTCGATCATACTAAGCTTTCATCCGTTTTGCGTGAGTCTCGATCGCCAATGCAGCATCACGTCGATTCTCATCTAATTGAGCTAAGTATAACAAACGTTTTTCCTCTTTGGAAGTGGCTGGAAGTAACTCGATGGCCATTTGCAGTGACGGGATTTCGCATTCAATGGGTAACACAACTTCCAAACCATAGACTAGTTGGAAAGGAGTGAACCATGTTGATGTTTTTACTGAAGTTCGATACGCCCAAAGCGCTGAAAATAGCATGTTGTGCCAATTCGACCGATGAATCCCAATGATTCGTCGGATCATGATAACTAAAACTTTGTTGATGGACTCAACCAGACCATTCGCTTGTGGATAATAAGGGGTTGAACTATCGTGACGTAAACCAAGCTGGCGTGTAAGTTCAGTCATCATAACGTTTCTAAAATGACGCCCATGATCAGTGATTATCGCTTGCGGGACACCAAACCTAGCAATTATATGATTGAACATGAAAATTGCAGCTGTCTTGTCGTCTGCCTCGAATGTAGGCATCGCCTCGGCCCACTTAGTAAAATAATCTACCGCAAGGATGATATACGCATGCCGACCGAGTGAGGGTTACATGTAATAAAATCGATACCCCATTTGGCAAAAGGACCAACGACAATTATAGGGTGGAGAGGAGCAGGTGGAGCACGCATTTTACGATAAAAAATCTGGCAGTTGTGGCATTTTCGGACCGCCGTAATGCAATCTTTAAATAAAGACGGCCAGAAGTAGCCAGCGCGCAATATCCTTTGGGCTGTGGCAAACCCAAACATATGACCGCCACAGGCTCCAGAGTGACAGTCATTTAGAACCCTTTCAGCTTCCTCGTGAGTTAAGCAACGTCGAAAAACAAAGTCCGCCCCACGGCGATAAAGAGTATCTCCAATAATTTTGAATTGTTGGGACTAGAATCGAATTTTCCGACGTTTTGACCTTGAAATTTCTGGCCGAAAGGATTGGGTCTGGAGATAAACAATGATATCCCCATACCACGGATCTAAAGTGCTGATTAGAAACAAGGATTCGTCCGCAATGGGCTCCTCCACCACAGTTTCCGTGTCAGCACGCGGGAAGTCACACATTAACTCTGCAAAAACTAAAGATTTCTTAGACTTAGATTTCTCAAATTCCAAGTCGAACTCTTGCAGGATAATGATCCATTTAGAGTACTTGCCCCCTAGCAATTGCTTGGTCAAAATGTAGATCATAGGGTTGCAATCCGAAATTACCGTAGTTTTACGTAGTAGAATGTAGTGATGAAAACGTTGGACAGCTTGGACAGTTGCCAATGCCAATTTCTCCACATGTGAGTATTTTAGCTCAGTTGGATTTAACGTTCGACTAAGGTAATATATCACATGTTCAGTTCTTGATTCATCTTCCTGAACTAAGACCATTCCAATGGTGGAATGAGAGGCGGCGAGATACAAGAAGTAATCCTAGTTGTAGTTGGGAGGATGCAACAACGGTGCATGGGTCAACGCGTATTTGAGTGCATCAAAAGATTTCTGAGCTATCTCATCCCAATAGAATGGAGGGTTTTGCTTCAACAACCGGGTAAAACCCTTTGTAACCTCGGCGTATTTAGGAATGAATCGTCGTAAAAAGTTTGCTTTCCCCTGCAAACTTTGGAGTTGGCGAAGACTCAAATGAGGAGGCAATTTGATGATAGCTTCAACCTTCAAGGGATCAACGCGAATGCCAGATTTCGAAACTACAAATCCCAACAATCGACCCATTTATATACAGAAGACACATTTGTGTGGGTTCAAACGAATACGATAATGCCTACACCTCATAAAAATTCCTCGTAAATGGACGAGGTGATCAGCTCGATGTAATGAATGAGCAGGCAAGTCATCGAGATACGGTCGCACAATGTGTTTGATGTCATGAAATGCATAAGACATCGCCCTTTGAAAAGTTTCTCTGGCATTCTTAAGCCCAAAAGGTAATTTGCAATAAGCAAATGTCCCCCATGGACAAATGAAAGCCGTTTTTGGTTGATCAACAGGTAGAATGTTGATTTGATTGTATCCGGAAAAACCGTCCATAAAGGAAAATATTTCGTTGCCGGCACAATCTTCAATGATTTGATCGATATAGGGGGTTGGGTAATTGTCCTTTGGACAGGCTCGATTAATGTCCCTATAGTCGATGCATATTCTTATTGTTCCCTGCTTTTTGTTAACCGGAACAATATTCAATACCCAATCCGTTAACGGGATCGGATAAATGAAACTTGCTTTCAACAGTTTTTCAACTTCTGCTTTAATTGCAGCAGCTTTTCGTGGGTGAATCTGACGCAAAAGTTGCCGGATGGGTTTAGTGTCCGGGTAAGTCTTGATCTCATGAACAACAATCGCGGGATCAATTCCTGGCATTTCCTCATAGGACCAGGCAAACATGTCATGGAATTCTTGAAATAGGGCCTTATATAATTGAATTTCGTCATCTGTACACGAGGCACCTATATGAATGTTCTCAAGAATTCCATGCTTGACCGAAATGTCAATAGGAAAAGTTCGAGAGATGTTTCCCAAATTTAACTCTGAATCGGGATGTTTCATTGGATTCTGAGGTTCCTTGACATATTCAGTTGTAAAAATTGATGAGAAATCATTTTCAAAACGATCATCCTCAGGTAAAAATGAAGATCTGTGATGGAGATCTTCCCATGGTAAATCATCTACGCATAGGATTTCACGAATTTGCTCATCAAAGTGAACAAGTTCAGAAAATGTAGTTAAATCCGAGGTTGATGTGAAAAGTGATTCCTCACGGACCACATTCATTAAGTCATTTTCGGTTGAACACAGGTTGGCAAAAGACTACATGGCTTCATAGGCAATTTCATATGGACTCAAAGGCATGGAATTGCCAAATGAGTCTATCTCAGATTCAGAAGGGACGATCCAAGGATCATCATAAATAATGGTGTCTAATGTAATCATATGAATGGTTGCAAATGAAGATGATGCGTTGATTGGAGGAAAAGGAAAAGTTCCCAGTAAACCGGCATCTTTAACTAATCCTACTCCAACATCCTTATATGGGATAGTCGTTTTACCAACATGTTGAATACTCTCCGAAGAGGCTGGGTCGGATGAAAAGTAAGCCAGCTGGTCTATTGTTACGATCTTCCCATTGTATGGAAACTTTATTACTCGAAAGACCGATGAAACGACCGTTGTCATAGCGTAAGACCAACTTCGACCCAGGAGAAGGTGGTAGTCTAGAGGGGCATCAACCACCTCCACATCTAGACTAATGGTTTTTCCTTCAACCCCTATAAGAAAATCCTGTAGAATGCCAAAAGGATGAAACCCACGGCCATCAAAGGCCTTTAGAATCGTCGGGGATTGATTTAGTGAAGGAGAACCAAGCGATCTCCAACACTGTATCGACATAATACACGTTGAGGCTCCCTCATCAATTACAGTCCGATGAATAGCCCTGTTTTTTACTATCACTGGAATCTGGAAAGCCATTTGATGAGGCAAACGCGGTGTACTATTTTCTAGATCGAAAATTATTAGGTTCAAGTCTTGAACATCAACAGCTCCTATAGCCGACAAAAGTAATTTACGTTGTGCTGGGCATGATTGCAGCACTTCTAAAGCCGACATTGCTGAGGGTGAAACAGCTAAATCCTCAATAATGTTATAATTCTGAGCCGCTCTTGCATGTGGATTGAAAGCTGACTTTCGAAGTATACCCTTGGCGGGCGGTTTGATTACCAAGTCTGGATTAGGTTTCTCGATCTGTAGTGGATTAGAACCGGGAGCTGAGGTTGATGGATTAGAATGGGAAGATTCTGCTTCTTTACCATCAACAGGACTCTTACTACCATAATCTTGCGATCGAGTCGCAATCCTAACATGGGACATCATCAGTATGGGTTCTTCATTGGCACTCGAGGATGAACCTATCATCTTGCTATTTTGAGTCGGAAAAGGATCCTTCAAAACAGCAGCAGTTTGGGAACCCTTGACAATCTTTGCAACCTCTGCACGATGAGGGCAGTCCCTTGTAAAATGTTCATCGTCACAAATGAGACAAGGATAACGAGGTTTGCGCTTTTCTTTTCGTCATTGGATTCCGCCTTTTAAGGTTTCTCCTTTGAACTTTTGTCCGTTTTATTCTTCTTCTTTCCTTTCTTCTTCCCACCGGATTTTGATTTGGCTGTAGATGATTCTACAACGTGAATATCGGCGGAAATCTCTGCAGAAGAATCTCCTGTTGGGGAATCAAGCAAGGTTATGATAGGGGAAGAATTCTTGGAAGACTTCTTATTACTTTTAGTGTTAACCGTGCCAATCATACCATCGACAACATGAGATCCTGAAGGAGCTACAGCGATTTGATTTTGCTTGGGAAGATCGGGGATTTTTTCGTGTAACGTACCTGACTGAGTATAGACCAAGTCAAGGTACTATGCTTGAGCAATGACTTGCTCCTCAGTAACAACTCCGGCTTTAGCAACATCTTCAGTGATCTTTGGCAACAAAGATTTTACAAACCACTCAGCCAAGATTTGATCCGGAATAAATACCTTCACTAAACGACGTCGACGTCTCCACTCATGAATATGATCTGAAATGTACGAGGATGTCGATTGTTTTAGCGAAGTTAACAATTCTGTGCCATTGTCATATCAGACTGGCAACTGGAAATGAGTTAAAAACGAGGTAGCTAACTGACTAAAATTATAAAAAGTGCCTCGTGGTAACTCAATGTACCACTTGGCCACAAGGCCAATTAGAGTGCGCTGGAAAAGTCTAAGATGGATTGAATCATCTGTGCTGGAGTTAGACGCACACCAGAGGTGGTAAGTCATCACATGGTTCGACGGGTCCTCTCCTGATTTACCTTTGAACTTGGGAATGTCACTGGGCAACTTATTCGGCATTGGCAGCCAAAACGGAAGATAATTAATGGGATCGTTCGTTAGGCGCGACAAGTCAGGAAAGTCCAAAGTTGCGATAAACGGTAACTGCCGATTAGGATCCCTGAAACTCTGGGTCATGAGACCAGCCCCAGGAGGAGGATATCTAGGATAACTAGGAATAGGAATCGCGTTCAGGATATTGTATCCTCCTGGAAAACCAGGATTAACCGGACCGTACTGGGGTTGTTGAGGTTGTTGATAAGTGTACCTAGGATACAGTTGATACTGATAAACAGGCTTTTGGACAGCATGACCGAATTGGTACTGTCCCTGGTACGGTTGATAGGTGAATTGTGGTTGACTTGTGACAACTGTACTTAAACCAGGTTGTCCTACAGGCATCTGAACCGAAGTTTGAATCGTAGATCCAGACGGTGGTAAAGATGTCTGAGGAGTAGATACAGGAACAGTAGAAACCGAAGCTGTCGATACTCCAGAAGTAGGTGGGGTAGATTGAACAGATGTAGCCACAATTGTAGTAGTCGTTTGAGGCGGAGTACGAGGTGTACTAGGCCCAGGCTGAGAAACTACCGAAGGTACAAAAGTTTGAATGTTAGACTAGACTGGTTGCTGGGGTGTACTAAAAATTAAGGGTTTTCCAGTTTGAGATGACAACTGTACACTTGGATGCAACACCTGTTGGGTTTGCGATGGATCCCACACTATATTCATTCTGGGGTACTGACCCATAACTGGTTGAGAATATTGAGGACCATAACCGGGTTGAGGGTAGGATTGATAATTGAAAGGTACATTTCCCGTTCCTTGAACATACGTTTGACCTTGGGGTGGTTGGAAACCTTGGTTCGAGTATTGACCTTGGGGTTGATACCCTTGAGGCACATACTGATACTGGGGTTGACCTTGAGGTATAAATTGATACTGGGGTTTACCTTGGGGTACATATTGAGTTTGGGGTTGACCTTGAGGAACGTACTGTCCCGTAGGTATGTACTGTCCTTGAGGTTGCCCCCCAGATGCAAATTGTGTACCTTGAGGTTGCCCCCCAGGCGTTAATTGAGGCTGCCCCCCAGGTGGTAACTGGCCACCTTGAGGTTGAGGATTGGGAATAGAACCTGACATCATAAGGATTTCTTCTACGCTCAACGTCTTTGCACCATTGCTTCCAGTTAATAACCCTTGCTCAATGGGTTGAGGAGATGCTCCCAAAAAAGTACCAGAAAGAGACTGATACCCAGAGGAAACAGATGGACCGCCGTACAAAAAAGATTCGGGCGATTGAGTAAACATGGACGACTGTCCTGACATATTTACGGGAGTATAAAAACCTCTAGGTGTTGAGTGATAAGGAGCACGAGGTGGTGAAAAACTTAACCCTGAGTTTTCTAAATAATTAGTCAAAGAAAGATACCAAGAACTACTCCTAGGTGGACTGTAAAAAATTGATTCACGCTCCCTTAGTTCAATGACAGGTTGATTTTCAGGGATAGGGATGCCTACTTCTTCTTCTTCCGGAGCAAGTTCTTCAATAGAAATAAGTCCAGAAGGAAGATCTTGACTGATTACTCTTTCTACCCTAGGTGAACCGTGACCACTAAAAGTTGGAGAAACAAACCCCGATGTCGGAGTAGCAGCAAATTCACTTTCAGGCTCAAATATTTCTGGTTCTTCACCTATATCACTGGTAGATGAAACGCTACCAGCGATTTCAGAGACAGACACTGACTGTGAATTATATTCTGCTACTGGCATTTGAAAATCAGGATGTACAATCAAAGAAGATTCTCCTTCTTTCGGTGACCCAACTCTACTATCTCTAGGAGTTACGAGGACTTTTAAGCCTTCAATTTGGCTCGGTACTTCCTCAAGAGGTTGGCCCCGAAGTCTACGGGACTTCCTCAGTAACTCAGCCATGTTTATTATCTCAGGAGACTGGCCCCGAAGTCTACGGGACTGTCTTGGTAATTCAGCCACAGTTAAAGACTTTTAACTACTTCACACACAAACAAAGTAAAATCTCAATAAAAAGCACCTAAGGTCTCTAAAGAACCAAACAAATTGAATCACACGCCTAAAGAATCTAGGAGATCAAACACACACAAACAGTAACTTTCCGGACCGAAAACACTAGTAGGTGATGAAATCCAACGTCGCAAAGTTCAGTACAGAAATGGCGGTTGGAACAGTTGCCCCGACAAACTGCTTAATGAATAGACTGGCACAAGTTCCTCCACTTAACCGTCTCGAGTGAAGTGAACCCCCCAGAAAATCCAAGTGAGTCTAGCCGACGTCTGCTCTAGGTACAGTGGGATCTTCCCACCACTGTCACCTCAGGAAGAGTCCTAAAGAATATGGCCACTAAGGTTAACAACTGAGACAAATACACCTGGGGGAATAGTCTACGATCCGATATGCATGCAAGGGCAGAGTAGCAAGCTCAATCCCCTTGAAGGCTCCTTGACATAATCCAAGGTTTACCAACAAGTGACCCCAGGCTCCTCGACAATGGTTAATCTGAGATTTACCATTTTTAATACGTCAATATCTGGCGTTGTTCCCAATGAGGAAGGATTGATTCCCACACTGGTTCGGACACGATCTCGTGCTTCTCCTTTAAGAGGAGCTTTCCCAGAGCATAAATGCAACAATTGGATTTCTTCCCTACCACAAGATACAGCTACTTGTTTGTTTTTACTGTCTTGGAGAGTTAATTACTCTCCTACTCCAAGACACTAGCCTAAGCTAAGTTGGTGTATCAGAGCCCTAGAAATAAAAATGTTACTAAGTGAATTTTACTTTAAGCGTTAATTTTTGTGGTTTTTGTTTTAAGTCCAAAGGTGCGGAGATGAAACTCGTGGTATGAAGACTCGACTCAAAATCACTAAAAATGCACCTAAGATGATCTAAACAATCTTTTTCTCTTCGATGAACTTCTAAACTAAGGAGGAGTTTGAGAATGCAAAAACTTTGTAAACACAAATCTTTCTCAATTAAACAAATTAAAAGAAGAGCTTTTCCTTTCCAAAGCACTCAAAACGAGACAACTAATTATTTCACAAAAATTTCCCTTTTTCGTTTCAAAGCACTCAATCACTACAAAAAACAAACTTTTTCAAAAGAGATTTTTTTTTTTTTTTTGCAAAACGCTCAAAACTAATGAAAATGACTAACTTTGAGATCTACAAATTATAAAAACCTATTTGAAGTCAAAGCCTACTAAAAGTATTTTTTTAAGGATGTTTTACTCAGCTAGATGCAAGCTAAGGACTAATTTATGCAGAATCACAAATCAGTCAAGAACAACCAATTTCGTTTTCTTTTTGAAAATGAAAATCCAAACTTTCAAATACAAGCTTTTCGAAGTTTTGAAATGAGAAAATACAAAGCGGATTCCTCAACAAGGGGAGATTTCATACATGGTCAGACTCATAAGAAAGCTGGTAGAGACTAAGGTGATCTGAAGTCCCTACAGCTTCTAAGCTCAGATCCACTACACAACCAAAATGAAAACCAAACCCAACAAGCAAAACTCCTAGGAATTTCACCTAAAACCCTAACACTAGTGAAATTAAACCAAGGAAAGTTTTTGAAAGGGTACACATAGGTCTGGGTAATGGCTAAAACCTATAAACAAATTCTAAACTGATAAAAAAAAGAAAATTTTAAGATCTCTCAAAATTTTGACAGGGTACGCAGGCAGCCTGTTTACACAAGTGCGTTCACGCTCTGTGCACAAAGCAAAAGCGCGTACAGGTACGCACTGTGCTTAACTCAGAGGGTGCGTACTTCTCCCAAAACTATGAAAAATAAAAACTAACTCAAAATTAACTAAATCCACCCAATCCCACAATCATCAAGCCAAAAACAGAAACAAAAATAGAGTTTCTCAGGTCAAAGTATAAACAAGGAAAACAATCAATTCCCCAGTATGGTCGCCATTTTGTCACATGGAATAGGTCGATCTTGCGGACAAGATAGACCTTCCTAGAATATAAAGAAGACCTAATGACAAGCAAACCAACCAGACACTATCTTTCTCTAAATATGCTTTGATAAACAATAGCAAACAAGTGTTTTTAGGGCCTACCTTAGGTCCAATGCAAGCTTGTGGATGCCCTCGCTTCTTTGATCCAAATGAGCTCCTTTTCGCAAATCTGCAAACACAAACAAGGAAAACAAATTAAAAAGCACCTGAAAAGCCAATTGCATAAAACATATTTAACATGAAAGTCAAGGAGTCCATGAAACAAATAACATAAGATACTTGTTGAGAAAAATGAGTTTGATTGTATTAATTCCAAAGAAGAAGAACCTTACAACCTTTGCCTTGACACTGTACAAGCTCCTCCCAGGGTCCAGTAAGAAGTCTCCTCTACTTTGACAAGTTTCACTCACTCCCCAATGAAACCAAAAAGGTATGTGATCTCTCCTCTTTAGGTTTAACTAGGAAGTCTTGATTTCACCAGCATTTACCCTAAAAAATGTTCAGCTTCTAACTTCCTTAGCAACCAACCCAATGCTTGTATTTATAGTGCAATGGAGGGAGGTTACTAGGTCCTCCTTCAAAGGGATAGCTCCTCTCATCAAGGGATTAGTTCCTTCTCTTTTGGGATGCATGAACCACCTCAAAGCGAAGAATCCACGTCAAAATTCCTTCTAGAAACCTCTAGAATTAAACCAAAGTGAGCTTTTAAATATAAAACTTGCGCCTTTTGACTTTCACAGGGGTTCGCACCTACACCGTTAGGGACAGAGCGGGCAGGTACGCAGCTTTTGTACACAGAAGTTGCGGGACCGCAGGTGACCATGAGAGAAAGTACGGAACCAGAGTTACATTGATTTTTAATGTATTTCTCTCATTTCCAAAGCTTGATTTGAAGAGATGAGGTCTGAGACTTGCTTAGGAGGACAGTACAAGTGATGATAGACCCATACTGACTGCAAATAATCATGGTGACAATATTTTTGTGTAACAAGCCCAAAGTACAAAAGCCTTAGTCAATAGCAGACTACCTCAGAATTGATTTTGAGGTCATGGCCAAGGAAATTCACCCCTTAGATCAGATTGAACTACACAAGCAAACATGGGAGATGATATATTCAACATTGACTAGTAAAGCTATGATGGCCTAAAGATTAGAAAATTCTTTGAATAATACAACTGCTCAATTATAGCTGGAAATAACCTCCTCACAGGCTAAAGATAATAGAATTAAATCATTAGAGGAGTTGGTTATTGGATTGGATCATAACCCAAAGGATTAAAGGCTGCAGAGGCCTTGATAAAGAAAAAAGATGAAGACATAGCTTCCTTGAGAAAGCAGTTAAAATTGCCACCATCAAGGCATCCACAAACTGCTGAAATTATTCAAAAGAAATATAAAGAAGAGCTTATGGACTTAGTCCTTAAGCTTAATGAACAGTTGAAAGAGACTGAACAAGAATTAGAAAAATCATTAAAGAGCAAGTAGGGAGAGTCAACCTCTTAGCCTCAAAATGTGGTACCACTAGTTTCCACTGTGGTCCCCTCAACACTTGCAATAGCTCTGGCACCGAATGTCCCCTTGGTCACAACAGAGACAATTATAGGTACAGGCACAGGAACAACACAGGCAGGAACTTCAGGTCTAAGTACAGAAGAGTTAATCAAATCAATGGAGGAAATGAAACTACAAGTTTCTGAAGTCCAGAAGGTAAAGGAAAAAATTGTCACTTTAGAGAAGAAATATGATGTTACAAAAATCAACTTTGCTAAAGAAATGAGGAAGAATAAAGGCTTAGCACAGCATGTGAAAGCACTAGAGAAGGACCTCACCTTTGAAAAGCCCTTAACGGACATTAGGAAGATTGTTTGGACCAACATCACTTAGTCAATAAATGATGCTTGGTCATCCATACAAATAATTTTTTAATAGATTGACCTGTTGAAAGTAGCTCTTGAAGAAATTCAGAAAACCAAGGAAGAGTTAGGAAGGAAGCCTGAGGAATCCATCAGGCTAATAAATTTTTTGAACAAAAAAAACAAGTTCCAACTAGAAGAGATGGGTATTGAAGACAGAAAAGCAACTATCCTAGAAATCAAAAAGGTATTGACCAAAAGGTCTCTGATGCAAAATTTGGAAAGGAAATGCCAAAACATGCAATAAGAAATTAATGATTTTATGGAGAAATTTTGTATTTTGTAGAGCAAAGGGCTTCCCAGTCCTTTAGTGATTAATGATAAATTGATGAGGCATGAATACTATGTGGACAAGTTCGCTCAGTGTGAAAACAATCAGCCCATTTCATCAGCAAGTGCGTTTGCACCCAAGGCACTACCAACATGCAGAGTTCTCTATGACAGTCTAGAGAACCTTTTCTATTTTGAACATGAGATAAAACATTTGTTTCCAGTTTAGCCTAGTTTTTTCAAATACGCTGAAGCTAATGAAATCTTTAGGAAGCTTCAAAGGACTAGAATACCAAAGGATGATTGATGGGCTGTTATGATAGAAATTTTGTGATTTACCTTGGTAAAATAAAGTATTTACTATGGTCAATTTTGGTAAAGGAAATTATTGAAGATGAAATAGGTAAAGTGTGTCAAAACAGGTGAAAGAGTATCAGTCGACGGTCAAAAGCAGGGAGCCAATATAGAGTTATAAGCCAGATAGCAAGATACTCAAACATAGGGTCTGCCTCCAGCTCATTCACAAAAAACAGGGACAACAAGACAGCAGCTCACTTTCAGTTTCTATTCTTGAGACCATCTATCTCTACTTTGATGTAAAATGTGTTTATATTTCCTAGAATATATCTCTCTCGGTTAAGATATATTTTATTGTAAACTTTTGTGCAAGTACTTCCTCATTTGGAGTACTGGGTGTGGATTCTTAGACATTTCTATAGAATTATTATTTTGGAAGAGAAAAGATGTTGATCAACTCTTGTATGGTTGGCTGGATGAAGAAATAAAGCAAGGGACCTTTTACAGTATTCATATGTCAAAAATTGGACAAATAAGTATTCTTTATCTCATGTATTATTGTTTTCTGGTTTAATATTTCATTTGTGTTCATGTCTAAATATTAAAATGAGAAAGTATATTTTAGAAAGTGCTTAATTGTAATCTGTCCTTAAAATCATTTTTATTCTAAATGTTTTCCTCTAAAATATCATAGGCAAGGAATTCTTAACTGCTCTTTGCTTCTTAGTTTATCGTTATGATCATTTAATAAAAAATTCTTAATTGCTTTTTATTAGTTATCATTCTTTTTTCCTCCTTTTGAAACTTGTTAAAGGATTCTTAACTGCCCTTCATCCCTTTCAATGCCATTCCATTCTTTCAAGTTATCATTTGATCCTTATTTAGCTATCTTTCCCTGTGAAGCCCTCCTTTGTGGAATCATCCAAATCCAGTTTAGCCATCTGCAGTTGACTCCATAGCCCAATGGACTAATCTACTCTGTTTTATCCATTTGATCTTTAATTCCACCACCGAACACAATCAAAACCCCCAGGCTTTCATAACTAGCGCAACATCTTTCAAACAAAGCTAAATATTAAAGAGAGAGCCCTCTCTGAGTACAGATTGGCTAGATTCTATACTTAAAAGTTGGTTTGTGGTTACCTTGGACCCCTTTCCCTCTTCTTACAACTTCAGGGAAAATCTGAGTGATAACATAGTGGCAACTCCGCTAGGGAAGACAATTCCTCAATCATAATAAATCTTTAAGATAGTTTAAACTCAAATCTACAGTATCTTAAAGAAATTATATAAGTTATTTGTTGATATCAATTAGGAAAAACCAAAAAAAAAACTAAAAACCTAGCTTCAGAAAAGACTCGTTACACTAGAGCGAATCCTGATCCCAATCCACCACAAGTGTTTGAGAACCCTAATCTGATCCCCAGAATTCTTAGGAGACAAGAAATTTCTATTAGTCCTCGGCCTAACTTTAGATCATCACCCTGTCTTGTTAGGTGGATCTACCTTAAAGACCAACCGTTTGACAAATACTTTGAGACCTCTTTGTTTAGGACTTCATCTGATTCTGAATTAATTGACCTAGTACTAGACTTAGAGTTCCTCTGAGAATTAGAGCTCCAAGCTGCTGATTTGTTAATTGATAGGTATTTGCAAAACTCCCCACAATCTGATCTTACCACTAAATGAACACCTAATCCCTCTATAATCACTACTACCTATGCAAGCTCATCACCATTTCCTCATATATCTCAACCTCAAACCACTCCACATCAGCCCATCACCTCTAGTCCTCCGTCCACAACTCAAACACCCATTTTTATCCCAACCCCAGTTGTTGTTTCACCATTACCTATAGCAATGGCAAACAGATTTACCCCCCTGGTACTACCAGCAGACTTGGTTGCCATGCCCCAGGATTACCAAAGTAAGATCACTCAATTTGATGGTACTGGTACCTATATAGCCCAACAACACACCAAAAAGATGACTGATTATTTTGAAATTTATGAAATAGATGTTGATGATCTGAAAATGAGAATATTTGTTCAGAGTTAAACTGGGGAAGTCGAAACCTGGTTTAGAGCTCTAGCAGCAAACAGTCTAGATAGCCTAGAAACTCTCTATAGAAAATTCCTGGACCGATGGGAGAAAAAGAAAGATCCCCTTTAGATTCTATTTGAATATGAAAACCTAGAGAGAGGAACACAAGAAACTATGCAGGATTACTACACGGTATTCAACAATGTCTATAATTCCATCCCTTAAAACATTAAACCCCCACCTGATTTAGCATTAATCAAATTCCCCTATGGATTTGATTTCGACATGGCCTTCTAGTGAAGAGAACGCGCTCCTCACACTTTGGAAGATATGCAAAGCATATTTGTCAGTGTTGAAGCCAAATTGATGTCTAAAAGAGCCAAGGTTAGGAGTGAAAGGAGAATACCCTTAAAGGAAGAGTCCTCACCCTTTGAACAGAAACTAGATGCTATAATTAAAGGGATGGATAGGCTAGGAGATAGAGTGGAAACAATTGAAAGGAAAGCTCCCTGGGATGGTCAACCAACCAACACAGAGAGAAATCCTAATTTCAGAAAAAATCAAAACCAGGACACTGGGAAGACTGCTCCAGACCAAAATATTAGACCCCATTTCCAGGAGAATTATGTAGAAGGCTCAAACTCTGAAGAACCTGAAGAGGACACTCAAATAAATCTGATGGGACTTAGTAATGAAAGAAAAGTTTTATTGACCCAAGAGGATCAAGAGGCCCACATCCTTAAACAGTTTCAAACTCAGTTAGGTGAATCATTCGACTTTCGAGAAGGATATGGCACAACCATCTATGAGGTGCATATGCAATAGAACCTAAGGAGTAGGAGAATTGATGTTCCTGAAGAAAACAATCAAAAGGTTCCAAAACAACCTATAAAAGGTAAGACAGTCACTACACCTATACATATTCTTTATAGATCAGACCCTAATCATTCTAACCCAATAATTGAAGATGTCTCTGATAATCGACCAAACTATAAATAACCCTCCACTTTTCTTCCTTCCAAGGGAAATGTGGAAGAACCACCAGAAGTTGATTCAAAACGACTTGCTAATTTTAATTCCACTCTTGAAAAGGAGAAAAACACAGAAAACCCAAAGAACAGAGAGAATAATATTGTTCGAAATCCAAAAGCCCAAACTGAAAAACCATTTAATCTTGAAGCTAAAGTAGGTAAGCTAAAAATTGTTGTTCCATTATCCGAATTAGCTAAACATAATGCCTATCGAAGTCAAATAATTAGATCACTCAAAATTACTAGAACTGAAGATTCAGTTAATGTTTTTGATGACCAGCCATAATTAATCTTTGGCCCTGAAGTGAATGGAAAACCATTAGAAGGAGGAATTCCTCCCTTCTATGTGAGTTTAAGCATACATGATAAGATTATTCACAATGCCATGTTTAATTCTCGGTCATCTCATAACCTTATGCCAAAGTCTATAATGGAAAAACTAGACCTAGACATCACTAGACCATACACAGATCTCTTTTCTTTTGATTCTATCCAGGTAAGATGTTTAGGATTGATAAAAGACTTGTGTGTCTCATTGGTTCAATACCTTGCAAAAACAATTTTAATGGATATAGTGGTAGCAGACATACCACCAAAATATGGTATGTTATTTTCCAGATCCTGGGGTGCTAAGATTTAGGGATCTCTTCAATTGGACATGTCATATGCTACTATCTCGGTTTTTGGCCAACCAAAGAAGCTATACAGAGAAACATTGATGAAATATGTAGTAAGTAGTCAGGAAAAACCACAAAATTTCCCCATCTACTTAGTACATTATAATATGGACTCATTCATTCTTTACAATTCAGAAACTAATCCCTCCAATACCTTAGAAGCTTTAGCAGCAGAACCAAAAGAAATTAAAAAAGAAAAATCAAATGCTCAGCTCCAAGAAATATCAGATAAACCAGATGAAAATGAAAAACCAGATCCCACTGTTAAACAAATTTCCACTACCCCTGACACCAATTATGAGCATGAAATTATTTGGCATTTAGAATTTGATGGCTCAGTCAATAAATTAGGGGCAGGGGTAGGAGTTTGAGTGTAAAATTTAGAAAAATATCATGCTAAAGGTCATGCCTAAAAATTAAATTTTAAATGCACCAACAATATGGAAGAATATGAGGCTCTCTTGCTAGGTCTAAAACTTGTTAAAAGATTAGGGGCAATTAGAGTATCTGTCATAGGAGATTCTGAATTAATAATTAAATAGATCAAAGGGAAATGTTTAACTAGGGATCCTAGATTAGGATATTATAGAGGAACATTCATAGAGATTCTCAATACTTTTTTGGAAACTTAGCTTGTCGCAATCCGTAGAAAACATAACTTGCAAGCCCATAGCTTAGCAATGTTTGCCAACACCTACAAATGACCTTTCAAACCTAAACATCAGTTTACTGCTGAGATTAGACACAGACCATCCATACCTGATAATCTAAAGAACTGGCAGGTTTTTGATAGTGATGAGCAGATTAATAACTTTTTAACTTTAGAACAAGAGTTTTCTAACAGTTACATAGATGTTGATACAGTAGCTAATCAAATCAGATAGATGAGGTAGAAACAAAAATTTTGGAAGAAAGTTCAGTAAACATGCTTCATCCCACAAAATTCACACAAAAAGAAGTTCAAGATATTAAACAAATGGACCTCGATGAGATAATTGAAGAAGAAACAGAGGTCATTAATTTAAAAGACAATCATTTACCAAAAGGATTAACCCCTCTAGAAGATCTACTTGATTCCAATGACATTCCCAAGAAACCTAAAATGGAACCACTAAAGCAGATATTGAAGAACGCAATTTAGGAACAAAAGACAATCCAAAACTGATAAAACTATCAAAGTCCTTACCTCCTGATCAGAAATCAAAATATGTTGAACTTATGAGAGAATTCTAGGATGTCTTTGCCTGGAGTTATGAAGATTTGAATTCCTATGACACCTCCATTATCAGCATACCATACCTCTGAAATAAAATCAAAATCCCTTTAAACAAAAGCTCAGAAGAATCAACCCTATAACATTACCACTGATTTAAAAAGAAATTAAACGCATGTATGAAGCGAGGATTATTGCCCCTATCAGATTTTCAGAGTGGGTGTCTAACTTAGTGCCTACTAGGAAGAAAACTGGGGAAATAAGGTTGTGTGTTGCTCTGAGAAATGTGAATAAGGTTTCTCTTAAAGATAACTACCCTTTACCCAAGATGGACCATATTTTGCAAAGGGTAGTGGGTTCTTCTAGAATTTCACTTTTAGATGGGTTTTCAGGATATAACTAGATCCTGGTTCATCCTGATGACCAAGAGAAAATTGCTTTTACAACAACATGGGGCACTTTTATGTATATAAAAATGCCATTTGAACTTAAAAATGCAGGAGAAACTTTCCAAAGGGCAATGGAAATTGCATTTGCTAAAGAAATTCATGATTTTCTTGTTATATATCTGGATGATCTAATTGTTTTTTATAAATCAGATTAGCATCACTTGGACCATCTCAGACAAGTATTCTTAAAATGAAAAAAATATGGTATTTCTTTGAATCCAAAGAAGTCCTTGTTTAGCCTAGAGGAAGGTAAACTTTTGGGTCACATTATTTCCAAAGATGGCATTCAAATTGATCCTGCCAGAATAGAAGCTATTCTACAGATACTTCATCTAAGAAGTATCAAAGAACTTCAATCTTTTTTAGGGAAGATAAACTTTTTGAGAAGATTCATTCCTAACTTAGTAGAACTCATTAGATTACTAAATAACATGCTTACAAAGGATTGAAGTATAAAATGGATAGTAGAGGCCAAGCAATCATTTGAAGAAATCAAAATGGCCTTACCTAGAACACCGGTCCTCACCAATCCTCAATTTGATAGAGACTTCATCATTTTTTCTTTTGCATAAGAACACACCACAACAATTGTTTTATTACAAAAGGATGATCAAGGATGTGAAAAACCTATAGCCTTTTTTAGTAAAGCACTTAGAGATGCATCACTAAAATACAAAATAATGGAAAAACAAGCTTTTGCACTGGTAAAAGCCATTAAAGACTTCAGAGTCTATATATTATATTCTCATGTGATAGCCTATGTACCTAATGCAGTTGTCAAAGACATCTTGACTTAGGATGGAATTGAGGGCAAAAGAGGTAAATGGATTGCTACCATCTTAGAGTATGATATAGAGATAAAACCTACAAAACTGATAAAAGGACAGGGATTGGCCAAACTTATGGCAGAAACTAATTGTCAAGCCCTGGACATAAATGAACTGGATGACAAACAGGAGATGGTGACTCCATAAATCAGCCAATCCATTTTAGACTCACCTTGGTATGTTGATGTAATTTATGTTTTAAAAAACCTGCAGGCTCCTCCAGGGTTATCCAAAACAAAAAATAGGTTTTAAAAAATGAAAGATTCAAAGTTTTGTGTCTTAGATAATACTCTTTTTTGGAAAAATCATGAAGGAATTTTATTAAATTGTTTATTAAAAGATGAAGCTGACAAGGCTCTCCAAGAATTTCATGTAGGAGACTGTGGTGGACACCTCTATTGGAAGTCAACTGCAGATAAGGTCCTAAGGGCTGGATTCGATTGGCCAACCTCATTTGCAGATGTGAAGAAATTTGTAACTTCTTGTCATAAAAGTCAAATTTTTGAGGGCAAGAGAAAGTTGTTACCTTTACCCCTAAAACCCATTTCCACCAAGAAACCTTTTCAATAGTGGGGTCTTGACTTCATTAGAGAAATCCATCCACCCTCTTCAGGTCAACACAAATGGATACTCACTACCACTGACTATTTTACCAAATGGATAGAGGACATCCCCTCCAGACAGGCCAATGACACAGTGATCATAGGTTTCATAGAGACCAATATATTGTCTAGGTTTGGTTGCCCCACTAAGATCATTACTAATAATGCTACAACTTTCCAATCAAAGAAAATGATCAGTTTCTATAACAAGTATCATATCACATTGGGCCATTCCATAGCCTATTACCCTCAAGGGAATGGACTAGCTAAATCTTCCAACAAGAGTCTCATTAATACGAATAAAAATCTATTGGAAGAAAAGAAGAAGACTTGGCATAAGAAACTGATAAACACATTGTGGGAAGACAGGCTTACAACCAAAATATCCATTGGAACCAGTCCTTATGAGTTAGTATATGGCATGGAGGCTATTTTCCCCTCATCACTAGGAGTTCTTGTTATGAAAATACTCCAATAAACTCAAGTGGAACCTAATGATATTCAAAGAAGGATAAACCAAACCATCAATCTACAGTAGATCAGAGAGGAGGTATACCAAAGATCCCAAGTGTTGCAGGAGAATCTTAAGAAGATATTTAACAAAAGAACCAAGGTAGAGGATTTCTACCTTGGAGATAAAGTGTTATGATGGGATTCTAGGAGAGAAGATAAGGGTAATCATGGGAAGTTTGGATTCCTATGGAAAGGAACATACATCATCTATGCTTTCAAAGGAAACAATGATATTTTCTCAAAAACTTAGATGTACAGAAGTTGAAGAAGGACCAGTCAATGGTCGAATGTTAAAGCATTACTTTGATCCTACTTACTAATGCTATAATATTTTTAACATGTACATACTATATCCTTTGTACTGTCACAGTGTTGATTGAACAGTAAGTTTTTGAAGTTGAAGCCTGAAGAGAAGGCCCTAAGCTTCAAAAGTATCATTGTCATACATACAATAAAGCAACAAGCAAAGAAGATTATAGAACAAAGTCAAATTCATTCAGAGGCCTCTGATCTATTGTTCTTGATTTTCACTAGGAAAAGCCATCCCCAAGTGGAGCCGATGTTATGCCCCTATACCAATAGGTGTCATATATCATGGTTGACTTGATGATCTATGTAATATGTTCATACCTTTACTTGTTGCAAAGGTTATCCATATTTGTAAAAAATAAAAAAATTTAAAATATGTAAAGAGCGTAAACCCTAAAAGAAAAATAAAAGGGTGAAAAGAGTAAAAGATGGTCAAAAAATGAAAGAAAATGAACCCCACCAAAAAGAAAGACCAGGAAAGTGTGCAAGTCTAATGCCACTACTATTTACTTTATGCAGAATAAAAAATTGTGTGCAGCTTGTCACTTATGCCACAATGGATGAATAGTCAAAAAGTTTAAACTTGGCTAGTTCATATTTCAATTTCATGTTTTATAAATAGAGAATAAAGATCTGACCGAACAATGTAATCTTGGCAGATAGGTAGATAGGTAGAGTGAAAAAGGAGTTCAACAGTTTAATTTGAGCCCTTGGATTTAATAAGTGTAGATTTAGATAGGCATTACCATGTAAAAGAAAAGAAAGTTTTATAAGGGTTTGCCAATCTAAGTGCACCCAAATAAAGAAGTAACAATTCTAGGTTAAAGTAGGTAGGGTAAGTAGATGGTGGTTGCAGAATGATATGTGGTAAGAAATGTCTAAATGTATAAATATTTTATTTTCATCACAAGGCAAAGGCATACATCACATGGAAGATAAATCAAGCAAGCAAAGTCAAAATAATTAACTTCGCTACTCATTTCCCCTAAAAACTCACTAATTTCCGTTAAGTTCCAAGGTATCTATCAAATTATAGGGGCTTAGAGCATTTCTCTGACTTCTGGAGGGACCAGACCCTCGGCCCAATGATTTAAAGTGCTTAAGTACTTAAAAACCCTTAATCAATATTCACCCTTTCATGAAACATTCATTCCCTTGATAAAGTTTTTCCTAAAGTAAAATCCTATTTTACTTAGGAAAATTACAACATTTTCCATAAAAACCCCCTTTTCACTTTAGCCTAAGTTTAAATATACACATGAAGATGTTTGACACTTAGCGCTTCTTACCATTCAATGTCATATTAATTACTAACTTATATTATATAGTAGCTCCCTTCTAAAAATTTACCCATTCCCATATTACTTTAATTATGTAAAAACCCCGAAATATTATATATCCCGCCCATTTGGTTAAAATATAACCATAATGCATTAAAATGGGGATTAATTAGTTAATCAGTAGCTAGTTAAGAACCCCGAAACATTAAAAAGGGATTAATTAACCCTCACGGTTAATTAATAGCCATCCTGACCAATCTTATCGCCCCCAATATGATTAAATAATCCTTAATTATATTGGGCCCACCTTCATTAAACCCCCATCACTTTGCATCCCCGATAGCCGTCTGATCACACTTCTTACATCTAATGGTTGTTGTGCATATCGCACGACCCTTTGTGACCGCACGTTAGCGTGCAATCACAAAGTGGTTTTGTGTACAATGCCTCCGCCACACAGCAATCATTCTATGGAATCGCTGGCTCAAGCCTAAATACCGCCTCCCCTCAATAAGCGGTGTGATATAAACCACTTATCGCCTCCCACTAAACGACAAAACATCATGTCATTTTCTCACTGCTGTAACCCCTCCAAATCTAGAAGCCCGCCAATTCTTGAATTTGTATATAAAACAAAACAAATCATTTTCATCGTTTATTCTATGAACCTATACATCCATGCAAACTTAAATGATGAATTCAACCAGCTTGTACTTCTAGCCACCAACCAGCTTCAATCTTTGCAGCTGACATCGCCCACAGCCATCTAGTCACACCCAGTACCTGCGTTCCATTTTCCATTCCCAAAAGCAGGTATTTACCAATTTCCTATCAAGAAAACCCTGCAAGTATTTGTTTTCCACTGCAAATTGATTAAAAAAGCCAAAATTCACCATAATTCTGCTACTACTTTTGTAATTCAAGTTCCCCAGGTCCTTGGTTTCACCAATTTTACAAAGAAAACCTCAATTTCCTTTCTGAATCCACAAGAACTAGAATGGAAACCCTGGTAGCCCTAAATGTTGCTCCCATTACCACCCCTCATCGTGATTTAGACTATCTACCTATGACAGACAAGGATTTTCAAATAAAAGACCTAATCACTGATAAATACCATCTCAAAGTCTTTTGCCAATGCCGAGATAACCACTTGAATGGCTATGATGCCATAGGACTATGGGAATCCAATCTCCCAATGTATTTTCTCCCCTCTGTGCATGTTTTCCCTGACATAATCCATCCGTGCCATGCAAATTATGACCCCATCTGTAGAGTAGTCATTTCTCCCAACCAAACAGTCCTCTTCACAATAACTACTGAATCAATCAATGAGATGCTGCAATTTCATCCTAATCAATTCCTCACCCCCATTTCCGTAGGAAATTTTCTTGATAGATCAACCAAATTATCCCAATGTGAGCTCAATCGCCTCTCCCAGACTTTCATAGTAAAAGAGCATCAACCTAATGATCCACCACCTTACAAATCAGTTTTCTTCACTGAGATAGATAAAGTTATAGTTGAGATGATAGTTGTAGTCATGGGATTCAACACCAGTGAATATGTAGATGAATTTACCCTAGTGTTGATGTCTATCTTTACCCTAGGACAGTCCCTTGCAGTTAAGTATGGTTATGCCTGATTTATATCTAAAAAAATCCATGACTAGTTCATGAGACTAGAGAATGAGAAGGTCTTCAAGTATTCCACCTTCATATATCAACTCATCCTCTACGATCAGTATAATAAGTTCCCATTTTCTATCAGGAAACTTGATACCAAGGGTAATCCAAGGTCTGTCATCTTTTGGTCTTCTATCTTCCATGAATCTTTTGCTTGTCCTTTTTCATTTAATGAGTTCATTGACTAGTTTGTCCACCCAGCAACTGCCTTGCTGACAGGAAGTGATCCCCCAAGGATTAATGATGAAATCAAAAGGATCCTACAGCTATCCAAATAGTACAGAGTAGGTGACTGGTACTTGTCCGAGAATCACACAGAAATTAGAGTTTATGGGTGTGATCTTTCCCCATTCAAGCTACCTAAATATGTTCCAACGAGACTATTTGCATTGGAGTATTATAGACAGATGATGCACTCAGATTTGATACATTTTACTACGGCCAAGAAGAAAGCACAAATCAGAATCAAAGATCATCTAGGCCCATTTGTTTACAACAATAGGGAAGCATGGAGAGAAGCAGAACGAATCCTTGAAGACCACATGAAATTAAACAAATGTTTTAGTTGGACTCCATATGACGCCCATAGTTTCATCTGTGATAGAAGGATGAAAAATAGACTATCCCCATACTTTCATCAAAGGATTATAGAGATTGAACAATATGCTAACATGGATGAATGGAGGGAAGGGACTCTTCTATAAATGGATATTGATCGGGTCAATGTAGAAAATTTCATGAAAGATCTAGAAAAAACACTTGACCTGGATTCTTTTGGACAGGTGCAATTTGAGACGTCACACAAGCCAGCATGAGGGAGTAGTACCTCAAAAACTGATACCTCACAAAGGCACTCATAGGAGACTAGTGCACCACTTGCTTAGACATCATAAGGAAGAGAAAAAGAGGCCAGCACTCAGGCAATAGAACAATAAACCATGTCAAAGCAGCCTGAAACTTCTCAGAAGCATGCTCAAACACAAGTCCACACAACTCAAGTCAACATTAGAGAGCCCCCAATCTTACAGACTCCTCTGAATGAGGAAAGGAACAAAAAGAGTGACAAGGAAGTAGCTACCCCTGCCAATGGCCCATCAGAATAACCTGGTGCTAAGAGGCACAGGCTAAATCCTCATTGAGAAGACAAATTTTTTGAAGAAACTACAGAGAGTCAAAGAAAAGAAGGTGCAGACAGTCAGTATACTTTCCCGGCAGGTGGGACACCTTCTAGCTCACAGAGACAAGAACTAGAAAGGAAACAAAGTGCTAAAGTGTCATCCTTCAAGCCTCCAGGAAATGGGAACCTCGATATTAAAAAGAAATTCAAAGAAATAAAGGCTAAAAATGAACCATTAATGGCCCAAGTCTACGATCAGTATTTGAAAATGGCCCCCACAAATCAAACTAGGTTGATGTCAGCCTATGACATCAAAGAAGGTAAGATGCAGATGAGCTTCTTCAAGCCCAAAGTACAACAGCCTCAATCAATAGCAGACTACCTCAAAACTGATTTTGAGGTCATGTCCAAGGACATTCACCCCTTAGATTAGATTGAACTACACAAGCAAACAATGGAGATGGTATATTCAACATTGACTAGTAAAGCTATGATGGCCCAAAGATTAGAAAATTCTTTGAATAATACAACTGCTCAATTACAGCTGGAAAGAGCCTCCTCACAGGCTAAAGATAATAGAATTAAATCATTGGAGGAGTTGGTTATTGGATTGGGTCATAACCCAAAGGATGTAAAGGCTGCAGAGGCCTTGATAAAGAAAAAAGATGAAGACATAGTTTCTTTGAGAAAGAAGTTAAAATTGCCACCATCAAGGCATCCACAAACTGTTGAAGTTATTCAAAATAAGTCTAAAGAATAGCTTATGGACTTAGTCCTCAAGCTTAATGAATAGTTGAAAGAGACTGAACAATAATTAGAAAAATCATTAAAAATAAGGCAAGGAGAGTCGACCTCTCAGCCTAAGAATGTGATACCAGTGATCTCCATTGCAGTCCCCTCAACACTTGCAACAGCTCTAGCACCCAATATCCCCTTGGTCACAGTAGAGACAATTATAGGTGCAAGCACAGGAACAACACAGGCAGGAGCTTCAGGTCTAAGTACAAAAGAGTTAATCAAATCAATGGAGGAAACAAAACTACAATTTTCTGAACTCCAGAAGGTAAAGGAAAAATTTGTCACTTTAGAGCAGAAATATGATCTTATGAAAATCATTGTTCCTGAAGAAATGAGGAAGAATAAAGGCTTAGCACAACAAGTGAAAGCAATAGAGAAGGACCTTACCTTTTAAAATCCCTTAACAGACATTAGGAAGATTCTTTGGACCAACATCACTCAGTCAATAAATGATGCTTGGTCATCCATACAAATAATTTTTGAACAGATTGACCTGTTGAAAGTAGCTCTTGAAGAAATTCAGAAAACAAAGGAAGAGTTAGGAAGGAAGCTTGAGGAAGCCATCAGGCTAATAAATTTTTTGAACAGCAAAAATAAGTACCAGCTAGAAGAGCTAGGTATTGAAGATAGAACAACAACTATCCTAGAAGTTAAAAAGGCATTGAGCAAAAGGTCTCTGATGCAGAACTTGGAAAGGAAATGCCAGAACATGCAAGAAGAAATTAATGATTTTATGGAGAAATTTGGTATTTTGCAGAGCAAAGGGCTTCCTCATCCTTTAGTGATTAATGATAAATTGATGAGGCATGAAGACTATGTGGACAAGTTGGCTCAGTATGCAAACATTCAACCCAGTTCATCAGCAAGTGCATCTGCACCCAAGGCACTACCAACAGACGGAGTTCTCTATGACAATCTAGAGAACCTTTTCTATGTTGAACATTAGATAAAACATTTGTTTCCAATTCAACCTAGTTTTGTCAAATACACTAAAGCTGATGAAATCTTTAGGAAGCTTCAAAGGACCAAAATACCAAAGGATGATTGGTGGGCTGATATGACAGAAATTTTGTGATTTACCTTGGTGAAATCAATTATTTACTATGGTAAATTTTGGTAAAGGAGATGAATGAAGATAAAACAGGTAAAGTGTATCAGAACAGGTGAAAGAGTATCAGTCAAAAGTCAAAAGCAGGCAGCCAACATAGAGTTACAAGCCAGATAGCAAGATACTCAAACATAGGGCATGCCTTCAGCTCATTCACAAAAAACAGGGACAACAAGGCAGCAGCTCACATTCAGTTTCTATTCTCGAGACCATTTGTCTCTACTTTGATGTAAAATGCATTTATCTTTCCTAGAATATATCTCTATCGGTTAAGAGATATTTTATTGTAAACTTTTGTATAAGTACTTCCTCATTTGAAGTATTGGGTGTGGATTCTTAGACATTTCTATAGACTTATTATTTTGGAAAAGAAAAGTTGTTGGTCAACACTTGTATGGCTGGCTGGATGAAGAAATAAAGCAAGGGACTTTTTAGAGGATTATGTGTCAAACATTGGACAAATAAGTATTCTTTATCTCTTGTGTTATTGTTTTCTGGTTTAATATTTCATTTGTGTTCATGTATGAATATTAAAACGAAAAAGTATATTTCAGAAAGTGCCTAATTGCAATTTGTCTTTAAAATCATTTTTATTCTAAATGTTTTCCTCTAAACTATCATAGGTAAGAAATTCTTAATTGCTCTTTGCTTCTTAGTTATCATTATGATAATTTAATAAGAAATTCTTAATTTCTTTTTATTAGTGATAATTCATTTTCGCTCCTTTTGAAACTTGTTGAAGGATTCTTAACTTCCCTTCATCCCTTTCAAAGCCATTCCAGTCTTTCAAGTTACCATTTGTTCCTCATTTAGCTATCTCTCCCTATGAAGCCCTCCTTTTTGGAATCATCCAAATCCAGTTTAGCCATCTGTAGTTGACTCCATAACCCAATGGCCTGATCTACTTTGTTCTATCCATCCGCTCTTGAATTCCACCATCGAACACAATCAAAACCCCCAATCTTTCATATCTAGCCTAACATCTTTCAAACAAAGCTAAATCTTAAAGAGAGAGCCCTATTTGAGTATAGATTGGCTAGATTATGTCCTTAAAAGTTGGTTTGTGGTTACCTCGGACCCCTTTCCCTCTTCTTACAACTTTAGGGAAAATTTGAGTGATAACAATAGGAAGCAAGTTTCTGCACCCTACGATGGTCGTGATGTCGATCTATACTTCCTGATCCTGCCTTCATGCAGATTGATAAGATTTTAGGACCTATTGATGTTCTTTCTCTTTTGTCCTTCAGTTCCTCCATGAAGGCACCCAACTGATCTTCACGCAGCCCTAACCCGAGGTCCAGGCACTTACACACCTCTATGAATATGTTACTCTATAAGTTCACAAGTTATCTTAAGTGTTACCTAATCTAACATGCATTTACAGTTATCTTCTCGTAATCCTTTATTATTACTTCTGTTCAGTTAACAGATATAATCAAATATATTTGCGAACTGAATAAGCATTATAGTGTAAACCCAGATCGTATCATAATATAATCAAATGCATTAAATAGAGACAAAATACATAGTGATTTGGAGAATACTTCTCTTTATTGATATCCCAAGTTCAGTATAGAATCTAACCACCCCGCGCACATAGCTATAGGGGTCCATGCACTCAGCTATAGACTTCCAACCTTGGCCGTTGTGCACTCAACTACAAAGCCTCTACCTATGCTAAGACTTGAGAACACTTACAACTTCTTATCCAAAACTCTTCTTCTACTGCTATGTTCCCCTTAGACTCTTCTAAGACTCCCTTTTTATACAATCCCATGGTCCATGGACCATGGGTAGATCTTTACAACCAACATGAGACTTTACAAAATAAGGGTAGACAACCCTTTAACATATTCGTGTTCTGCGACCACAAAATACAGAGACTTTACATCTTTATTACAAAATTTGGGCCTTCTGCCCCAAAACATGGGTTTTTATCCCCAAAACTACCTATTGGGGAAACCATTTCCAACAAGTTAGACAAGGCCTACTTGATCACAACCTCCACTAAAGGCAAACTCACTATTATGTAGGAGACTCAACATGAGCTTTAGGCTAATAGTGTAGGGCCAACAACAGAGCAGTTGGTTGAGGAAATAAAGCAGGCGGTCGTGGAGTGCACTGCCGAGGTGGAAGTCATACAGGTTGAGCTAGGGGGTATTCACGTCAATATCTCCATGCTTGCAGAGTGACTCGAGGGCGAGTCACCATGTTTGTGTTGGGGACTTGTTGGGAATGGGCTCCCCCAAGAGGCAGTTTTGGGACTAAACTCCCATGTTTTGGGGCAAAAGGCCCAAATTTTGTAATAAATATGTAAAGTCTCTGCATTTTGTGGTCGCAGAGTGCGAAGATGTCAAACGGTTGTCCACGCTTATTTTGTAAAGTCTCATGTCAGCTATAAATATCTACCCATGGTCCGTGAACCATGGGATTGTATAAAAAGGGAGCCCTAGAAGAGTCTAAGTGGTAGATAGCATTAGAAGAAGAGTTTTGGGTAAGAAGTTCTAAGTGTTATAGGGTCTTAGCATAGGTAGAGGCTCTGCAGTTGAGTTCGCAGAGGCCTAGGGTGGAATTTCGTAGCTGAGCGCATGGACCTCTGCAGTTGTGTGCATAGGGTGGATAGAGTATGTACTGAACTTGAGATATCAATAAAGAGAAGTATTCTGCAAATCATTGTGTATTTTGTCTCTATTTAATGCATCTGATTATATTATGATACAATCTGGGTTTACATTATAATGCTTATTTAATCCATGAATGTATTCGATTATATATGTTAATTGAACGCAAGAAAGAATAAAGAATTACATGAAGATAACTGTAAATGGATGATAGATTAGGTAACACTTAAGATAACTTGGGAACTTATACAGTAACGTAGTCAAAGAGGCACATAACTACCTGGACCTCGGGTTAGAGATACATGAAGATCAGTTGGGTGCCTTCGTGGAGGTACTGAAGGAAGGAAGAGAAGGAACATCGATAAGCCCTAAAATCATACTTATTTGCACGAAGGCAGGATCAGGAAGCATAGATCAACATCACAGCCATCTTAGGGTGCAGAAATTTAGTTCCTACATCCCCCCATACTGCTTCGGGTGAGACTTCGATCTGCACTCCGCGGGTTGATGCTGAAAGGGCCAGTGCTGTAGGGATTTTCTTGGTTGGATAATGCTGAACTTAGGTCAGGGCTTATCAAGCCAACACATATGTTCTGCTAAGAACATTTTATGCTTGAACAATTTTTTGTTTTAGCAAGCTACATGGTTTTAATTGTAACTGGATAGAATGTGATGCAATATTAGGACAAATTTTACTATATCTACTTATATTTACAACTTATACTAATGTTTTGTACCATATAATCCTAATGTGCTATATTTTTTAATAATTCAAAATCTGTTGGGTGTGGAGCATGATTATTTAGAGGTTTTTGTTTCAACTAGATGTATACCCTAGGAAGTTTGTACACACCTCCACGCGAGGAGGTGTGGGGGGGCCTTGTCCTCCCTGCGGGAGTTTGGGGGTGTCAATCCCCCCCAGCTGGGGAGTCCGGGGGCCAGTGGTCCCCTGGTGGGGGTTTTGGGGGCAGCGCCCCCAAACCTAAAAATAGATGTAAAATTGCCTTGTAAAAGTATAATAATTTCTAGTCAATCTAGGTCGTTCATTAGGCGAATGATCTGATGATAGAACTTATGTTTAGTTTAGGGTTTTTTTCCCTAGAAGGCAACCCCTCTCTTTGTATGAGGGAATTATATTGAGGCTGTGTAATAGATGTGTATTCTCCGAGCAAGAAACAAAGAGGTGAGACTGTGAGAGAAACAAAGGATATTACAGCGGATTTGTTGTAGGTTGTGTCTCTTCATTTTGCTAGATAATAGAAAGGAAGGACTGGTTGTTCGAGGTGGACGTAGCCTAGACTGGTTGAACCACGTATATCTGTGTTTCTATGTTTTTATGCGTTTTATGTGTTTATATTTATGCAATATTCTATGTGTTCCATTGCTCTGTAATATATAATTTTCTAACAAAATCGTCTTCACCTCAAACTATTTGGTTCTATGTATCTCCATATTGCTTATAAAAATATGGTTTATGTTAACTGTTTCCTTCAAATATAAGTTAAGAGTTGAGGATATGTGAATATAAGTTAATCATACTGACTTTAATGGCTCTTTGGGTTCATGAAAAGAAACTGGAAACAACTACTTATGTGGGTAACTTGTGTCTTCATTATATTTTAGGTTTCCAAAGGTGTCAAGACATATGTTCTGCAAGAAGTGAAAATTTTGTATCATCTATTGGAAAATGATTTCCACCCTTTAGGTGTTGTTGATAAGTTCAATCACTGCTAGGCAGGTTCTCTAAGCTTAGTGACAAATTGTCTTCATATTCTATGGTCCCAGAAGTGCAACTGGAGCAACACATTCCTCCTTTAGAAAGGCTAACTACTTTGAGAGAGTTATAGCAGGTGATGGGATTTAATTCCTACTTTAATTTCATGCTTTAAATTATTCTGTGCTGTGACTACTTGTGATTTGTAAATGTGGCCAACTTTTAGAGTTACACAACTTGCAAAATATGATGGAGAATTTAATTATTACTTTGTTTAGTTCATTTGTCTCTACTATTTTATGCCATATGGTGTGACAATCTTGGATTTGGCATATTTCTTACACTTTGTTGTTAAAGTGTTCACACTCTCCTGTGCCTTATAAAAGTATAATTATTGACATTTTCTAAAGATAACCCTTGCATGTTCTAGGTATCACAAGTGTATAAAACAATGAAAATGATGCCCATGTCAAGGATGATACCATTTTCTTATTTTTCTATTATAAAGAGGCTTAGTGTGGATGATATGAAGTACAATTTTGTATTGTTGAAGATTGAACATTCAAAAGGAATTGTACAGTTTGGCAGTCAGGTAAAGTAATACAATTTTCTAATTTTCAATATTTTGTATAAAAATATGGCTTCTTCTAATTTTGAGGATTTAGCTTTTGTGCATGGAGTCTTTCTTAGAGTGTGCATAATATAAGCTCATTAGTGAATTTATTTATGCAAGACCTTGAATCAAAATAGTCCATATATCGTAATATTATTGAATCATTTGAACAATCCGTATATCACGGCTATGAATTACAGTAGGAGGGCTCAATACCTTAAGCACTATTATTAACTTACCATAGGAAGATGCCATAAAAGTTTAGATCATTTCTTCATCTTATGATGGCAATCAAATAGGTAGTCTCAGGTTTTGGTTTGCATACAGTGAAGGCCTAAAGTAAATACTTTGAATTTTAATAGAATTTTCTTTTCCCTTTAACATGTTCTTTCATGTTGATATTATCTGAAACATAGGTCTTGTCATCAATTAATATTATCCCATATAAACTGCTTCATGGAAAACTCTACTACTCAATAGCACATAATAATAAAATTGGTATTTATTAAATTTTTCAAACTAATAATTAAATATATTCATTCATGATAAGATAAGGTAGGTTTATTAGTATCCAATGAATGAGTAAAGGTAGATCAATCGGACTGCTCAGTGAAAAAGTGGCAACACAGAGTGGGAGTGCAAAGGTCAGTATCTAAGCATAACTAACACAACACCAAAAAGAAGAAATACAATGCTTTGGACACAAGTACAAGGGAAAGAGACAAAAATGCTCTAAATGTCCACTATTAAATGAAGGAGAGGGTGTTCTCCTTTAAAGTTGAAAGGAAATCTCTCTTACCATTTGGATACCAAAAAGAAGTAAACATTGTATAGATGAATAGCCAAAGGAGATGGATCTGGTTTGGGGATGTTTCCCTCTTTGGAAAATGTGGCCCTTTGCCATGTGGTGGTAGCAGGGGATTTCCTACCAATCTGGCACGAACAACAACTCCACGTGGGTCTCACTATAGGGGGTTAAGTTGTCTCTCAAACAAGAATGGTACTGCAATTTTCCTACCTCTTGTTTCCCCTACATAGGAGGAATGGGAAGAAAACTTTGATCCTCCTAGTAATGTCTTATCAAGGGGTGTAGGGGGATGATAGGATAATGTGAGATGTGGACCTAAAATCCTCATTGAAGTATACGGTTTGGCATTGCTAGGCTAGGTAGGAACAAAAGGTGGAGAGGTGGTTATGGCACTCCCTGAATATAATAGAAGTGACCATGTATCTCATTGGAACAAGGACATCTAAAAATGTAGTGCTCCCCTATCTCTATCTCCTATATATATATATCCAACATAACTTATCCTCTTGTGACATTTGGTGCTCAGCTTCCACCTGAAGCCTATCAGTGCACACTCAAAACTAACCTATGGGGATCCTAATTCCATGCATCAAGTGTCAAAGAGTGTAAGCAGATCAACACTATAAAGTTGTCTCTAAGAGCCAACAAGTACTCTACATAAAAGGCCATTTTGGGTCTCAAATCCCTAAGAGGGGAATCCAAGTGACCTAGATATACTACTTGTACATATCCTCCCAGATAATCCCATCCATCTCTTGCCTATTAGAGAAAAAGTGACCAGGAGCATCCAAGATGTGTTTGAATGGGGGAAGATGATCTATCAATTTAATAATCGATCGAAAGAAATAAGAAAATTCTAAAAACCAAACCTGTGTTCTTCCAAAAGGGGGGAAAATTGGGCAATGGCCTCCAAAGATAAATAAGAAAGATATGGGTACCAGTCTCTGCCTACTATTGAGTAAATCTCTAAAGCAGATAAAACAACTCTACCAATCTAAAGGTAGTCTAGATCCAGAAAGGGTTTATTGCAAACTATGTATGGATGATGGACTAGGGGATCATCCTCTTGCATTTGATGATGCAGCACAGTAAGTGGGCCTATACTCAAGGTCACTATAACCTAACCTAAGGCCCAATCTAACCTGAGTAATATTGACCTCCATACCTCTGAATCATATAAAACTATAGGTGTCAAATTGGAGTCCATGAGGTCCAATTTGGATGACATGCCCTAAAAATGGTGTTGGAAACATTTGTCTGTTTATAAAAGAAAGACACCCATACCCCTTATTCACTCTTGGTTGGATATCCTCCTTCAAACCAAACTTAAAACCTAAAAGTTGAGCCCCCAGATATGTGTATGTGTTTGGAACAAGTTCCCCAAAGGATAGTTTTGGGGCTAAAAGCCCATGTCTTCGGACAATTTTGTAATAAATTTGTAAAGTCTCCACATTTTGTGGCCGCAGAGTGCGAAGGTGTAAAGAGACATAAAGGTTTGTCTGCCCTTATTTTGTAAAGTGTAAAGTCAGTTGTAAAAGATCCACAAAGGAGCTAAGTATGTCAGCTCTAAGTAGTTCGTAGACAGGTTTGGGAGTCGTGGTAGAGAAGTCTAAGTGTTTCAGGTCTTAGCATAGGTAGAGGCTCTACAACTGAGTGCATAGAGGCCTAGGGTGGAAGTCCACAGCTGAGTGTGCGGACCCATATAGCTGTGGGAGTAGGGCAGATAGAGTCTATATTAAACTGAAGATATCAATAAAGAAAAGTATTCTACAACCTCTATGTATTTATTTCTTGCTACTGCATCTGGTTATATTGCATTTTGGGTTTAATTTACAATGTTTATGTGATGCGTGAATATATGTGATTATATTGGTTAATTGAACACAAGTAAGAATATCTGTTTACGCGACACTAACTGTGATTGTTTAGTAAGATAAGTAAAACACATAAGATAACTTGGTAACCTATACAATATGTTGTCATAGCAACGTGAAAGTACCTAGATCACAGGTTAAGGCTACGCGAAGGTCAATCGTACACCTTCGCGGAGGTACTGAAGGACGGAATATAGGGATCGACTAACAGAGCCCTAAAGCTTAGTGACCAACGCGAAAGTAGGAATAGAGGGTATTGATAGACATCAGGACCATCTGAGGGTGTGGAAACTTGGTTCTAGCATCCACCCATACTGCTTCAGGTGAATCTTTGATTTGTGCTCCGTGGGTTGATGCCAAAAGGGCCAGTAGTGTAGGGATTTGTTTAGCTAACTAACGTTGAACCTAGGTCGGGCCCTGCAAAACCAAAAAATGGTTTCGTTGTTGAGACAAGAATCTACATGATAGATATGTGATATCGTATCACTGGAATCTAACTAAGAAAGAGGTTGAAGACTAGTTAAATAAGAAGATCCATGAATTCATGGCACAGGAGAACACAAATCCACGGTTGACAAAGGAACAGTGGCTGGACAAGTACCTATATACAAAATTCCATAAGATATTTTTCTGCTCCTTTCCAATTGAGTTATATGAGTGGATCACGAAGATAGCGGACAGCCGAGGAAGGTGGAGACTTGATGGCCCTATTGTATGGACCACGCAATTAGTACAAAGACTAGAAGCCTCTAAGGATAAGATAGCCCGTGCTGTCGATGATTGGCTCGATCACATTATAGTAGGATTTGTGACTAAATTTGTGGTTAATACCTCAGTTAGTTACAACGAGGCGTAGTGACGCATTTTCAATAGTCTGCGAGGTAAGAACTTGAAGTCTTTAAATACCTGGATTAAGGTGTTATTGTGTGAAAAACGAGTTATGTAGCTACCTTGATGTTTAGAGCTATGCTCAGTGGAATGAATTATAGAAACGAATGAAGAAAGGGTCCTGAATATAGCCCACTAATCTCACCGTCGTTGGGTGACGAAGAGGGAGTAGCGCAAGCTTCTCCATGAAGTTCAGTTGAGTTAATAACACAGGGATTCCTGCAATTGCCACCTCCACCTACACCACCTCCAACTTCACCACCATCACCTGCGACTTCACCAATACCACCACCACCTCCACCGCAGTTCAGCATGGAAAATTTGGTGAAGATACCTTTTTTTAAGGGCTTGGGAAATGAGGACCTGGACTAGTTTTGGTTCATCATGAAAGTTTTATGGGAAGCTCAGGGCACCATAGATGATCACATGAAGAAGGAAACATTGGTTAGCACTTTGTAGGATCGCGTGCTAACTTGGTACATCAAGTACTCTAATGATAACCCAAACACTGGGTTACCAGAGATCTAGATCGCACTAAATAAAGATTTCAGTGGGCCTAAGTCCAAGGCACAGTCGATTGTGGGGTTCAAGGAAATTGTCATGAAACGAGGTGAGACATCTTGGGAATTTGATCACAGATTGAAGTGTAAAATCTGTGAAACTAATATGAACCTAATAGATGGACAACACCGCAAATGGTTCGTGGTCTCATTCCTGCCTCACCTAAGGGTTGCACTGTCACAACATAAGATTATGACTTAGGTAGAGGCCTTGGAGATTGACATAAGAATGCATGAAATTTTGATGCAAGACCTGAATCTAGGGATTCAATAGATCCATGCGCAGTTGCAAAATCTTTGCCTTGAAATGAAAAGTTTGAAGTAGGACAAAATAGTTCGACCAGAGGTGCGTGAAGATATATGGTGCTTGAAATGTAAGGGTCAGGGGCATGAAAAAGAGAATTGCCCGGTATTTGTGAACTATATTACAGGAGGAGGACTAATGCCTTTGAGGCCGGAGACCCAAGAAAGATTGAGCGTGGGACTTGTGTTGTGGTGCGTTATATGTGAGGTAGCAGGGAAACATATGATGGATAACTGTCATTTGTTGTAGAAGTTTGTACAAACACTGCAAAAACTATTTTGCAACTTCTGCAGGTTGGTAGGGCATGATGAGTGAAACTACCGAAGTTATGAATTGATGATGGACAAAACACCTACCTATAGGGTTCACATAGAAACACACCCTTTGATTAGAATGTTGGGTTGGCGCGAATAGGCTTTTAGGGGCGCGAATGAGGCCGAGGCGGAGAAGGAATTGGCAGAGGTCGAGGACAACTAATCTTCTACAACTATGGAGGACTAGGGCACTATGCTCATGAATGCAATAACCCAATGTGTTTGTCGTGCAAATATTGTACTCAGTTTAATCATGAGACAGAGGATTTTCCTATGCTAATAGCAAGGATACGTGACAAAGGGGTGCTACCACCTTAGCCTACTCAGAACCTGTAGATGATGAGGTTTGAGCCTCACAAAGAGGATCCAAATGTGAATATAATGCTCCAAAGTGGAATTGCAATGAGCGATGATAAGGGGAAATAGCCCAAAGACAATTCATGGGTTCGCAAAGCTCCGGTGAAGGAGGCTGAATTTGATTTGGATCACATGGACCCTTCTATTCTTACGACCTTTCTAGAAACCTGCACGAAGCTGTTGCATGATAGCAAGGCGTGAAGGGGTTACAAGAACTTATAAATAGATGTGCTAGAAACACTCTCGGTGAACCGCACATGGTACGCAAGATTGGTAAGTATAAAGCAAGGATAGGGCGTGAGATGAGACTAACCGCATAGATAGGAGAATATGAAATGGATCAGGCTATTTGGGATCTGGGGTTAGACGTGAATGTTTTAATAAAGCATACTTGGGAGCGGATGGGGAGACCCACGCTGCAGTGGTCTCCGATTCAGTTAAGGATGGAAAATCAACAGAAGATCATCCCCATTGGATGGCTGCAAGGAGTGACTATAGATATTGAAGGCACAAGTGCATTGGCTGACTTTGAATTAAGAGAAAATGTGGATGAAAACAACCCCTACCCTGTGCTCCATGGAATTGACTAAGCTATTGACATGAGCAGGCTAATCAACCTAAAGAAGCGAAAGATGATATTTGAAAAGAAATTGCTTCATGTAATAGTACCCCTAGACCTTGCTAAAGGATCACGCTATACTGAACCAAACTGCGATTACGAGAGAAATGATGATTTGGACTGCATATATAAGATAATAGTGCGAGTCCAAGATTGGGTGAATCCGACAGTGGATTGACGAATTACATGGGATCGCGAGAGTTCCTACAACTTAGACTCCGATGAAGAATTAGAGTGCTGGCAGAATCAGGTACATGAAGTAACCACGCTGAGCTGTAACATGATGACCTGGTCGCTGCACTGTGTATCATCAGAGGTAAGAAATATGCCGACTTACAATGGCCTGAATGATGTAGATGTATTTTTCGATGCACTTGAGAGGGAGGTACCAGAAAAGTAGCTCTTCCCGGCTTTATACTGGGCACTGCACGCTACGCCTGCAAGATGGTAGGGTATGCAAAAGGGTAGCTTTTATGATTGAGTGAGTGTAGGAGGATGATGCGAAATCCTTTGGGAAGCCGAAGGTATGAATGACAGACAAATGATGAGAAGGATGATCCATGCACAAATTTGGCCAAATGGGCTAAGGCTTATGGAGTGAAGCCCCAACCTAAATGGGTGCACTTGTTATGTCACACCTTGGATGTCATCATGATGAACTAGTACTTGTAGACAGAGCTCTGCCATGGTACAGGTGAATGAGATATTTTGCGCAAAGGATTCATTATGACATTCAGCTTTGAAGACGGATTTGACTATATTACAAAGCGCTACAAGAAGTTAAAGAAGCAATCTTTAGGATACCGTAGGATCCTTTAGATCTGATCCAACCCAATTGGACTACGCAGCTAAGCCACATGCTATAATGCTATAATGTGACTGCTGAAGAAGAAGACGAGGAAACATGATAGATTAATATCCCTGAAACTGAGGGTCACCACGAGGTCAAGGGACCGCAAATTGAGAATTCTAATATAACCGCACCACTAAAAATGAAATAGGTAAATATTGGTATTGAGGTAGAGCCCAAATTCATGAATATTGGGGATTACGCGGATGACACGATGGTAGATAAGGTCGTTGAATTTCTCCGTAAATACCAGGATTTGTTCCCTACCAAGTTTACAGAGCTAAAGGGGATAATGTGATACCTAGGCATTATGAATATCACGTTAAAACCCGATGCGAAGCTGGTTAAGAAAAGACCTTACTATCTCAATATGAAGTATAAGGAGAAGGTCCACTGAGGTTTAGGCAAGATGCTTATGGCATGCATCATCGAGGCCATAGAAGAATCCGATTGGGTAAGCCCAATGTTGGTACAGGAAAAGAAGCAGAAAGATGAAATAAGGATATGCGTAGATCTCAGGAAGTTGAATGACACTTGCATACATGATCCTTTCCCAACCCCATTCACTAATGAGGTATTGGGTAATGTAGGTGTCCAGGAATCATACTCTTCACTGATGGGTTCTCTAGGTACCATCAAATCAAAATCATGCCTGAGAATAGAAGCAAGACGACCTTCGCGACTGAATGGGGATGTTTGTAGTACATTGTAATGCCTTTTAGATTAAAGAATGTGCCTGTGATTTTTTCGTGTGTAGTCATTGTTGCATTCAAAGAATTCATTCATAAGATGTCTGGACAATGTTTGGGCTGGTAAAACACCATGTGGAAAGTTTGTTCCTGATGCTAGATACTTGTCAAAGGTACCATATTGCACTCAATCTAAAGAAATGCCTATTTTGTGTTCCTTTTGGGACTCTTCTAGGTCATGTGGTTTGTAAACAGGGACTGATAGTAGATACTGTCAAAATCACAGTGATACCTAGCTTGGAGGCACTAAGGAATGTAAAACAGCTACTTGCAACCTTAGGATACACCAGGTATTACAGGAAGTTTATCAAGGGCTATGCCGAGATCACCATGCCTATGGAGAATTTGTTGAAAAGGGATGTCATGTGTTGGCTTATATGGGCCTGACCTAGGTTTGGAAGAATTATTTAGCCAAGAAAATCCCACAGCTACTAGCCCTTTCGGCAACAGTCCACGGAGCGTGAACTGAGGTCTCACTCGAGGTAGTAGGGGAGGGTGTTGGAACTAGGTTTCCACACCCTTAGGATGTCGAGATGTGGTTCAGAGGTATCGTGTGTTGTTCTGTAGCCTTGCGCTGCTCTCTATTCGCGCAGATTCGGACCCAGAATAATTTTAACTTTCAATGATCGCATTATTTACAGATCTAATCTATTTGATGAAGTATTGTAACTCGGATCTACTTAGAAAGGTCTTTAAGAAAACATTTAACAGATTTACACAGTTCGCGCACTTAGAATAAACCTAGATTCAACTATATCTTTAACATAAGCATATGCACATAGATTAAACAGTTAGATCAACCATTCATACAGTCAGATTCACGATAATCAGATTGTAACACAGAATTTGCAGAAGAAACTTATCTTTATTTTCACTTATCATTAGTACATCTAGATTTTACGTGCGCACTCAACTATAACTGTTCGCACACATAGCTATGGACTCTTCTAGGCCTCTGGTGCACAGCTATAGAGCCTCTATTCGCTACCCAAACTCCCCAACTCAGACTTATAGACGCTTTCAGAATGCTTCCATCAAAAAACCCATTACATTTCAGATCCAAAAATATTTAATCAAAACTTAGCTTTCTCTACCCATAGAGCTTCGCTCTATTTATACCTTTCCATGGACTGTGATCCATGGGCGGGCTGACTCATTTTACATTTCTTTACATTATCTTTGGGTGAACTACCCTTTGACTTCAACCTATTACAAATAGTGCTTTGTGCTTCTTGCAGAATCTTTACCCAAAATTGCAGTCTTCGTGCCCCATGACTGTTATGCGGGGCTTCCGCTACCAAAAAATCTCCCAACACAATCATCGTGACTCATCTCGAGTCACTCAGCTGGTGCGGGAATCTTTGTGTGGAGGTCGGTCAACAACTTCTGCGTCTCGCTGGTCTCTACAACAAATTCAGCTGCGGGCCTCTGTACCTTTTCCACGTGAGCCATTGAGGCATCCATATCACTTGCAGCTGCCTACTCCATCACACATACTACTTGCCTCTGTGTTAGCTTTCCTTCAATGGTTTTAGAGACGCTAAATGCTTCATGAAGCCAGGGCTGGATACGTTCTTTGAGTACTGCCTCTTGTTGCCATGGCGCGTCCACTTGGGCTTTGAGTGCCTGGGACTCTTTCATTTTGGCCAACCATTGTGTGATAGTGATTGTCTATGCATCCTCGCGGGCGGTGTCATAGGCCTGCTGTAACTTGCGCACCTCGATCTCTACTCGCTAAATGGTTGGGTCCTCCTGGAGGGAGGTGAGTATCCCGAGTGACTGATCGAGTAGTCCTGAGCATTCACGAATAGCACTATTCATAATTTTTAGCCCCGCTACAACTTCACGGTAGCGATGTTCCTATTCGGCGGAGGTGTGGGAGGCCAGGCACGGAGATGGAGCTCTGCAACCTATAACGTTAGTTCCTCCTGGTTTCTTGCAGCCTTTGTTGGGCAGTGCGAAAGTCGATTTCCATGTGCTAAATCTTGGTAGCTGGTGGGAGGTCCCTAGGGATGGCTAGCTCGAGTACCATGCTACACGCCTCTATCACTACTTGTTCTACCTCTCAGTATCGTGCAACTAGGTCATCATGCTGGAGAGCGATCTGTTCTGTCTTTTCCTTCTACTCTATCAAGATGTGGAAAGAGCGACCTTCCTTGGCTCGAAACTCCTGAGTGACCCTCTCTTGCAGGAGATATAGTAGTTCTCTAGACAGGATAGCTAGATTTAATTCCCAATCTCCTTCGTCTCCTGCGTCTGTGGCTCAGAAAACACCTGCTGGTAATGTGAGGATGTATGGCATGTGCGTGTTGACCATCTGTTCAGCGGCGACTGTGTCTTCTATGGCCTCGCGGGTGACCCAGCCTAGGGTTCACTCTTGTAAGGCCTGTAATTGTGCTCTGATCTCCCCCAACACAGTTGTTTGTGCGATGATTAGTTCAAGCAACGTGTTGGTGGTAGCATTGCTTGTGGGATGGCTACTGTTCGACGGCAGCTGTGTCTTCTGTGGCCTCACGAGTGACCCAGCCCAGGGTTCACTCTTGTAAGGCCTATAACTGTGCTCTGATATCCCCCAACATATTTGTTTGTGCGGTGATTAGTTCGAGCAATGCGCTGGTGGTAACATTGCTTGTGGGCTGGCTATTGTCCATGAATTCGGTTTCCAAAGCCTTCACTATTTTGAAAATTTTCTGGGTGGCCAATGATTCCTTGGCATGCGACCACTTGAGGTGGTCCTGCGTCTCTGTTTCTCATTGCGGGTCCTGTTCCAAATCTGTTCCCTAATCTACCTGATTCCTCATTGTTAATGGGCTTGTGGTAGCCTCATGTTGCAAAGCATCTTGTTGTTCCTAATGTGTTTTTTCTACCAATTGAATGACTTGCTATTGGTGTTCCTTCTTCTACTGTTGTGCGGCCACTCTGTCGAGAATGGCCTTGTCTGGGGTGCGCCATTCCACAGGCCATGCTTCCAATACCGCGTAAATGGCATCATCTGTTCCAAGGAATGAGAGTGTGACCCAAGATTGCTCTGGATCCTTTCACGCACGCATATACACGTGAAGCATGTCTCCTTTGAACTCAGTCATGCTTTGAAAATTATTGTAGATCGTGGGGGACATGCACGGTCTTCGAGCTATCCGTATCCGTATATTCTCTTCCATGGAGATCCAAAATTCCCGGATCACGGAAACCCTTGCTACATCCTTTGTAGCCCAAAGAGAAATATACACATGGCTTCAGGTAGGCTATCCTCAATGCAGGGAAACTGGCTCTCCTATGGAAATTCACCTGTAACCAGAAGGATTGATAAGAGAAACCATGCATAATGAAAGGTCTTGCCTTTGTCCTATGCTTCTTGACAATTGGTCAGGAATTCATTGCATAAAAACTATGACAAATTGAACTGAACCCCCTTGGCACACTGCCCTGCCAATGCGATGATAGGAGCTGGTACCTCATCCGCGTGACATTTTCTCATGAGTTTACTAGCTAGTAGCTAAGTGGTGACTCATATGGCGCTATTGATGATGCTTTCTATGACATACCCCCACTTTCTTTTATCTAGATGGTACTTCTCCTTCACTGCTTCAGCGAGGCCTCCCATGCTACTGGTTCCTGCTATGTCTGCAGGGTTATTCCCTTTAAGTGACAGGTGTGTAATCTAGTGGATTAGGTCTGCTGTGATTGGGATCCATTCTTCCAACCAGAGATATCCATCATGGATGAGACATAGCAGTTTTTGGATCACAAATATGGTCATGGTCATGCTCTGATAGTGAGTTATCCACCTAAGATTTAGTAGCCCCACCCTCTCCACACCTAGTAACCACTCCTGTGGCAATAGCTTGTCTTCGCCTAATTTGGGGAAATTTTCACTGTCTGCAAGGTCCCAATCTTCGAATTTGATGCTTGGAATGTAAAATAGCTACTTGCAACCTTAGGACACACTAGGTATTACAGGCCATAGAAGAATCTGATAGGGTAAGCCCAATGTTGGTACAGGAAAAGAAGCAGAAAGATTAAATAAGGATATGCGTAGATCTCAGGAAGTTGAATGACACTTGCATACATGATCCTTTCCCAACCCCATTCACTAATGAGGTATTGGATAATGTAGGTGTCCAGGAATCATACTCTTCACTGATGGGTTCTCTAGGTACCATCAAATCAAAATCATGCCTGAGAATAGAAGCAAGACGACCTTCGCGACTGAATGGGGATGTTTGCAGTACATTGTAATGCCTTTTAGATTAAAGAATGTGCCTGTGATTTTTTCGTGTGTAGTCATTGTTGCATTCAATGAATTCATTCATAAGATGTCTGGACAATGCTTGGGCTGGTAAAACACCATGTGGAAAGTTTGTGCCTGATGCTAGATACTTGTCAAAGGTACCATATTGCACTCAATCTAAAGAAATGCCTATTTTGTGTTCCTTTTGGGACTCTTCTAGGTCATGTGGTTTGTAAATAGGGACTGATAGTAGATACTGTCAAAATCACAATGATACCTAGCTTGGAGGCACTAAGGAATGTAAAACAGCTACTTGCAACCTTAGGACACACCAGGTATTACAGGAAGTTTATCAAGGGCTATGCCGAGATCACCATGCCTATGGAGAATTTGTTGAAAAGGGATGTCATGTGTTGGCTTATATGGGCCTGACCTAGGTTTGGAAGAATTATTTAGCCAAGAAAATCCCACAGCTACTAGCCCTTTCGGCAACAGTCCACGGAGCGTGAACTGAGGTCTCACTCGAGGTAGTAGCGGAGGGTGTTGGAACTAGGTTTCCACACCCTTAGGATGTTGAGATGTGGTTCAGAGGTATCGTGTGTTGTTCTGTAGCCTTGCGCTGCTCTCTATTCGCGCAGATTCGGACCCAGAATAATTTTAACTTTCAATGATCGCATTATTTACAGATCTAATCTATTTGATGAAGTATTGTAACTCGGATCTACTTAGAAAGGTCTTTAAGAAAACATTTAACAGATTTACACAGTTCGCGCACTTAGAATAAACCTAGATTCAACTATATCTTTAACATAAGCATATGCACATAGATTAAATAGTTATATCAACCATTCATACAGTCAGATTCAAGATAATCAGATTGTAACACAGAATTTGCAGAAGAAACTTATCTTTATTTTCACTTATCATTAGTACATCTAGATTTGCCATGCGCACTCAACTATAGCTGTCCGCACACATAGCTATGGACTCTTCTAGGCCTCTGGTGCATAGCTATAGAGCCTTTATTCGCTACCCAAACCCCCCAACTCAAACTTATAGACACTTTCAGAATGCTTCCCTCGAAAAACCCATTACATTTCAGATCCAAAAATATTTAATCAAAACTTAGCTTTCTCTACCCATAGAGCTTCGCTCTATTTATACCTTCCATGGACTGTGATCCATGGGTGGGCTGACTCATTTTACATTTCTTTACATTATCTTTGGGTGAACTACCCTTTGACTTCAACCTATTACAAATCGTGCTTTGTGCTTCTTGCAGAATCTTTACCCAAAATTGTAGTCTTCGTGCCCCATGACCGTTATGCGGGGCTTCCGCTACCCAAACATCTCCCAACACAATCATCGTGACTCATCTCGAGTCACTCAGCTGGTGCGGGAATCTTTGTGTGGAGGTCGGTCAACAACTTCTGTGTCTCGCTAGTCTCTACAACAAATTCAGCTGCGGGCCTCTGTACCTTTTCCACGTGAGCCATTGAGGCATCCATATCACTTGCAACTGCCTACTCCATCACACATACTGCTTGCCTCTGTGTTAGCTTTCCTTCAATGGTTTTAGAGACGCTAAATGCTTCATGAAGCCAGGGCTGGATACGTTCTTTGAGTACTGCCTCTTGTTGCCATGCCGGGTCCACTTGGGCTTTTAGTGCCTGGGACTCTTTCATTTTGGCCAACCATTGTGTGATAGTGACTGTCTATGCATCCTCACGGGCGGTGTCATAGGCCTGCTGTAACTTGCGCACCTCGGTCTCTACTCGCTAAATGGTTAGGTCCTCCTGGAGGGAGGTGAGTATCCCGTGCGATTGATCGAGTAGTCCTGAGCATTCACGAATAGCACTATTCATCATTTTTAGTCCCGCTACAACTTCACGGTAGCGATGTTCCTATTCGGTGGAGGTGTGGGAGGCCAGGCATGGAGACGGAGCTCTGCAACCTATAACGTTAGTTCCTCCTGGTTTCTTGCAGCCTTCGTTGGGCCATGCGAAAGCCGATTTCCATGTGCTAAATCTTGGTAGCTGGTAGGAGGTCCCTAACGATGGCTAGCTCGAGTACCATGCTACACGCCTCTGTCACTACTTGTTCTACCTCTCGGTATCATGCAACTAGGTCATCATGCTGGAGAGTGATCTGTTCTATCTTTTCCTTCTACTCTATCAAGATGTGGAAAGAGTGACCTTCCTTGGCTCGAAACTCCTGAGTGACCCTCTCTTGCAGGAGATATAGTAGTTCTCTAGACAGGATAGCTAGATTTAATTCCCAATCTCCTTCGTCTCCTGCGTCTATGGCTCGGAAAACACCTGCTAGTAATGTGAGGATGTATGGCGTGTGCGTGTTGACCATCTGTTCAGCGACGACTGTGTCTTCTATGGCCTCACGGGTGACCCAACCTAGGGTTCACTCTTGTAAGGCCTGTAATTGTGCTCTGATCTCCCCCAACACAATTGTTTGTGCGATGATTAGTTCAAACAACGTGTTGGTGGTAGCATTGCTTGTGGGATGGCTACTGTTCGATGGCAGCTGTGTCTTCTGTGGCCTCACGAGTGACCCAGCCCAGGATTCACTCTTGTAAGGCCTATAACTGTGCTCTGATATCCCCCAACATATTTTTTTGTGCGGTGATTAGTTCGAGCAATGCGCTGGTGGTAACATTGCTTGTGGGCTGGCTACTGTCCATGAATTCGGTTTCCAAAGCCTTCACTATTTTGAAATTTTTCTGGGTGGCCAATGATTCCTTGGCATGTGACCACTTGAGGTGGTCCTGCATCTCTGTTTCTCATTGCGGGTCCTGTTCCAAATCCGTTCCCTAATCTACCTGATTCCTCATTGTTAATGGGCTTGTGGTAGCCTCCTGTTGCAAAGAATCTTGTTGTTCCTAACGTGTTTTTTCTACCAATTGAATGACTCGCTATTGGTGTTCCTTCTTCTACTGTTGTGCGGCCACTCTGTCGAGAATGGCCTTGTCTGGGGTGCGCCATTCCACAGGCCATACTTCCAATACCACGTAAATGGCATCATCTGTTCCAAGGAATGAGAGTGTGACCCAAGATTGCTCTGGATCCTTTCACGCACGCATATACACGTGAAGCATGTCTCGTTTGAACTCAGTCGTGATTTGAAAATTATTGTAGATCGTGGGGGACATGCGCGGTCTTCGAGCTATCCGTATCCGTATATTCTCTTCCATGGAGATCCAAAATGCCCGGATCGCGGAAACCCTTGCTACATCCTTTGTAGCCCAAAGAGAAATATACACATGGCTTCAGGTAGGCTATCCTCAATGTAGGGAAACTGGCTCTCCTATGGAAATTCACCTGTAACCAGAAGGATTGATAAGAGAAACCATGCACAATGAAAGGTCTTGCCTTTGTCCTATGCTTCTTGACAATTGGTCAGGAATTCGTTGCATAAAAACTATGACAAATTGAACTGAACCCCCTTGGCACACTGCCCTGCCAATGCGATGATAGGAGCTGGTACCTCATCCGTGTGACATTTTCTCAAGAGTTTACTGGCTAGTAGCTAAGTGGTGACTCAAACGGCGCTATTGTTGATGCTTTCTATGACATACCCCCACTTTCTTTTATCTAGATGGTACTTCTCCTTCACTGCTTCAGCGAGGCCTCCCATGCTACTGGTTCCTGCTATGTCTACAGGTTTATTCCCTGTAGGTGACAGGTGTGTAATCTAGTGGATTAGGTCTGTTGTGATTGGGATCGGTTCTTCCAACCAGAGATATCCATCATGGATGAGACATAGCAGTTTTTGGATCACAAATATGGTCGTGGTCGTGCTGTGATAGTGAATTATCCACCTAAGATTTAGTAGCCCCACCCTCTCCACACATAGTAACCACTTCTGTGGCAATAGCTTGTCTTCGCCTAATTTGGGGAAATTTTCACTGTCTGCAAGGTCCCAATATTCGAATTTGATGCTTGGAATGTGCCCCATTAGCAACCCCTCGAACCTTATATCATCCGGAAGAAGCGGGCTCTGGAGCATAGTTTTTGCAGCGTATACGCCTTTCAATATCCTGGTCATCTCGGTCCATGGAGACAGATACATGGGTAACAACGGAAGTTGGAATGTAGGTACTTCTTCCTCCACCTATGCGTCAATCTGATCGATCAAGTCTTGCAGATTGTCGTCCTCCTCAGTGGGCTCGGTGGTTACTACTTTTCCTTTATCAACGGCTAATCGTTTGTTGAGTCTTGGGGAGGCCCGGACTATTCCCATCTTCTGCTTGTTCTTCCTGAGTCATGGGGTATGTGGGGACTTAGGAACTTTAGGTGCTTGAGTCACCTCCTCAGGCTCTTCTTGATTCATTTGCATTTCTTCTGCCACCCGTGCTTGGGTTCTTGCCATAGTACTCATGGAGTGGCTGGTAGCTGTGTACTTGTTGTATTTTGCTAGTTCACAGTGCCAAAAGTTGAGTGCCGGCCACAAGCTATGAGATTTGAAAAAATCCCTTCCCTCCATTTTTAGTTCATTAGTGGCATCGATTTGGCAAATCTTTGTGTATCTCCTATAGAACTTTCATCTTAATGTCCCGCCGCCCATTCCTTTCTAACATGATCAGACCTTCCCGGTGGGGCCAATGTGGCTAACGGTCATAATTTTACTTTTCCCTAGAGTAGCACTATCTTGGGGGCATAGCTGCGAATTTGGGAACTGCCTAATTTGGTAAAGAAGCCTTTTGCTGCACCGGTTTTCTGTGAACTGGTTTATAGTCCCACACCTTCTTTCAACTACTAGAGGCGTTGAGATTGCAGTTTCTAGTGCTAGTTAGGTGCTCACACCTTTGGTATGAGTCCAAACCGTCCCTGCTATTCTTCCGTGAGTGCGGGCACAACCATGATAGCAGGGTCGCGACGCATTTCTGGGCTACCCTGCTTCGTATCACACTTTGCTTCTTTGGCCATAACCACAGGTTATTGGTGTTGAGGGGCTTGCGACCACTCTATCTTCTCTGAGATTATTTCTGTTGTCTATTATAGGCCCAGCGAACTCGTGGTATCCATAACTTCCCTAAACCACTACTAGCCTTGGCGTCGGCCGTTTGGGCACCATTTTGTTGGGGTGGTTTTGGGCTCCTACTTCTAAGCTGGGTGGATGTCCGTACCTTAGACACTTGTATCCTGTGCTGGCGAGGAATGCTTACTTTATTTCATTCTTCTGTCCGTGTGTGCACCTTCCTTCGGCATTTGGACCCTGTCATTTTCATCTGCGGGGTTACACACTGTCCAGATGCAGTAGTTGCACGGGGGGTTTTCGCGGATACCTCTAGCTATTCCTTTGCTCCTATTGTAACCATCCGATTACAATTGAGCATGGTGACTTCACGCTGTTGGTTCTACCATCGTTCAACCTCTTCATCTGAGTCTGACATACAAGAATTATCATGGTCCCATGAGAGTTGGCCATCCACTATTGGATTGACCCTGTCTTGATCTTGCGCTGTGATCTGGTAGATACATTCCAAATCTCCATCGTTGTCTTCATCGTGCACGGGCTTGGTATATCGCGCCCCTTCTACAAGGTCCAATGGGACCACTACACAGAGAGCTTTCTTTTCAAATATCATTTTTTGTTTCTTGATGTTGATGATTCCATTCATATCCATTGCCCAATCTATCCATAATAGTATAGGATACGGGTTACTATCATGCACAATTTCGATGACTTCAAAATCGGTTTGGGTGTTGGCACCATCAATGTCTACTGTAACTCCGTGCAGGCATCCCATTGGAAGAATCTTCTATTGGTTAGCCATCCATAGTTGAATCAGTGACCATTGCAGCGGAGGCCTGCCCATGTGTTCCCAAGTCTGCTTTGGTAAGACATTCGAGTCGGACCCCAAATCTAAAATGACCTGATCCATCTCATAGTCTCTAATCTGGATATTTAGTCGCATTTCCCACCCAGTGTGCAATGCATGTTTACCTAATTTTCAGATCATTCACAGTTCATCCACTCTTGCACACCAAGTTATCAATTCTTGCAGCCCCTTCACCGCTTTAGCATCCTTGAGTAAATTCATGCAGGTTTCCAAAAAGGTGGTTGGCATAGAAGTATCCTTCTCTGATCTTAATTGATCCTTACTTTCCAACATAGAAGCTTCCGCGAAGCTCTTCTTGGCTTCCATAAAGGTTTCCTTCACACGTTCTAAGTCGAAGTCTAGTTTTTTCAGAGGGGCCTTATGGACCCATGCATCCATCTTTGGCTGTTTCCCCTTATCTTCCCCGATGGTAGCGTCACTCTGGAGCATCATATTATGTTTGGCTCCTCCATATGAGGTTTATCCTTCATCATCTAGACGTTTTGAGTGGGGTTGGCTGGAAGCACCCCCTTTTCTTGCATCTAAGCAATCAGTGTGGGGCAATCGACTACTTCGTGGTCAAATTGGTAATAGTAAGGACAACAAGCTTTGGTCGGGTTCATGCAATCCCACGCATAATGCCCCGGCCCTCCAAAATTGTAGCTAATAAATTGCCCTCGTCCCCATCCAAGTCCCATGCCTCCGTAACCCCGTCCGTGTCCTTGGTACCCTCCCCGCACGAATGGTGTGGTGTGATCCTCCCCATGCACCTCTGTTTGCATCCTATAAGTAGGTGTTCGATCCATCAACATTTGGTAACTACGACAATTTCTTTCCTCATGGCCCAATGTTCTGCAGTAGTTAAAAAATAATTTTTGAGGAGGGGGTTGTCTTAAGCTTGGCAATAGGTGATAATTTTGCATGGCATGTTTTCCTCCCACTTCAAGATTGCGCACCAGATTGCGAGTGCCATGCTTGGCCCAACTTATACCTCTGGTCTCAATGTTATTGGCCCCCCTGCTGTCACATAGTTCGTAAAGATCGGACAGTGGTCCTTATCATGGCCCGATCCCTTACATTTGATACATCATACCTCTTCCCATACCTCTATCCTAGGCACATGGCCTTGTTTCAAGCTTCGCATCTCTATACATAAATTTTGTATTTTCTCTTGGATTTGCTAGACTCCCAACCCCAGGTCCTATATTGGGGTTTCGTGTAGCCACATTGCTGCCTCCAGCGCTTCAGCTTGGTTTGAGATATTTTGTTGCAACAAAGCCAACCTCAGATATGGCGTTAATTATGTGACAAATCAAGCGCAGTGTTGCGCATCCGTCAGTGTTAGGTTGGCCTCGTAGATGGTGCTTTTCAACCTCTAATCTAAATCCCATGGGGTTTCACCCGACAACATTACAATTTCCTTGAACCCAATAACCAACTCTGTTTCCAACTTGGGTCGTCCAAATTCCTTGTTTAATGCCTCTTGGATTGCTACCAGTCCTTCATTTGGATGATCGCTTGAATATTTCATGTATTAGGTCAATTTGCGGTCCTACAACACGTTAACTAAGGTAGCCTTCTTGATATTTTCATCTGAGATGCCTTGCGCATCCCATATAGACTTTATCACAAACTAGAACTGACTTGGTTCCTAATTTCCTATCCCTTTAAATGTTGGTAGCTGGACTGTGCTCACCATCCCAACTTTTGGTGGTGGAAAGGTTCAGGTTGGGGTCGGTGTTGGGGTGGATGGATTTGATGTAGGTGAAGCGGGTGGTGGCATGGATGGAGGTGGTATTAGTGGGAAGTGCTCCTTGATCGACCAGACCGCACTTCGTGGTGAGATCCTTGAAAGCTCCTCCTCGCTTTCCCAGGAAGTAGAAGCCAAAGGACTATTCTCTACCACTCCCTTTCCACGATAACCTCTTTTGCTCCATGTTACTCCAGACATCAATACACATGCATAATCTATTTTTCACACAACAGCATCCTAATCCAAGTATTTAATGATTTGATATACCTACCCTGAGGTCCTTGAAGAAACTACCTTTCTTCTTCGCTATAGCTCACAGTTGTATCAATCGCGAACTCGGTGATAAACCCTCCTATTAGCCGATCCAGCCAATGATCTACTGTGCGCGCGATTTTATCCTCGGTGGATTCTACCTTGCGCACCAGTTTCAGGGTCCACACAATAGGCTAGTCCAATCTACACCTTCCCACGCTATCAGCTAGCCTTGCGCTCCACTCATACAACTCTACCAGAAATGACGCGAAGAAGATTTCGTGAATGTCTGTGAATATATAACGATCCAGCCAATCTTCCTCTGATAATCGTGGGTTTGTGTTTTCCTGAACTGCGAACTCATGGAGTCTCAGATCCCACCACTTTTCTATATATTTCTTTGTAGGGTTTCAGTGTTCCCACATCAGACCACCCTTAGGCAGATGTTGGTCCCGGCAATGGAACCATTTGTTGGCTTATATGGGCTTGACCCAGGTTCAGAAGAATTATTTATCCAAGCAAATCTCACAGCTATCGGCCCTTTCGGTAATAGTCCACAGAGCATGAATTGAGGTCTAACCCAAGGTAATAGGGGAGGGTGTTGGAACCAAGTTTCTGCACCCTTGGGATGTCTGGATATGGTTCGGAGGTATTGCGCGTTGTTCTGTAGCCTTGCACTGTTCTCTATTCATGTAGATTCAGACCCAGAATGATTTTAACTTTCAATGGTCGCGCTGTTTACATATCTAATCTATTTGATGAAGTATTGTAACTCATATTTAATTAGAAAGGTCTTTAAGAAAACATTTAACAGATTTACCCAGTTCGTACACTTAGAATAAACCCAGATTCAACTATATATTTAACATAAGCATATGCGCATAGATTAAACAGTTAGATCAACCATTCTTATAATCAAATTCAGATAATTAGATTGCAACACAAAATTTGCAGAAGAACCTTATCTTTATTTAAACTTATCACCACTACATCCAAATCCACCCTGCGCACTTAGCTGCAGGGGTCGATGCACACAGCTGCAGACTCTTCTAGGCCTCTGCGCACACAGTTACAGAGCCTCTATCGACTACCCAAACTCCTGACTTTGACTTACAGACTCTTTTAGAATGCTTCCCTCCAAAAACCCATTACATTTCAAATCCAAAACTATTTAATCAAAACATAGCTTTCTCTACCCGTAGAGCCTCGCTCTATTTATACCTTTCCATGGACCATGATCCATGGGCGGGCCGACTCATTTTACATTACTTTACATTATATTTTGGCGAACTACCCTTTTACTTCAACCTATTACAAATCGCACTTTGCGATTCTCACAGAATCTTTACCCAAAATTGTGGTCTTCGTGCCCCATGACCGTTATGTGGGGCTTCCACTACCCAACATCATGTTTTGCTAAAACAAGGACTGTAAGAAAAGCTTGGATGTATGGAAATAAAAAATGGTCACTGCACCAATTTTAGTCTTCTCAGATTGGAAGAAGGAGTTTCATGTACATGTAGACGCGTCATGTATAGTACTAGGAGTGGTATTGACACAAGCTAACAGAGGATAATTAGACCATCCTATAGCATTCACAAGCAGGAGGTTATCAAAGGATGAGAATAACTATTTCATTGCCGAGTGCAAAGGGTTAGCCATGGTATACGCACTCTAGAAGTTTAGACACTATTTGTCGGGTGGACATTTTAAGATGTATACGGATCATTCCATGTTGAAATACCTATGCAATAAGCCTATGTTTAGGTGGAGAATCTGTAGGTGGTTGTTATTGTTCTAGGAAATGATTTTGAAGTTATTGTGAAGCCTCGATGACTGAACGTGGGAGCAGACCATATGTTGCACATCGAAACAGGGGAAGAGCCCACTAATTTGTAAGAGGGATCGCCTGATGCACAACTATTTGTAGTGCGTGTTGTGGATGGTCACTTTGAAGACATCATACACCTCCTAACAATAGGAACTTCCCCGAAAGGTTACATTGTCCAGCAGAAGAAGGAGTTAGTGGTGCACGCAGCAGACTTATCTGTCATTGCTGGGAATATGTAAAAAATGGGGTCTGATGAAGTATTATGATGATATGTACCAGATTTTGAAAGGATCAGTATCCTCATGGATGCTCATGGGGGTGTGGCCAAAGGCCGTTATGCAGCAAGAGTAACCATGTAGAAGATTCTATGTGAAGGGTTTTGGTGGCCAACCCTCCATCAGGATTCAAAAGCTTACTGCAAGTTGTGTGATGTGTGTCAACGGACTGGCATGCCATCGCAAAGGGATGAGCTACCTTTGAAACCACAGATGACATTGAAACCTTTTGAGAAATGGGTGATAGATTTTGAGGGACCCATTCAGCCCCAAGGGAAGAAGATGAGAGCGTGATACATTATCACCGCGACTGAGTATTTGAATCGATGGGTGGAGGCACAGCCTGTGAAGGACTGCACATGCATGACCACTGTGAAGTTCCTCTTTGAGTATGTACTGAAACGATTTGGGTGTCCAAAGATTATGATGAGTGATGTGGTACACACTTTCTGAATGAGACGATCAACACGTCGATGAAGGAATTTTAGGTATATCACTAGAAACGCACTCCTTATCACCCACAAGCTAATGGCATGGTGGAAGCATTTAATAAGCTACTATAGAATGCACTGAAGAAGGTTTTCAATGCTCAGCAAAGTGATTGGGAGCTACGCATACTTGCAGTACTATGGGCCTGTCGGATGACATGAAAAAGTTAACTGGACAGACACCCTTTAGGCTTGTATATGGTGTTGAAGTAGTGATGCCCATGGAATACATTGTGCCTAGTCTGTGCATAGTGGCACTCATGGGTATGACAGATCATGGAGCCCTAGAAGAGAGTGTTAGGGCCCAAACCTAACGCCCTTATTGATGTAATAGGATCGAGTCATATTTATAGTTAAGTAAAGAGTCAATAAAGCCCATATTAATAATTGTAAGTGGTTGACCCGCATTTAAAGAAGGGACCAAAGTTAGTTGTAAATGGGCCATGGTATTAGATAGATGGTATTAATAACAACCATGGTATTGACCCATGGTATTGAATGTATGAATCCTCTATAAAGGATAGAGACTCCCCTCGAGGAGCATCGTGTATTATTTTGTAATCAAGCCGAGTTCTATTGGAGGCTGCCCCCTCGAAGAGGCAAGTGAACATTGCATTCTGAATAATAAAATACTTGCTGTTATTTCTTATTGGTCTGTGTTCTGGGTATATTTCTTTGCATATTTTATATTCTGGTATCTTCTCGCAAGTCAAGAGCATAACAAGTGGTATCAGAGCACTTTCCAGGGCCAGTGGGATCTCCAATTTTTAGCAAATTTTTTTTGGCTAGAGACGTGTTCTGACATATTTAAACCATGGGATCTGTTGTTGAGTGCATAAACATGCAGATTTGGGGAGTCATGCACATAGGAAATACAAGATGTGGTCACACTTGTTGGACTCCCTTGTAACCCCTGTGGGTACCCCTTCAAGTAGCAGCACATTAAACAGAATCGCGCACGGACTGTCTTCCAAGTACCCTCTGGGTATATCAGAAGCCTCCTAGGCTCTCTTGAAACCTCGCCATAGATAAACCGTCGGCCGTCTTGCTGCTACAGTACACCAAGAACAACACTCGAGGAGATTACTCATGCGTACGATAGGGTAGTCGGGTTGTATGACTAACGGTACGGTTGATCCTCCTTGGTTAGTGCCTTGAAATATTGGGCCAAGTACTATTGTCAAACCCTTATCTGTATTGCGATCTGTAGCACCTGACACTCCTTGTGACCATAGTTCCCATGTTTCTCTCTAGATCACACATCATCTTTGCTAAATCAGATCTAGCAGGTGGGGTTTTTTCACAGCAACAACAATCAGTTCTGTCATTCAGATCTATCAGATCCGCCATTCATATCTATCAGATCTGCCATCCAAATCTAGTAGTTTGGGTTCTGTAGCAGTCGCAACAATCAGGTCTGCCATTTAGATCTAGCAACAGGGATTCAATCACTACCACATTCCTATTCATGCTCTGTAGTGGAGGGTTCACCGATAGATCTGACTATTTGTGTGGGCTCCTATACCTGGGCGTGATTCTCGCAGGACTTTGGGCAGCATCGACTTTTCTGGGATTCGGCTACTACAATATTCCTAAGTGAGGAGTAAAACTCACCCCCCAAGATGCTTATAGGAGACTTAGCCCATAAGAATTAGGTCGACGAGCTGAGCAAGGTGGTACCAGTCAATTGTTAGCAAATTTTTCGGGTGGTCCCAAATTTTAAGTACATCGGATCGGTGCATGGTACAAACTACAGCTCAAGCTATGGCCAATGAGAAGATTGACAACCTGGAATAAATTTTAAATGAAGTACTGTCATCGTTGAAGACATTAGTTGACACACTCTCAAAGGGCAAGATGGAGGAACGTATAGAGGCATGTAATTTCAATGAAAACATTGAGGGCAAGTCTAGCCATTCTCTTCACCTCTTTGGCAACCACCAACAATCTTACACGCGACCACCCAAGATGGACATGTATAAATTTCATGGCTCTCATCCGGCCACATGGATAGCACAAATGGAGAAATATTTCACACTGAATCACATCAGAGATGATGCGACTCAGCTTAGTGTGGGTAGCGTGTACTTGGACAATGAAAAATGGCAATGGTGGCAGTGGCATCAACGTTGCTATGGAAGGCCCATGACTTGGCAGACATTCACAAAAGCTCTTACGGATCGCTTTGACCATGAATCTAACGTTTTGGGTCATATCACTAAGCTCTGACAGATAGGAATAGTGAACGAATACATTACAGCCTTTGAAGCCTTATCTTTCCACACAGTAGTTCTACAAGGTGAGTTATACTTGGAATGTTTTTTCAGTTGTCTCAAAAAAGCCATACAAGCCCACGTCCAACTGCAACACCTTATCTCATGGCTACATGCTTGCAGGATAGCTCATAAAGTATAACATGCATTAGCGGCCCAATCCAATCGCCCAAATTTCATAGCCAAGGGTCACCCCACCCAAGCTCAAAGCACTACCCAAACACTCAAGGTTCAAAAGGTGTCACCAGTGGAAATGGTGGAAAGAAGAAAGCAAGGATTGTGTTACTACTGTGATGAGAAGTACTCCCCTGGGCATAAATTCAAGGAGCCCAAATTCTTTCAAATTGATGCTACTGACCAAAGTTCATCGAAGGAAGCCCCACCACTAGAGGAACCAGAGGAGGAAGATGAGGAAAACTAGCTGGACAATGTACTTGAAGAACTAGTTATCTCGTTGCATGCTTTGGCAGGGATTTCTTCTCCCCAAACTCTCAAAATCAGAGGTTTTATTACGCATCGCCCGGTAATAGTCTTGATTGATACTATAGTACACATAACTTTATCCATCAAAGAGTCACGGAAGCAATTGATTATTTTGTCAGAACAATTTCTAACTGCTAGTTCCAAATTGTTGATGGGGGGACAATGAAATGTGAAGGCCATGGTGAAAATGTCAAACTTCAAATGGGGGATTATCAGTTAAAGACCCACATGTTTGCCATACACATGGAGGGTGCGACATTGTCCTAGGTGCTGAATGGCTTCACACACTTGGCCCAATCACAATGGATTTCCAGGAGTTATATATGATCTTTAAGCAAAACAGCCACTCACATACCCTCCGCGGACTCCAGGTGGGTGATCCCTCTATCATCAGCTCACATAGGATGGAAAAATTGTTAAAAAGGGGCCACCATGGAGTTATAGCCCAATTTAATTCCATCTAGGCCTTCGAACCCACTTCTCTTCATATTCATCCTAAGATGCATATGAAGATAGAGGGATGGCGGGAACATTACTTTGGTCCTAGGGGCCCAACCACCAAATGTGTGCCCATATAGATATCTATTCACCCAAAAGAATGAAATTGAAAAAATCATCAAGGAACTCTTGGAAGTAGGCGTCATTCGTCCTAGCATTAGTCTGTATTCATTGCCTGTGGTTATGGTGCTCAAGAAAGATGTGGAAAGGCGTATGTGTCCAGACTTCAGGGCCCTCAAAAAAATGATGGTCAAAGATAAATTTCCCATCCCGGTTTTCAATGATGTGCTGGATGAACTAAATGGGGCTCAATTCTTTATTAAGCTCAACCTTCGCTCGGGCTATCACCAAATTCGCATGAAAGAAGTAAACATTCCAAAGACTTCTTTCCAAACTCATGAAGGCCATTATGAGTTCCTGGTCATGCCATTTGTTCTTTGTAATTCCCCATCCACTTTTCAGAGCCTTATGAACCACCTGCTCAAATCATAGCTCAGAAAATTTGTCCTTGTTTCCTTTGATGAAATCCTCATCCACAGCCGCACCTTGGCCACACATCTTCAGCATGTAGATCTACTCTTGCAACTGCTACGGAAGCATAAATTATTTGTCAAGATGTCCAAGTGCTCTTTTGGTAAGGAAGAAGTTGAGTATTTGGGCCACATTGTGGGGCGTGAAGGTGTCAGAGTGGATCCCAAAGAGATCCAGGAAATGCAGGATTGGCCTCAACCAAAGACCTTGAAGAGCTTGAGAGGATTTTTGGGTCTCACAGGCTACTATCGAAAATTTGTCTGCAATTATGGTCACATTGCTAGACCCCTCATTCAACTCCTCAAGAAAAATTCATTTCTTTGGAATGATGAAGCACAACAGGCCTTTATAGCTCTCAAATATGCCATGTGTTCCACTCCTGTATTAGCACTACCCGACTTCACCAAATCTTTTGTGATTGAATGTGATGCTTCAGGTACGGGTATTGGGGCAGTCTTAATGTAGGAAGGTCGACCCTTGGCCTTCACTAGCCAACAACTAAGTGGGAAAAATCTAGGACAATCTACCTATGAGAAGGAGATGATGGCCATCTTACATGCAGTATATACCTAGCGACCATACTTATTGGGGCAGAGTTTTCAAATCCACACAGACCATCAAAACCTTAAATACTTTTTGGAGCAATGCCTATCCTCACCACAACAAAATAAATGGCTTGCAAAAATGCTGGGATGTGATTATGAGATAATTTACAAGAAAGGGCACGAAATAATCGTAGCAGATGCATTATCATGCCAATTTGAGGACGAAAGCACACTGCTCGCAATCTCCCTTCCCATTCCAGAATGGATTGAAGAGGCTCGCAAGGAATGGTTTTCACATCCCTAGCTCTCCCAACACATTATCAATTGCAGGTAGATCCAAATTCCACAACAGGCTACTCTTGGCAAGATGAGATTCTTCGCTACAAGGACAGATTCATGAAATCACCAACATCCACCCTCAAAAGCTGCATTTTGGCAGAGTTGCACTCATCTCCCACTACAAGACATTCAAGCTTTTAGAAGACTTTTGTTCTTACTCGATGATCATTCTTTTGGATAGACATGAAAAATGGCATTCTTACTTTTGTAGCTGAGTGCGACATCTGTCAGTGCCCCAAAGGAGAAATAGTCAAATCCCCAGGCACATAACAGCCATTGCGCATCCTGGCCTCAAACTGGAGGGAGGTTTCTATGGATTTCTTTACGGGTCTTCTGAAGTCAGGAAACAAGTCAGTCATCATGGTGGTTGTGGAAAAAAATTCTAAGTATGCTCATTTTTGCGCCCTACCCCACCCTTTTACACCAACTTTGGTCACTCAATCTTTCATGGACCAGATCTTCAAATTGCATGGCATGCCCACTTCCATTGTGTCTGATCGTGACCTGATCTTCACCAGTAACTTTTGGCAGGAACTCTTCAGGCTACAAGGTACCCAAATTCAACTCAATACTTCCTATCATCCACAAACAGATGGTCAAACTGAAGCAGTCAACAAATTTCTGGAGACCTACCTTAGGTGTTTCACTCCAGAAAAGCAACACCTATGGGTACAGTGGTTACCTCTAGCCGAATGGTGGTATAACACCAACTATCATGCCACCACCAAAATGACTCCATATGAAGAAGTTTATGGTCAAAACCCTCCTTCCCCTACTTCTTATATCAAGGGATGCTCGGAGGTACACGCCGTGGATCAACTCGTACAGAATCGCATAACCATGCTGGCCCACCTTGGAGAGAATCTTCATCAAGCCCAAAACCGCATGAAGCAATAGGCAGATCAACATCGCTTAGAATGTCAATTTCAAGAAGTGGATCAAGTATTTTTGAGGCTGCAAACATATAAGCAAACATCACTTAAAGATAAGGGTTTTTAGAAATTATCTCCAAAATTCTACGGACTGTATCAAGTACTTCAGCGCATTGGAGAAGTCGCCTACAAGCTAGCTTTGCCATCCACTGCAAAAATCCATCCAGTCTTCCCTGTATCATGCCTCAAGAAATTGATTGGGAACCATTTCCAAATTCAAACCATTCTACCTGAATTGGATGAAGAAGGGTCAATCTGGCTCCAACCTGAATAGGTTCTTGACACACAAGAACGGCACCTACACGACCGCACGATCAAGGAAGTCCTTCAGCCTTGAAGACAAGGCTATTCTTATGGGGGAGGGCATGTTTGGGTTCAACCCTAACCCCTTATTGATGTAATAGGATCGAGTCATAGTTATAGTTAAGTAAAGAGTCAATAATGCCCATATTAATAATTGTAAGTGGTTGAGCTGAATTTAAAGAAGGGACCACAGTTAGTTGTAAATGGGCCATGATATTAGATAGATGGTATTAATAAGAACCATGGTATTGCATGTATGAATCCTATATAAAGGATAGGGACTCCCCTCAAGGAGCATCATGTCTTATTTTGTAATCGAGCCCAACTCTATTGGAGGTTTCCCCCTCGAAGAGGCAAGTGAACATTGCTTTCTAAATAATAAAATACTTGCTATTATTTCTTATTGTTCTAGGTTCTGGGTATATTTCTTCACATATTTTGTATTCTGGTATCTTCTCGTAGGTCAAGAGCATAACAGAGAGGCTCGTGCAGCTGGCTGAGCTTGAGGAAGAGAGATTTCTTGCTAGATTTTACCAATAGGTCCAAAAGTAGCACAAAAAATCATGGCATGATCGACACATTAAGTTATGCACCTTTAAGGTAAATGATATAGTTTTTTTATATGATAGCAAGTTTGATAAATTTCCAAGGAAAATTAGAATGCACTAGTTAGGTCCCTATGTCATTAAGGATATTACCGATGCTGGAGCAGTTTAGTTAGTTAAATGGAATGGAGATCCCTTCCCAGGAAAGGTGAATGGTAGCCGATTGAAGCCATACACCAGTGATCCGACCAAGTGACTATATGAGGGTAGCATTGTCTTAGCACTCCAAGCAACTGAAAGTAGGCGCGGGACTATAAACTACAATACTCGGGTTGTGCACGGGAGTGCACGATTGTAGGATTTTGTGGAGTGAGGAAATGTCATAGGGTTCACAACAACGTGAAGGGAGCTATGCTACCCAAGGAGAAATTGCGTAAGTCAGCCAAAAAGTGATTGCTAAAGTCACTATTCATGATTTGATAGTAGGAATGTGGCCAAATGAAGCAGCAATGGACATTTAAGACAAAATTTATGGGTAAGATCCTTGGAAATATGCTGCCAATCCAGAATTAATGAACTGATTATGTGGGGAACAATCGGATTTGAATTCAAAATGCCTTATAAATTACAGGTGGAGGCCCAATGAAAAACACTTGGCATTTTGAGAATTGAGTTGTTGAGCTCTTAGACACACATGAACCACGAAGAGTTCAAAGATTTACTAGCTAGTTCAGTATTTGAGAAGTTGCCAAAGGAGACACAGGAGTTGTTGCATAGCATCATGTCGACACCACAGAAGCTATGGACGTTGAAGCAGTGACAGCCGAGGGGGTTGTGCTGGAATTTGTTAGGGAGGCAGAGAGAGTTGCTCCAGATGTTGTAGAGGTATTAGCTAAAGTCCCCAAATCACCACAGATGCCTAGAACAAAGATAACCCCAACCAAGGAGAGTGTGAAGGATAAGAAGCACAAGCAGGCTACGATACCTGTGCACGCATTGCCAAGAAGAAACCCACCAAAGGACAAGCCCACTGTATAGGAAAAGGGCAAATCCATTAACCTAGAGCTAGAGGAGGAAGAAACTGAGGACATCCCAATGGATGATGAGGACTTGGGGGTAGAAGTGGAGGAAGTTGAAGTCTAGGGTTCTGACCCTATCACTAAGTTGCTTGAGTACATCCCTCTGCGCAAGGGAAAGACCAAGGCGCAAAAGGACATTGGCGAGAGCAAGGTCCCCTTGCAAACCCCTCTGCTGCCAGATGAGATTTTCTTTGAAGGACCGTGCTTGGGGCAGGTTCCTCTATTAAAAATAAAATATTGGGACTTAGATGACCATGAGAAGTTCCCACACTTAGCGATGGAGAAGCTAATGCACCACATTATTGACATAACCACTACAAGATGACTGCATTGGAACCACGGAAGTGGCTAAGGGGAGTAGACAAGGAAGGTCTACTCAACCTGCTATGGGTTCCACACTAAAATCACACCCCCATTATAGTATTGTTCATTAAGCAACTACTATGCTTGGTGCACGATGGGTGTCTGTGGCTGGAGGAGCCGATACCCATCACCGATAAATTAATCCATAGGATCACATGGCTTCCCTACACAAGGAAAAATCCAACCATGATGTTTGGCAGAAAAGGTGGCGAGCAGGCCCTTACAGAGGCCATAAAAGAGAAATTCAAGCTCTTCAAGAAGCCATGAGGCTATGCCTTCTCGAATATCTCGACCCATGCAGTCAAGGTGGCCACACAGATTTTGGAAGGGAAGGCTATGGGGAAGTGTCGCGCAAATGAACTATCGGCACTAGTTGTCACTCTTGTAGCCCAATGCGTTGTTGAAAATAGCAACAAGAAATGCTAAAAATATAATTACTATAAATATCATTTCAGGATATACTCCAACTCTATTGGGAATAGCAAAAAATATAAATGCTAAAAATAGCATTGCTATAAATAACATTTAAGGATAGATTCCAATTTTAACTGGTCCCTGAATTAAAATTGAGAATTAAAATTTGAATTTCGTCTCACTAGCTATTTGAAAAATAATTAATTAATTCATCTTGAGTTAATTAGTTGGAGAGAATCAAACATGAAGTCTATGTGAAGACATGCAACAGTTATCCCTTTGATTGAGGAAGTTATCCCTTAATTAAGAAGATAAATATGAGTTGTATTAGAGCTGTAATTAGTTAGCTCAATTAATTGAGTTAAGTCTAGTTAAATTAGTTCCAAACAGTTTCTGGAACTAATTGTGAGTTCAGTCAGTTAATGCATGCATGCATGCAACTAGTGTTCTCTAGATAACTGAATATTCTCTCATAAATAACTCATCCATGTCAGTTCAGAGAAAGACCCAGTTGAGATTAAAGACGGGGACATTGTACTATCTGTTGGAGGAATCTTCCTATAAAGGAAACTCATCCATGTAGAAGGAATCATCTCCTTCAGGATTGCGCAGTTATTTCAGAGGTTAGTGTTGTGTGTAAGGTGAGAATCACACAGGTTATAGCTAGAGGACCCAAGAGAAACTGTGCAAGGAAATAGTAGGCTTGGAGGATTGAAGGAAGGCACATGTGTTGTCTATCCTGTCTATGAGTAGCAGTGAGGGATTGTACTAAGATCTGGATAGCTTGTGAGCTAAATCTTTGTGTAATCCTGAGATATTTCCACTTGTATGATAATACAGATAGCGTGGTTTTTAGTTGAGGCTTTCCCCAGAGTATTCTTTTGTGTTTCATGTGTGATTGAATCTTTTTCTCTATTATATGTGTTCTGTTTGATCTTGATCAAAATCAATTAAGCTTCCAAAAGTTTGACTATAGAAGTAGATTAAGTATTTTGCTTTAGCACATTGGATAATCAGTTTAATCTACAGTGAAATTTTTACATGGTATCTGAGCTCAGAGGAGGGAGATATTGCTAATTTAAAATCAACTCTTTCTCCAGAAAATTTCATGATGGCAGGAAAGATGAAATAGATTAATTTGATAGCCAAGAACCTATATGCACTTGAGGTACAAGATGCATGTAAAGCTTTGAGGAGCAAGGAAAAGGTTAGATACTTGGTGGTTGAGATGGAGAGTAAATTACCACTCAACATGCAGTCCCAACAGAAGTCTCAGAGAATTGTGGAGGATCCATAATTAGAGATGTTGAGAGGAGACTGAGTGGAGGCATCCACTCATGCAGAGACCTCCAGTAGGGGGAAATTTTGAGCCAAGTGGGCAGAGGGATCACATGCAACCATACCTCCAGGTGTGAGGTGAGGCGATGGAAGAGATAGTCCCAAGAAGGATGAAATAGGGGTAGGATCCTTGAGGTACCCAACCTCTTTGATTAGACCTTGCTATGGGAGCTCCGACAAGGAGTAGCAGGACTGGTTGAGTGGGTAGAGACATATGCAGATGGAGAGGTAGAGGGAGCTTCAACATCAGAGGGTGTTTCTAGCCCAACAAGGAGGATAGTTGGGAGATCAGTTACTTACTTCTCAGTAATTGAGTTGTAGTGCAGGGGTAGCACGATGCAACATGATGAGAGTAGGTGCAGTGCAGATGTAGTGCTGGAAGATAGGACTAGCAATAGCACAGATGCAGCAGGAGGAATTAGTGTGATTGATGTAGTCAGAGATCAAAGTGACACAGGCTAGAATAGTCAGATACTAAAAGGCACAGAGGTGTAGTGTTTTCAGTCGACTGAGGCAACAACAATTAGAGACTTTGATGATAAATGCATCATACTGATTCAGGTTGGATATTTTTTGTTTCTAGAGATGCTGGAGCAACAACACTTGAGAGAAGTGTTGCATGCAGAACATTCCAAAGGTTCAGGATCAGGTTCGAGTTGAATGCCTTTCTTGTTGAGAGGGAGTGTTGAAAATAGCAACAAGAAATGCTAAAAATAGAAAGTATAAAAATAGCATTACTATAAATAGCATTTCAGGATATACTCCAACTCTGTTGGAAATAGAAAAAACTAGAATTCTAAAAATAGCATTTCTATAAATAGAATTT